>JAJLXN010000007.1:0-600000 GCA_030571295.1 [Candida] citri | reverse complement strand
AAAAGTGAATCAGATCTCACTAAAACGCCTCTTTCTACCTTCCTGTACAAATTACGCACCTAATTTAGTATTGCCTACTCTTCATAATGAGGACCCATACGAGTCAATGAAGTCACGATAAAAACTTCGAAAAGAAACCGGAAAAAAAGGGACCTCACTCTATTGAACCTGAAAATGACGAATATCAACTCAAATATGGAAAATCTCTCCCCCTGTCCCATTTCCACCTAACTATCATGCCACTGACAGGGCCCAGATTGTCTATGACTCAGCAGTGCGAAAAAAAAAAATTAGTGAGTGAGCCGTTCTCCATATAAATCGTTATCTCACTATCGGAGAGTTTTTCCATCACCACCTTTTCCACATGACTTTCCCTATTTTGCCTCAGGTCGAGACCAAAGAGGAAGTGGCCACTTTCGCTGTGGCTGGTAAAGCACTTTTACCTTTTTCCGCTATCAAACCGGCCAAATACGCCATAAATGACTACCCACAGTCTGTCGACATCAATGTCGATGCTAGGTCACAGAACCAGCTAGAAATTGACGACATTATTGCTTTGCTTAATGTTGGAGTGAAACAGCTTTTCGTTACTAAGGCCCAATTTGACATTGCTGCCGCTGCTGGCCTCTCAGCCTCGAGATTTGCTGTTGAAATCACCACTGCTCCACAAGATTTGCTCTCCACTACTGCTTCGTTTTTGGTGACCTCTGAGTTGGACGACGAAACATTCAAGAAGTACTCCCAAAGCGGAAACAGAACCATTTACATCAAGAGCGACGTCACTCAAGAGTCTGCTGAGAAATTGGCCCAAAAGGGTTACATCATCGTTGCTCCAAGTGCTCAATTAACCACTGAGACCGAGTCTAAGGACAAGATCGCCATTTCCAGCGTCTTTGTGGCCACTTTGACCACCGACAGACCAGATGGACTCTACACTACATTGATCACTACCCCAGCTCCTTCATACACTGCTTTGGGTGTGGTCTACTCCTCCAAGGCCTCCATCAAGGCCGCCATTGCTGAAGGTGAAGGTGTCTACCAGTCCCGTAAGCGTACTGAGGAGTTGTGGTACAAGGGAAAGACCTCTGGCGCCACTCAAAAGCTCGTTAAGTTGGAGAAAGACTGCGATAACGACTTGATCAAGTTCATTGTGGAGCCAAGAGCAGGCTACGGGTTCTGCCACTTGTCCAACAACTTCACCTGTTTCAACGACGGTGACTTGACCGAATCTGCCGACTCTTTCGGTGCTGGTTTGGCCAAGTTGGACGCTACTTTGGCCGACAGAGTCCAAAACGCTCCAGAGGGTTCTTACACCAAAAGATTGTTTAACGACGACAAGCTTTTGGTTGCTAAAATGAAGGAGGAGTTGGATGAGTTGATCGAGGCTGGTGAGGCTAAGAACAAGGACGAAATCGCCTGGGAAGCTGCCGATTTGTTGTACTTTGCTCTTGCCTACTGTGCTAAGAACGGTGTTCGTTTGGCAGACATCGAGAGAAACTTGGACATTAAGAGTCTTAAGGTCACTCGTAGAAAAGGAGATGCCAAGCCTAAGTACGTTGAGGCTGAGAAGAAGGAGGAACAAGCTCCAGCTCCAGCTAAGTCTCTTGAGACCTACGAGATGGAAGTCCTCAGCACCTCTACCTCTAAGTCTGAGGATATCGCTCGTGCTTTGACCAGACCAGTCCAAAAGACCTCTGACATCATGAAATTGGTTCTTCCAATTGTCCAACAAGTCCAAAAGGACGGTGACAAGGCCTTGGTTGAGCTCACCGAGAAGTTCGACGGAGTCAAGTTGGAGTCGCCAGTTCTCAAGGCACCATTCCCAGCTGAGCTCATGCAAATCAGCGAAGACATGAAGGAAGCCATTGACTTGTCTGTGGCCAACATCGAGAAGTTCCACCGTGCTCAAATGCCAAAGGAGGAGGTCATGACTGTTGAGACTGCTCCAGGTGTTTTCTGCTCTCGTTTCGCTAAGCCAATCGAAAACGTCGGTCTTTACGTCCCAGGAGGAACCGCCGTGTTGCCATCGACCGCTATGATGTTGGGTGTTCCAGCTAAGGTTGCTGGATGTAAGAACATTATTCTTGCTTCTCCACCAGCTCGTGCTACTGGTAAATTGACCCCAGAAGTCGTCTACGTTGCTCACAAGATCGGTGCTAGTGCTATCGTTATGGCTGGTGGTGCTCAAGCTGTCACTGCTATGGCTTACGGTACCGAGTCTGTTGTTAAGTGTGACAAGATCTTGGGTCCAGGTAACCAGTTTGTTACTGCTGCTAAGATGTACGTTCAAAACGATACTCAAGCTTTGTGTTCTATCGATATGCCTGCTGGACCTTCCGAGGTTTTGGTCATTGCTGACGAGAAGGCTGATGCTGATTTCGTGGCTAGTGACTTGTTGTCTCAAGCTGAGCACGGTATCGATTCCCAAGTCATTTTGATTGGTGTTGACCTCTCTGAAGCTAAGATCAAGGAGTTCGACGAGGCTGTTCGTAGACAAGCCGATGTCTTGCCAAGAAAGGACATCGTTGCCAAGTGTTTGGCTCACTCCTTCACTTTGTTGGTGAAGGACTACGAGGAGGCATTCAAGTTGAGTAACGAGTATGCTCCAGAGCACTTGATCTTGCAAATTGAGAAGGCCGAGTCTTTCGTCCCATCGCACGTTGAAAACGCTGGTTCCGTCTTCGTTGGCGCCTTGTCGCCAGAGTCTTGTGGTGATTACTCCAGTGGTACCAACCACACCTTGCCAACTTACGGTTACGCCAGACAATACTCTGGTGTCAACACTGCCACTTTCCAAAAGTTCATTACCTCGCAAAACGTCACCGAAGAGGGTTTGCGTAGCATAGGTAAGGCAGTGATGACTTTGGCTGCTGTTGAAGGATTGGAGGCACATAGAAATGCTGTGCAAGTGAGAATGGACAAGCTCAAGTTGCACTAAAATAGAGGATAACTATAATAAAAGAATGAATAAGAAAGAAAAAGGGTAAAGATGTAGAGTCATGTTAGTGACTTTGTGGGTTTTTGGTGTAATTTGAAGGCTTTTGAATGGTGACTTGGATGTACTTATATGTGCTTGTATTGATGATATGCTTGTTCTGTAATTCATAAGGTGAACGTTTAATTTAGGCAAAGTAATGCCTATTAAGGAATTAAAGGCTACATTTCCATACCCTGTAACTCCTTGTCTCGTCTGTCATAACCGCTGCCTCAAATCTTCGACTTTTTCTCTCTCTTTAATGTCTCATAAACCTCATACTCAAACTTGATGTACCCAACCAAACACTTTGGATCCAAATATGGCATGATTTGACATGCAAAGAATCCAGCACAGTCATTCTTGAAATCAAGCCAAAAATAAAGGTTGGCCCATCCTCCCCAATAGATAGATCCACTAGGTCTTCCAGTAGGCAAAGGATTGTTATTATAGGCACATCCAGTCAAAGAGAAACCATCAGGATGGAACCCAGACTCGTCAGTGTTCATGGCTGTAGCCAAATCAACAGAAAGATCCGGCGGTAAATGGTTTTGGATGGCATATTCCACTGTCTCTCTCTTTAAGATTCTGTTGCCAGTATCTGGACTCACACCATAATTTAACCATATTCTAAGGAATTTTAAGTAATCTCCAACGGTTCCAAAACACCCTTGACCACCCATATCGACTTCTGGCTTAAGTGGGATGGGTTTCAGCCTCGAAACCTTGAATAGTTCACCATTACGTTGATGCAACTTCATCATCACTGATGGGTCTGAAATTTGGAATGTGCAATGGTCCATGCCTGCCTTATCAAATATCGTCTTTTGCAAGTATTCAGACAATTTCATACCTGTAACTGCTTGAATGACTAGACCTAACCAATCAGTAGAATGGCCATACGTCCATTTCGATCCAGGCTCATGAAGAAGCGGCATCGTGTCTGGAGAAAACACTTTCATGCTTGGATTCTGGATATTCACGCCTGGCTTGCTTAAAAGGGCATAATAATCGGCATTGGTGAAGATATAAGCGAAACCAGCAGTATTCAAGAGTAGATGACGAATTGTCACATCAGTATGTGGTTTCCTTGGTGGGTACTTATACTTTCCTGTCTCGTCATCGACCTGATCCTCTTCAATGACTCCAATCTCTCCAAGAACAGGCAAATACTCCTTTGCTGGCTTATCGAGGTCGACCTTCCCCTCCTCCCACAACGTAAGCGCAGCCATAGCTGTCATTGACTTTGTACAGCTGAAAAACGATACTACCGTATCGAGCGTCACTGGCTCCATTGTCTGGACGTTTTTAACGCCTTTGGCTCCAATATACTGTGTTTCATGGGAATTGGTGTATCCAGCGAGTACACCATTGATATCTGGGGTAGAGCTATCCTCTTTAGGCAACACTAGCCTCTGTAACAAGTCATCAAAGTCGGCCATTGTGGATTTGGAGGTTTGGTGAAGTTACTGGTTCAGCAACTACTGCCATTGAGGTGGAGGGTGAATAGTGTGGGGTAGTGGGCTTCGGTTGTGAGCTGTGCGGCTTCATGTGATATATGGGGCACCCGATCTGGTGATTTTCAATTTTTGAATAGGAGGTGGGGTGAATTAAGGTTGATTATGGGATTTAAGGGGATGTTCGATTTTATCGGTGTTGGTGGATTTTGTATGGGTTGTATTGTAGTGGATGTGACATACCGAGGTAATAAGTGAGGTGGGTTTTAGAGAGGTGTAATGAATCATTGAGAAATCGAAGAAAAATAAAAAAATTAAAAGTATAGAAATGATCAGATTGCTCTGTTATTTGTGATTTGATAAATATTGTAGAAAAAATCGGATTAAATGACATAAATCTGGTACCTCATGTAGAAGCCACTTAAGTAGTACTCTCAGTCTCAGTCTCAGTCTAAGTCTCACTACCTGCCCCACATTTAATTCCATTCTCAAAACCAGCCCTACTCTCAAGCCATCTCTCAGTCTCAGTCTCACTCAATTTACACTACATAAATCACTTTCTCAACTTCAATCTCCACTTCAATTTTAATTATATTCTCATTTTAATCTTCATTTTTATCTACTTTCAACCTCATTTCAAAACTCTTTTAATCTTCATTTATACCGTTAATTTAAATCTTGGCTCCAGTCACAAAATTCGTACCTTGAACAATCGACTTCTCCAAACCTTCAAGAGCCACCTTAATCATCTCCTTCTCTTGGTCAGTACGAACCAACTTCAATGGATCAACAAAAGAGACAACCTCACCGTTCTTCAAAGTGACAGGAACAGAGAAAAAGTCAATTTGGTTCAAGTTCTTGGCCAATTCTGGTCCACCGGCCACACCAGGCAAGAAGACGTATGCTGAGTCTGGAACTTCAACTTGTTGTGAAGTTTGACTGACAGAAGCCAAAACATTCTCAGCAAAACGGTATCCAGCGTAAGCCATAGATAAAGTAGCAGATCCAGCACCGTTTTTAGCCTTAACAACCTCGTCTCCACCAAATTGGACTCTATGGACAAACGTCTTGTAGTCAGCAGCAGAAATGGCCGAAACCTTCGAGCTTAGGCTCTTATCGAAGTGAATAAGTGGAACAATGGTGTCTCCGGAGTGGCCACCAATAACAGAGATCTTACCCTTCAAGGAGGTTGGGTCTTCTCCAATCAACTCACCCAAGAAGGTCTCAGCACGGACAGAGTCCAAAGTAGTGACACCAAACAACTTGCGTGGGTTGAAAACACCCAATTTCTTCAATACTGCAGCAGCAATGGCCACAGTAGAGTTGACAGGGTTAGAAATGATCAAAATGGCTGCATCTGGGCATGTTTTACCGACACTAGCCACCAAATCTCTGATAATCAGAGCATTGATGTTGAACAAGTCAGCACGGGTCATTCCCGGCTTTCTTGGAACACCGGCTGGGATAACCACAAGCTGAGAACCCTTCAAGGCTTCAGTAATGGCAGTTTTGTCCTCTTTAGACGATGGCTGGTGGCCTGTAACCACTGCAGGAGTATTAATATGAGACAAGTCAGCAGCAACACCTTTAGCGTTGACAATATCGAACAAGGACAAGTGGGACACTTGAGGATTCAACTTTAACAACATGGAAAGAGGTTGACCAATACCGCCGGCGGCTCCACAGACTGTGACTTTGACCATGATGAGTTATGTAGTGATTGGCTTAGTGATTTGATGAAAGTGGATTCAGATGATGAATTGGGTGGTTTTTATTGACAAATCGAGTTTTTCGAATGGATGCCAATTTCAATAGTGAAGAATATTCTGGGTCTGAATATAAACTGTGGGAAGAAATCAATGGATAGAAATACCATGAGAATGTGCGTCACATGGGAGAGATGTACCTCGGGATGTGAGGGGAGAAGGAACTACCAGGACGTGGTCTCCGGAGGAGAGCAGGTCCGACTGATTTTTTTTTTAACAGCCAATTTTAATGATTTGTATATTTACTTAAATTTTCTTTATTTTATGCTGTTTTTTTTCTTATGTTTTCTGTCATTTTCTCACCTCTGTACGTGTCTTCTTCTCGGTGTTTCCTGCGATCGGAGGCTGAAAATTAGCCATTTGAGTCATCATATGAAATGTGGAGGAACGGACGAGTCACGTTGGGGCAGGTCGATTGTTTTATTTTGTGGTTTTGTGTGGTGGTTCGTGTGGTATTTTCTAGTAGGCTTTACTAAGGGTGTAGTTTTGTGATTTAAGTGATTTTAGGCGTTTTCTTGATTTGGTGTAGAGTATCATTTTCTATGGTTTTTGGTGTCCACTGCTTATCCTTCTCCTCTGAGACTCCACACTAAGTCAAGGTGCGCTAGTGAGGAAGGCTTTAATTGGATAGAGATAGAAAGCGGACGCGGAAAAACTCGGATAATTATGAAATTGATGGGAATCATCGATGTTAGCGGAATTTCACCCGAGACTAATTTTCATCGGATTTGGTAATGCTCTTACGATGCATCAGTGGCTGATGGTTTGACAGGTGACTCAGTGCGCATATCGGAGTCAGGTGTCGGGGATGTTTTGCCGAGACTGAAGTGGAATTAGGTGTTTGTATGGTGTAATTGGATTTAGCAAGCATTGTTAGGTTGATAGTGGGAGGTTGTTGGTTAATTTCATTGTTGGGATCAGTGATGGGGAGAGTGATGGTGATGGAGATGTAGGTATGGCTCTGGTGGTGTGGAGCGGTGCGGTGCGGCTACTTAATTAAGCATTGAAGTAGGCATCTATGGGTTGAAGAAAATGGACATTTTAGGGTAAATTTTTATGTTTGAATTTGGTTTCTCTTTAAAAAGGTCTCAAACAATTCAATTGACCCCAAAAAGCTAAAGATTCTCTTTCGGAAAGGGTAAAACTATGGAGCCCTCATACAACCATCACTGTCAAGAGAGTCTCACTAAACGGAGCAAATTCCTCAAAAAGCCCGAAAAAAATGGCAAATTGAAATTTGGAAAACAATCAGTTAAAATAGCAAATATCAGATTAAAATCAGTTCCAAACCAAAAGTGATCTCCTCTTTGAAAACCACATCACTACGTCTTTCATGTCTTCAATGGCACTTACTCAAGATACAAATTGCAGTGACAGTACTCCATCTCTTTTGCCACTCAAACATATTTACACAAGTTTGAAGATTAAGTCGAAACACTCAAAAGCAGACAAAAATACTCAACCCGCTAAAAATAACATTCTCTTTGCTATTTATGGAAGTGTCGTCTGTGGTCTTCGTCACTGAGTTCGTCACTATGGGACTCATAGTTAACGCTCTCACCACTGCCAATTCCCCCACCCCGCCTCCGATAAACGTCAAAATTACAATGCAAAATCACCACATTCAAAAAACGTCAAATCCACTCGTCAATCAAATTCTCTAACAATTCCTACCTCTAGATCTCCACCCTAAGACAAATAGATCGTATCTTCACATACAGTCTCACAATAAGGTTATCATAGATCCACGAAGGTCAGTGATCTCAATGAAATCATCAATGATTCCACCTTTTATTCATTTTATTATTTTATTCTGCTTATCTTCCACTTACACAGCCTCTTTAAAAATCCCCACTCTTCTCTCTTCAGCCTCTTTATCCACCTTGCTTGGCTCCCTCTATAATTGCTCCAGTGCGAATAGATAAAGGTGAGAATCAGCCTAAACACCTCATTAAAACTACACCAAAATCTCTTGAAATTCCCTCAAAAACACCTCCATACAACCTAACCCACCCGATTACCCTAAAACAACTTCCAAAAACCTCAACATCCTAAATCAAACTCAACTCCCCCTCTCCCACACCTCTTACAACCACCAAAGCCACTATCACACACCCGTACACCACACACTATATCCACAGAATTCACTTGTTCCTAGTAAAACCACCAACTATGCATTTCACAAAAGTGGCAATCACCGCCGTTTTGGCCTCTGTCGCCGCGGCCATAGATTGCTCTGCCAAAGAATTGGCCAATTACGATTTTCTGGCCATCAAGGGCGTGTACACTGCCAAAGTTACCAAAGATACCCCTCCATCCAAATCCCTCTTGACTTGGTCGGTAGGAATCTGCCAAAACCTCGACAGTGAGGCCGATTGTCCTAAGAACTCCGATATTTGCGGAACCACCCATATCCAGGTCGATGGCAAGGACATTTTGTCTGAAGTTATTGGGTTCAACTCGAACCTACAGACCAAGTATACGCCATTCTCTGACGACAAAGAGACTGGTATTACCGTGTCATATGAAGGAGTCAACTGGGGAGACAACCTCGTTGATGGAACTATTCGTTTTGTCTGCGTTAAGCCTGACGATAAGGAGGAGAAGCAGTTCACTTTGAAGAAGTGGGACGGAGCCAAATTCGAAGGAGAATTCAAGACTGCCGCCGCCTGTGCATCAGAAAAGGGTGGCAAAAGACCTGCTCCTGGCAAGGACACGCCTCCTGAGGACAACGGAGAGTCCTGGGGCTGGTTCACTTGGATATTTATCTTTATGGTGCTCTTCTTGAGTATCTACATTATTGGAGGTGCTTGGTTCCAGTACAACAAGGGAAACGCCATTGATTTCCAGTCTGCATTGAGGGAGGTTTTGGAGAACTTTGTGGATCTTTTGCGTGGGTTGCCAGCCTTCTTTAAGGAGATTGTTGAGAAGGTTACTGGAAACAGTAATCGTGGAGAGTACAGTGCTGTTTAATAGGATGGAAAGTGCTGAAGCAGCATAATAAGAAGATGTTGTAATTGCAGGATAGGATGTAATTGCAAGATGATAGGAAAGTGCTGTGATGCAGCATGATAGGAGAGTGCTGTGATGCAGCATAATAGGTATATTGGCCACCCATAGACATATTCTCTGGCATGGTGTAGTGGAGGTGAGGGTGAAGAAAAGGGGGAGATAGTGAAGTGAGAAGATGAGGCAAGAGGACATAAGAATGGTTCTGACTTCTTATCGTGGATGATTAAGCTTTTCTTAAGTCTTTTGGGTTCCTCTTTGTCTTGCTCTTGGTCCTTTAACTCATCACTGAGACCCCATCAAACACCACCACTACTTACCAAAATGGCTTCGAATGTATAATCTATAATTTCTTTGATCGGATATAAATTTTGATTTTCCATTTTCCATTTGCCAATGTCAACATCCATATAATTTGTATATCTATATCGTTACTTGTATTGATTCATTTGCAGATCTCACAATGTAGTAGCCCTGGCTGATGAGTCAAGTGAGACATACCAATAAACCCCACCAACACCATGATTTTCATAAACTAATAAAAACCTTACGAAATCCAAATAATCAAATTTAACCCATCCTTCAATTATCCTTTTCTAAATCCCATCCTCGGCCCTTATTTGTCACCCCTCCGTAGGCCTCAGCTAAAGAGCTCATGCGACCTCATACTATACAAAGCACTCAGAGTCAGAGGTGTCCACCAAAAACCATAAAAAAAGGGAACTTCAAAATTTTTTAAAAGATCATCTAAGTCTCATACCCATCAATATATTCAATGACTAATCCTCGGCTCTCTCCATCACTTTCTTCCCTCCCAATCGTCACCCTCCCCTCTCTGCCTCGGCCCCACCTTCGCAGTCAATGTCGCACTGATCTACATCGAAAAAACCCACTACTTTGACTCCACCCACCAACACCCTCCACAACATGGGCACTGTCACCGACAAAATCAAGGCTTTACAGCCGAACGAGCGGTTCTGCCTGTTTGAGTTCTTCCCACCTAAAACTGATGCCGGTTTCCGCAATTTGCTCGCAAGATTACACAGAATGATGGCCCTCAATCCACTCTTCATCACCGTCACTTGGGGAGCCGGTGGTTCCACCAGCGAGAAGTCTTTGGACCTTGCCGCCACCTGCCAGAACGAGTTGGGCATTACCACCGTCTTGCACTTGACTTGTACCAATACAAACAAGGAAGTCATCGACAATGCATTGGCTAGAGCCAAGGCCGCTGGAATCAGAAACATCTTGGCTCTTCGTGGAGATCCTCCTAGAACCAAGGAATACTGGACTCCAAATTGCGACTTTAACAATGCTGTGGACTTGGTCCGTTACATTAGAGCCCAATATGGCGACTATTTCTGCATTGGTGTGGCTGGATACCCAGAGGGCCATGTAGATGGTGCTGATACCTCGGGACAGGACCCTAGAAAGGATATTCCATACCTTGTTGAGAAGGTCCAGGCCGGAGCTGATTTTATCGTCACCCAGTTGTTCTTTGACGTCGATAAGTTCGTTGCTTATGAGGAGATTCTTCATAATACCCCAGAATTGAAGGATGTCACTCTTATTCCTGGTTTGATGCCCATTACAACCTACAAAGTGTTTACCAGAGCCACCAAGTTGTCACACGCGCTGGTTCCAGCCGATATTCTCTCGAGACTCGAGGAAAACTCCAATAATGACGACACTGTGAAGGCCATTGGTATTGAGGTGTTGAACGATATTATTTCCCAAATTAGCGAGCGTACCAATGGCCGTGTTCGTGGTTTCCACTTCTACACTCTCAATTTGGAGAAGGCTGTTGCCTCCATCATCGAAAGATCGTCTGTTTTGACTTTGATCAACCACAACGACCTCGTCGACCATAACGGCGCTATCGAGTCTGATTCTGACTCTGATATGGACGCAGACATCGTTCCTGTGACCAACAGAAGAAGAAAGTCATCTGTCAACGAAAACCTGGTTTCTCGTGCTGGTGTTTTCGATGCTAAGCGTGCTTTGGTCACTAAGGCCCTCTCTAAGGATAGAAAGACCTTGGTGGACATTAGTACTGGTAAAGGTGCCTTGGGTAAAGATGCTACATGGGATGAGTTCCCTAACGGTCGTTTTGGTGACTCCAACTCTCCAGCTTATGGTGAAATCGACGGTTACGGTCCTACATTGAAGCTCCACTCATCTAAGGAAGTTATGGAGACATGGGGTGAGCCAGGCTCCGTCAAGGAGCTTGCTAAGGTATTCCTGAACTACTTATCTGGAAAAATCACCGTTTTGCCATGGGTTTCCTCGGAATTGTCTCCAGAGACTGCCTTGATTCAAGAACAATTGTTTGAATTGAACGCTCGTGGCTGGTTCACTCTTGCATCTCAGCCTGCTGTCAACGGATGTCCTTCTGGCGATAGTGTTCTTGGATGGGGACCTCCAAATGGTCATCTTTTCCAAAAATCGTTTGTTGAGTTCTTTGTTCCAAAGCACGAATGGGACTCTAAGATCTTGCCTAGACTCGAGCAAGATTTCGATGACCAAGTGATCACTTACTTCCGTGGTGACTCTTCCAAGAACATTGAGTCGAATTTGCCAATTGGAAAGGACTCACACAACCATAAATCCGCCGTTACTTGGGGTGTGTTCCCTTCCAAGGAGGTGTTACAGCCTACAGTGATTGACTACGAGTCGTTCAAGGCATGGAACGAAGAGGCATTTTTGTTGTGGCTCGAATGGGCCAGATGCTACAAGAGAGACTCCAAATCGTACGAGCTCTTGAACTCTATCTATAATGACTACTACTTGGTGAGTATGGTGCACCACAACTTCTTGGAGGAGGATGCCCTTTGGACATCGTTGCTCAACTGACTTGCGCCGGGGTCCCCCTGGAAACTCTGAGTGGAGTAGCATGACGTTTGCTCCTACCCAGTAGGGCCCCGTCGGAGCTGCTCCTCCATGATATCGATGTACTTCTTCACCACACCTTCATTGAGCAGCTTAACCAACTCTGAATTCATATCCACTCCCAAGTAATTGCATTGGTGTTTTCTTAAAAGGACAATGCCTTCGCTGACTGTAGTGCCTTTTTGGATCATGACGCGTCCTCCGAGAGGAATCGGTAGTGGATTATTTGTGGTTTTCTCTCTTGGATGGAGAAACGGAAGTTCCTCAAGTTCAATGGCATAAAAGTAGTTTTCATGGTTATCTCGTAGTAACAACTTATAAGTGCCATTCACAGATTTTGGCTTAGATTCGTTTTCAGTGGCTTCTAGGTCAATTCCGTAGATAATGGGGCGTCCCACATGCTCCATTCGTTCAAAAGGTGCCGTGTTGGGATTATGGTAGTATTTCCATTCTTCGAGCGTTTTTTCACGGGATTCAGCGACATTGACAATTTGGATGATGTTGCAACTTAGAGAGCTCGATAGAGTTCCAGTTTTCCCTAGAAATTCAGAGCTATTGAAGCTAGCCATGGCATTGGAGAGACCTCACAGGAAGGTGCTGAAAAAAGGAACAAGGAGTAAAGCTAAGAAGCTGAAAATTGGAACGGGTAATCTTTGGACGTCAGTGATTATAAAAGTGCCAAAAATCACAACAAAAACAGGTAAAAGTGTCCAGATCTATGGGTGTATCTCCTCTATCTAGTAGTATAAACACTATAGAGGCCTTGGAACCTCACTACTCCACACATCGCGTGCATCCTACTACTCCATACTAAGGCATGTCGTCACTTTTCGTCGACGAAGATGAAAATTACGACCATCACGATATTCCAATTGAAAATACGTCGAATTCCAATGAAAACAATATAAATATCGACGAAGAAGAAGGAGAATTGCCTCCAGCAGAGATCTCAGTAGAGAGGACCAATGCTCACTACCAAAAGGCACTAAGAGACGAAGAGCAACACCGAATTCCGGTCGTTTTTGAAGGTAAAGATGAAGTCTCGGCCGTCTACGAGTCAAAGGAAATATGCTGTAACCTCCCATTGCAGTTTTATCAGGAAATCGTGGAGACAATGCTCACTAAAGATGGATTGCTCATATTGGGCCATGGCTTAGGTTGCGAGAGGGTCACAGCCAACCTTTTATACTCTTTGAGTGCCCCATCTGTGTCGTTAGAGGTTGGAAACGTCACTCAGAAGAAGCGAAGCTTGGTCATATTGCTCAATGCCAAAGATGAAGAGCTAGTTAAGCTTAATGATGCATTGGTGGAGCTACGATGGATGAATGCGGCCATGGGAACCGAACATGAGTCAGAAGAAAACGAATGGGAGTCTCCTCTTCGAATCTTGGGAGGTTCAGAGTTGGCCAATACCACGAAAAGACGCTCCATGTATGAGCAGGGTGGTATACTCTCTGTGAGTTCGAGAATATTGGTAGTAGACCTACTTTCGGGGATAATTACCCCTGACGATATTACTGGAATCCTTATAGTTCGTGCTG
This sequence comes from [Candida] citri, assembly GCA_030571295.1. Taxonomy (NCBI): domain Eukaryota; kingdom Fungi; phylum Ascomycota; class Pichiomycetes; order Serinales; family Metschnikowiaceae; species [Candida] citri. The sequence goes on along the minus strand of JAJLXN010000007.1, from coordinate 586,364 downwards.
AAAGGGTCAGAGAGACGTCTAACGAGTCTTTTATCGTCAATTTATACAGAGATGGTAACTCTTGGGGCTTTGTTAAGGCCATATCTGATCAGCCTGAGGCATTCACAGGTTTCACACCCTTAGCTACAAAACTCAAAGTTCTTCGACTTTCTAATGTTTTTCTATGGCCTAGATTTCACGTTGAAGTGTCTTCACTGTTGCTTAAATCGTCTGGAGTTCGTACTACCGTCACTGAAGTCAATGTGAAACTTTCAGCTAAAATGACGAAAATTCAATCTGCCATCTTATCATGTTTACAAGCGTGTTTACAAGAATTAAGAAGACACAATCCTTCATTGGAAACTGAGTACTGGGACATGGAAAACATCCATGATGCTGATTTCGTTATGAGGGTAAGACTCTCACTAGAAGCACAATGGCACCGTATCTCTTGGACATCTAAGCAGTTGATGTATGATATTGCCACACTCAAGGACCTTCTAACTGGGCTATTAACTGATGATTCGTTGACTTACTACCAAAAAGTGCAAGGTATAGTGGACACCAATATGAGGTCATCCGGGGCAGGTACCATGAATATGACCTCCATGAGTCCGTGGCTTATGATGGACGAGGCAACTACAATCATCTCGTATGCAAAAGAGCGTGCTTTGGGAAAAGTAACTATACCTATAAGTCATGTTAATATGGATACCGAAGAGGAGACGTACACGGCCACTGAAGAGGTGTATAACTTGGAAGAATTACCCAAATGGGACCAGTTAGCATTGATTATTGACGATATTATGCATGAAAGATCAATTGATACGCTGAAAACAGAAGGACCCGTTCTTATAATGTGTTCTTCTGGAAGAATCGCACGTCAGCTTGGTGCTGTTTTAGCTAGGTCCAAAAAGAAGGAAAATGCCATAACTGGCAAGAAAGCCTTCTCTTCTAGAGGATACATGGTGAGCCGACTTAGTGAGTATTTACTGTGGAAGGCACTTACTACTTTTACTAAGAGACTCACGGCAGAGTTAGAGACGAGAGAAGATGGTGGTGATTCCAACTCTTCAAGTCCTCAGCCTGAAGACCAAACACTTAACACATCTAAGACGTTCACAAGAGGTAATAATGTGGTCAGAAGTAAAAGAAGACGGACCAGAGGAGCTTCTGCTGTGGCTAATGTTCAGCGTCTTTATTCCGGTAGCAATTTCGAGAAAACTGCGGGTGCTATTGATCTTGAAGAAAGCATTGTGAAAAGAGTCGAGGAGCAAGTTAAAGAGGAATCTGACGATGATGTTGAAATCATCGAAATGAAGCCTGAAAACGAACAAGAAGGCTTATTTGTAGAAGACCAAGATTTGGAATCTTCCACAGGTATCGATATGGCTCATGTGGAGAAATTCAACCAGATCATCATCCATTCATATGATGAAGACACTTCAGAGTCTCTTCTTCAGGAACTTGCACCTTCTTACGTCATTATGTATGAGCCAGACATCTCATTTATCAGAAGCGTTGAAGTTTATCAAGCATTGAATCCTACTGCCCCAGCTAAGACGTTCTTTATGTACTATGGTACTTCTGTTGAGGAACAGACCCATTTACTTCGGATTAAAAAGGAAAAACAAGCATTTACGAAGTTGATCAGGGAAAAAGCCGCTTTAGGAAAGCGGTTTGCTACTGAAGCAGAAAATTGGAAGTTCCACCTTCGTAAGCCACAAGTTGTCAATACGAGAATTGCAGGTGGAGCAGACTTCCGTACTGAAGCAGATGAAATGAGAGTTATTGTTGATACAAGAGAGTTCCGGTCTTCTTTGCCAAGTTTACTTTATCGTGTTGGTATTAAGGTTATACCGTGTATGCTTACAGTTGGTGATTATGTTGCCTCGCCCAAGATCTGTATTGAGAGAAAGGCCATTCCAGATTTGATTTCAAGTTTCAAAAGTGGTCGTTTGTACCAGCAGTGTGAGCAAATGTTCAGACACTATGAACTTCCAGTTTTGCTTATTGAGTTCGATGAGTCAAAGTCTTTCTCACTTGAACCGTTTTCTGAGTTGAGACCTCCAGGACAAAAAGTCACTGCAACCAATCCACTTGCAGCCAAAATCCTGAAAAAAGAGATTCAGCTGAAAATCACAGAATTGCTTATTTCTTACCCGAAATTAAAGGTGATTTGGTCAAGTTCGCCATATGAGACAGCACAGATCTTCTTAGAGCTCAAGGCTAATCAATATGAGCCAGATATCGAGGAGGCTCTTTCTAAAGGTGTCAATCCTTCGATCAGTACTAAAGAAGGACCGCCAATGTTTAATGATGATGCAATTGACCTCCTTCAGAGTATTCCTGGAGTCAATAATGTGAATTATACTACGATTCTTCAAAGAGTGAGAAGTATGGCACATTTGGTTTGTCTTGAGAGGGAGGCATTTATTGAGATGTTGGGAGAGGAGAACGGAAACAAAGCGTATAATTTTATTAATCACCGAGTGGGGTGAGAGTGGAGAAGAATTCAAAATTGAGAAGTGAACTGAGAAGTGAATGATGGTAATCTAGTCATTATAGCTTAATTAGCAGGCCTCTTTAGATTTAGTTGTATGAGTTACCCTTTCCAATTTTTTTTCTTTGTACAGTTTAAGTTAACAAAAAGACTCGAGGACAACTCCTTTGATACTCATATTTTGGAACCCTCTATCAGATTGTGCTGGTCCCTTGGGGACTCTACTTCCTGAGACACGGGTCCATATCTACAGTACTGTGGAGCAACTATGAGGGTTTCTCAATAAGATAAGGAAAAGACCCCTTTTAACTGATATTTCTCAATTTTCGTCGAGATACCCAATCCAAACATCCCACATTAATAACTCAATCAACTCAATTTTTGATAAATCCCCAAATTATCTCCCTTATCTTCCACCTAAATCCCCATGAGGTCATCTCTCAAACACTATTTACAAATCATGCATTTTTGGGTGCGAAATCCTTAAACTTGTAAGGCTCATAACCGGGCCAGATCAGATTGCTATTCTAAGAATGACAGAAAACAGGCACAAATCACTACTGATCTCCAAGTTAGGAAAGGCTAAAACGATTCCTTAAGTGGATTTCATCATGGCCTCCCGCTATAGAGTGCCCAGCATATCGAGAAATGGCGATTTGGTCAGTGTTAAGCTGGCCCTGGCAGTTAAGTCCAGATACCGGTACCTTGAATTCAAGTACCTTTATTTCCAGATCCAGAGGCTTATTAATAAGAAGATCGTGCTTAGTCTTAAGTATGAGCAGCTCAAGACGCCCGAAATCCGAATTTCCCTAATCAAGCCGCTTGTGGTGAAGATCCTCGACTTGAGCAGAGTCTCGGCCTTACATGGCTCATTCAACCTACCTGGTGACGTGTACGAAAGTCCACAATTGGCTCAATATGGGAGTCTTGGACATGAAGCTTCGGATCAGAGCATCTCTACAAATGTCATTTATGTGTTGCTTCTATTGAGGTATGAGTATATGATCCAATCTGAGAACAATTTGATCATGTATGATTTGCTCAATACTAAGGCCAATATGTGTGAGCTGCTAGCGATCCGAATGCTTAGAGAGTATAAGTCATCGGATCGGATCAATTTGTTATTTATCAATCCGATGAGATTTCATTATGAAGAGAATGAGGTGTTGAAAAATACCAAGCATCTTGACTGTTTCAATACGTTGGAATTGTCAATTCTATCCAAGTCAAAGAAGTTCATAAACCAGCCAGTGGTGGTTCAAATCCTTGAACGTATTTATAATGGTGAACTTATCATCAAAAATCATCAGCCAGCAGAAGACATTGATACCCAGAACGTCCAGAATGTCGCTCCAAACGTCTCCAAACCTGCCATTGATGAACTACTCCTAAGAGATTACGAGTCTGCAAGTGGAAGCAGCTCTTTAGACACGCTCCTGGGTGAAGATCCCGAGAAAAGCGTTGTCAACTATAAATTTCAGCGAATCACCATGAGCAAAGTGTATGAACGTTCTAATGTGGTTCCTAAGTACCAGTCATTGGTGATAAATCTCAAGTATGGGATTCTTACGCTTTTATTCTTCAATTTGGTGCTTAAGCATAAACACAAGCAATCAGATGATTATTTGCATGGGTTTGGAGGTCTTTCCTCGATCTTTTTCTGGTTGCTTGCATTGAGTTTCAACTTCGATAACCTTCTCAAGTTGATGCACATTGAATTCAAGTTTTTGAAGAAAATCATATGGACATTCTTCGATCTTGTCATTATCGTGCTTATAGATATCTCCTTTGTGATGAGAATTCTTCTAAGTTTCGAGAAAATCAGTGCAAACACTTACTACAGTTTTTTCAGTTTGATCTCGATTTTGCTATTTCCTCGAATGCTTTCGGTTTTCAACAACTATGAGTTTTTCAACATGATGATTGTGTCATTCAAGAAAATGTCTTGGAACATGATAGCCATGTGTTGTTTGTTTGTGTCGTTAATTTTTGGCTTCTTCCTATGTTTCATTACTTTGACCATTGACCTTTCAACGTATGATGTGGCATTTAGCATGCTCAAGTTATTCTTTGGGTTCACTCCGGCAGTGTGGGATAACTGGAACAGCTACACGAATCTAGGAAGAGTCATTCAAATTGGGTACTTGTTCCTTATTCAGTTCATTGTGGCTACAATTCTTGCCATTGTGTTGAGTAATGTCTTCCTCAAAGTGAGTGAAACCAACAAGGAAGAGTTTGAATATCTCAAAACGACAAACTTGATTATTTATTTGAAGTGGGGAAATCTTCATTGGACACCTCAATCGCGATTGAAGTTGGTAAGTGCATTCAATTACATCGTGAACTTCTTCAAGTTGCCAATTGTCATTTTCATCTACTTCTATGAGATCCTTATTAAGGATAATAAGAAGCTCATGCATCAGCAGCAGAAAGATTTGAAGAATTTCACATTTCTCAACAAAGATGAAGATTACTATGGAGACCATAACTTGATGCTGATGGCTCCGCAGCCAAATGAGGACGACTCAGATGTGAGCAGCGTATTGATGAAACCAAGAAGAAATTCGCATCCATTGATGCCTACGCAATCGAGAAAAACGTCACATATCGATAATAATGCTGCTTTTGCTGCAGATCATGAGCGTCACAATGCTAACCCACCAAAACTCATTCCTCAGCATTCTGCAAATACTTTGGCTGGATTCCGAAGTGGACTGATGGACTCGATGTTCCTTGAGGAGTACTATGGAAGAAAATATGCCATGAGCAAATTGAAGTCTAATGATTCAAGCCGAAGAGGATACCGTGGACGGAATAGTCAACTGCGAAAGAAGGCTAAGAGCAGAAGTAAAGATGTGATGAAGAAATTGGTGGAGCTTGAAGGTGTAATTAAGCAATTGGCATTGGCGTTGCCAGCACCAATCGATGACGAATTTACAGTAAAGCAACTTGGAGATATCTATGATGTTGCGGAGCATTTCGATGGAGGTGATCTGGATAGTGTGAGTGGGATCAGTGATGTCTCAGAGACGCTGTTCTGAGGGTGATGTGACATTCTCGTAATTGATATGGGATTTGATCAAAGAAGGAAATTAATGGTTTTTGGTCTTTTTTCAATTCTCAGATAATTTTCATAATTTCATTGGTTTGACGTGAAATCGGAATTGATCGTTTATAGATTGATGGTCATTAAACGGAAAAGCAATTCCGGAAAGCGTTGAGAAGATCGCAACGTCTCAGGAGCAAATTGATGAAATAGATTACAATAGGAAAAAAAAAAAAAAAAAAAAGAAAAGAAATACCAGGGTTCAAAAATAGATGTGTTCTCAAGCCAATCACAGACTAACAGGCCTAATTGACAGGTCTGCGAAAGGCCCCATTAGCCAGGCAAGATCCGCGAAAATGACCCCATCAACCTGTCAAGTCCGAATCGCACTTCCCAAAGTGACACCAGTGAAGCGCACTAATGAAACAGCGACCAATGTAAGCAGTCGCAACCTAGAAATCTATGCGACATGAGGGGTCAGTGAAAGCAGGGCCTTATCATGTGACGGGACATCCTTCCCAAAATGGAAAACGTATCCCGGGGTCCAAGGAAAATTCACAAGATGAGCCTCCAGAGGGGAGCGGAACAGACCCCAGATCTAGGCAAGCCCATGACAAATAGCGCCCATACACAAGATAAGGCAGGCTGAACAACCCAAGAAAAAATTAAAAAAAAAACATTAATAATCATCCCATATTGAAATCTCCCTCCAAAACCCATCACTCTATACCCGTTAAACTAAAAATTAAACCGTCAAATCAAACTCCAAAAGAAATAAATGTCATATCAGATTGTCTACCCTGGCCCGCCCGGTCGGCCCTACCACCGCCAATCAAGGCCAATCACGGCGTCGCCCATCCAGTGCGCAACTCCCCCGGTCGGATCTAGCCTGCATAGCTGAATAATATGGGCCTTCTCATTTGAGGAAATCGCGCGCACTCAACTGTCTGTCCATTTGGAGTGCTTCTATTGATGTATATATAGGCGATTGGTTCCAGGGCATGTGCCAGTCATATATAGGTAACTTCCGCTGCTGTTGAGTTTTTTTTTTCCCCTTATCTACTTTATCTTCTTTATCTTAACCATAAAAACTTAAGTTAAAGACTCCAAATCCCAAAACAGGTACCCTTTCTTGCATCGTCCCTGTCGCTATCTCCAGAACCAGAGCCGCACAGTTTTCCTACTGTTTTTTTTCTCCCATACCCATCGTCGTCCAAGATTCCTGTTTCCTCCATGCCCCACACCACTATGACCCACGTCGATTTGCCCAACAATCATGTCCAAATTGGTGGCAGAAAATCGGCCTTGGCTGTTAGACAGTCTGAGATTGTTAAGGAGAACATCGAAAGAACCAGCCCTAACCTCTCGTGCTCGATTTTGGCGTTGAGCACTTTGGGTGATAAGATCCAGACAAAGCCGCTTTATTCTTTCGGAGGTAAGTCTTTGTGGACCAAGGAGCTCGAGATCTTGTTGCTTGAGCCTGTGGCTGATCTTCCTCAGTTGGATTTGATCGTTCACTCCTTGAAAGACATGCCTACCAACTTGCCTGACGAATTTGAGTTGGGCTGTATCGTGGAGCGTGAAGACCCTCGTGACGCTTTGGTCATGAAGGCTGGCTCCCCATACAAGACGCTTGCCGACTTGCCTGCTGGCTCCGTCGTCGGAACTTCCTCCATCCGTAGACTGGCCCAGGTGGTCAAGAACTACCCACACCTCCGGTTTGAGGATGTGAGAGGTAACGTTTTCACTCGTTTGTCCAAGTTGGACGCCGAGGACTCTCCTTACGAGTGTTTGATTTTGGCCGCTGCAGGTCTCGTTCGTTTGGACCTTGACGACAGAATCACATGTTGCTTGGACGCTCCAGAGATGTACTACGCCGTTGGCCAAGGTGCCTTGGGTGTTGAGATCAGAAAGGACGACCAAGCCATGCTCCAAGTTTTGAGCCGTATCGAGCACCTCCCAACCACTTACAGATGTCTTGCCGAGAGATCCATGATGAGAATTCTTGAAGGTGGATGTTCTGTTCCTTTGGGTGTCTACACCGTTTACAACGAAACTACACAAGAGCTTCTTTTCAAGGGTGCTATCGTCAGCCCTGACGGAAAGCAGTCCGTGGAAGCCGAACTCACCGCTTTTGTCTCCAACAAGGCCGAAGCAGAGAAGGCCGGAGAAGACCTCGCACACAAGTTGACTGCCTTGGGCGGAAAGGAAATCTTGAATGCCATCAACTTTGAGAAGATCAACCAACGTCCAGTTCAGGGTGTGGAAGAAACCGTTAGAGCTGCTACGGTGTCTACAGTCTAAGCTGGTTGTATGATTTTTCTTCTTCTCATATTTGCATCATGGTGTCATTCATTAATTAATTGCATTTCTTCTCTAGGGTTATTTATTGTCGACCGGGCGTGGTCAGCAACTACAATATCTGTACATAGTACAGGTAGAGCTTCAGTTCTATCTGAAAAGCATATATTATGGTAACTGGGATAATGTAGCACAATGTAACGTGACATTTCGAGGGGGGCTCGAGAGGTTTGGATGTCTCAAGAGGTAAGGATGTTTCGGAGGTCCGGGTGGATGGAGAGGTCTGGATGTGTCACTTCGAGTGAGGGTGAGGTGCACAGGTGTTCCACAACGGCTTGGGCGTAACTAAATCGTTAGCGAAAGCGTTGGCGCCTATCATGATATCATCCCACCAATGTGGAACCATTTCAACCGAGACGTGTTTACAAACAGTAGATAGCTCCACATTTCAGCTAATAGAAGGTGAGCTGATGATAGTGGGCCGAGTCACGTGACTGGGGCTAAACAGTCAAAATTCGCGATGGGATGCGCAATTGCCGGTGGATTTCAATCATATGCTCGTAGCCGGCTCAATGAATCGAGTCACACTAGTGCCATTTGTGCAACCCATACAAATCCCAAGAAACGTAGCTGCATTCCGGAATAAAAATCCGTACATCCGGCAATACATCTGCTCACTAAAGAAAAAAAAATGCATACAGACCCTCGTTTGCCCCGAATCGGACGATGCTCGTTTACTCGTTTGTTATACGACTTGCATAGTAAACAGTCGCTTCATCAGTGGGCTCCGATATAAAGAGAAACGTGTAGACCCACCCACATTCGTTTTTCATTCCAACACCAAGGAACATCAAGTTTAGAGTCGATTTCGTAGTGAAATCGTATCAACATCATATTCCAAAAAAGTTAAAGTTCTCAAAATGGATATCGTCCTTGAAATCTTAGACACTTTTGTTCTTGATAAAGCCTATGCTCGTGCTTTCCCAAAGGACGGAGCTGTGGCCAAGTTTGTTGAAGAAAAACTCCTTTCCAAGCCATACAACAGCACAGTGCTCGAGCCTGCTGTGCCTTTGCCTGCTGCTGTCACTTACTTGACCAACTTTGCCAGCAAATTCCAGAACAAGAACGAGATCTATGGCTCCAGTCCAACCTACTTCTTGGCTCCAACTGAGTGGACCGATGCATCGTTCTTCGCCAGAGGAAACCTCTTGAGAGAGTTCGTTTCGCTTCTCGTCATCACCATCGTCTTCGGTTGGGTGTTGTACTTCGCTGTGGCTTCTCTTTCGTACGTTTTCGTGTTCGACAAGAAGATTTTCAACCACCCAAGATACTTGAAGAACCAAATCTCGTTGGAGATCTGGAGAGCCTCTACTGCTATTCCAACCATGGTGTTGCTTACTACGCCATTCTTCCTTTTGGAATTAAACGGTTTCTCGCGTCTTTACTTTGACATCAACGACTCTACTGGTGGCTGGAAGTTCCTCTGGTGGTCGATTCCAGCTTTCATCCTTTTCACCGACTGTTTGATCTACTTCATCCACAGATGGTTGCACTGGCCTGCTGTTTACAAGGCCTTGCACAAGCCACACCACAAGTGGATCGTTTGTACTCCATTTGCTTCGCATGCTTTCCATCCTGTTGACGGTTGGTTCCAATCGTTGCCATACCACTTGTACCCATTGCTTTTCCCATTGCACAAGGTGTTGTACTTGGTTTTGTTCACTTTTGTCAACTTCTGGACCGTCATGATCCACGACGGTAACTACATGTCCAATGATCCAGTCGTTAACGGTACTGCTTGTCACACTGTCCACCACTTGTACTTCAACTACAACTACGGTCAATTCACCACTTTGTGGGACAGATTGGGCCGCTCTTACAGAAGACCAGATGACTCTTTGTTTGTTAAGAACGCCGATACTTCTTTCGACAAGAAGATCTGGAAGGACCAAACTCAAAAGATGGAGATCATTCGTGGAGAGCTTGAAGGTAAGTCTGACGACAGAGTTTACGTCGAGTAGATGGCATTTTAGTAATGGGTGGGATTGTATTCCCAAGGATAGTACTTAATTAAATTGTTGTTTTGAGATCTCCAGGTGTGGTTATCTGGGCGTGTAGAGTAAGTGAGAGAGAGCACGAAATGATAGAGAAAAAGTAGGAATAAGGTGATTCAGTCGGTGAAACGTCTACAAAGGTCAAATCATGGTCCAAATGAATATTTACTTTTTGCATTGTCTATGCATTTTCTGGTATTCTTGTAAATGTATACCCTCATATCAATGAGCCTAAATAACTTAACTATGCTCGTACGTAGTATTCCCACACAAAACGCCCCAAAACACTCCGAAATTCGGGAAAAGTGAAAAAATCAAAATCACGACAAAATAACAAGTCAAAAAAAATTATATAGATTTCCCCTTTCAAACGTAAAGGTCCCCTACCTCCACTTCATACCGACCATATCACCCACTGGATCATGCAGGTGTCTCTCATCAGATAGCTACTCCAACGTCTTCCACAAAAAGACATTCTCATACCTAATTGAGCGATCTAACCGATAGGAATTGAAAGGGATACTCGGAATTGACGACCCATCCCCAAAAATCCCGTCTTCGCTAGCTCATTCCTCGGTTCTTCCGACCCGTCATGTCCATAGCACAGTCATCATCAAATATGCAATTACCACAACCTACAATCATGGCCCTGAATCTGATTCTCACTATTGGACCATATAGACATCGCAAGGATCTTAGCAGGCAGCCGGTTCTCCTGAAATACCTGATTATGGGCTATATTGCCGCAGGTACCTATGGTAAAGTGTATAAGGCCAGATTGAAGCTGCTGACGAAAACAGAGGACGAAAACGGTGACTCTGCAGATGCAGCAGCTGAAAATCAGCTAGCACTTCAAAACAGACTGGATGGTTCGCCCTCTGGCGATGAAGAAGTGCAGTTTTTCGCCATTAAGAAGTTCAAGTCAGATAATCATCTGACAGCCAAGCCTACGGGCCATATGAACGGACACAATCCTCACGATATCAACGGACACGAGATTGTTCACTATACGGGCATTTCCCAGTCTGCTATCCGTGAAATGTCGTTGTGTAGAGAGCTAAGTCATCGCAACATCACTAAGCTTATTGAGATCATCTTAGAGAACAAATCCATCTATATGATCTTTGAATTTTTCGAGCACGATTTGCTCCAGGTGATTCATTTCCATTCACATCCAGAAATGAAGCCAATTCCAGAACAAACTGTAAAGTCACTCATATGGCAGGTCCTCAATGGAGTGACGTTCTTACATAAGAACTGGATCTTCCATCGAGACTTGAAACCGGCCAATATTATGGTTTCAAGTGATGGAATTGTAAAAATCGGTGATTTGGGTCTTGCTAGAAAATTCAATAACCCATTACAGAGTTTATATACTGGAGATAAGGTCGTTGTGACTATTTGGTATAGAGCTCCAGAGTTGCTTCTAGGAACAAGACATTATACACCTGCTATTGATCTTTGGGCAGTTGGATGCATTTTGGCCGAGCTCCTCTCACTTAGGCCCATTTTCAAGGGTGAAGAGGCGAAAATTGACTTGAGTAATAAGAAGTCTATACCCTTCCAAAAGAACCAACTTCAAAAGATCTTTGAGATCTTGGGTGCTCCAACTACAGAGGCCTGGCCCATGCTACCGAAATATCCTGAGTATTACTCATTCCAGCAACAATTTCTCCAGTCTAGTTCGACGGTTTACCAGCCAAACCTTGCAAATTGGTACAAGATGATCGGAGGAAAGAACCGTCAGTGTCTTTCGCTTCTACGGGAGTTGTTCCGGTACGATCCGTGTACGAGAATCACGGCAGATGCTGCGTTGGTGCATCCGTACTTTTTAGAGCCTCCAAAGGTTCGTGAACATGCATTTGAGGGCATGAATGTGAAGTACCCTAAGAGAAGAATCTATACTGATGATATTGATATTACTTCTCATAATAACAACTTCAATGGTACAAAGAGACACGCATATGAGGATGCATTGTTGAGAAAGAGACAGAGATGAGGGAAAGGTTTAGTATGTTGATGATTTGGGGTTTTGAATCAGTGGTGGGTAACTTATGGTGTGGCCTTATAGTGAGGCTAGGGCCCTATAGTGAGAGTATGACCTCATAGTGAGTATCAGGGCAGAAACGAGAAAGGCACAAAAATTTCCACACACTTTCCATAAAACAAAATTTCAAATGTATCAACGAAATAAAAAGGTGAGCCGAAGTTAAAAACAATTCTTAAATATTCACTTTTCGTCAATTCTTTGCCCAATCTTCCCACTCATTTCCTTAACTATGTACATATAGAGCCGCGCACTTACTACTATAGATCTGAGATCATTACTACTACCTAAGTCTTCATAGATCTACACCAAAATCACCAAAAACTCAAGTTTTTCCAACCCAAAACAACTCAATTGCATCTGAAACCACATTCCCACATCAAAATCATGTCATATACGAAAAAATCCCAGATCTACAGCGGTCCCTATGGAGATATATATAAAGGTGAAGACTCTCTGGGCCATACGGTTGCACTTAAGGTTGTAGACCTTGATTTCGTCAGAAAACCACATAACTTCAGACAAGAGATTGCATTGATGAAAAAACTCGACCATGCCAACATTTGCAAGTACTTAGATGACTATACTCTGGGTGAAGATACCATCATGGTAATGGAGTACTATGAGGTTGATTTGGTCTCTGTGATGAGCCACTACTCTAAGAAAAGAGTGAAATTCAACCTAGAAGACCCATTGAAGAATACCACAACATGGCGGAATGAACTACCAACTACATCGATCAAACCAATGGTCTCATCTTTACTCAAGGGTCTACAGTATATCCATGACCAAGGTATCATCCATAGAGATATCAAGCCAGGCAACATTATGTTCCGTACCCTTGGCGACCTAGCATTCCCAGTAATTGGCGATTTTGGCATTTCTTACAACCTAAACTCGCCAATTGATGAGCCTCCACTGTCTAAATACACCGATGTGGCCACTGGCTTCTATAAGGCACCAGAGCTTTGTTTTGGCGTTACAGATTATGGAAAAGAAGTTGATTATTGGTCAATGGGAATTCTCATTTCATATTTGTATTCAACCAATGGAAAACCTGCTAATTTTGTTGATGATGCTGATGATAGCGATGGAAGAGTCGAGACTAATGATTTTGTATTGGTTCAAGGCAATTTCACCACTTTTGGAACGCCTACAGTGGAAGACGCGTCTAGTGATTTGTACTGGCCTAAATTAGCTGATCCTGCTCATCATTTCGTTAAGTTTCAGTATGCTAAGCATGACAGAAAGGATGACTCTGTGTTGTTACCTCGATGTGATGATGAAGAGATAAAGAGGGTATTCAATGGGCTCACTAATTATGCCAAAAGGGAGTTAATATTGATGGAGTAAGTGATATAAAGGGATAGAGAATAAAGTAAGTTGTTGCTTAGTGAAAATTATGTAGTTTAAAGGAGTATGATTGTAGTTTATTGATAAGGTCAATGGTGAGCTCAATTGGTGGTATTTGAGATGCGCATGTCTATGGGGTCTGATAAGCAAAGAGCGATACATATCATGATTGTTTTTCAGGCAAATGTGGTGATAATTCGAGTATCGTGTGTTTCTAAGGCAATTAATCGGAGATTTAAAGTAACTCTCCGAAAAGCCACACAATTGACTGAAAACACGAGATGGGTCCATGAATCAGGTCCTTTCCATACTCAACCAATCTACTCATTCACATAAGCTACTCGACAACTACATTAATTACGGTAAAGACTCAAATCAAGTGAGTCTAGAATCAAGCAAACTTGCTTACCGTAGTAGTCTATTTAAATTTGATAAGAGTCGCTTAGAGTATCAATTAAGGTCAAGAGCAATGAATATACAATTCATCCAAAACGTAAGCCAAAAGTGACACATTGCTTAATTGCGACAATGGCACGAAATCTGCTTGCGAATACCTCAAAAAGCGCTCGACAATACCTTGACAATGCCTTGACAAAACACCAACAATACCTCATCAAAATGCTACCAAATCCTCACCAAAGCCTTGATATTAACACAACCTGCTTGACAGATACGGAGATAGCGGATAGAACAAAATACAGAGCTTAATGGAGCAAATGATGCCGCGATAAGCAATGGCTCGGGCATAGTCTCGAGAATACCGCGATAGGAAATAACTCGAGCAATGCAGTGATTTGGTCGCACTCGCACTAATAAGCAACGGTTCTAGCAACAGGCCCAGCGAAGCCCCAGCAACGATCCCAGTAACAAGCAAGAATAAGGTTCAAGGTCATCAAAACGCACAGAAAAGCAAAAACGCACAGAAAGGCAAAATTACCACCAACAAAGCATTCATCAACTACTGATACTAAGTACCGGGGGCAATTCCCATACCATACATGGTTAGTTCAGGGCAAGGGATCAAATCACAATCCCCTATTTGATCCAGAGGCGCGATTGTGTGGGCAATTATAGGCTCGCAGCGCCGTAATGTCGGCCCCAGAAATGCGAAACAATGCATCGATTGGCAACAGAACAGCGCAGGGGCTTCATGGCAAGCGCGCAAAACCCAAGGAAAACTCCGGTAGAAGTTCGTAGTTGTGGTGAGGTGGGGGCAATTCCAGCCATGCAAAGACTAAAAATGACACCCTGGCGAGGCGTCTTTACCAAACAGGGAAAGCCTAAGAAAAATGCATGAAATTAAGCTCCATGGACCCCCGCGCCAATGCGTGGATCTCCGGCACTTCTAGGGCAGTCGGCCCTGCTCCCCGCCGCCATTGAGCCGCTCTCCTCTTTTGCGTTCTGCACCCCAGACATTCTGGCACACGGCGGCAGCGAATGGTTCAGTGCCTAAACTCTAACAAAAACTGTGACAGGTCCAACCAGTGTTTTTTATTACTTCAGTTCTTTTTCCATAGCATGACCGCCATATTCAGCAAAACTGTCAACAAAATCGCATTGCCTCGGCAAAACAGCGACCTTCCGCCTGCCGACGAGGACTTTATTCGTACTTTAGACTACGAAGAGTTGGAGCGCAACTTCAACATCCACAAGTACTACCCCAAATTCTTCCACAACTATGACTATTCGACTCCACAAATCCGGGCCATGATCGGCGATAAGCCCATCTACTCGAAGGCAAACGGACACTTGAAAAACTTCAAAAATCCCGGCACTAGAAAGACGCTTATTACTGAGATCGATGTGAGAACCGGCGACGTGAAAGTGATCGAAAAAAAGACAAAAGAGGACAAAAAACAGGAGAAACGGGACCGTCGTGCCGAGAAGGAAAAGCAAAAAGAGGACCGAAAGGAGGAAAGGGAAGAGCGTCGTGAAGAACGTAAGGAAATCATCAACCAAAGACGTGAGGTCCAGAGGGAGTCCAGAGAGCGCAGACGAGACGAGCGTCGTGACGAGCGAGATGAAATGAGACGGTTGTTACGTGACCACCACAATCTGCGGTTTGGCCCGGCAGCAAAGGCCGGAGGGTCATCACATTCCAGTTCTGCCTTCAGTCGTCCATACGAGGGCAGAGTGGGTGCCCATACTCGTCACAGTACCGATAGCCAGGCCACTGGACTCTCTAATGTGTCTAATGGTGTATCTAATGGCGTCTCTAATGGCGCTCCAGCACCTTCAGCAGCGGCCGGATCCGCTCCTAGGAAGTCAGACGCTGCTCCATCGTTCAAAAACCCATTCGACCTGGACCAAGCCACTTTGGTGTCGTCGAACCAGGGACCTGACTACGCTCGCTCCAGACAGAACAGTGTACGCACAGTGGAGAGCTTAGAGACTGCTGCCAGCACGCTTTCGTGCAAATTACGTAATATGCTTCTTCCTAAGCGAAGCCAAGACAAGAGGTCGAATGACTTGGTTCGTACAGTTTCGTATGACCAAACCCTGTCGATGATGACATCTACGAGAGGAGCTAAGAATAATTTACTAAGATTGAAGGAGAATAGCGGGCGCAGAATGAGCGCCCAGATCGGTACGTATTTCCATTTTGAGGGTTGACTAGTGCGTTGGCGCCATGCCAGCGCGAGTGAGACTAAGATTCTAGGGCGAAATTAGGGCGAGGAAGAAAATGCGGAGAAGAAACGAGAGGAACACCGAGGAATTTTTGAGGAAATGAGAAAAATTTGGAAGTTTGTGGGAGGATTATTTTTTAACTAACTTTTTGCAGCACTTTTGCCACCGTGATTTGTCGAAATCATCTTCTCAGGGTGTATCATTGAGACATGCCAAATCTCGACCTGCTGCCTGTTTTGACATGTCCTTTGTCCAGTCGTGCGGCTTTTTTCCCACCTCATGGTTTGCGGGGAGAAGCATTCCACACAGGCATTAATTCCAAGGAGCAGGGAGAATTGGCAACCACAAATGGCACCCTCTGAAGCTTATTAAACGAACGTGCAATGGAAAAGTGCCCCTTTTGCAGCCACGCCCCTCGAGCTATTTCAGCGGCTCATTCTAGCCACTCTGTGGGGAGAGGGGGCCCGCAGCCGTCAAATGGGGTACTCCCCACACGTGATGGTTCGGTTGTGCACGCCCGCACCCTCTGCGTGACCAAATCACCAAGCAAGTGTCGCTCCAAAAGGTTAGTTATTTTTCCTGCGAATCTCCACGATTCTTCTTTACTCCGAACTTTGTTGATTTACTACCGAGGGATTCTTCTTTTAGAAACGTTTCTTCATCGTCATTTTTTATAGATTTGTCAATTTTGTCGGTGTTGCTGGTGATTGGTGAATTTTGATCCTCTTCCTTCCAATTCTCAATTTGGTGATTGTCGATCAACGAATCAACAAACCTGCCGCCTTCCATCGTCCATTTCCCTCGAACACAGTCGATTCCCCTCCTTTTCCATAAAAACCCCATACTAACATGTCCACAATAGAAGTTGTCACGGAGTCCGTCAACAATGGCCACACGGGAAAGCTAGAATCCATCCAGTATACTCAGTCTCAGATGGTGGGCCACGGATCGTTTGGTGTGGTGTTCCAGACCCAACTCTTACCAAGCAACGAGATCTGTGCCATCAAGAGAGTGCTCCAAGATAAGCGTTTCAAGAACAGAGAGCTTCAAATCATGAAGTTGGCTCACCACCGTAACATCGTCGACTTGAAGTACTACTTCTACACAAACAACGATAAGAATGAATTGTATTTGAACTTGATCTTGGAGTTCGTTCCGGAAACGTTATACAAGGCGTCTCATTACTACGTCTCCAAGAGATTGTCCATGCCAGCACTCGAGGTGAAGTTGTATACTTACCAGATGTTCCGTGCTTTGAACTACATCCACTCTCAAGGTATCTGTCACCGAGATATCAAGCCACAAAACTTGTTGATCAACGCCGAAACGGGGGTGTTGAAGCTTTGTGACTTTGGTTCTGCCAAGATCTTAAACCCCTCCGAGCCTAATGTGTCGTATATCTGTTCCAGATACTACAGAGCACCGGAATTGATTTTCGGTGCCACTAATTACACCACCAAGATCGACGTCTGGTCGGCCGGGTGTGTGATGGCCGAATTGATCGTCGGACAGCCTTTGTTCCCAGGAGAGTCTGGTGTTGATCAATTGGTGGAGATCATCAAGATCTTGGGTACTCCATCGAGAGAACAGATCAAGAGCATGAACCCTAACTACACCGAGTACAAATTCCCACAGATCAAGCCCATTCCATTGTCGAAAATCTTCAAGAAGATGTCGAATGATTGCATCCAATTCTTGGTGAGAGTGTTGGAGTACTCCCCAATGGATAGAATCTCGTGTGTGGAGGCATTGGCAGACCCATACTTTGACGAGTTGAGAGACCAGAACACAAAATTGCCAAACTACAGAAAGTTGTTCAGCCAACAGTTCTACAATAGCTCGTCGCATAACCCTCACCAAAGCAACGCAAACTACCAGTTGTACTCTAGCCAGCCAGATGTTCGGGAACTTCCCGAGTTGTTTGACTTTGATGACCGGGAATTATCTGTGGAGCCAGCGTTGAACCGCAGCTTGATTCCTGACTTTGCATTAAATAGATTGAAGATCACCAGGTGTGCGTCATTGGAGGAGTTTGTTCCTATGTCGCCGGAGGAGATGAGAGTGAGGTTGGATTAAATATGTTATCAGCCTAATTACAATACAACGCATGCCAAGTATTCGTGATTCGTATGCTATTTATTGGGATCTAAGTTGGGTCTGAGTTGGGTCCAGATTTAGAGTCAGCTATGAGCTTTGCTTTGTAGATCAAAGTCTCGGTTTGGTGACCTTCTTGGTCTTATGTTCTGGAGCAACGTCGATCTTCTTTGGGGCCTTTTTTCTGGAAAACATGTTGGTAATTGGCAAAACAAACCACTTGGCAAACCACGGCATTCCCAATAAACTGAACACAATTCTAATTGGGAACAACGCCTTAACTATGACATAGGCATATGCACCTTCCATAATGAACTGAACCTTCTGATTAAGTGAGTAATTTCCAAAATCCCAATCGGCCATGGCCTTGTCGATGATCTTTGTACCCTTTTCAATGGCCCACGCAGGCAAATCCATTGATGCTGTCATAAATAAGTCATGATATTGATGGAGAACGTACCATGTACCGATCAATGGCACTATAGCAGTAAGTTCATGAAGAACAAGGAAAGCTGTGACATGAGACACTGGAGCATGGATGAATTGTGTTGTGTATGGTCTCATAAACTTTGGCACCTTGCTAAGAATCGGATGTTTGGCGTAGTTTTGATCTTCTGTGCTCTTGGAGATTGGAGTAGTAGCTGGTTGATCTAAAGGAGGGGCATTTTTCTTGAAAAGAAGTGCCGACGCCGTAGAATGGATCGTTCTGGGTCTAACGGACAGGCGGAACGGGAGGAAAAGGGAACGGCGGGATAAAAACATGACGATGGTGGGGAAATGGTGATCTGGTGGGATTGCTATAGAGAGACCCAACTGGGTTAGTATGTTGAGTCACGTGAGAGAGTTGGAGTTGGAGGAGGATGTCAAGGAAAGATCAATAAGAAGGGTTGTAGATAAAAATTTGAAATTTGATTTGGAGTCAGGATCGTATATTTACTTATCTTATATCGATTTTGCATTAGAATAGTCACCAGGTTCAGACTTTGTGGTGTGCTCGTATAAGCACAGTAAGCTGAGGTCTTGGGTGCAAGAGAGATAGACCAGACGAAGGAATCCGGGGAAAAAAAGTGACAAAAAAAGGTACGATCGTATTTTTGAAATCACCATTTTAACGACTTTCCTGATAAGAATGTGAAAACTCCTCATCTTTGTCTTTGTCTTTCCCACTGCCTTCTTCTCACTATTTGCGAGGTGACCCATCAATTCCACCTTAACTCAAGCAACCAAAAACCACCAACCAGTCCAAACCCCAACTCCAAAAGAAAATCTCATTCCAAAACCACTACTAAAACCCACCAAAACCTCATCATATCCTCCTTTCTTCCCCTCAAAAGCTCCAAATAACCACCCTCCCCAGCCTCGTCCTCAACTGACTCGTCCCACTGCAGGACCCAACCTCGGTCGTCGTATAGCGCCTCGCGTATAAAGATCACCACCTCTCTTTTTCTAACGGTACTCGAATTCAAGAACCACCCTTCGAAAAATGCAGTCTGTTTACATTGTCTCTACTGCCAGAACCCCAATTGGTGCTTTCCAAGGTCAGTTGTCCAGTCTCACCTACTCTGACTTGGGTGCTCACGCTGTTAAGTCTGCCTTGGAGAAGGTTCCAAAGATCAAGCCAGAAGACGTTGAGGAGATCATCTTTGGTGGTGTTTTGCAAGCCAATGTTGGCCAAGCTCCAGCCAGACAAGTTGCCTTGAAGGCAGGTCTTTCTGAGGGTGTTGTTGCCTCCACCATCAACAAGGTCTGTGCCTCTGGTATGAAGGCCGTCATCTTGGGTGCTCAAACCATCATGACCGGAAACGCCGACATTGTTGTCGCTGGTGGTGCCGAGTCCATGTCTAACGCTCCATACTACCTCCCAACCGCCCGTACTGGTGCCAGATACGGTGACGCCACCATGATCGACGGTGTTCAAAAGGATGGTTTGTTGGATGTCTACGAGCAAAAGTTGATGGGTGTTGCTGCTGAAAAATGTGCCAAGGACCACAACATCACCAGAGACGACCAAGACGCGTTCGCCATTGACTCCTACAAGAAGGCTCAAAAGGCTGTTGCCGAGGGTAAGTTCGATTCTGAGATCTCTCCTATCACTATCAAGGGTATTCGTGGTAAGCCAGATACCGTCATCTCTGTCGATGAGGAGCCAAAGAACTTCAACGAGGGCCGTATGAAGACCGCTAGAACTGTTTTCCAAAAGGAGAACGGTACCGTCACTGCTGCCAACGCCTCCAAGTTGAACGACGGTGGTGCTGCTTTGGTGTTGGTCTCCGAGGCCAAGTTGCAAGAGTTGGGCTTGACTCCATTGGCCAGAATCAGAGGTTGGGGTGAGGCTGCCAGAGCTCCATTTGACTTCACCATTGCTCCATCTTTGGCCATTCCAAAGGCCTTGAAGCACGCTGACATCTCTTACGACGATGTTGACTTCTACGAGTTGAACGAGGCCTTCTCTGTTGTTGGTTTGGCCAACGCTCAAATCTGTAACTTGCCAGCTGAGAAGTTGAACGTTTACGGTGGTGCTGTTGCTTTGGGTCACCCATTGGGATGTTCTGGTGCTAGAATCATCGTCACTTTGCTCTCTGTCTTGTCCCAAGAGGGTGGTAAGATCGGTATTGCCGGTGTCTGCAATGGTGGTGGAGGTGCTTCCTCTATTGTCATTGAGCGTGTTGACCACGATGCTAAGTTGTAGAGTGACTGCTTGTCTATAGAAAATATAATGGAAGTGTTGATTAATTAGAGGTTTTCAATGTATAAATAGGGCTACAGTCCCTCGTGGCCCATATGTCTCGCAATGCTCAATTATTAAAATATGTGAATAATCACTGTCTGTGTTAATGCAATAGTGTCTCTGGGAATATATATAGTGTTCCCTTGTTCTCAGAACTAGACTGTTGTCTTTCCAAAGTCCAGAACTAGACCAAATCTGTCTTAAGTCCTAAACTATGTCGATTTGTCTCTTCTCTAACTGATGAACAGTCCAAATCCACGACCTGGCCGCATAGTCCATGTTCTGAGCTATTCGTGATGGCTCTGATTTCTCTTGGAATGCAAAATGGCTACCATTGTCGTGCTCGGGTGTTAGATCCGGATTAAGGGAACACTTTACTAGCGCATGTGAGCCTTGTTCAACGGTAGCACCAAATAAGAGGCCAAAGATCTCGAAAAGCGACCAAAATACGAACCCAATGATTGGAAGACGCGTCCAGTAACTGAAATAGTTTGTGTTCATGATGAAACCAGGGTGAACGGACATGCAAAGGACCTTCGGGTTTCTAAGTGCTAACATGCGCATGAAATGGATACCAGCAGTCTTGGCCACAGCGTATCTTACCCATGTAAATAGGAAATTTGGACGGTAGTTAAGACAGGAATTCAAGTCAAAGTACCGAATGGCAAATCTATGGGCAACTGAGCTGATGTAAATGACACGAGGTGCCTCGATGTTTGGGTACAAGTCGCTTGTCCTTTCAAGCAACGAAAGTAGCTTAGTTGTGAGTAAAAAAGGTGCCACATAGTTCGTTTGGAGCTGTACTTCGAACCCGTCGGGGGTTATTGTGTATGGAAGAACTGTAACGTCGGCGTTGTTGATGAGAAGGTTCAAATGTTTCTCCAAGTTTTTGAACGTAGAAACAGCGGTAAGAACCGAAGCCAAAGAGGCCAAATCAATCTCAATGGTGTGCAATTCACCCAAATGACGCTGGCTCTGTTGAACAGGCGTATATTCGGCCACAATCGAGGAGGCCTGCTTCTCAAGTGCCTTTATCAGGTTTGCGCAACGAACCTTGGACCTACCGGCCAAATAGACCACGTAGCCATGCAAATATAAGTGAAGAGCCGTGTACCAGCCCACGCCACTGTTTCCCGCTGTTATTAGCGCCACCCTCCGGTCTTTTTTGCGGTTATAGTAGGGGAGTGATTCAGGATCAAACTGGTGAGACAACATGGGCGACATCACCATGAAATGGACCGATTTTCGAGCACAAAATTGGGATATGCGAGAGTGGGAATAGATCTAGCCAGGTAAGGCGTTTATATATGTGGATTCAATCCCGTGGTTGGAAATTCACTGTACTGCCAGAAGAAGGTGGAGGTATCAGTAGTTGCGACCTCCCTGCGTGAGAGTGACCTATTAAGATTTACGAGATAGGCAAGTAAAAATTGAGTTTTAACAAGGGGAAAACATTTTTAAAAAGGTCACGAGGTAGAGAATTTGGTTTAGCATGTATAAGGAATTTTAAAAAATTAAAAATTATGTTTTTTGGCTGAAACTGTCTTTGGATCTCTCTTCCAGATCCCTAACTATGGAGAGGATTAGGTCCAGGATACACATAGATACGGGAAAGGGAAGGAACAGGGGTATTGTTTGAAAAAGGAGTCAAATGAGAGAAAGTGTGAATGTGAGTAAAATCGAATTTTAATGTCATTAAGCAAAAAGATCAAGCAGCAAAAAGCTTTTTTCTCCTCTTCCCCTGATGCTTGCTAAATCTCCACTGCTCATTAATTAGAGGCATGGTTGTGAGACGGGCCCTCAGATCCAAGTTCATGAGGGCCTTACATTTACGACGAAATAGGAAGGTATATATTTTTTATTTTTCGGCAGGGTTTTCGGGAATTGCAATTGTCGCCAAATATGACTCGTGGGTGTGAAAATTTTGCCGAAAACAGGAATTGAGCCTCTTCTGTTTCTCACACATGGACCCTTTTCGGTGTTTGAGCCCATGCCTTAATATTCTCATGAAACGAGGGTATGAAGTAGTGGTTTATTGTTTGAGATGAGATGGGGGTGGAGGGCTTAGAGCTGGCTTTTTAGGGAGGTTTAAATTTCGAAATTAGTGGTAATATTGTGGTCTTGTTGTTTTAATGGTGTTGTTTAATGGGGCTCATGTGATGGTGGTGTCATAGTGAGTAGTCGCTGCATTGGGAGGCATTCGAGATGAGCCATGGACTGGGGCAGTTAAATCAACTGGAGAGAGAAAGAATTGATTAAGTATAAGTTTATTGATCTAGATGTTTAGAAAATATTTCAAATGCTTAAAATTGCTACTATTGTAATGGGTATTCAAGAACATTGGTTTCTACATAGTGGAACATCATGGTTGCGAATTAGCCAGAGGTCGATTCTTATCTTAAATTGAACACGTTTGAAGGTAAAACATCAAAGGATTGCTGCAATTGATTCAAGAAAAAATAGGATTTGGCATTATTTCCATTTATACATCGCCGTTTGTTCTGGACTAACGATGTTGTGGATGCAAATGACTTACATTGCTTATGATAGGTTCCTCGCTCTGGCTTTGTTAAAATAGACACTACTAGTCGAACAATCTAGATCCTGGAATCTGGATTCTCATTCACAAACTCTATGTGGAGCCTCCATTCTTACCATCACTTGGTCATGCCTTTGGCTGGCTCTACTTCCATTAGCAATCTTGACCACTAATCATTTAACTTCGAAACAACGAGAGAGGTAAAAGAAACTTCGTAACAACTTTCAAGATCTCTTGCTTCAACAAACGTGGTGGTCAAGAATTTCCCGTCACGCCAAGAAAAGAAGGAATGTCTTTTTTCGGAATTACTTCTCCATGCACAGAGACCCTTAAGCTTGACACCAAATTACGAGGAGCATTCACTAGCCTCTAATTGGCCTAAAATTGACCTCCATTAATCCATGTACGATGCCAGATGGATACCCAAACTTTAAGATATCCCGAGTCCCTAGAATTTGATCACTATATAGTGACATTCCTAGACTTCCCTGGTTGATGGCTTCTTCGTGGTATCTATAGATTCCACAGATTTTCGAATGGTTTACAGTATAGCTTCTTGAACCTAAGTTCCAAAGTTTTGCACAGCTGGACAACTAAAGCAGTGAGGAGGATTCTGATCTGTTTAGTCAATTTGGACGATGATAGCCTTTAAGGTACTTGACGACTCACACCACCGTCATAAGTCCACCGCATCATCAGAGCACCTCTTTCTGGCATTTAATAAGAGGTTTTCAAATTTCATAACTCACATTTAAGTCTAAACTCTCCATCATCATGTCTTCCCTCATAACTTTAAAGATCACTTACCCGGCCTACACCTGCTTCGTAAACCTACTAAAGTCGATTTGCTTTATCTCATGACATTCATTTCTATCAAATTCTTGTCTCTACTCATTTTCCAACTCTTTTCATCCTCAAAATTCTCATTTTTCAACCCCATCCTCGTCTATGTCATCAATCCTTGAAATCTCCATCTCATCCCCCACTACTTATCCAAATCAGCCAAAACCTCGGCCAAAATCACTTGTGGTGTCTTATCAGTGGTATCAACCTCCAAAGATTCACCTCCATTGACCAACAACTCATCTCCTGATGGAATCTCCATAATGCTATATTGAGACTTCACCATGTCTGATTTCATGTAATGGCCTTGTCTCGATGCCACTCTCTTCAACAATTCCTCGTAGGAAGTATGCAAAAACACAAATCTGAAAGAAACACCACTGCTAGCGTGTCTTTTCAAGTGTTCTCTGTAGACTCTCTTCAACATAGAACAGGAAGCCACAGCGACCTTGCTTTCGTTCAGTTCATCGTTTGCTTGCTCAGAGGCAACTTCACTGATCTTGGCCAACCAGTCCCAACGATCATCATCGTTAAGAGGCTCTCCTCTCGACATCTTGTCGACGTTTTTTTGTGGGTGCAAATTGTCACCTTCAATGAAGGGACATTTGTGATGTTCAGCAAGCAAGGATGCAATGGTGGTCTTTCCTGTGCCTGCAGGGCCGCCAACAATGATTACAGTAGCCATGATGATTGATTTCAGGAAGAAGGGAGGTAGTTTGGAGAAGATGGAGGTGGCTATTGTTAGTGAATGTTGGGGGTGGGGGACCTGTGGGGGCGCCGCACGCCTAGTGGGGCACTCCAAAGCGGGACCCAATGAATGGGGAGAAACCAGGAGGAAAAAAGATTTTAAAAGTAATGAGTGTGTTTTTTAGACTTTCAAAATACTTGAAACCTCGTATCATTTTTTTTCTCTGGTGTTTCTGTCCATTTACGGCTCCATTACCTGTTTTGGTGGAGGTTCACGAACGCTCACCAACGCTCCACAATAGTCTACAAACCATAAGTCAGAGAAAGAAGCAGAACCCCATGAAATTTGGGGATTTTCATATAGAAAAGGAATTACTACTTGAACCTTGTCCCTTCACTTACCACTAACCAACTTCTCCATCCTCTTTCTCTGTCTATATTTATAACTGCAACCCACTATTTACTTATATGCTACACTATGTACATGTTAACGTCTTGACCATCGTGATCTTCTCTCCACCTTGGCTCCCTTCCTCAAAGAAATCAATTCCTCACTGATTCTCTTCTCAATGAGTGATTTCACCTCAAAAGCACTCTCTTTATCCACAAATAAAGTAGGCCATCTCTGACTGAGCCACATGAACACTAGAACCAACTTATGGTTAAGCTCAAGCGCCGACAACATCTCAAAAACGACTTCTGGAGATCTAGAGCTTGATTTTGCCTCCTTCAGCAAATATGAAGCATTCAAAAATTCGAAATCAAATACATTTTTGGACTCTTGCTTCAGAATACACTCGAAAAACTTGATCACTGTCTCCACCACAACAGGCAGTACAAAGTCCAAGTTGATAGGTGCCAGCGAGAGCTGAAGCTGGTCCTCAACAGGGATCGTTTTGTCCAATTTCTTCTTCTCAAGCAAATCAAGAATGAGTTTTTCTCCTTCAAACTTGCCGAGGAAGAAATGCTTCATGGAGTACCTCGATGCCTCTTTCTGGAGGTTACGTACTGCCTCTGCCATCGAAATTGGTCTTCTGAACGAGGACATATACTCGATCCAGAACTCCTGTGGTGGCCAAATGCATGCCTTTTCAAGATCTGGGACCAGAGTCCTCATTGTATGGGTAAGAAATGGTGTATCGACTCTTCTGAACGCAGATACATACCCCACCAGTTCGGTACCTTCACTGAACCGGCCAGCACGGCCACCAATCTGTTTTGTAGCAGAGATACTGAGATCGACGAAATCAGAACCGTTGAATTTCTGAACGCTCCAAAAAACGACTCTTTTGATCTTCAAATTGAGTCCCATTCCAACAGCATCAGATGCGACAAGAACATCGTACTCTCCCGAGTTAAAACGGCTCGATTCTTGAGATCTGATTTCTGGAGGCAAAGCACCATAAATGACACCAACTTTAAGGTCGGTTTCCTTTTCGATTTTACACTTTAACTCAAGAATCTTTCTCTTTGAGAAGGCAACCACACAGTCACCTTTTTGGAGGTTGGAGAGTCTCCCCACAGCATTTCTTGATACTACCAACTTTCCAAGTCTATCGTATTCTTTCACTTGTAAGTCATCGCCGGTCAATTTGACAAGTTCTTTGATGAGTTCAACTGCACTGTTCTCTCCACAAAGATGTACCTCTTTAGCCTGAACACCCAACACAGCATTTGTCCATGCTGAGCCTCTTTGTTCGTCTGCAATCATTTGGATTTCGTCAATGACACAAATGTCCATTTTCTTATGCAATGGAATCATTTCAATGGTTCCAGATGAGAGATGAGAGACGTTACCGAACTCGTCTAAAGATGGAATGACTTCCTCACCTGTGACCAAGTTACAACTGATTTTTTTGCTTTGAAAACGCTCAAAAACCTCTCTTGCAAGCAATCTGAGCGGTCCAGCATAGTACCCAGACTTGGCTTTGGCAAATGCTTGTAATGAGTGGTAGGTCTTTCCACTATTGGTTGGACCCACATGCATGATGATTTTTCTCTTCATTTTTCTTGCTTGAGGGAACCATTCGGCTGGATTTCCAATGTCCCAATTGGTAACAACCTTTTCCAGAACAGGCATAGATTGGATAATGCTAGTAGAGCGATGCAGGTGGAGTAGGTCGGTCAAAATGGCCGTAATGATGTCGGATTTGGTCTTATAGTTTCTCATCTTGGCCAACTCATCGGGAAACATGTTTAAGTGGATCAGATAGATCAACGGAGCAATGACATCGATTCTGGGCCGGAAGTAGTCTGGTAATGAGATGTGGTTGATGATATTGAAGTTTCCATGGTCTAGATAGTCCTGAAACTTGCTATGCAAGGTCTTTTCAAAGTCTTCTAAGAAGGTATTGACTTCATTTCGCAGAAGACCATTGAGACTGTCGTAAGGGTATGAAAACAGTCGCTTCTCTAGCTTCACTTTAAGGTCATATAATGAGTGATGGGTGATTTGCATAAGTTGATCCAATGGAGCCTTTCCTTTGAGATCAAGCGATGGTTTTGAGTTCACCTTAGTGATGCTGGTGAAAAACCGATACCGTAGAGGCGATCGAAGGGCACATCGAAGCACATGGCTCTGGAGAAGAAACATCCAGTTGGAGCGAAGAGGTGGTACTGTGCGCGAAGTGATGTATGTATAGGCCTAGGGCCAGTGCAGTGATGAATAGGGCCAGTGGGGGCCATTAAGTGCGAGGGTAAGAGCGAGGGCCTCTATAAAGGCATGAAGATCAGGGACCAAGAAAGGGCAAGTAATTTCCAGGCGATAATTGATTATAACGTTTTTTTATGAATGATATCACTTTGATTGTGAGTATCAATTTCAATTTCAAACTTTCCTAGAAAAACAAGTCTCATCTTTGTGTATATTCATGGACCTTTTGTCATCCTAAGGTGCACTGCGTTGGCATGAGAAGTGAGGCCCACGCCTAAAGTTGGCCCAAATTAAGTGCGCGGCCCTAGTTCTGAGGCCCTAAACGTGGAACTTTGACCGCTTCTGAAAAGGAATACTAATACGAGAATGGAAGGAATGTAAGAGATTCTATCCGAATATTGACTTGATTTAGGTCCTATATGAAGTATATTAGCCTTAAAAATCCATAAAAAGTAAGAAATCATCTTCATAACCCTTAATCTCCATTCACTTCACCCTTATGCTGGAAGGAGCCTGAGCATGATACATGGGCCGTTCGCACCGACCCAACGGCTTTCTAGCAACCTTCACCGGAGCCACAGAGCCACAAATAAAGACACGAAAATGACAGATTTTTTATCTTTAGATGTTGTTTCGACACATTCAATGCGTCATAGGACCAATTCTCCTCTTTTCTCTCTCTTTTTTTCCTTCGTGCGTACTTTTTCGCCTATGCCTCTCTGCTTGTCTTGAGCGGCTTCAGCCTCACCAGAACAGTCACATACATCCACCACAGCCACTGACACCAGTCCAAAAACCACAAATTCAAGTAGATGATTACAAATATCCAAAATTAAAATATTCAAATTCTACCCCTCCATACCCTTTTTTCTGCCCCCACCATCACTTCTCCTACAATACCTTCTAAATATAAGCGGGCCCACCTCGGCGTGTATGTAACTTGTTTCACCATAACCAATATCGTGATTTATTCTTACCACTAATCCCTCCATATACCCCAATTTCATGGATGTCGGAGCTTCGAGCATTCGAACAGAACGAGAAAGCTCAGTTGGCCGCCCAGTTCAACGAATTCTACCTCCAGATTACCCTGCCGAATGTCTCCCAGATTGGTAACTACCGTATCATAGAAGAGATTGGTGAAGGTGCCTTTGGAAAGGTCTACTTGGCCCAGCATGTCATTTTGAATTGTCTGGTGGTGCTCAAGTGTGGTCTTGTGGACGATCCAAACATCGTTCGGGAGATCTACTACCATCGCCAGCTCAAACACAAGAACATAGTCAAGTTATATGAGGTGATCAAGACGGAGTCCCATTTATGGGTCGCTCTTGAGTACTGTGAAGGGCTGGAGCTCTTCTACTACATTTATGAGAAGAGAAGATTGAGTCTAGATGTGTGTAAGCATCTTTTTTATCAGATTTTGGAGGGTATCAAGTATGTTCATTCGCTCAATCTATCACATCGAGATTTGAAGCTAGAAAACATCTTGCTTGCCGATAAAAAGAAGACAGTGATCAAATTGACGGATTTTGGGTTCGTGAGAGAGTTCAATCCCTACAAAAGACAATTCCTTTCCACGGTTTGTGGAACCACAGCATACATGGCACCAGAGGTGTTAAACAACGAGAAGTATTCGGGTTTTGCCTTGGATATCTGGTCATTGGGTGTCATCCTTTACGCCATGCTCTATGGAGAGCTACCTTTTGACGAAGATGATGACCTCAAGACCAAGTACAAGATCGTTAATGAGGAGCCTATCTATAAAGACTCAGTTGAGCCAGAGACGATCAAATTGCTAAAACGGATGCTTTCTAAGGATCCACTAGGAAGACCTAGTTTGGGAGAGATCTTCAATTCTCCATTCTTGATCGATATTACCAACGAAAAGATGGAAAACCGTGACCAGCCTTGTAATGATGCAGAATCAGTGATGTCCATCAGTCAGCATTATAAGATGAACAAGATGCCATTTCTGACCAAGACAGAGAAGTATCTCCTCAAGAAAATGGAGAAACTCAACATTGACATTGACTTCTTACAAACATCTGTCTTTAGTGGACAAACCAACTCCTTGACTGCATTTTATGAGTTGGCACTAACACAAGAATTCCAGAAGAAAAAGTCACGATATCTCAAGAAGAAACGTTACTACGAGGCGAAAAGGCACTTGAAAAAATCAAGAAAAAGAGTCAGAAGTGCCCTTTCTCTATCAGAACTGATGACTGCATCCACACAACCACTAGAGAGAATCATATCGTCTCTAAGTATCAGCTCGAAACAGGAAAACACGAGCAAACTGCAAGCGGGCAGAAGATCAATGGAAGACCAACACAGAAAGCCACACAGTGCCAGAAACTCGATCTACAGACAACTGATCAGTTTTGCCCAAGACAGCCCCAGCACAAGGCAATCACAACCATTTGAAGAGCAAGTACCTGCTCCATTGGAACGAATCGTTTCATTTTTCCCAGAAGACAGAAAAAGTCTCTACAGTGCCCAATCTAGTGAGACTTCTAGAGGTAAAAAGAACAAGTTCTTGGGTAAGCTTCAATTCTGGAAGAAGTCCAGAAACGAAGACACAAGTTTCACCAATGGAGCTTCAGAACTCACAAATTCGCTTCAGGAAGAGTCGGATGAGGACGAGGAAGGTCTACAGATCAAAATTCCTCATGAAATGCCTCCTCCGGTTGAACCAGAGAAGCTAGTAGTCGAAACACAAGGCGAAAAGAACGTTCTATGTGAAGACCAAAGCACAGAACTTCCAATGCTCCATCAAAAGGGCCATGTTCGGGACGACTCAGCAAATACCATGCCTTCACAACT
This sequence comes from [Candida] citri, assembly GCA_030571295.1. Taxonomy (NCBI): domain Eukaryota; kingdom Fungi; phylum Ascomycota; class Pichiomycetes; order Serinales; family Metschnikowiaceae; species [Candida] citri. The sequence continues at coordinate 556,086 of JAJLXN010000007.1, read as the reverse complement.
AAGCACTGACATTCCACACATGCAAATCTCATCAAGTCAGGATAGTTACTACCGCAGACCAAGACCAGAGTCTGTTGTCTCGCAAGTGAGTCAATTCAGTCAAATGAGCCACAATTATCCTATGTCAGAATCAGAAATCGATATGCTTGATGGCACTGACATGGAGGATGAGTTCATGGATGATGATGGGGTGTATGAGTCTTCCATCAACATATCACAGCAAGATCTTGTTCCACATAAACTGACGGTTCTAGCCCAATCTTCATCTAATGGCGCTAAGAAGAAGCGCCCACAAAGTTACAGAGTCCCTTCAGATACACTGATCATGTCCAACAGTACAGGTGCCACAAGCAGCAAACAACGGAAGTATAATCTTTCCCAGGTTTCAAGTAACTCGTCTGATGATGCTAGTGCAAGATCAAACATTATCGATAGGTTTCATGATGAAACGCCTTCAAGGCCTATCTCACCAAGAAGCAAGATGCACTTGAATAACCAGCCACATACACATCCAAAGCTTCGACCATCTCGTTCAGCAAGTTCTTCAAAGATCCAGGTCAATCCAAGCACGGTCCAGACCCCAGCACCTGTTTATCCTACTATTAATGGTGGGGTTCCACGGTCACATTCACCTCCAATATGGAAGAAATTCAATGGAATGAAGAACCCATCGAATCCGATGAATAGCGTTTTTGCAAGTGGAAAAAACGACTTCAATGGCACCCACAGTGGATACAACACAAATAATTTCGACACTATACAAGTTGACCTGAGAGGTTGGAGTACTACGAATGGAACCAATACACCTAGGGTGTTTGAGAGAAAGTCCAAGTCTGTACTTAATGAGGTGGAGGAGGAAGATGAAGACACAGAGAAGTGATTTTTGGGTTGAAAATACAATTATAATGATGCTGGAAGAGAAGAGGTGAAGTTCGGACGAAGAAAGATGAAAACTGGTGCAGATACCATGAAGATAGATGAATAAATGACGAAATGAGAGGAGGTGTAGAAAAAAGAAGAAACCTCGTTTGAGAAGAATTATTATAAACCAATTGAAACACCCTGTCACTTATTTTCCAAATTTTTTGTCCAAAATCCACCATATAAATAGACCCTCTTCGTCTCTGCGTGGCCCTTCACTGAGAGCGCCTCACTGTGTACCTGGAACCCTCACCGCAGTTAGGACCTAAGCCAGAAACCCCCATCAAAAACCACCAAATCGTCATAAAAACAACCTAAAAATTTTAACACTTCCTCTTCAATCAATCCATATCCCAAATTCTCTTTTTCACCTCTCTCACACCCTCTCAACCTCCCGTTCTCCCAACCTCCTCTACCCTCCTACGACCTGCATCACGTGCCCGAAAACTTTTCTCTGCTAGCCAAATCCAAAGAAAAAACCACCCATCTACGACACCCAGAAACATCACCATGGCCTCTGTCATTGTCGTTGAAAACGAAATCAAAGACTCCGTCAGAGAGTACGGCCAAATCATCGATGCCGCCAACCAAAACTCCGAATTTTCGGACTCCTTGAAGCAGTACTTCGATGCTCAATCCGACAACATCACAGACAAGGCCGCCTTGGCTTCCACGATCTTTTCCGCCTCCTCGGCATCTACATTGGTCAAGTTGAGTGACAAGGAGTTCGAGCCAGCTTTTTACTCGCTTGCTTACCTCTTGAACGAACTAGAGGGTGCCTCCTACGAGTCTCTCTTGCAAAAGGACTCTCCATTGATCAATCTCTTGATTGAGTCCACTCCAGCACAACAGCCATCTTTGAGAGACAGAAGATCGCTCAAACCTACCACGATTTTGTCGATTATCAACACATTTTTCAACTTTTTGCCAGCTTCTTCCAATACCAGAGTGTACCTTGTGGAGTTGATCTTGACCATCGTTAAGGACACTCAAATCGACTTTGCATTGATCCAACTGGCTATTGGAGACAACTTGGAGTCGTGGTTGAAGACTGCCAACGCTTCTGAGGAGCAAATCAAGCAATTGTTCTGGTCTTTCATCAAGTTGGACAACGCTTACACCTTGAAGTCTTTGGAGTTGATCAAGGCCTTCACTGCCCAACACACCGTGTCTTTATCCGAATTGCATGACTTGGTCATCTTCGCCTTGTCTTCCTCTGTCGTTGACGTGTCTTTCTTGGTCAACAACAACGTTTCTGCTGCTTTGCAACAAAACTCTTCCGATGAGTTGGCTCAAACCTTCATTCAGTACACCACCGGTGACTTGGTCACCTCCGTCCCAGCTCCTTTGACCCAGGACGTTTTGGCCAAGTCTAAGATTTTGGCTTTGGCCAAGTTCTTCGTCGGTAGCGACGATTCCGGTAAGAACTCTTTCCAATACAGCGACATCCCAAGCGAATTGGTGTCCAGCGCAGAGGAGTTCGAGAAGTTGTTGATTGACTCCATCAAGGCTGGTGTCATCGAGGGTAAGTTGAACCAAGTTGACGAGACTTTCTACTTGGTCAGAGTGAACAGATTTGTGTTTGCTGGAGACAACGAGAAGCTTGCACACGACTGGGAAACCGTCAAGAAGGCTCTCTTGGAATGGAAGGAGTCCTTGAACAACATCAACGAGATTGTCAAGCACGCCAAGGAGAACATCGTCAACAACAACAACGCAAACTAGAGTGGGCATTGGTATTAATATTTTCTGTACTTATATACTTTTCCATACAAGGTAACGAAAGATTCTATTAGTAGGTATATAGTGTGTCTATCATATTAGTCCCTCTCTCCATCAAGAACAGCAAGGAATCCACCTACCAAATGTAAAGATCCGCAAACAAACACCTCCACGTCCTTCTCGTTAGTCAAACTCTTGATAAACCGAAGACTGGTCTCGATATCTGGGAACACATGTTTGCGGGCGGTGTTACCCAGTTTTTGGTCCAATTCATTCCACTTTCCAGCGAGCTCTTTCTGGACAACCAACTTGTCGATTTGCTCCTTGGAGTTGTTCATGGAAACCAAATCACTGTTGTAGGTACCATCTGACCAAGTGATGTTAGTAGTGAAAATGACATGGCTAAACTTGAGAGAAGGATCCACCACGTTCTCGTAAAGCTTTTCTAGAAGAGCCTGGGCGTTCTCTCTACTTTGTTGGTTAAATAAGAGAATCTTGGTTGTGTTTCTCTTGGACACAGCAGACTTAAACCATTGCGAAGAGACATTGATAGACTCCATGGTGTGAGCACCATCGATGTACCAAGTAATTCCCTCGTAGTCTTGCTTGTTTGCAATGATCTGACATCTGCCATCCCAGCGTGTGTTTTCGAGACCAGCAACAAATTCATCTGGAAGGTTACCGTCTCCAAGATCCAAGTTTTGGACACCCAATTTGGTCAAATGGACGGCTGCCAACTTGACTGCAACGGCAGCATTGACTCTTTGGAAGTCACCGGCCAAACCCAACTTAATGTCGGAAGGAACCAAATCAGCACCAACAACTTCAAAGGAAGAAACGCCAATTTGGTCTGCCTCCTTCTTAACTACGTCTAAAGACTCAGGGTACTCGGTTTGCTCAGCCACAATGGCAGGGCAGTCCTTCTTCATGATGCCAGACTTGTTCCAGGCAATAGACTCAATGGTGTCACCCAACATTAAAGTATGGTCAATTCCCAAAGAGGTGATACCCGCCACAGTAGGAGTATCTATGATGTTAGTGGAGTCGTACTTACCACCCACACCAACCTCGTAAATGGCAGTGTCGACACCTTCAGAAAGGAAAACATGGAATGACAAAACAGTCAAGTACTTGAAGTACATAGGCTTAACGGTGTCACAAGGTTGCAAGGTAGGGAAGGCTTCAGCATCAGAAGTGGTCGTAGACAACTTATCCCAGACTTCATAGAAGTACTTTGTGAATTTCAGCTCAGTAATTGGAGCACCATTGATTCTGATTCTCTCTCTGACCGACTTTAAGTGAGGACTGGTGAAAAGTCCAATCTTGTTGATGGTGCCAGTCTTTCGATACTGAGACAAGATCGATTGAGTGAAAGCACAAGTCGAACCCTTACCCTTTGTTCCGGTAACGTGAATGATGTTCAACTTGTTGAAATCTTGAGGCTTATACCCCAAACGACGGATGTATTCATAGACCTCGTTCAAGGAAAGCTCACTTCTGGCTCTTGGAGACAAACTCAGGAGCTTTGTGGCCTCAATCGAGGCAAAATTCGATTGTAGGCTGTTCAAGGCATTGATAGCGTCCTTGTATGTTCGAGGTATACGCATGGGAGGGTCTGGGGTGACCATGGAGGGATCAAGTAGTAAGATAAGTTAGGGTTGTGGATTGTAAAAGTTTTCGCGATCAGCCACATGAGTGGGTAGGTTAGGGAGTGGAGGATTGAGGGATTTACATGTGGTATGGAGAGGTGGGAAATTAATGTGGGATCAAGAGGGGGGTGAATTTTTATTTTTTGAATTTTTGACTGATATGGGGAGTTTGTGGTGGGTTTTTGCATGGGGTTTATGTGGTAGAGGGCACTGAGGTAGCGATTGAGGGAGTCGCTCGGATAAGTGAGATTGAGCAAGTGGGTGGGGGAATTTGGAGAAAATTAGTGAAATTTTAAGAAAAGAATTGATAATGTTAGGAATTGGATTTAGGTGAATCGAGTGGGATATTTTTCATTGTATTTTTTCTCCATTTGTATGGTAATTCCTCTCATATCTATAGTCCACTGATTACACTTTATGTGAGTTCTGCCCTAAAAGAGCATAATGCGAAAGCACATCGGCACACTGAGGCTCAATGTGAACGAAGAGAGCAATACACATAGAAGTAGGAGACGTTATTGATGAGCCCAATTAATCAGATTTTTAATTTTATCTTCGATTCCAATCCCATACAATCATGAATTTCACTTTCTCTTTATTTTTCTCATCACTTCGTTTAGATCAACCAAGCGACGTTTAGAGCCGTCGTGCTCGCTTATTCTTTCTGCTTACTGCCTCATCGATCTCACTATGACTAACAATGAAAGAGCCAATGAAAAATTTGAAAAAGTAACGTTTCTGAGAGATATTAATTTTAAACTAATTTCATCGAAGACCTAATATATCAAACTACCTAATTCCTTTTTTTTTTCTTGGAACTTACCGACAATTTCACTTCCTCTACTATGACTAAGACATCGTGGGGCAATAAGACGCGAATGGCCACAGTCGAGAAGACCCAATGAAAAATACACTCAAACTCCGAAAATCATAAAACTAACCACACCAATGAAACCACCTCACTCAATATACCCACTCTAAAATTCCACACCCGCCAATTCCAACCCAAAAGCCCCATATGCCTAAACATACCAGAAGTGAGTCCCTCCATCGGCTTTGTCACGTGACCATACCCGAAGATGAGTCAGTTCGACGCACTCACATACAAAGCCCCCACTACTCATTGAACTCATCAAAATCTTCACCTTTTCCTTCAAATTTCCATCATTTTCAGTTCTCTATCGCCGAACATGGTTTATTGAATCCGTGGTCGTCCATTTGTACCTTTAGAATTGATTAATTTGAACTAATCCTGTGGCTTTGGTGCTCCTATATTCAAAGAACGAATTTGCCCTCCCACAGGCTATGTTTTCCCCGATGGTCACCATCAACGAAGAGAATCTTTATGTGGCGAAACCTGCCGCTGCCCCTGAACACACCGCTGTCCGTTCCGGTGGCAAAAACTCATTTACTGCTGCGTTTTTAGCCGCTTCCCTTCCTACGCTCCCGACTCCATCTTCATCGGTGACATCTTCATTCAACCTGGTCTCTGCGCCGAAAGAGGGCGAAGGTGAGCCTTCCGTGAAGTTGTCTGACTTTCTCGATATCCCTTCGCTTGTCTCAGACAACGAAGAAGAGGACTCTGACGGTGAGACTTCCTCAAATGGGTCCAAGTCCACCGAGGCATACTCCAAGGAGAGAACCGCCACCCCAGTCGCCGCAACTCAGGAAGTAAAGCGTTTCATCAAAAAGGAAGACATCCAAGAAGTCAAGGCAGAAGCTCCAAAGTGTGAGCCGTCGTCTGCGACCAAGTTGTCGCCAGCTCAGTTCAACCAAGAGAAACTGAGAGTGATGAAGATCGTAGTCAAGTACATCTCGATGAAAATCACCAACTCGTTCCCGCCAGAGTCGCCACGGACGATGAAACCAAACGAAATGCCCCTTGAGGTGTTCCTTATGATCCTCGTGAGCCGTTTGCAGTTGTCTCTTCCGACTTTCATGAAGGGTATCATCTACTTGTTCAGATACATGGACATCATCTACCTTCTACGCTACTTGAACCAGTCCAATAATTTTGTCAATTATTCTGACATGGGCTTTTGTATTAAGAAATTGATTGTGGGATGTTTCAAGTTGACGTTGGCACGCGAGAGGGTCACTAAGGACTGGAGCGGCATCACTGGCATGTCCAATGCTGAGATCAACAGTGTGGCCAAGGCCGTCGTTACCAGATTGAATGGGAAATTGATTATTAAAAGTATCGAACTTAGCAGGTTGAAGACGGAGATCTTCAGGTTTGTCAAGATGGTCACCAAGACTGTCTGACGTGTATAGTATTAAAATGTGTTTAAGAATTTGGTGTAGATTGGAGGTGTTGAGGTAAGAGGTTTACAGTGAAGAAGTTTATGGTGTAGAAGTTTACGGTGTAGAAGTTTACGGTGTAGAAGCTTACAGTGTGGAGGTTGAAGGTTCACAGTGTAGAGATTGAAGGTTTACAGTGAGGTTACAGTCCAGAGGTTAGTGAAGTTCAGTCGATATAGTGAGGTTAATGCAGAGGACAGTCAATTTAGTGAGGTTATTGGGGTGCGTTGAATTTACCTCACTAAATTCATGGTGCAATACCCATACTTAATTTTTTAGTGAATTTTTTAGTGTTCATTTCTCATTTCTCATTTAATTTCTTATGGGGAAAAAGAAATTGAGGTACAGGGCCTAAATCATCGATGAGGTGATCACAGTGTCCAAATCCAACGTGGACTTTCTTGGTATCGTGACTCTACAACTAGTGCGGGTCTGGTCGCCTCACAATGACTAATTACGGCACGATTACGGCACGATTAAGGCCTGGCTTCCAGAATTAGACCCTTGTCCGGAGAAGCGGCAGTTGTTATTGCCGAATGCGGAAATAAGCCGCTAGAGTTAACTAAGTCAATTGCAAAGTAGAACCATAGTAAAGAAGTCAAAAACTTCGCTGGGCCTTGTTAACGCATTCTTCGTCACATTACAACGTTTCTTTGCTCGAAAAAGCGATTTCTGACTTGCCAAAAGGGGACACTCGAGTCGAGTCATCATGCGTAGTGCACAGGGGGCTATAGCAAATTACAACAATTACATATGGGGGAGAAAGGGCGTGCGAAGCTCACTACTATCTGAGTCACTAGGGCACTGCAAACTGGCGATCCACAAGCAATTTGAAATTTAAAAGTGCATCACCCAATAAAACACCCTCTCCGCACTCCTAAAAAAAAACTCCGAACAAAATCCGTCCGCATTTCGCCATTATATGACACACTACCTTGCGATGAGTCATAAGCGGCAACAGATAGAGTACCTGCATCTACCCACAGCACTCACTTATCAGTCATATGGAATGATGCAGGAGGTCCGAAAAGAAACTTACCAGGGCCTGAAAATTTTTCACAATATATAATCTTTAGGTTTTTCACATTTCAAAAAAAATCATAATCCAAAAATGTCTGGTAACCCATACGGTCCTAATCCACACGATTTCTTGTCCAACGTCAGAAGATTCGAGGTGATCGAGTCTACCCTTAGAGAAGGTGAGCAATTCGCCAATGCTTTCTTCACTACCGAGAAGAAGATCGAGATCGCCAAGGCCTTGGACGACTTTGGTGTTGACTACATCGAATTGACTTCTCCTGTTGCTTCCGAGCAGTCCAGAAAGGACTGTGAGGCCATCTGTAAGTTGGGTTTGAAGGCCAAGATCTTGACCCACATCAGATGCCACATGGACGACGCTAGAGTCGCCGTTGAGACTGGTGTTGACGGTGTTGATGTCGTCATTGGTACCTCTCAATTCTTGAGAAAGTACTCCCACGGTAAGGACATGAACTACATTGCCCAATCTGCCATTGAGGTTATTGAGTTCGTCAAGTCCAAGGGTATTGAGATCCGTTTCTCCTCTGAGGACTCTTTCAGATCCGACATCGTCGATTTGTTGAACATTTACAAGACCGTCGACAAGATCGGTGTTAACAGAGTTGGTATTGCCGACACTGTTGGTTGTGCCAACCCAAGACAAGTCTACGACTTGGTCAAGACCTTGAAGTCTGTCGTTTCCTGTGACATCGAGTGTCACTTCCACAACGATACCGGATGTGCTATCGCTAACGCTTACACTGCCTTGGAGGCCGGTGCCAAGTTGATCGATGTCTCCGTTTTGGGTATTGGTGAGAGAAACGGTATCACCCCATTGGGTGCTTTGATGGCTAGAATGATCACTGCCGACAGAGACTACGTCTTGTCCAAGTACAAGTTGCACAAGTTGAGAGACTTGGAGAACTTGGTTGCTGACGCTGTTCAAGTTAACATCCCATTCAACAACCCAATCACTGGTTTCTGTGCTTTCACCCACAAGGCTGGTATCCACGCTAAGGCTATCTTGGCTAACCCATCTACCTACGAGATCTTGAACCCATCCGATTTCGGTTTGACCAGATACATCCACTTCGCCAACAGATTGACTGGTTGGAACGCTATCAAGTCCAGAGTTGACCAATTGAACTTGCACTTGACCGACGACCAATGTAAGGAGGTCACCCACAAGATTAAGTTGTTGGGAGATGTCAGACAATTGAACATTGACGATGTTGATTCCATCATCAAGGACTTCCACAACGAGGTTACTACCCCAAGCTTGCGTCCAACCAACGGAGAGGCCATTCCAGATGAAGATGAGGAACCAGCCGCTAAGAAACAAAAATCCGAATAAATGAACGATCGGGCTCTTTTATATTCGAGATTTTTCCCTTAGCGCTTCATGACTGTCACGAAAAGAATACCGAGGTGTTCTCAACTACAAAAATTTAGCATTTTGTCATTGTACTCTCTGGAATCATGTTGATGAAAGTGAAAGGAGAAAAATTTGACTTACTTGTACTGTTTATTTCTTCATATACATTAATTGCAAGAGCCATATTAAGGAAAGTTGTAGAATAGAGAGGGGGACTGAGGTGTAAGACCGAGAACAACTTGAAAAAAAAGTCCGTGGTGGCTTCCAAAATGCTGTCAGTCAGTCGAATGATAGGCACATTGGTAGCTAATTCGTTCTTGACCTTGAACTTTCCTCGCAGATATGAGGAGAAACATTCTTTTGAAGGAATTCACTTATTTATAGTGCTTGTTAGATCTGCAATAGTGCTCTTAAAAGGCGTCAAGTTTATCAGCAAAATATGCAATTTTTGAGTTCAAAGGGACTAACATGTTTTTGAATCATCCATTGGAATGTAAATTGAACGTCTTGGTTGAGCTCAACTTCATGGGTATCTCGATGTCTAGCCTTTGAACTTATCTAGAAGATCTCATAGTTGAGATGAACGAAGCTCAAACACTCAACCTGATGCACATCGTTTGATTGATATTTGGATTATAGGTGAGAAAATATAGATCAATATAAAACACTTGTCTCATTTCATCTGTATCATCAATTTGGAAAAAAAAAAACGAAAATCGGTTTCTTTCACAGGGCCCTACTTACCCATGCTGATTTCGAGACTTGCTAACAAGCACCCTCACCTATGACAATGCTGGAAATTGGCCTATAAACAACAAAAAAAAAAGTCGTATTCATATTTGCTCAATGAGATTGTTAACTATTCATGAAAAATTCATCGGACTCTGAACCCAACTGGAGAACCAAGTACTCTTTCTTTTGTCCTCCCCTCGCTGTATGATCCCCACCATACGGAAAGCCATTGCTGGACCAAAATACACAAAACAGACACATTCCACGTTTTTACACATTTCCACTCGATAGCTTCATGTCTTTTAATTAAATCCCAACGGTCAACGTTATTTCAATTAGTCTATTTGCAATGTTTACTTGCCCTTCTCTTTCCCCCTCCATCTCTCATAATCACCATACTTAACGCGACAAACATCCCCAGCCAATTCACCAAAATCACCTCAATTTCAAAATTTCAAAAAAGCCATACCCTTATAAATATCCACAAAATTCAAATCACACCTCAATCAAGTCCCAAAACACCCTCAATCTCACTATAATCCCCATCTCGGCTCTATCTTGAGCTCAGTGCCGACTGCGCACCTAACTATGGCTTCCCCATTTGGTTACCCCACAATAGAGTTCACATCCCGAGGAACCAAATATATAAAGTTCCATTGATCTGTCACTAAGAAAAACCGGTTAAAATCGCTCAATCACTCAATCTGAGCATTTCATTCAATTCTCCCCGCAAATGTCAATCCCTAAAACCCAAACCGGCTACGGTATCCACCACGGCAATAAGCACATCCAACGGTTCGATGGCTTGCCAGTAAAGGAGCCAGGACCAAACCAAGTGCTCCTTAAAATTGAAGCTGCTGGCTTGTGTAGGTCAGATCACCACATTCTACTTGTTCAGGACCCTAGAATTCCAAAAAAGATGGTGATGGGCCATGAAATCGTGGGAAGTATAGCCAAGGCAGGTTCCTCAGTGGAAAAAGACCCAAGGTACCAACCAGGAAAGAGATACACGATGTTTATTGCAGACTCGTGTGGAGCATGCAATAACTGTCGTATTGGACTCGATAATATCTGTATTGGAGCCAAGGGAGCTGCCTATGGTATCACCCAAGATGGTGGATTTCAACAGTACTTACTCGTGAACAACTTAAGATCTTTGCTTCCAATTGCAGACAATGTGAGCTATGAACAAGCTGCCTCGGCAACAGATGCCATTTTGACACCATTCCATGCAATTATGAAGGTCAAGCAAGTATTGGGCCCAAATGCCAAAGTGCTTGTTATTGGAGCTGGTGGTCTTGGACTCAATGCCATTCAAATCTTGAAAACTTTTGGATGTGACATCGTCAGCATTGACCAAAAAGCCGGGAATGAGGAGTATGTTAAAAAATTCGGTGCTCTGGAATTCTATACTAGTGCTGACAAGATGAACCATCGTAAAGAGTCATTTGACGTTTGTTTCGACTTTGTGGGTAACCAGGAGACAATGTCGGCCTGTGTGAAGTTTGTAAGAGCCGGTGGAACGATCCTGTTGGTTGGTTTAGGTAAGCTGCATGTTAACATACCAAACTATGATTTGTCGAGAAGAGAAGTTACATTACTTTTCAATTTTGGAGGCACTTCAAAGGATCAAAGTGATATTTTGGAATGGATCAGTCGTGGCGTTCTTAAGCCGGTGGTTACTTCTGTTTCAATGGACGAGTTGCCGGATTATATGGAGAAGATGTCGAAGGGAGAGATTGTGGGAAGAGTGGTGTTCAAGCCAAAGTTGTAGGGAAGTTGGAAGTAGGAGAGGAAGCGAGGTTTATGATTTTAGTGGTTTTATGGAATGGTGGGTGTTTGAAAGGGTTTTTGGGAGTTCTGGTGTGTTGGTGGATGGTATGGACATGGTGATGGATGATAAGTACGGTATGTACATGAAGATGGGAGTTCGAGTATCGAGAAGCGTTATGGCTTTTTAGGATACATATGGCAAAGAATATATTATAATCAAAATCAATAGTGTAGAGTTATCAAAATCGACGGTGTTCGGTAAATTATTGGTTGTTCTTGTCTTTTGCACCCAAATGGAAGGCTATACTGAGGGAACAAAGAAGCCACAGTATGCAAAAGATCAGGACAAAAAGATAGATCGAAAAGAGAGAATTGATTTTGAAGCCATTTAAATAGAGCAAGAGTAAATATCCTTGATGTGAAATTCAATTGAAAATTACATTCAATTGCTGGTCTCCTCATCACTTGGTGAGGCCCACCATACCATCTTCGAACACCAAGAAAACACACATTTGTTCGAACTCATTTTCAATTTTTAGATGACAGATCATCTACCAACTCTAAAACGTCCAATTTCCATCCCATACTTTTTTTTCTTTACTTTCCCCTTTCCTCCATCGTCTCCATGGAACCGACCCCATAGTCCGAAGTTCGAATATGTCACGTGATAAAGTACTATACCGAGCGACCAACTCAAAATCAGTCACTAGCCACTAAAACTAGCAACTAAAATGGCCAAGAAAGGAGGAGAAAACTCTAAGAAAGCAGCTGGAAACGCCAAGAAGGCTGAGGCTGCAAACAAGAAGCGTCAAGCTGCAGATGAAGCTGCAGAGGCTGCAGAGGCTTCCAAGTGGGACGAAGGATCCAAGAAGGGTAACAAGAAGAAGGAAGACTCCCAATTTAAGAAGGAGGAGGCTGCAAGAAAGAAGGCCGAGAGAGAAGCTTTGCTCGCTGCAGAAGAAGCTTCTATGCCTTCGAAGCCTGTGAGGGAAAAGCAAAGAGGTGCTGCCAAAGTGGCTGCTAAGAGAGCGGGCAAGATCGATGATTTCTTGGACTGGAACAAGGACACACCTGAATTGAGTGCCTCTGGTATTGACTCTGCTTTGGATGCTTTGGCACTTACTGGAAGAGATGCTGGTGTTGGAAACAAGGACATTGACAGACATCCAGAGAGAAGAGTCAAGGCTGCCTACAATGCATTTGAAGAGAGAAGATTGCCTGAGTTGAGAAAGGAGAACCCAGGCTTGAGATTGCAACAGGTCAAGCAATTGGTGTTTAAGGAGTTCCAAAAGTCTCCAGAGAACCCAATGAACCAAGACACCAATGTTGAGTTCAATGCTAGCAGAGAGGAGGTTGAGTCCAAGAAGAAGGAGGTTCGTTCTGCCAGAGAGAGTAGATTTAACTAAACATGTCATTTGGACATTTGGTAAGGTCTACATGAGTGGTTGAGGTAGTTGATATGGTGATAGTTGTTAATTGGAGAGTGAAGAGAGACTGAGAAGCTTTAAGTCGAGAATCTTAGTGGTCTTTTCGATAGAAGGAATTTCTTGACTTATTTAGGAAATTACCTTAAATAGAGGATGCAGTTAATATCTGAAATAGAAGGCTTTTATGAATTTTTGTGTCATTATGTGGATATTCATGACAGGTCCGAAACTTCCATGAGATCTCGCAAATGGCCCAATGTGGTAGTCTGATCGGTAAGGCTGAAGAGACATAGAAGTGGCGGAGAATTGGAAGAATTGAAGTCCTAAAAAGAAAAAAAGAACACGTCAAAATTGCTTTTCAGTCCCGTTTTTATCACCATTTTAATTTTTTTTCCTTTCCATGTTTTCTCTCACTTTATGTCAACCTGCCACCCTCTTAGGGGCCTCTTCCTTCGCATGCTCATCAGTCTCAAACTATACCAATACAGCCTTGGCAAAAGAGGGGAAAACTACCATAATAATTGCAAAATCAAAAACTCCATATAAAAATCCCATCCCCTAAATAAGAACCCAATTTCCGTTTTTCCAAATATTCCACCCCTTGACCTAAACTCACCTACCCCATTTGAACCCGGGCTTGAAGGCCTCAACACGTAGTACCATGACGGGCTTTCGTGCAGTACGTTCAATTATATGGATGAATCTAAACAACGTAATAGAATCATGGAAAAAAAGATAATTTAAAAATAAAAAATTTACAAAAAGACGTGTTTCCCCATTTAAACACGTCTACGTTTTTTCAAATTTCCAAAATCTCTCGTTTTCCCCGGTTTTTCTCTTCCTCTCTGCTCACCACATCTACCCTTCGCTCGCCTATATAAAGCACGTCTGATTCCTCACCTTTTCTGTTATAAGCAATATTCCTAACCAGGGCTGTCCGTCACCACCACGTCGGAAATTCATCTCAAAAAACACCTCCAATTACCTCCTGGCCTTCTAAGCCGTAATTGGTCGTTTAATCCCAAGTCCCACTCCCCTAACTCCACATTCCACTGTATGGGCGTCCAATGTCTAGATTAGATAGATTGGTGGTTCTCTTGGAGACTGGATCCACGCCGTTTATCCGAAATACGGCGGCGGACCAGCTCTCGGACCTTGCGAAAGCCCATCCAGAGGATATCATCAGCTTGTTGGGCCGTGTTTACCCGTTCTTGAAGGCTGAAAAGTGGGAAACAAGAATAGCCGCTGCAAAAGCATTTGGAGGCATTGCGGGCCATGCGCCATTGTGGGATCCCAATTCGAAGGCTGCAATTGAGAAGGAGAAGCAGCTCCAGACGATAGAAGATGCCAATTCGGGCCAAAATGACGAACCCACGGTGAAACTCGAACAGAGCGAAGAGCTCCGCAAACTAGATGAAAACCTCCTGTCATTGGTCACTTTCGACCTGTGGAACTTACATGAGCTTTTGAAAAGTGGCAAAAAGCTTCTTGCATCGGGTGGAGCGGAGTTTGATGCCATTAAAAAGGGCGCTGACTCCAACTCTCTTCTCAGCAAGATCAAGAAGCATAAAACACTTGTCAAAAACGAGGACGACATGGGTTCTGTGTCTCCTCCAGTCAAAAAAGAGCCTGTTGTCAAAAAAGAAGAAGATTCATGTTCTCCAACCCCAGAAGTGGCTGCTAAATCTGCTGCTTCGAACGCTCGTTTGAAGGCTATGCAAAGACGTAGAGCTAAGGTGAACGCCAAGTCATCTGCCAACAAAATCACACCTGTGGACTTGTCCCAGTCCTCTATTTCCAGAAAACTCGTTGAAGACGGCGAGGGCGACGCTACAAAGAGCGAAGACTCGCCTCAATTCGACATCACCTCTCAGCAAGGTGGATCCAAGCTTGTCATGGAAACGAAGGCTGCTGAGCTTTCCCCATTGATCTCACAACACGCAAAAGTTGCTGGACTTGTTTGGCAATTCCAGGGAGTCTACGAGCTTCTCTTGAATGACTTGTTTGACGAAAACTGGGAAGTCAGACACGGTTCCGCTTTGGGCTTGAGAGAATTGATCAAAACGCACGGAAAAGGTGCTGGAAGAGTCATGAACAAGCCCAAAGAGGAAAATGACGCCAATAATGCTGCCACTCTCGAGGATCTCTCTGTTCGTCTCTGTACTTTATTCGCCTTAGATAGATTCGCTGATTACGTCAACGATACCGTTGTTGCTCCAGTGAGAGAGTCTGGAGCTCAAACTTTGGCTGCATTGTTGATTCATCTCGACATCGACACCATCATCAAGACCTTCAACTGCCTCAAAAGTCTTGTTTTGCAAGAGCAACCAGCAGACCTCAATTTGCCTCGTTGTTGGGAGGCCAAGCACGGTGGTATGCTCGGAATCAGATACTTTGTCAGTGTTAGAACAGACGTGCTTCTACTGCATTCGTATCTTTTGGATTCTGTGGTTTCGATGGTTTTGCATTGCTTGAAGGAGAGTGAAGATGATGTGCAGTCAGTAGCTGCCTTGACTTTGGCACCTGTGGCCAGTGAGTTTGTCAAAACGAGAAAGGAAACGATACATTCGCTTTTGGAGGTTGTTTGGGACTGTTTATCGAACTTTGAGGATGACTTGTCTGCTTCTATTGGTTCTGTGATGGATTTGCTTTCTAAATTGTGCACACATAAAGAAGTCATTGAAATCATGCAATCGGAGGCTACAAGAGACTCCTCCAACTCGTTCGAGACTCTTGTTCCTAAGCTTTTCCCATTCCTCAGACACTCAATCACCAACGTCAGAAATGCTGCATTGAACACCATCATGGAGTTCTTATCTATTGACGACCAATCCACGAAACTCTGGATCACATCCAAGGCCATGCGTTTGATTTACCAGAATCTCTTAGTTGAGCAAAACTCCGAGGTTTTGGCCCTTTCTCAAACACTCTTCGATAAGCTCATTAAGGAAGTCAAACTGAACCCAAACTTGAAGGACGTCGAGTACTACTTTGCATCTCACTTGACACCATTGTTGACCTTGTTGATGACACCAATTGGTATTGCCAGACACAACTACCAGATGAACACATCGTTGATTATGAAGCCTTCAGGTTCACACTTCGAGAACAACTCGAGAAAGGATTACTCTTTAGAGCCAGAATCAGTTTCTGAGCCAAGTCCTACCGATGAAGCTCCTGCTAAGCGTGGTCGTAAGAGAAAGGTCGAACCAGTTAAATCAGTCATTCCTTCAAATGACGAACTTAAAATCAACATCGATGCACCAATCCACAATGGTGATGTCATGTTTGTTGGTTTCGACACTTTCATCGCTACTAAAACCGCTGCTGCACGCGCTCTTGGTATTGCTCTTGCTCTGATTGAGAATGAGGAGATTGTGCGTTCGACTTTTGCCAATATTGCAAATTACATGAACTCTCCACATTCTACTCCAAGATTATTTGGTGCAATGATCGTTCAAGAGTACGCAAATGCATTGAATGCTGATGGTAAGGAGTGTCCTGCCTTTGTCACAGAGACCTTCTCAACCTTGATGCTAGACGTCTTGTCAAACCCAGAGAAACTACCCTACTTCAGAGAGTTGGTGCCTACACTCAAGAGTGTCAGAACAGCTTGTTTGCAGCTTTTCGACGTTTTCCTTACGAAAGCAAAAATCGCTCCAAACAAGACACCTCAACTTCCTGTGGTTGTGCAAGGAGAGTCTGGTTCTGGACCTGGAGCTTTCGGTATTGATAGCGCTGAAAAGCTTGTGGATGAGACTTTCCCTAAGTTGGTCAAGTCTTTATCTCCAACTTACCGTATTTCTGCAAACCAAGCATTAGAGGACACAAAGCATAGAATCGTTGTTGCTCTTACAGAGGCCAAGCTCGTCTCCAACCAAAGAACAACAAGCATATTGGCAGCTTACGCTGCTACAGTCTTGGCCTTGAGTGGAGTGCCCAAGAAACTTAATCCAGTCATCAGATCACTTATGGACAGCATCAAGGGTGAAGAAACGGTGCTCTTGCAAAAGAGATCAGCACAATCTATCGCTCATCTTATTGATGAGCTTAATAAGGGAGGCAAAAAGGGTGCCTCAGACAAGATTGTTAAGAATCTCTGTGCATTCATTTGTGTGGACACTTCTGAGGTTCCAGAATTCGTTCACCACGCCAAACTTCAAGATGCCATTCTTTCTTTGAAGAAAGAGGAAGCAAAGACCGATCCTGCTGACATTGCTGCCCATGAAAAGGCAGTGCACGAGGCCAGAATCAAGAGAAACGGTGCTTTGTTGGCCATGGATCAAATCATTGCCATCTACCAGGAGAAGTTCTTTGAGGAGCTTCCGAAGTTGAATGACATCCTCTTCACTCCACTTCAAATTATGCAAGAGACAGGAACCCAAGGCATCATTGAAGATGACCAAAAGGGTCAAAGCATCATCGATGCTCTTGGTGTCTTGCGTGCCATCTTGCCAAAGCTTCCTTCTCTGCTTTATGTCAAGGTTGCAGAGTACTTGCCTCTTCTTTTGTTCGGATTGAAGAACAGACTCTCTGTGATCAGATACTCATCTGCCAAATGTTTTGCTACCATCTCGTCGGTCTTGCCATCGGAGTCTTTCCCATTCTTGGTGAGAAATGTATTGCCGATGCTTAACAACGCAGGTGAGTTCAGAGAGAGACAGGGTGCCATTGAGGCCGTCTACCACGTCTCGAGCACTATGGGTCCTGATATTCTCCCATATATCGTGTTCCTTATTGTTCCAGTTCTTGGTAGAATGAGTGATGCCGACCAAGATATCAGAATCTTGGCCAGTACAACATTTGCCCTGATCATCAAGTTGGTTCCTCTTGAAGCAGGTATTCCTGATCCTCCAGACATGCCAAAGGACCTTCTTGAAGGCAGAGACAGAGAAAGAGAGTTCATTCAGCAAATGATGGATCCAACTAAGATCACCTCTTTTGAGTTGCCAGTTGCCATTAAAGCAACATTGCGTAAGTATCAACAAGAGGGTGTCAACTGGTTGGCTTTCTTGAATAAGTACCACTTGCATGGTATTCTTTGTGACGATATGGGTTTGGGTAAGACTTTGCAAACTATCTGTATTGTTTCATCGGATCATCACATTCGTGCTGATAAGTTCGCAGAGACTGGAGCTGATGAGTACAGAAAATTGCCATCTCTTATCGTTTGTCCTCCATCTTTGACTGGTCACTGGGAGCAAGAGCTTAATCAATACGCACCATTCTTGAAGGTGGTTGTTTATGCTGGTGGTCCATCAGTTAGAGCAAGCATCAGACCACAAATTCCAGAAGCAGATGTTGTGGTCACTTCGTACGATGTTTGCAGAAATGATGTCGATAACTTGACCGAGCATTCTTACAATTACTGTGTTCTTGATGAGGGTCATATCATTAAGAATTCAGCATCTAAGCTTACAAAATCTGTCAAGAGAATCAACGCAGAGCACAGACTTATCTTGTCGGGAACACCTATCCAGAACAATGTTTTGGAGTTGTGGTCGCTTTTCGACTTCTTGATGCCTGGTTTCCTTGGTACCGAGAAGGTCTTCTTGGAGAAGTTTGCCAAGCCTATTGCCGCAAGTCGTAATAGTAAAACGTCATCCAAGGAACAAGAAGCTGGTGCTTTGGCTTTGGAGTCGCTTCATAGACAAGTTCTTCCATTCATGCTTCGTCGTTTGAAGGAGGATGTGTTGTCGGACTTGCCACCTAAAATTATCCAGGACTACTACTGTGAGTTGTCTGACTTGCAAAAGAAGCTTTACAAAGATTTCGCCAAAAAGCAAAAGACAATTGTCAAGGACGAAATGGGCAAGGACGATCCAATGGATACTGTCGAACAGAATCCTAAGACCCATATTTTCCAAGCTTTACAGTACATGAGAAAGCTTTGTAACCATCCAGCTTTAGTTGTGACACCAAATCATCCACAAGCCCAAGAAGTGGCCGAGTTTTTGGCCAGCAAGAAGTCTGAACTTAAGAGTATTGAGCATGCTCCAAAATTGAAGTCTCTTAAGACTCTTTTGCTCGAGTGTGGTATTGGTGTGGGTGATTCCGAATACTCCAGTGCCAAGTACAAGGCCAAACAAAAGCAACAGCAACAACTTGTCACTTCTGAAGGTGTCATTTCCGAGCACAGAGCCCTTATTTTCTGTCAATTGAAGGATATGCTTGACATCGTCGAGGAAGAGCTTTTGAAGAAACACATGCCGTCCGTGACTTACATGCGTTTGGACGGTAGAACTGACCCACGTAACAGACAAGCAATTGTGCGGAAGTTCAACGAAGACCCTTCCATTGATGTTTTGTTGTTGACCACCAAGGTCGGAGGATTGGGTCTTAACTTGACCGGTGCTGACACAGTAATCTTTGTGGAGCACGACTGGAACCCAATGAACGATTTGCAAGCTATGGACAGAGCCCACAGATTGGGACAAAAGAAGGTGGTGAATGTGTACAGACTTATCACTAAGGCCACTTTGGAGGAGAAGATTATGGGATTGCAAAAGTTCAAGATGAACATCGCGTCTACAATTGTCAACCAACAGAATGCTGGTCTTTCTACTATGGACACGAATCAATTGCTTGACTTGTTTGACGTTGATGAGGCTGCTACCAAGGCTGCAGAGAACGGTAACTCGGAAAACAACAAAGATAAGAGCGTCCAGGATGACCTCACAGGTGGACTCATTCCGACCGATGCCGTCGGAGAGTTGGGCCAACTTTGGGACGAATCCCAGTATGAAGATGAGTATAACCTTGATAACTTTATCAAGACACTCAAGTGATCTGCAAACTGCACGCACCCATCTCGATTGCTTACTATTAGTGCGCAATGAGTGGGTTACGATTATAGAGAGCGGTGCAGCTCACACGAGTGGAAAAACACGAAATGACCGAGAAAATGTAAAGCAAGGCAACGGACTTGCAATGCTCTACCCACGAAGATATGATTTTTTTTTTCTCCGACTGATTTTGCTAAAAATACCCCAGAAAAGTAGTGGGCCCCATCGACTGACGTTACGGCGTATGCAGTATGTTGCAGATGACTAGAAAATTATTCGTAGTTTCCAGATAACTACTCCACCACAAAATGGCACGAGATAAAGTTGATGGAAAGCTTCTAGAGAAGCTTGAAAATGACGCCGAGGAGTCCTTCCCATATTTGGTCTCCGATGAGAAATCTTCCACTTTGAGAACCCCAGAGCCTGCTGAGGTCCAGACGGCAAAACCTACAACACCTAAATGGGTCCATTTCGTCGCTGGTGGAACCGGTGGAATGGTGGGAGCCATTATTACATGTCCTCTTGACGTTGTGAAGACAAGATTGCAGTCAGATGCCTATAATGCTCACTACAACAAGTCGCCAAAGTCAAGCAACCCTATCATCAAAGCATTCCAGCATTTCAGAGAGACAGGAGGAGTTATCCAGTCCATTTACAAGACTGAAGGTGGAAAAGCCTTATTTAGAGGTCTTGGCCCTAATTTGGTGGGTGTTATCCCAGCCAGATCGATCAACTTCTTCACTTATGGCTCTACCAAAGAGATCTTGCTGTCGAACTTCAATAATGGCCAGGAAGCTACCTGGATCCACTTGGTTTCCGGTATCAATGCTGGATTTGTCACATCTACTGCCACCAACCCAATTTGGTTGATTAAAACGAGACTTCAATTGGATAAGACCAGAGGAATGCACTACAAAAACTCATGGGAATGTTTCAAGTATGTGATCAAGAACGAGGGCTTTTTCAGTCTCTACAAAGGTTTGAGTGCCTCCTACCTTGGTGGTGTGGAGTCTACATTGCAATGGGTCTTGTATGAGCAGATGAAGTCATTCCTCAATAAGAAGTCATTAGAGATTCACGGTCACGATGAGTCAACCAAAACCACAAAAGACCACGTCTTGGAGTGGTGTGCCAGATCGGGAGCCGCAGGAGCAGCCAAGTTTGTTGCTTCTCTAATAACATACCCTCATGAAGTGGTCAGAACTCGGTTGAGACAAGCACCATTGGCAGAGACAGGAAAGCCTAAATACACTGGACTTATTCAGTGCTTCAAGCTTGTCATCAAGGAGGAGGGCTTGGCAAGCATGTACGGAGGATTGACTCCACATTTACTCAGAACTGTGCCTAACTCGATCATCATGTTTGGAACGTGGGAGATCGTTGTGAGGTTGTTGTCTTGAGAGGTTATGAAAGGTTGATGAAGTCATGTTTGTATTTGGTGTTTCCCGGTTTCTCTTGTATATACTTTTCTTGTAATTAGCATCATAATAGACATGGGATTGGGCTTAGAATTGGGAGGTAGTACGATGAGGTCATCTGATGATGGAGTTGACGTTATATGCTTTTATGTGGTGGTTGGTATTGAGTTTGTATGCTTTATGGTCGTTGCAATTGAGATAATATGCTATTATGAGGTCTCTTTTCTCACTCAGAAATCTCTCTTTGCTCTCTTTTCTCACTCAGAAATCTCTCTTTGCTCGCTTGTTTCCGTAGTCTTCACCATCATCATCTGAGTAGATCTCTGCATCACTATCTGAGTCCAAATTTGATCTTTTCGCCTTAGTCTTTTGAATTTCTGCCTTTTGAGGAGTTTCAATGTGTTTCTGTTCCTTAATGACCCTTGTGTTTTGAACACTCTTGTAAAATTTAGGCCTTTCTCCCTCTGGCATCACTATACCCAACTCATCAATTCTAGGGTCTGTTTCATAGCGTTTCTTCGACTTTATTGGTATCGTTGCGTTCGGGAGCGTTCCCTCAATCTCAATCAGCAACTTTGAAACATCTGGAACCTTCCCTAGTGGGTTTAACTCGGGATTGAAGTATACAGACTGTCTTCCCCAGAGTTTTCTATCAGCCTTGAGTTTTTCCTCAGTTTTCCGTTTTTGTTCCTCTAAAAAGGGCTGTAGCTTCTCTTTATGTAGTTTATTCTTTTCAATGAATTTCCAATCATCTTTCAATCGTTTTAGTCTGGATTCTTGGTCAGGTTGAATCTGCGAAGACTCAAGCTTCTTGATTTGGAAGTAGAGACGAATGGGATCGATCAGCAGTAGTTTTTGGAGCTGATGTTGATGTTTCTGTTTTTGCTGGATTTTCTGTCTTTGTTTCAGTTCATTTTTTCGAACCTCTTTGGCTAAACTATAGTTTCCACGGATCATTGTGTGGTTATTGTGAGTGATACGTGAGTGATATAGTGAGGCTGATATGAGACTGATATGCCAGATGAGTGGGGCTGGGACAGGGACGGATGGAAGCAAAACAAGAAAAGCTATTCTAAAAAAAAAGACAAAAAACTAAAGAATATGCTGTGCTGAATTGGTTTTGAAATTTTAAATCTTTTTATTATTTTGATCTAGTTTGTTTTGGTTTCTCTATGGGTGCTTCCACTTATATTAGGTCTTAAAGGTGGAGAGAAGAGACCAACAGTAAGGGCCATTTAAATTGAATAAAAGTGATACAAATATTGAAATAACATTTTCAGAAGTCTAAAGAAGTGACACATGTTCATATAATTACGTCGATTGCTGTTCAATAACTATACATGCACTTGTTGTAGTTTACTCTCTTTGGCTTAACTATGAGGACAGTACTACAACAAGAAGCCACAGAGTTTTGATACATATTCCCAGAGAAAACGGACAAAAAGCATCAAAATATATTCAATTGCAAATAAACTAAATTCATCATCAACTCTCCTTTACAATCGCCTTCCTTAAGTGCCTAATTATTGAGACTCTCCACTCTCACCTCTCACCTTTAACCTCTCACCTCTACCCTCTCACCCACACAACCTTAACTATGTGCGCATAGTTAACAGACTCAACCACCAAAACCACCACATACTCCTCCCCAATCATGAACAAAATCCAACAAAATGATCTACAATCGCCGCCAGTAGCAAACCAAATCCCAATGGATGCTCTAGAACTCATCAGAAACAGACTCAACCAAGTTTACCAGTCGCTTCGGAAGCTCAGTGAACAGATCAGTTATAGCAACAGAAACCCCAAAGCAAAGCTTCCCAGCTACCTGAGTTTGCTGAACCAGTTTCAGGTTTTGATCACACAGCTCCAGACAATCAGTGGACAGCTTGACGCCAACGATGAGCTCCTCAGAACGACAAATGTCTATCCACTTCCGTCTTTCCCAACGACACAACAAGAGGGTCTTATAACGACACTTTTGAGAAAGAAACCACTCCCAGAAGTTGACGAATGGATCGATGCAGCAATTTTAGAGAGTCAATCGTTCAAATTGCCAATACAAAAGGACGACGAGTTCGCTGAGTGGTGTTATTCCAAGGTTAAAGAATTAGAGGACAATTTCAACTTTGACGGGTTCCATTCGGAGGCAGAAACGCAATTTTTGGAGACAGAAGAGGGAAAAGCCGAACAGCAAAAGAAAAGAGACGTTGAGCTCGAAAAGGAGAAGAACGATAGAGAAATTGTGGGAGAGGCCACTCCATTGGGTGCCAACCAAGTTCTCAAGTTTATGAACCGTGGTATATTGACATAGGAAGAAGATAGGATAATTCAATATAGAAACTTTCATTATTTCCAGATTTTCCATTAATTACGGACCTACAACTGCGTTATCGTGGCAGAAACCCAACTTTTCATAAATATACAAGTGTGGCCATGAAATGAAATGATTTCATCTACAAGCTTCATCCAATAAGCCCAAAAATAGTAAAATAAATCGCCCCAATCATCACCCTCCATCTAAATTCCCTCTATCATGTGCTGGCAGCATCAGCGTCATAAGTGTAGAAGTCATAGAAATACAACACAGAAAAGACAAAGAACGCCAAAGCACCTCCCAACGTAACGTTTCTCATACTGATTCTCTTTGCTAGAAGCTGGCCTCCAATACAGGCAGCAGCAGTACAGAGACCATGGCCAACAATTGCTCCGAAAATGACAAACCAGTAGTCAGAACCGGCAGCCATGGCAATGGTTGCAATTTGGGAACGGTCACCCCACTCACCCAAGAACGTCATAACGAACACCTGGATCCAGACTGGAGACAAAACGAACGATGCCAAGTTCTGGATTTGCGATCCAACCTCAGTGTACCATTGCTTATCAGAAGACTTCAGAGATGAGCCTCTGGATTGTCCTCCAGCTTCCAATTCATTCATTTCCACGTTCAAGTTGCTTGCCTCCAACTCCTCTTCGACTTCAGCCAACTCTTCGGCAACACCAGCTTCGTTAGACATGGCAAGACCCTCTCTCAACAACTTGACACCGAACACCACAAACAACAACGATGCAAGAAATTGAGTGACGTGTTGAGAAATCAACGAAGGCAACGCGTGTCCCACGACTCCCAGCAACACGGTCATGACGGCCAAAGACGAAAAACCGGCAGAAAACACCACAAGACGTGAATGTTTCATGGCCATCAAGGCAGCGATCAAGAACGTCTTGTCACCGATCTCAGAGACAACAATCATGGAAACAGCCATATAGAAAGATTGAAGGTTTTTGCTGCTTTCATCTTCCTCATTGGCTTCAGTGGTTGCAACGGTTTTACCACCGTTAGATGGCAAGTTGTCTTCCTCAGTGAGTTCACTCACACCTAATTTTGGTTCGTAGTCCTCTTCCTCCTCTAAATCGATTTTGGGAGTTGTACCCGAGTGAGGGGCAGCCGAGGCGAGAACGGCAGTCAATACCGAGAGAAGAACCACGGATTTATAGAATTTCATGGTGTGGAAGAAGAGATAGTTGGGATGTCGGAGTTTTTTGTTAGTGCCGAAGGTGATGGGAACCGACTTTTGACACGCACCCTTGTTATCCGGATGTCGTGTTTAAAATTGTAAAAATGTGTGGGTTTTATTGTGATGGGTTATTGTGAGTATATCCGGATCAGAGAGGTTTTATGACGAAATAAGTTTGAGGCTTCATAAGCGTTTCTTATTTCAACTGTGAGATCATTGGAGGAGGGGAAGAGTGGCTCAGATAAGATGAGTTTTTTATTTACGACTTTTTGAGCATTTTGAATGGTTTCTAGAGCTTAGGAAGGGTAGGTTTAGTAGGAAAACGTAAAAAAACGATGAAAAATGGCCATTTTTCGGTGATATTCTCATCCCATTGAGATATGCTCATATGAGGCCATCGCGATGAGCCATGAGTGTGAAAAATTGTGGAAATTGGGAAAAGACTTGGAAATTAAAAAGGGGTATCCTTTGATTGAATGGGAAGTAGACGAAATAAAATTCCATTGTTCTTTTTTTCCGTGTTCAATGTAGGAACTATGGCCCTAGGTGAGCATATACATAGATACGCAATCGTCCCATGTAGTGTAACATGAGAGTAATTGAAGTAGGGTTTTGAACGTGTTTTATAGGAAATGTCTTTGTTTTAATAACCAGAGGGGTAGAGAGATCGTAATTTCGATGTTTCTGTTTGAAATTCAGAATAAGCCGTAGCATGTAACTTCGTGAACATAGCACCACGTACTTTGCATTGTTCTAGTATGAAGAACATAATAATTCTTATGGGAGATCAATTGTCGTAAGTATCTGAGCCTATGAGGCTGTAATTTCCTTTCAATTGAGCTCCCAAACTAATGAAGTATTAAGCCATCGCTTCTGAGCCTTACACCACTCAGCCAACCTCGTAGCGACTAATCAAGATCCGCTACTTGAGTTTCTTTAGGGATGAAATCGAGTTTCCAGGAGAGTGAACCATCTTATTTTTAGAAAGAGTATAAGACGCTAGTGACTTTCTTGGTTAGTTAGCTGGGGGTAACAGTAGAGACGAGAAACCAAAAATCTCACCTGGATAACGACACAAAACTACAACCTCATTAAATAGATCAAAAAGAGTTGATTAAAACTATTCAAAGAGAACAATAGAGATGAGAAAAGGCAAACATAAACTGAAAGAGAAATGAAATCATTATCGTAAAGAGACATCGGGGATCCACGAGGGACCTCCTCTGAGAACGTATCATGCTTTTGCTTTGAAGAACTTCTTAATCTTTCTGGCGACATGATGTTTTTCTTTGGAATGTTTCTTTTCTGATTGAAGCTGTTCTGATTTGACAGCAGATCTATGGTCTTTCTTAAGGCAAGAGGTACCTTTATGACCAAGTCGAGCAATAGCATCGATGAGTCGAACGTATTTTGTCCGTATAACCGATCTGAAACGGTGCTTTCCACCACTGAAGCCTTTTTCCTTCACCTTTGAGTCAAAGTGTGGATTCTGACTCCCATTGTTTGATAGGTTCGGTGTTTCTTCTACTTTGTGGTATCTCAGGACAACGGGAGTAGCATAGACTTCCCTTGGCTCCTCATGAGTCTGTACTCTGACTTCATGAAGAGTCTCGTCGTCATTCTCCATTGCAATTGTCAGGATCTCAGCGATTTTGATTGAGATTTCATCCAGAACAGATACGACAACATCACTAGAATGCAATGAGGAAGCCTGTTTTGGCGAATTTTGAGGAGCAAGCGCCTCACTGTACTCCTGTGGCAGTGTCAATGACTTAGGAAGAGGCGACACTCTGACATAATCATGGCAATAATTCCTGTCAATTACCAATGCTCTCTCGGGCATAGTTGGAAGTTTCAATCCACCTAACCAACTATTGAGATTTGGAACATGAGGCTTTTCCTTTGGACTTTCTGACTTTGTATAATAATCAAGAGGTTCAAAATCCTCCTTCATCATGGCTGATGGTGGTTCAATTACCTTGTCGCTTTCTGACTTAAACAACTTGGCAATGTCAGCATCACTCATTTGAAATGGAACAATCTCAGACAATTCATCTGGGTATTCTCCATTAGAAAGTTCTGAATCAATCAGCTCACAATCCAGAGAAGAGAGATCAGAATCAAATTCATCTAGAGATGGCAAGTTATCAACAACTCTTTGGGTGCTCTCCAGCTCGTCACGATTGCAGCGATAGGACTCAGTAATACTCAAAGCAGGTGGAGAACTCTCGTCCTCCTCTGCCTCTCCTTCATTCATAGCCACAGTCACATCCTCATCCTTATCAACACCCTCCTTCACTTCAGGCTGGGCCTTAGACTGACCATTGTTGTCAGTCACCCCATCAGCAGGGACATTACCAGACCTATCAGACTCAGCCAGCCAATGTGAGTCTTCAGGATTAGAAAAACATTTAATAATATCCTCCCAATCATCACTCCATAGTACCTTACTAAGGAGGGCGTCACAAAACATATTCACACTCATCTCGAATAACTTTTGGAAAGTTGCAGCGTCACTTTCAAAAGATTGTTGATGAGAATCAACAGAGATCGAGTTTGACATTGTGGTAATAGATGGATAACAAGAGAAATCTGGGAGGTCCGGTCTAATTTATAGTAAGATCCAGCATAAAATAATTTTGGTCTCTAATATGTAGATCTGTCTTTTTGTTCTGACAGAACCGAATTAAGGAGTAGAGTTTCTTAGATTTGGGGCTTCTGCTTCCTAGATAGTTTGATTTACTTGCTAGAGTTTCTCCAATCTGTTAAATCCATAGCTGACCCCTTTCGATCTTCAAATCATGGTCATTTGCACCCAAACTTTGCCCTGGATTCGATTATCTGCACTCTGGTGGATCTATCAGTTTAGTACGCGAATTGACACGTTTTTACGGCTGAATCTTGGTCCTCAAATCAGTCAAAATTGGAGATATTTTCACGGGAAAAATTCCTTAGACACAGTTAAATTCTCAAAAATTTCATCATTCCATTAGTTTCAAAAATATATCCCAAAATGGTCGATATAATGCCCCACATGAATATCGCACGGCTGTGCACAGTTCCGTCCTGCGCCGCAGAACATGGTCTAATGCATGATCTGTATCTTGCACTCTGAAAGATCAAGGAAACTATAGCGGCCGAACATAATTGTTGATGTAGATCTTAGATCTTGTATATTGACACCCTGCACGAATTATTTTCGGCTGGGGGATCTGGGTATAAAAGGAGCCAGATCTCCCCTGTAAATCTACTTTCTCTTCAGCAATGATATCAACAAGAAACCTCCGGACTTCTTCGAAGATCCGTAGACTCCTCTCAAAGCTGACGAGTACAGACTACCCCGGTCAGGAGAAGTTGATGCAAGATATGAAAGTTGAAACTAAGGACTCTTCAAAGTCTTCCTTACTCAAGAGACTTGTTAACAAGTGGAATTGCAGAAGGGAAAGGAAGAGCAGAAGGGAAAGGAAGAGAATTGGAGCTGCTGCTGTCCCCAAACATAGAGCCAAATGGTTCTGGAGATCCGTGAAGCCAAGAAAGTCATCTTGGTTCAGAATTGGCTCCAAAAATACAGGCTTGGATTGTGTCCACAAAGAGACCAATCAGCCTGAGATGGTGGTTGAGATAATTGAGGCTCAACCTGAAGAAATTGCGAAGCTTGACTGCTCTTCAGAGTGTTCCCTGCTTCTGGGAAATACTCTCGCTTCGCAAGTTGCTCTTCCTACACTTTCTACAGGCTTCCACCCCTTAGGATTTGTGGAACTGTTTGAGCTGGCTCAGGAGCAGGAGCCATGCACAGACCTTTGGTACCCTTCGATGTATTATCATCTTAGGAACTTTATGATGCTGATGAAGGCTTTGACAGACTACGAGCAAAAGTGTCTCAAGGCAAAGCAAGATATGCCTGTCATTATGGCTGGAAGTTCTAGATCTTTCGCAGCCATTTGGGGTAGCGCAAACGCGCACTCCATAGTGATGAAGTTGGAGTTGGTCCGGCTCCCAGTTTTGTTCTCAGTGCGCGTTGAGCAGATTAGAGTTAATGGCCCTAACATTTGCTCCACCATTACGAGAATTGAGCTTCTTTTTGTCGAATCAAATTTAATTTTCTTTATGGGATTGGATGAAAGCATTCCAAGACTCTTGTCTTTGGAAGAGTCAGTGACCAAGATAAGTGATTTAGTATGCTTTTTCTTGAGTTGCTTACAGTCATATCTCGCAGCCAGTAAGACTACCTCTGTCGGCCCTAAGATTGAGGAATTGGACCGCGAGGAGCAGACTGCTGCCGAGGTTGGCCCTGAAAATGAGGCCAAGGAGGTGAGCGCGGCCCCAAAGAAGCAGAGTGCGGCCCCAAAGAAGAAGTGCGCACCATCAAAGAAGAAGCGTGCAGCTATGAAAAGACCCAAGGCAGCCCCAACTGAAGACTTTGTTAAATGGGACTGTTCAAGGGAGTTCCTGCCCTACAATTTCCCGGGCCCTACAGGTAAGTCTACGACAAAGACTAAATCAAATTCGGCTGAGGCTGGCCCTAAAATTGAGCCCAAGAAGATGGGCGTGGCTCCAAAGAAGAAGAGCCCAGCCAGCAAGACTTCGGTCAGCCCTGAAATTGAGGAATGGGACTGCGAGGAGCACACTGCGACCGAGATTGGCTCTGAAATTGAGGCCAAGGAGGTGAGCGCGGCCCCAAAGAAGAAGAGTGCGCCATCAAAGAAGAAGCGCGCCGCCTTGAAAAGACCCAGTGCGGCACCAACTGAGGACTTTGTTAAATGGGACTGTTCAAGAGAATTCTTGCCTTACAATTTCCCAGGTCCCACAGGTAAGTCATTGGCAAAATCAAAATGTCAAGACGAAAAGAAGAAGGATAAGAGTAAGGGAAAGAGAAGAAGACAGAGATTGAGAAATTCAAATGAGACTGGTCAAAACTGATCTCTCAATCGAAAAGGCATGTTCGCAACTCATGCTGGAGTGTCTTGCCTGGATACATGGACGGTTGAAGTCGACTCTAAGTCGACAATGCAATCACCTTTATCTGTGTAACACATCAACTCCATACAAAATTGCTGGTTATTGGGATGTATAGATTTAAATTATTATTGTATAAAAAGGAAATGTAGGAAGGGGTTCGCTTGGTGGACTCATCATGTTGCAACCATGAGCAGATGGTATGACTGAAGAATGTGATGTATCGAATCCCACTTCAGATCAATCCTTTGCGTAGCAGGTCTAGGTATAAGAATGTCGTCAATTGTATCTCGAAGAAGGAGCTGTCAAAGGTAATACTGCTTTAAGACCTGTTGAAGAAGTCTTTTCTCATGCAAATCCTGTTCTGGAGCACATTGGGTGCAATGTCTGACTTGAGTCAATAAGTTCTAGTACTGAGGCTTTTTCTGCTTTTTGGGACGTTACTTTGATATGAGACGTTCCATAGCTGCTACTTAGTTTTGCCAAATCGCTTTAAGTTGCCTCCTCATCAATTTCAGATGCTACTCCACGCTCATCTCATCACCTGTCATGTCTACATGGCCATACTCATAGAGCCAACTCAATTGACGTCAAAACCGCACATTTCTAACAATTTACGATCTTTACCAAATTCATACCTCTTTCTTCAAAAGGAAATGCTCAGCCTTTTTAAAAACTGTAAATTCTTCCCGAATGTGCTTAATCTCATGACTCTCATTTGGGGCCCGGAGAACACCCCTCAATGTCCGTCAATGGGACCACTTGACATAGAAGTCAACAGGCCACACTTTTCCACGTCAATAACAAACGTTCAAAATTACCAAAATGGCAACGGTTATAAAAAATACCAAACCGCATGAGAATTCCAATTTGGTGGTTCTGATTCCGTTTCTAAACGTCTCGCACAGTTAAGTAGCCTCGGCAGAGCGAAGATCCACGGAAAAGCCCACAAAATGACCAGAAAAACTCGAATAAATCCTAAGAATAAAATCATTGAATCACCTTCATCAGCTTGAAAAAAAACCTTTTATTCATCAAATTAAAAAATTTCATACCAAAATGTCACTTTTTTCTCACAAGACTCATTGCCTTGCCAACTCAATCCGATCCCGATAAGACAGGTGTTTGCCCACAACAAACAATATTATTATCCCCCCATCACCACTCACTCCACACCACATAAACTCAATGGAACCCCTTCAAAAATTACCAAAATCCATCCCTTCCAAACCTCTCTTGCCCGGATCCAGCCCTACCATCATGGCATCTCCCGAAATTTCCTATTATGGCGTCTTCATTGGCGAACTTAATTACTACTCTCATCAATGCACGGCTGCTAGTAATGCAGCAAACTCTAATAAGGCGGGGTGGCTGTATCATCGTGAGAGGTACGGGTGTGCCTTCCCAATGGTCATGGTTCTCCGCCTTATATAATTGCAAATGGGCGTCACTTCTATGACTATTCAAGTTTTTTTCTGAATACTCACTAAAACTATTCCTATCATCATGTCTGACCGCAGACAATCTGTTTCTGTGTCAGTTCCTACTGCAAGAGATGCTCCTGTCGCTTATCATCCTACCAGAGATCGGGCCTCCTCCTTAACAGTGCCCAAGGACACCAAACGGAACCATTCCATGTCGATTTCTTCCGTTGACTCCAACATGTCCGTTACCTTCGAAGACGACCACAAAGACAAGGGCAAAATTTACCTCATGGACAACATCGACTTGGAAAAGCAGCTCATTCTTACTGCTGGCGGTAAGCGCGAGAACGTGCTCTGCTTTTTGATGAAGCTTCTCTTCCTTTCAGCTGTTGTTTTGGGCTCATGTGTGTTGGTGTTTTACGCGCTATGATCTGGCCATTTTTAGGGCTATTTGGGATACCTGAAGGGGCATTTGAAGGGGCATTCGTACTGTTGGCGGGTGCAAGGTGAGCAACACATGTGGCATACATTACATGTCATGTGTAGAGATGAGAGGCTTAAAGAAGGGGTGGAAATATTTGCTAGTTGGGCACAATTTTGCATGTTCTATGCAAGTCGAAGTAAATCGCTGTGCAACGGGTGATTATTTCGGGAATCAACGAGATCTGGGCTTCGCTACTGGACTTGTTGCTTAGGAATTAGCGATGGAAGGCATTCGCATTTGGAGTGGAAATGGCCCAGAGAGGAGGCCATGGCGTTTTTGAAATTCGGACTATTTTTTGTTGTCTCGAGTTGATCGTCAGGATAAATTTTAAATATAGAAAAATGAGATTATAAAAAATTAAAGAATATAAAAAAAAGAACTGAAATTCATCGTTACGGCGTCGTAGTGGCTATGTGCTTTTTTGAGCGTATCGCTCCAGTAGCCGTGGCCTTCTCTGCGCAAGGCTTATCGAAGTGACAGGAGGGCGCCAAACACGGTGAAGTATTTTTTTAGCGTTTTTTATTTTTTTACTCTTTTTTTTTTTGTTTACTTGAATTCCGTCGCATTCTTCTAATTTTAGACCACCTCAAATCCCATAACAATAAGATCTAGATCTCTAATCATCCTCAACCCCGTTTACGGACCCGTATCGATCTGGTCACATGACCCATCATTACTAGCGCCGCTCCTCTCATAGTTAAGCTGACCATGAAGACTGCCCTACGTTTTTACTCCAAAAAGACCAATTCTGCCTTAGCAGAGCGGTTCCAGCAAATTCTCGATGAGCAAATATCACAACTGACCGGCTCTATCATAGATAGAGACCCTACGCTTCGAGAAATCTACAATAAGTACAATCCACAAGATGGTGACATTAGTACAACAAATGGTAACCAAAACACACTAAATGATAAGCAATTTGCTGATCTATACCAAAAGGAGATTCACTTTGCCAAGTCTGAACATTTGCTTCGCTCCAAGCAAGATCGTGACATCGCAGACACCATATCCAATCCACCATGGTCAGGAACTGAAAGACCCGTCGATACGGCACTTCGGATGCTTGTAGATTCTGCTCCAAAGGCCAAACCAGTCGGACCAAAGAAGACAATTATCACTCCGCCCGTTCCGACGTCTCACAGGATGAAAAATGCTCGAGAATCGAGTCTAGACTATAAGGTGACCAAAGACACCAAACCCAATGAAAAGGATGATAATTTCAGGGAACTATATAAGGAAAGACTCATGGGGCCTTCTATGTTTGTGGATGCAACTTCACTGAGAGCAACTTTGGGTCTAATAGGCACAATGGCAGATGCCAGGATCAATGCTTCGATTGATCAAAAGACAGGAAAGTTTGAGTCGGAGGGAATGGACACAGTTCGTGGAAAACCACTAGATCGAGAGAGATTGGCCAATTGTAACGATACGAACTTTTTTATCAATGAAATCTTGAATAAGCAAGAGTGTTTGCCTCCATGGATAGAGAGTCAACAAGGTGCTGAAAGAGAGACGAATGCATTCCGTATAGATATGCAGAAAAAGTGGTTTAAATTGATTATTGCCAAATTGGAAGAGAAATTCGGTTCTGAAGCTGAAATCTTGGCTCATTTGGAGAAAGAATCTCCATATACTCATATCTCGACGTATCAGGCCAAATTTGATGCTCTTCATGACAAGTACCTTATAGCCAAGATCGATTCGTTGAATGTGAACATTCGAAATTACAATCTTCAATGTCCTTCAAGCAGTCTACACAAATGGAAGCTTGTTAAGTCGACGGAAGTGACTAAGCTGTTCAATGAGGTAATGAAAAACATCCATAAATTAGTCAAAGACTGGTACGAGGCTCAGAATCTGGTTCGTCAAGTTGAAGTCAAGGAAACGGGCTCTGGAAGCTCGATGTTGGGCTTATTTGAGTCTGCTAAAAGTGGATATGGGTCTGCTTCGACTTATCGTGTAATTGAGCGTCCTCAAGAGAAGCTTGAATTCTGGAAACTGGTGAAGCTGATATTTGGAAGTTCTTAAGCAATTACTTCTTTAAGGCCAATTTCAATTGCTTACATTTTTATGTCCAACGTCAATCGATTGTTTATTCATGACATGACAATAGCAGAACCCACAGCTATGAGAGTGGCACCCAAGACCAACTTCCACATCAGCATGATTTTGTATATAGTTCCCTTATCCAGAGAAGTCTTGGAGGCAGCCACCAAGTTTTGCTCAAATGATTGACTCATTTGTTCTCTGCTGAAGATTTCGTTTGCTCTTTGAAATCCGTTCTCTCCCAATTTACGTCTAGCGCTCTCATCCATATTACAGTAGACCTCAGTGAGGATCTCTGCCCATTGGTCAACGTCATTAGGACGATTAAAACCGGTGGCCTCGTCAATGTTAGAGCCTGTGAAGTTGACAATCGACTCAAGTGGACCTCCTCTATTAATGGCAAGCACTGGGGTCTTATTTAACATACTCTCGACTGGAACAATGCCGAAATGCTCGAAAGTAGGGGTATAAAGCAAGAGCTCTGCGTTTTTCAAGGCAGCGTTCTTGATGGTGTTTCTGACAGAAGGCAAAAAGATCACTTCTGTTGATTTAGGCATCATCACCAACTTCCCACGGAAAGTAAAGTGGACCAAGCCGAGCAGATCGCATGTTTTCTCCAATTCAGTCAAGTATTGAACGTTTTCTTGAACACGAGGGTCGTAACCTCCAGCAATGATAAGTTTTGGACAAGTTTGGCCCTCTTTCAAGTTCTTTTTGAACAAAGCATACGATTTGACAGCCAATTCGATGTTTTTCAACCTCTCGAATCTGTTAATCGAAAGGAAGTACTTGTTTCCCTTCATAAACTCCAACCACTCGGTTTCAGCCTCTGAGTTATCATCCTTGATCAGTTTTGTATCAACACAAGGGTAAATGACACCAGGATCAAGTTTCTGGAGGTGTGTGAACGTATCATGGAAGATAGACTTTGTAAATGTGGAATTGACGACGATCTGGTCACTGACCCCGGTTGTCCATTCCTCTATGGCGTCAAAAGGAACACGGTACAACTTCTTAGCCAAACCGGACTTCTTTGCAAGCAATTGATCGGGAAAATGACAATAGAAAAGGACACGACACTTGTCTGTACTGAACATACTTAATAAGGGCACGCAGAACGATAACTGGTCCACTATGAAGTAGTCATACTTGCCGATTTGGCCAGTAATGATCAAACTAAGCACCAAATAAAATTGTCTTAAGATGGCACAAAGGATATGAAACTTTCCAAGGATAGTTGTCGGAAGAAAATCGCCAAAAACTGACACGTCTAAGATTCCAGTCTTGACTTCATCAAAGCAATGAGATTTGTCACAGTGAGACGTGTAGACTGTGATTTTGTGGCCCAAATCTTGAAGACCCACAGCAGCATCGACGACAAGACGTTCGGCTCCGCCAATTCCGAGATCCGGATGGATAAATGCAATTTTGGCCATTCCGATAGAGGTAGATGGAGGTGGAGATTCGCGTTGATAGTTGACTGCAGAGTGGGGCAGTGGGGTGGTAGGAGGAGGAAGATGAAGACAGTGAAGGATGAGAGATATGAAGTTAAACAAAAAATGGAAGTTAAACTAAAAGAGATTGAATGGTTTAAAAGTGATATGGAAAATATTTTCCTTGTTTTTAGTTTGTTTTGGTTCGATGTATGTGTTGTATCTATAAACCTCGATGCTCGTTCTATGAGTGTAGACCATAGACGAGACCAACATATGAAGAGCAATTAAAGATCAAAAATAAATACTTGAAAATGATTTTTGATAGACTTATGTGAGTGTCAAAAAAGTAACAAACAGTGTCTTGAATTTTATTTATTTCCAAGACGATTAATACTGCCCATTCCCGATATCATGTCTGACTTAGTGGCACACCTTGACAAGACGATACACTCCGTAGTGTCAGCTATTCGAATTATCCTTCTCAACATCCAAGAAGCCTCTTTCGTGATTGGAGCAACCTTTCCCGTTCCTCGAGATATTTATATACAACCTGCTCTTTCTGAGCCCAATCGTCATGTTACTTACCACATCCGTCACTCTCATACCTCAGCTTCAGCTACTCCCTCAAACCTCAACTTCAGCTGCTACCTTAGCGGCCAATGCCTCTCTGGCCTCTCTCTTCTTAGCCTTCTCAGCCTTACGGTCATATCTCGTGTCTTCTGGGTTGAATCCTGCCTCCTCAGAACCCCAAACTGCCCATGCTGGAGTCTCCTTGATATAGTCCAAATCACAGAACTCCTTGCCGCTCTCTAGTAGCTCAAAGAACTTAGGATAGTCAATATGGGTGTGCCAGACATCGTTGATCTTGAACTTAGTGTGGGCAATCAAGATACAACAAGAGTGAGCATGTTCAGCAGCAAGCTCATAAGATTGTCCACGAGAATTGAGCTCTTCAACCAAGCTCGTGACGAATTCACGACATTCCTCATAAAATGGAATGTTTTGCATCGTCAATGGGTTTCCGTTTCCGGTAGAAGATCCACAGAATGTGGCACCCTTCACTTCAATTTGCGATGGCTGTGCTCTCTCGACCATATCAGCGTAACTCTTGATATCGCCCATGTTGAAGCCCTTAACCAAAGTCAAACGGAAAACAGTTCTTTGGTGAGATTGGGTAGTTCTCAAAATGTCCAAACAAGACATGAGTCTCTCCCAGAAATCACCATTAAGTGGTCTATCGACCTTCTTCAAGTCTTGCTTGGTTGGAGCATCAATACTGACATACAATTGAGTCACCTTAGCAAGACGAGCCAAGGAATCTGGATGTTGAGCATTACAGACCAAGAAAGATGAAATGTGACGCTCATGCAACATACCCACA
Source organism: [Candida] citri (assembly GCA_030571295.1). NCBI lineage: Eukaryota > Fungi > Ascomycota > Pichiomycetes > Serinales > Metschnikowiaceae > [Candida] citri. Next base: position 519,721 of record JAJLXN010000007.1, on the reverse strand, counting down.
AACTCATTGATGTGTGGGTAGAAAATAGGCTCACCAACCAAGGATAAAGCACAGTGTCTCACTTGGAACGCCTCTTGGAATCTATCCATTTGGATACCCGGAACACCTCTCATTTGTTTGATCTTTTTGTAGTGTCCCTCAAGGGCTCCACTCAACACCTTCTCAGGAGGGTCAACTTCCCATCTCCAGTTCAGCTTAGCAACTGGATTGGTACCGTGACGCCAGCAGAAGACACACTTGTTGGAACAGGCCAAAGATGGGGTAGTTTCCATACACAAGTGGGAACGAATACCGTAAAATGCAAACTTATAACAGGAGCCTCTACCACGCATGGCAGACTTCGTCCAACGACAGATTTTCACTCCTGAGTGAGATCCAACAATGGTGTAACCTTGCTTAGTCAAAGAACGGTATGTAGGAGAGTCTTGGGCGACCATTTGCTTTGGTTCAGTGGTGAAAGTTCCACCGGAAGCCTTGATGATAGCACCCATATCTTCAACGTCAACAACGTCGGTTGCTGGGTCGATTTCGTCTTCTTCAGCATCAGAATCGTCAGCAGCATCGTTTTCGTCAATGTAGAAAGGCTCATCATCAGCCAAAAGCTCAGAAAAGCCACTGATCCATTCCTGTGCTTTCGATTCTCCTTCGTATTTCATGCAAACTTCACCAACTGGGAACAAACGTCTTCCTCCAAGCTTTCCAAGCCATTTATCAGCAAGACGAGCTTGGTAACAGAATTTTTCACCGCTCCAAGACTCGGAATCACCAAGTCCCAAAACAGCGAAACCAGCAAGCGACTTCAATGGGTACTTATCCACACGGAAATCTTGGAAAGTGTCTTGCAAATGCTCAAGGAAGTAGTCAATTGGCGAGTCGGTCTCGTAGGAAGGCAAAACCATAAGGTAAATGTTTGGGTTCTCATTCTTAGGTGTCTTCATGAAGAACTCCTCCAAATCATCCACATCGTCGTCAAGAGACAACATTTTTGGAGGATGTGTGAGGCCCTCGAGGCCACTAAGCTTCTCGTATAGAGCCTTGGCCACTCTGTGGGAGGATCCAGTCAATGTAGTGTAGAAGATGTACACTGGAGAGTCCAAAAGTCTGATACTGGAGGATGTCAAGGTCGAAGAGAGGGCTTTCGTGACGGGCTTCGAGCCCTTGAACACCTTAGGCAGTCTAGATCTCTTGACGGTTCTTTTGGCTGGTTTTGGGAACTCGGTAGCCTTCTCTGGCATGTATGAATGGGTGAAGTCGACCTCATAGATGGGTGAGATTTTCTTGTTGACAAACGAAGATTTTCCTCTGGCAGAAATGACAAACCAAGTTGCGGCGGCTATCACGAGCGAGGCACGGCCCCCGGAGAAGTAATAGAAGCCACAACAAGCGATGAAAATGGCAGTTTTCAGGTCCATGAAGAAGAAAAGTGGTCTAGAGGAATCAGTGATGAGAGGTGTGCAGGATTTGCACCCAAATATGGGGCCAATCAAAGGATTTGTGTTTGTGTTGGAGATTACTATTTTTTTGGGAGAAACGATTTTGCTTTTTTCGTTGAATTGGTTGTTTTCAACTTGCTTATTGTAAAGATTTTCTTTTGCTTGAAAAGAGTGAAATATGGCTGAAGGTAATTGCTCCTCTAAGTCGCATAGAGTGGATAAACTGGGAACGACAAAGAATTCGTACTTTTCCAGTCCAGATCTGGATGATATTATCTATGTAGGGTCAAAAAAGACCTATAGGGGGAATTTGAAAAGTTCAAAGCAAAATGAGGAGAAACGTGAGCAAAACTATGGGTCTTCTTCTTATTTAGGTATAGTTACTCCAGCGTATGAGGGACTGATGAATGTGAATACAGATCTGGAGGATGAAAGCGAGCAGTATTCGCCAAATCCAGATTGGAAAGATCATTTAAACTTGGGATCTTTTAATCTGGACTCTGGTAATCTCATGGATATCATGGAAGATTACGATGATGAGCCTGGTCATACTGTAGTGTCCTATAACTTTCGGCTTGAACATACTCAACCTGAACCACCTCTAGAGACAGAAAAGAACTTCAGATCTCCTAATTGTGATCATTTGTGCTTACATCCTTCTCTGGAATGTTGGGATTGCTCATTATGTGGTACCTTCATTGAGGTGTTTCCAAAATCATTAATTTCATTACCTGAGGTTCCAATAAGCTTAAAGGATGACTTCAACAAGCCAAATGAGGATGTCATTGACGCAACTGAAGATCCAATAATTTCAGATCAGCCAAGGTGTCATAATTCCAGCCAGTTGGAAAATGCGTTTAATTTTCATAATGCTAGTCATACTGCGAGCCCTACCAAGAAAAAGAATCAGACCGATCGAAGCGCTCAGCAAAACAATCGGACTGATCAAATCCCGTTCTCTTTTTGTAATACTTACGACATGAAAAATGATGGTTCTAAACCTTGGAACACTCGCTCTGGTCAAATGTTGGTCTCTGCTTGTTATACTCGCGACATGAAAAGTCCTAATCCCAGCTGGAATGGTCGTAAACTCGGGACCACTAACTCTGATCTCAATCCTTCAAGTCAGAATCTTGCTAGCCATACCCTCGACCATACCAGTCTAACCCTCAACAATACTAGCCACAACTTGAAGAGTGAGGACACTGCTCATGACTTCTTTGGTGATGATAATCTCTCAGAACAACGCCAAAATCATTCAAACCCTTTAAAAACAAAGAAACTTGTTAAAACTTCTCCAACAATCAGCCGTAAACCGAGAATCGAACCTCAAGAATCCGATCCTGCTCAGTTGGACATCGACCAACCCAAACCATCAGTTGTCACGGCAAATCCCCACCTTCCAGCCACTGATCAATCAATCTCTAAAGACATGGTTTTGGATGACATATTTGAAGTGTTAGGAGAGCGTCTGCCAGATGAGCTTTTTTGCAGCATGCCTACCAAAAATGAACCAATGCTTTCATTATTTCCGGAAATTCTGGATTCTCCAATCCCAAATAACCTAAACTCATCGATTTCAAGATTTAAAAATGTGGGAACGACTAAAATTACCATGTTACCGTCCAACGTTGGTTGTCAAAGTGTAAAATTGGATTATCACAACTATACTGGTGATATCAAACAAAAATTGGTAAACTTATCCATCATCAATCTTGCTTATAATTCTCACGATCTGAACACACAAAATTCTCTTTGCCAAGACAGATTCGTTCGTTCTATTGCCATCCCTAAAGATATCCATTTTGCTGGGTGCAAAATTGCAGGTGAACAATCTCCAATGCATCACTGTACACATAAGGTGTCCTTAAATGGGTTTTTACAGAGAATTTACCATGATAGAAACATTGACAAAATCAAAGATAGTGTTACTTCTATTGCTTATGAGAATCTGTTGACTATCAATGTCGATAATCCATATGAGCCTCAGTACTACAGGTATGAATTGGACGAAAATGGACGTATCAACAAGCTCTCAAAATGTGGCCTTTGTCCATATTGTCCGGACCTTAACTTTTTGCCTATTAAAAATAGTACTTATCTGACTCATATGATTTTGTCCCATGGTATCTTTGCTAATGGTTATGTCATTCCTGAGGCAGTGTATGGTGGAAAGTATAGGCTTGATCGGATTAAGAATACTGCAAAGAATGAGCTTGTTGAAGCAATGCAGTGTCCTGTTTGTTTTGAGATTATTGAAGCTAGTAGGATTACGAAGAATCCATTGTTGGGCTATTTTCGCCATTTCAAGAGAAGTCATGTGGATGTCACGAAGTGGTTTATAAACAGCACAGTGAATCCGGTGAATGAGAGGCATAAGTTGGAGTTGAGTCCGGGGAAGTGATGAGATTCTTTTTGGCAGATAGACACCATGTATCGTTTGCTGCTTAGTTGATGCTATATATGTCTATACATAAACTGAGAAACTATGTCATGTTGATGATGGCATTGCGTAGGTAGGATCTATTTCCTTATAATTTTTTGTAAGCAAGATTGAATAGAACAATGTATTCTATGTGATGTGTGGTAATCACGGGGTAGCATTTGTCTGGCCTTCTCGCTATGGTCTATGAAAGCTGACCAAAGGTTATGCTTCAGCAACTGCAACAACTTCCACAAGACAGTCTCTTTAGTACCACCCCAATAATCTCACCAGGTAAACTGAATGAATTCTCTTGAAATTCATGCGGTTGAGTTTGCTCAGAAATCTAGACCAGCATCGTTACCTTACTTTATCATTCTAATCACAAGACTGGTATTTCAAAGTTTCTGTAATTGAGGAATTTCTTTTTTTGTCACTGATCAAAATCCAAATCAGTCGGTTTTTGACTCATTCTGGAAACCTGGGAAAATCGACGTCTTTACTTGGTGCTTCCCGTCATTTGACCCTTTCAAACTGATACAGCCGCGTGGGTGCAAATTGAGATACGAGGAGTAGAAACCTGACCCAAATAAATCGGTAAAGAGAAAAATACTGAGAGATTTAAAGAAGTGACGCGTCTTTTTTGCAAATCTTCTAATTTCATTCTTCAAATACTCAATCCTGGCGTAAATCCATCTCCCCTTGCCAATTTCTACTGTGCTGGCAATTTCGCATTCTGTCTCCAAATTTAGCCTCAGATACGTGAATGTCTCAGTAGTCTAAATAAAAGTACCCCAGCATTACCCATAATGCAGAGAATATACCTACTTGGACTATATAAATCTACATAGACACACCATCAATAATCTCAAAAATCACTCCAATCTCCCTCTCTCTCCCCCACTTGCCCCACCTTAAGCAACCCCATCTCACTTGCTCTTTGACGTATCTCACTGCGCACCTCCACACTTAGAGCCTCACATAAGCATACTGAAATCCCCACCATTCCAGAATAATCACCACTTTTAACTTCATAGCCTAATATAAAAACACTATCAAAACCCATCCTAATTCTCCAACTCCCACAAAATCCCACCAATTCCCCATATCTTCCCCATCACTTCCTCCTCCAACTACCACACCCGTGCCTCCCGTCCACACATCAACACTCACCTACTCCATACCTTCACCAACACCTACTCCATCCCGTCTCCCAAATCTCATCCCGGAGACTTCACAAAAGGCAGGCATTCATCCAGAGCACCCAGCCTCCTCAGAAAACCTCCCTGACCCCAGAGTATGACCGCCAGCACCCGCAAAAGACATACCAAATCAATCAGTCTTGAAAGCGTTCAATCTCTTGGTTCCCCCTCCACAACTTCGCCCCTGAAGAAGAACTCGATAATCTGGAAAGACTTTGGTGTGTACTTGGATAAGAAACTCGATTGGAACCTTGACCCGACTTTTGTATCCAATTCTTCCACCAGTTCCAGTGTCATAGTTAACGTTCTATCTGACTCGTCCTATTTATCACAAGTGGTCAAATTCCAGGTCTGTCGCTCTTGTAATCGTCCCATTGGTGAAGATCTGCTCAAATCCCATTACGCCAAGTGTGTTGAAATGAAACAAAAGAAGCAAGAGGCCGATGCTGCCGCTGGTCCTATACCTACAAAACGCAAGCGTGGAAGAGCCGCCAATGCGTTGCTTGATATAGAAACAAGCTCGGTGGACTCGTCACGAGGTGCCAGTCCAACTCCTACTACGCCTTCGTCGTCAAAAACCACCGCTAGACCGAAAAAGAAGTATAAAAAGTCGCAAATGCAGAAGGAGAAAGAGGCCGCCAATGCTGCTGCCGCTGCGGCTGCTGCTGCTGAAGCTGCTGCCAGTCGAGCCAACAGTCTGTCGAAAAAGAAGAAAACGCCAAAAACCAAGGCTCCAGCCAAGACGAAAGGTCCAGTGGATGTGGAGAAACAGTGTGGTGTTCCATTACCTCTGGGTGGGTTCTGTGCAAGATCATTAACCTGTAAAACACACTCTATGGGTGCCAAAAGAGCAGTTCCCGGTAGAAGTGCTCCTTACGATGTTTTGCTCCAGCAGTACCAGAAACGTAACCAGGCTAAACTTGCAGCTACTAATGCTTTGGCTGCACAACGACGTGAAAATGCCCAGCTCACTGGAATGGCTGGAATTGACTCTGAAGACGGTATGGGCGCTGGAAGCTTAAGCATTCTTGACCCAGACGAAGAGACTCACTTGGTTCTTGAAGGTTTGTCTAAGAATTACCCTATACCTCTAGAGCGTAAGGTGATGGTTCCAGCTCGTAACAGACAGCGGTTCCTCTATATGAGAGAGGCGTATGCCAATGCATTAATCACCAATGGCTCTGCTGCTAGTGATACCCTGTCCCAATCGGGAGATCTCACCTTGGCCAACCAGGCTATTTCTGGTTCCATTGGTGGTCTTCAAGGAAGATGTGCATTGGTTAACGTGGACTCCAATACCTCCGAGTCAGGCACTCAGTCGTATTCGGCCATCACAGGAGAATTGTACCAGGTGAGAGCGCCGCTGAAGGCCATTTTGATGACGGCACAGTACAATCATCAGCAGCAGCAGTTGTTCCAGCAACAAGTGTTGAAGATGCAACAACAACACCAGCAGCAGCAACAGATGCTTCTAAAGCAGAGACAGCAACAACAACAGACTCAATCTGCTGCATAGTAGGAGTTGTTTTGTTGTTTTGTTGGGGGTATTCTGCTCACTTGTTGGCGTTTGTCAGTGTACTAATAAACAATGTGGAGGTGCATTGGTCGAGCATGAGTTACGAAATAATCGCTACATCATGTTCCGGTAATTAATTATTCTTTAAATGCAAAACTATTTTTGAGGTGCCATAGCCCCCTATACTTTTTACCGAAATCATTCTAATGCAAATTCTAGTTAGTACTAGACTTTCTGGTCAGGCCGGCTCTAGGCCAGTGGACCTTGTTTTTGACGATCCATGGATGCTTGAGCACGTCAGAAAGAGGAAGACGATTCTTTGGATCTTTCTGAAGAAGGCTCCGGATCAAGTCGCTTGCTTCAGCCGAAACAAAGCTGGGAATATTGAGATCAACTCTAGCTATTCTTTTGTATGTGGCATTCTTATCATCTTCTTCAAAAGGTGGTCTTCCCACCAAAAATTCGTAGCACAAAATGCCAAGCAGCCATATATCGACGCTAGAATCGTGGTCCTTCGATTCTACCATCTCTGGAGGGAGATAATCGAGAGTTCCACATATAGTGAGTCGTCTACTTGTGTGAGGGTCAGTCTTAACCGACCAGCCGAAATCGCTTAGTTTGACGACGTTTTTCAGCGAAAGTAATAGGTTTTCCGGCTTAAGGTCACGGTGGATGACCCCCTTTCCATGCAAATACTGTAGAGCATTGGCTACTTGGTAAATGTAGCTTGATGCAGTTATATCGTCAAACCGTCGATGGGCCTTTAAAAGCTGGTAGAGCTCGCCATGAACGGCATATTCCAAGATCAAATACACGTTTGTTTGATCGAAAAACACTCCATAGAGCCGGCTAATGTTGGGATGGATGAGGTTCCTCTGGATGGCCATTTCTCGCCCAAAGTTCTTTTCTAGGCGTAATTCGACCAAATCCTTTTTTGACATCACTTTCATAGCGCAAACAAGCCCCGACAGCTTATGACGAACGCAGTAAACCCGTCCCAACTTGCCTTTTCCAAGAGCTTTACCCATCTCGAAGTCTGCTAATTGCATGGGCTTCTGTTGGTTTCCAAGGCCCGAAACGCCTCGACTCTGACGGCTGTCACGTACAGATTTCCGGTTTTTTATTCGTTTCGAGTCCACATTGAGGGACACCCGACTTAACGGAGGACGATTCATATGGTGTTGTTCTGTGGACTACGTAGGAACAATGTTTATGTGAGGACGTTGAGGTGCACGGGTGCATTGTCATTATCAACAGTTTATCGTGGTGTACGGGTGTTATGGAGGGGGGAGAGCGAGGGCAGTGTTATTGGGCTAGAATGATGTAAACAAAGGGAGGGGAAGAAAAGAAACAAAAATGGGGGGATGGGTCTAGAAAAGCAAAAACGCAAAATTCATAATAAACAACAAAACCAGAGTCTCGTGGGGGTGTTCCAACCATGCCCTCCCTAATTCCCAATGTGAGCTGGAGACCCTGCACTATCGCAGTGAAAAGCCGCGAGGGTCTAGACCGCAATAGCCTCGTCTGTTAGCCAAATATAACCTGGGGGCTCCACCAACCTTAATTGCCAGCAGCAAAAAGCACGATACGGAAATACTCTATGTTTCTGCATGAATGACAAACCCGGTGGGAAACCTGTGTGTGGGCCATTTTCCCACTAGGGCCATGCAATTGTACAATATGAGCCTTCGTCCACACAGTGTCCCAGGCAGCGAGATATAATTAGACTGTGCTAATTTTTGGAGGTGAGAGGGAAAGTAGCAGAGGTAGAAGGAGAGTGGCAGAAAGAAAAGGAGTAGGTACTTGGTTTTGAAGAGAAGGGGATTTCTGGAGTATTTATAGGGTGGAGGGAATGGTAGAAAGTGTAAAGCCGTCTCACTCAGTTAACCCCCACCTCAGCCTTTCCCCCTCTGTACTGTCTGTTATTTGTCCTGGTGCTCTAAGCCCAGTGAGTGCTAGTATCTATGCCATACTCTCTACACCCTATGCCCTATGATACACTGTGCCATACTCTATGTCATATTCTATAGACCTATTGCTATGCTCTATGTCATTTTTTGTACGACATTTGCTATGCCTATGTCATACTCTATGCCCTGTGCTCAATGCCATGTCCTATGCCAGCCCCATGCCATGGTCTCTATACATGCCTCAGTAGCACCAAATGAGCATAAAAATGACCCATACAGTGAGCACCAAATTCTAAGGGTTTATCCCAAATTCCCACTACCCCAGGACCCTTAAAAGAAATTCTCCAATGATGCATCCCATTTCTATTTTCATATTTGCCACCCCCCTCCTCGCCGTAATTTTTTTCTCTCCCCAAATGTATTTTTACCTCAGCAACATTCCTCAGGTGGCTCGCTCCTGTACTAAGCTCCCATACTAAACGATCCTTTACAGTTGTTGTTGCGACGTGCTTACTTCATTACTCTGCGTAAACATTGCCCGCTACCACCAACTTTTCCCAGGTTAGTCGTGTTAGTTTTACATAAGGGCAGGTTCCATTTGTTTCCACCATTTTGGCTATCTCCTTCCCCGCCTTTCTTCTCGCCATCGTCCCCATTCAATTCGACCATCGTGGCGAGCTAGTCAGCCCTTTGGCCTGTCATTGACATTGCTCCCTGTTTGCTCCAGTTTCCCGCCAATTTCGCCACCAGAACCGGTTTCACCCCCAATTGTTAATTTCCCGCTTGAACCGCCACTCAACTTTACCGTGGGATCCTCATGAGCCACTCCGCCTCGCCCACAAACCGTAACTCCATCTTTGGCTGGGTTAAGAATTTCAAGCGGGTTGGGCTAACGCTGAATGAGTCGGTCAACGAAGTCTCCGAGAATGAATTAGCCACAACAGAGTCAAAGTCCCCCTCACGATCGCTGTTCTCCGTCCAGTCGTCCTCGGGCCAGCACCAGCTCCTCGGTCAAGCCATCCCGTTCCCCTCGTTGTCCAAGGACTCTCAACCTGCTGCCCATTCACATCTGCTGGTTCATCTGGACTTGCTCCGTCCCCTTTTAAATCACAAATCACGCTCCACAAACAACGTCAATCGAATCCGCTCCAACTCCGCCTCAAACCAGAGCTATACCCAGGACAGTTCCAGTCTCCGCCAGCACCGTGACTCGTTTTTACAGAGCAATCCCTTGGTGGACCTGAACTCCAAATATTTTGGAATCCCCTTGGCCGACGCCATCAACGAGGCCTCGGCGAAGATCTCCATTTTGGGGTCGGAATCGGACAATGACGTGTTGCAGTATGGCCGTATACCCATTGTGGTGGCCAAATGTGGAGTATTTCTCAAGAAGAACGGCTTGTCCGTTGAAGGTATATTCAGAGTCGGCGGACTGTCAAAACGTATCAAAGAGCTCCAGATCATCTTCAGTACTCCGCCTGAATACGGTAAAAAGCTCAATTGGGACGGCTACACTGTCCATGACGCTGCGTCTGTTCTTCGTCGCTACCTCAATGCATTGCCCGAGCCTTTAATTCCTCTTGAGCTCTATGAAGAGTTCAGAGATCCTTTGCGTCAGCGGCCCCGCATCATTAAGTATATGAAATTCAGAGCTGAGAACCCTAAGAAGCTGAGTCGCAAGGCGTTGCCAACTGCTTCTGCTACTTCTGCTGAAGAAGGCACTTCTCAGACTGTTGTTGATTCGAGTACACCCACAAATGAGCCCCAAGAGAATCCCAGAATGTCAAATGACGCTCCAGAGGCTACTGCCCCTAAAACTCCAACTCGTCCTCCTGCTGTGAATAGGCCTAGAAGCTATAAGAAGCTCACCCGTGATGTCTACGATGCCATTGATGACTATAAGCTGCTTTTAGAGGATTTGTCTGGGTTGTCTCGTCAGCTATTATTCTATATCTTGGACTTGCTTGCAATGGTCCAGAACAATTCCGACGAAAACCTCATGTCATCCCGCAATTTGGCTGCAATCTTCCAGCCATCCATTTTGCTGCATCCTAGTCATGACATGGATCCTGAAGAGTATGCTCTCTCACAATCAGTGGTTGAGTTCTTGATTCAGTACGCTTACAAGCTCCTACCAAGCGGAGATTCTGTCTCCAAGCCTTGCAGCTCCAAGCTGCCTGCCCCTTCTGTCCCATCTGAAAATAATGCCAATGGCGACCAAATTAGTGAAGGAAACTTAACAGTCCGGGCACCAGGCAGACAGCACAGTAAGTCACTTTCTTCGCCCAAGCAGGACCACGACTTGATTGGTTACCAAAACACCAGCAATACTCAACGAGGCTTGACGCTCTCGGACACCGAGCATGACTTTGTTAGTGGTAGCAGTGACGAAGACCTTGCGCCCGAAACGGTTTCTGGGCTACCCAGGCCTTCAAACGCTCCCACCATCATGCAAGTCGTTGAAAACGGAGAGGCGCCAGCACCTCCAATCACCGTGACAGACGTGTCCAAACCTGCCGAGTAGCTCATTCGAAATGTGTGTGCATTTCACTGAATGTGTGTGAACTTGGTGACCCGTTCGCAATGGACTTTCAGTCCAAAACTCCCTTAAAACTTCCACTCGCTTAACTGTTAACACAAATTAATAACGCGCTAACGTTGTCTCTTTACTGGTATATGTGGGTTAATTTCTTCTTTATGTATTTCGATATAAATTGTGTGCTTCCATAATGAAGCCTTCCACACGTGAATGGTCACATGTGAGTGGGTGAGAACCACCATCAACAAAATCTCCACTACTAACAACAACAACCACCAGAAGGCACGATCAAATGTCGGACGAAGAAGCTGCAAATCGTAGTTTGAGCGATGAAGACGTCGACGACTTATTTGGAGACGACGAAGACCTCGATACCAAGCCTTCTGAGCTGACTACACACGACAACATTGGAGTTGACCAAAATGACGGAAATGACGACGACGAGTCGGATTCTGAATCGGAAAAAGAGTTAAAAACAATCGATCTTACTATCCCAAGACACGCTGTTTCTCACAAGCCCGAAAACGACACGTATTTGTTGAAAATGCCTGTGTTCTTGAACGTGGACGCTCATCCATTCGACCCCAACGAATTCAAAGAAAAAGTCGCCCAAAACGCCAGCGAAAGAACGAAAAGTGCCATGGACGCCAAGCAGGTTCAGGACGACGCCATTGCAGAGAAATTGTTGAACGCCAATACCATCCGTTGGAGATATTCCAATAGTGGAAACGATGAGATTATCAAGCAGTCCAATGCTCATTTTGTGCAATGGGACGATGGCCTGGTCTCTTTAAAAATTGGTGATGAGCTTTTCGACTTCCGTGACTTGCCATTGACGGATAATTTCCTTGCCAGAAGCTATGTGGACCACGAGATACTACAGAACGATGCCATCTTGAATAAGACGGCCAGTTTGCTTCCAGCGTCGATGAAGACAGACACACACAGAAAATTGACCCAGGCTGTTAAGAACATCCAAAAGAAGGATAAGATTTTGAACACTTTGACCGAAAAGGATCCGATGTTGAAGCAAAGACTCGCAGACGAAAACGAGAGAAAGAACCTCAAGATGAAGAGACAAGTCGAGCAAAGAAGACGTTTGCAAGAGGAGAAATTGGGCAAATCCGAGTCTCCAGCACCAGGACGCGGTGGAAGTGCCATTTCAGCCTACGAGAGGTTCGAACGTACTTATGGAGCCGATGAGTATGATGATGAGGATGATTTCGTTGCCAATGACGATGAGGAGTTGGAGCTTGGTGAGGATGATGATGCTCATTTGGATATTGACGATGAAGAGGAGCTTTACGAGAAGGGAGCCGAAAGATTGAAGAACTTGAAGGATGAGGGAGCATCGAGATACAAAGCAGCTACGCCGGACGACAGTGAAGAGAGAAGAAAGAGAAGAAGAATCGTTGAGTCTGATGAGGATGACGAATAGTGTACATTAATAAAGATTAGAGGATTGTGCTTGTTGGGTTTGGTAGACTAGTGCTTAGTTGGCTATTTCTAATCAGGTGTGCTTAGCCATGAGAACTATGTGATTAAGTATGGTGTATGATAAAGTATGGCGTACAAAATACCATGGCGTACGGTTGCCTATGGCGTACGGTTGCCTATGGTGTATGAGTAACTATGATATATGGTTAACTATGGTGTATGATTAACTATGGTGTATGATTAACTATGGTGTATGATTAACTATGGTTCATGATTGATTATGGTGTATGATTAACTATGGTTAATGTCCAAGAGTGGTGTGCTTAACTACGGTGTTTGATGAAGATTGGTGTATTCAAGTATGATCTTAAGTATGATGCCTTACATTAAATCTGATGGGGAAAGTACGAGTTTAAATATAGTGTACGCTTACTTATGGTTTATGCATAACTATGGTGTGCTTGACGATGGTTTTAAATACACTGTGTGATTAATTAGGGTGTGAGTTTGATAATGGTCTATGATGAAGAATTGTGTGCTTGAGTATGGTAAAAGTTATACCGTATGTTTAACTATGGCTTATGGTTGACTATGGTGTGCTTGGGTATGTTACTTAGTGTGTTGGTAAGTCTGGTGTGCTTAAGTATGGTAGTAAGTATATTGTATGGTCACCTACGATGTATACTCAAGAATGGTGTGCTTGAGCACGATACTAAGTATGGTACTAGATCTGATGGGCTAAGCATAAAACTTGGCTTAGTGTATGCTCTTTTAAGGTGTATCGTTCAGTATGATTTATGGTTCAGTGTGGTGTGCTTAACTATGGAGTGCTGAACTATGGAGTGCTTAACTATGGAAAGCTTAACTATGGAGTGCTTAACTATGAGGAATAGCTTAAGTATGGAGAGAGAATGAGGTAAGTAAAAAGTTCGAATTTGCAGTTTTTCAGAAGACATAAAAAATTCGAAAAAATAAAGAGCTCCTTAAAAAACCAACCCTCATCTCCAATCTCTCAAATCCTCTTATTTTTGGCAATTTCTCTCGGTACTTTCTTCCATCTCACAATTATCAGAAGCCTGTGATGGGCCTCAGTCACAAGACCACAACACCACCACCAAAACCACCAAAACCATACACAAAATCACCTTGAAAAATCGATCAAAATATCACAAATCGACCTATAATCAAATAAACCCAAAATCAACCCAAATTCCAATTTCCCCAATCTCCATTCCTCGGACTTATCCCAACGGCCTCACCTTATCCATGGCTTCCCGCACGTCCATTATTCCCCAGATTCTCCATACAACCGAGCACGGCTCTTATTCTATATAAGGCGGCGTTTACACCCAACCAGAGCTTTTTCCATAAATTTCAAAATCTGCCTAAAATGTCTCTTAGCCGACCAATCCGTTTGCTTCTTTTAGGAGCGCCTGGCGCCGGAAAAGGCACTCAAACGTCTCGTCTTCTCCAGCTCTATCCAGAAATCAACTCGTTATCTTCAGGCGACACGTTACGAGCTGAAATTGCCCAAGGAACGGCTCTTGGGAAACAAGCAGCGGATTTCATCGAGAAGGGCCAGTTGGTTCCGGATGAAACGATGGTGGGGCTCATTTCCAGCCAGTTGGACCAGCGACAATGGCTCAATAGAGGTGCTCTGTGGCTCTTAGATGGGTTTCCTAGAACGCTTGGCCAAGCACAAGAGCTAGAAAGAGTGTTGAAGCCAGTAAGACTGAACTTGAACCTCGTTGTGGAGTTGGATGTGGACCAAAGTGTGATTTTGGAGAGAATCGAGGCTAGATGGGTCCATCCAAAGAGTGGGCGTGTCTATAATTTGGACTATAATCCTCCAAAGAAGCCATTTACCGATGACTTAACCGGAGAGCCGCTTGAAAAGAGACCTGACGATACCGCAGAGGTTTTCCAGAAGAGATTGGATCAGTATAATGAAGAAATCACTCCATTGAAGGAATTCTATGATAAAAAGGGCATTTTGCAGAAGGTCAGTGGAAACACGTCAGATATAATATTTCCCAAGTTGAGGAACTTGGTAGAGAGTATGTTTGGATGAGATGAAGTGGGAGAGGAAGTGAGAGAGTGGTGAGAGTCAAGAAGAGACTGATCTATGGTGATTTCAAGGCTCAATTGGGGTTTTGAGAGTGGAGAGTGTGTGAGGTGGGTGTGAATATTAATGTTGAGTTGTCAAGTGGTCCAATTGTTGTGGTCTTTTGGTGTTTTGATGGAGGTTCTTGGTGTGGTGTCTACTTATAGTGCACTCTAATGAAGTTGGTGATCACATGCTTAGCAACCTAACAATAAGTTACGATTTCCAAATGAACTGACGATGAAACCCTCCCAAAGTCAAAATAATGACTATTTTCAATTATCAAGTCATTTATTCCCCTCATTCTCCAGTACCTTGCTTTAGGGCCTCACTGGATCCACTTAACACCCCCAAAACTCCCAGTTCCACGCCAAAATCAACCGGAAAAACCACCCAAACCAATACCTCCATCCCTCTTCATCCCAATTGACTCCTTATTTTATGATGAACAACAAAAGCACTCTCATTGGATATAGCTAGTCCATCTCATACCTCGCACATAGTTAGTGCGAGCATCTACTGGTCATGGCCATCAATAAAGTGTCAGCAACGAGCGGAAAAACGTCGGAAAAACGAGTAAAAAAACTCAAAAATGAAAACTAGACATACTATTTACTCCATTTCCTTTTTTCAATTTTTTTTTTACTCTTGAAATCACTAAATCCACTGGGTCCCTCTTCTACCTACACCTTCTCACTCTGCAGGGCCTTGTCTCATTGCCATACCTCCACCTTCTTCCTGGTCCTCCATCAATCGCCACCAAAACCCCCATTTTCCCTTCCTAAACCCACCAAAATGAAGTTCTACATCGATGATCTACCCGTCCTATTCCCCTATCCCAGGATTTATCCCGAACAATACGCTTATATGTGCGATATCAAGAAAACACTAGATGTGGGTGGCAATTGTATCCTAGAAATGCCGTCAGGAACCGGAAAAACCATCTCGTTGCTTTCGCTTACCGTGGCGTACCAAATGCATTATCCAGAACACAGAAAAATCGTGTATTGTTCCCGTACAATGTCAGAAATCGAGAAGGCTCTTATAGAGTTGCATAGACTCATGGAATTCAGAGCAAACGAGCTAGGATACGTTGAGGATTTCAGGGGTTTGGGTCTTACAAGTAGAAAGAACTTGTGTTTGCATCCTGTGGTGTCCAAAGAGCGTAAAGGTGCCGTTGTTGATGAGAAATGTCGAAGGTTAACCAATGGTCAATTGAAGCTGAAGTTAGAGCTGGAAAACATCACTCAGGAGGAGATGATGAAGAATCCTGATGATCATGGACTTTGTTCTTACCACGAGAAGCTTTATGACTATGATCAGCACGATTTAATCCCGGCTGGTGTCTATTCCTTTGATGCTTTGATCAAGTACTGTAAAGACATCGGTACATGTCCGTATTTCACCGTCAGAAGAATGATTTCCTTCTGTAACATCGTCATTTACTCGTATCACTACTTGTTGGACCCTAAAATCGCCGAACGTGTCTCCAAAGAGTTGAGTAAAGACAGTATCATCATCTTTGACGAGGCGCACAATATCGATAACGTTTGTATCGAGTCTTTATCGCTTTTTTTGACTGACGATACCTTAAAAAGAGCAGGAAGAGGTGCTAATAAGCTTGCAGATGCCGTAGAAGAAATGAAGGCTCAAGATAGTGAAAAGCTACAGAACGAATATGAGAAGTTGGTGGAAGGACTCCGACAGAACGAGATTGCAAGAGACGAGGAGCTTTTCATGGCCAATCCGGTGCTTCCTAAGGACCTTTTGGATGAGGCCATCCCAGGAAACATCAGAAAAGCCGAGCATTTCATCTCGTTCTTGAGACGTTTCATTGAGTACTTGAAAACGAGAATGAAGGTGTTGCATGTCATCAGTGAGACGCCTGTGAGTTTCCTTCAGCATTTAAAGGAGTTGACATTTATCGATAGGAAGCCCTTACGGTTTTGTTCGGAGAGATTGTCGCTTTTGGTGAGAACTCTAGAGTTGGCAGATGTGGAGGATCTTAACGCTTTAAAAGACATTGCAACGTTTGCTACTTTGGTGTCAACATACGAGTCTGGATTCCAGCTCATTTTGGAACCGTTTGAGACCGAAGGGTCTACTGTTCCTAACCCTATTTTGCATTTTACCTGTTTGGATGCATCGATTGCAATCAAGCCTGTTTTCGATCGTTTCTCATCGGTTATCATCACTTCAGGTACCATTTCCCCATTGGATATGTACCCAAAGATGCTTAACTTCCAAACTGTCATTCAGGAGTCTTATACCATGACGTTGGCCAGACGTTCATTCTTGCCTATGATCATTACCAAAGGTTCCGATCAAACGTCCATTTCTTCACGTTTTGAGATCAGAAACGATCCCTCTGTTGTGCGTAACTATGGATCGTTGCTTATTGAGTTCTCTAAGATCACTCCTGACGGAATGGTTGTTTTCTTTCCTTCATATCTTTATATGGAGTCTATCATCTCTATGTGGCAGAATATGGGTGTTTTGGACGAAGTTTGGAAGTATAAATTGATTTTGGTCGAGACTCCCGATGCTCAAGAAACGTCTTTGGCGCTTGAAACATACAGAAAGGCTTGTTCGAATGGTCGTGGTGCTGTTTTGCTCTCTGTTGCTCGTGGAAAGGTGTCAGAAGGTATCGATTTCGACCACCACTACGGAAGAACCGTTTTGATGGTGGGAATTCCGTTCCAATATACGGAATCGAGAATTTTGAAGGCTCGTCTTGAGTTTATGAGAGACCATTTCCAAATTAAGGAGAATGACTTCCTTTCTTTCGATGCTATGAGACATGCAGCCCAATGTTTGGGTAGAGTCTTGAGAGGTAAAGATGACTACGGTATTATGGTCTTAGCAGACAGAAGATTCAAGAACAAGAAGGGACAGTTGCCTAGATGGATCGCACAAGCTCTTCATGACTCCGATACGAACTTGTCTACAGATATGGCATTGGCCTCTGCAAAGAAGTTTTTGAGGAACTTGGCCCAACCAACGAATCCAAAGGATCAAGAAGGTGTTTCTGTATGGAATCTCGAGCAGCTTGAAGCATATCAGAGGCTGCAAAACCAAGGCATTGAGGGTGGAGACGATAATGCAGAGGAAGCCAATGGAGATGACTTTATGGATCTTGACGATGCAGATCTTGATTTGCTTTAGGTGAGTTTTTGGAGAATTGAAGAGTTGAAGAGGTTTAATAGAGAAAAGTTGAAGTTTTAATGGAGAAAAGTGCATCTATGTGGTTCTCTTTATGGTGATAACTGTGTGGAAGAGTGAGTTGAGAAAAGGGTAAGCAAAGGGCAAGATTTGGGCAAGATTTGAGCCAGAAATATCAAAAAGTGATTCTCTATACTGATCTATGGCATCTCAACAACCCTAATTGAAACTTGCAGTTCAAATTTCCCACCTCCCGCTCTCATTCCCTTGTCCTACCTTCCTCCCCACTACTTCTCAATACATCATCACTATATGGAGTAACCCATTGCGAAGTAGAGTAAACATACCAACCTCTGGCTCTTCCTATGAGCCTTTAAACTATGGCAAATGAATACTATGCCGTCGTTCTAGAATTCACTCCGAGATCATTCAATTTGGGTTTCGCTGGCGAGTCCTCTCCTCATGTTTGTCTTACTCCAAATAGTCCACTATGGGCCCGGTTCATCCCATTCAAACAAGACAAAAGGACGCGATTTCCGGCGTTTTTGGAAGTGGAATCGCATGCTCTTGATGGGGAAACCAAGACAGAACTCGTTGGATCCATTGAAAAAGACGAAAAACTCAAAGAGTTGGTGGAGACCTATAACTCAGATGAACGAGCTAATCAGTGGATAAATTGGGATAATGACCAATTTAAGAGCTTGGCAAGACTCATTCAATATTGTTTAATCCATAAGCTTCTTATATCGCCCTCAACGACCAAACTTTTCGTCGTTGATGGTGGTTTTTCAGCTGTGACAAAGTATACGCTATGTAAGGCGATATTTGGCCAGAGAGCCTCTGTGGCGGTCTCTTTTATGCCTCGAGCTCCACTTTGTGCAATTGCAGCATCTACGAACGACGCATTAGTCATATATCTCGATTGGAACGAGTGTTCTCTTGTTGCATTGAGTGATCTAAGGTGCATATCAGTAAAGTCACATATTTCACATAATGGAGAGTCAATTCACTATAAATTGGCAATGGGGAAGAAAGAGGGGTTTGAGGAGATTGAGAATATGGCAAAATTACAATGGCAAGAGGATAATAACAATCAGGAACTGAATGAATTGTTGTTTGGACCTGAAAGTCTACCGAGGAAGATAGCGAGCTTAATTCAAGACTTAGACGTCGATGTAAGGGCCAAAGTGGGTGGAAATCTCATATTTGCAGGTCCAGGAACGAATATCAAGGGCTTAAAGTCGAAGATAATCACTGAAGTCCAGAAAGAATTGCCCAGATTGACTATAACTGGTAGGCAATGTTTAGGACCATGGAAGGGAGGCTCTGTCTACTGTTCTACGATATTTTTAAGACAAAAGAAATCTCTATGGAAACTAAAGGAGATTTCTGAGGATAAATTAGAGACAGAAGCATTGGGTGAACTTCAAGTACTTCATGCTTAAGGAGATTGGAAGCTATAGGGCTGATTTTGACACGTTTAAGGCTTCAATTCTTAAGAGAGAACCTATCCCATGGATGCTGCTCCTCATACTCGCTGTCGGTCATTCCAAATGTGATCTTTCTAAGTACCTCCCAAACAGAGCTCTCTGATTTAGGAGAGTCCAAATTCTCAAACTCATGGGCCAAAATTTGATAGAGGCTACATTCCTCGTCGTTTCTGAACGCGTTTGGATCCCACGTATGGGCTAAAGGGACGGCGTTTCCGACGTTTGTTGCTGATTTCTGTGATTCTAAGCTTGAGAGATCCAACGGTGCAGAATCATCCAAAAGTGGGGCAGTCATGTGTGGTTCGATTCCCGGAATCAGAAAAGTAGTGGTTTCCATCAGGCTAAGCGATTGAGATGGCAATTGGGGTGGGTTTTCACCTGTTTTGGTGGCTTCAATGGACTCATCGTCAGAATCCTCTATGGTCATTTGACTCAATGATTGGTCAATTGAACTGAAGGTTCTCGAAATTGATGGGAGACTCTCTCTGAAGGAGATACCTGGCGACCATGATCCGGGTAGATTTTGGTACGGACGTGTTGGTTTTGGAAGCACCAATGGCTGTGGCTTGGAAATCGAGACCTGTGGTTTTCTCAGCTCAAGCTTTGAGTTTTGTGGATTTTGTCCATTTTTATGAGATTTCTGTTTTGAAACAGCTGGTAGGTTGAGGATGTTTTCGTTGGCTTGCATTGTGTTGGTGTTTTGATGATGGTGATACAAAGAGAAATGAGTGGTCGCACTGAAGGTGCCCTTTAAAGGGACTTTTGGGACAAGAAATTGAAATTAGCATTGAAGTCGATGACTTAAAATTCTGGTGTCTTTTTTTGATTACAAAAAGAAGACAAAACTGAGCGTATCTTTGTCCTTGATGTGTTTGGTTGAATGAGGACTGAGTATTTGGTTCCTTAACACCTGAAGCTCTTCCTTTGGCATCAATTAATGGCCGAAACTCACAAAATATAATAGATAATCTAACGGACCTAATTGAAGAAAAAATAATGAATTTCCTGACCCTGACTCTATTGACTATTCTTGGGTATTCCCATCCTTAAAGTCTCTACTAAACAACCTACAAAACCTCGGTCTTGGGACCCTGAACTCCGTGGTTTAAATTGTCTCATTGTTCGACAAAGCCCAATCGTCTAGATTGGTCTCTTACGTCTAAAGCAGCCTCTTATTGCCTTTTGACTTTATAAAGTCACTATATTACACTCTGAAACGTCCTATTGTTCTTTTGAGTTGTCTAGGCAAATTTATTCGTGGCATTTTCTTGGTTCACTACACTAAGCAAATGCTTAGTTTTGTTTTCTGTGCTTCTGTGTCCTTTAATCGGAGTTCCATCCTGTGGTTTTGGAGTTATGGACTTGAGTGCATTGAGAAGGGCCTAAATGACAAGTTACTTTGTTTAAACTTCTATGGTGATTTTCCAATGACGTGACTATGATGATCGACTTGTTTCAATTGGGAAAACCACTAAAAATGTATCCAATGATGGCTATGCTTGACATGTGTGTTTGAGGAAGTGCTTAACTATGGGGAAGAGCTTAACTATGGAGAACACTCTTAACTATGGGGAACACTCTTAACTATGGCACAACTACAACATTGAGAAACCTATACCAAAACCGCCAGATTCCCCCTATTTCCCCCAAAAAAGTCCCCCAATTCCAATCTCAATTTCACCTTACCCTCCCCTATCTTTCCCACATTCCAACAGCAACTTCATACTCAAAATAACACTATGGAAGGGCCCTCAGACAATGCTCACTATTAAAGGCAAGGCACCGCCCAACAGTCCCATGAAACGAACGCACACGTACGAAAAATAATTGGATGCTTTTTTTCCAAGTAAGCAGACGCGTCCAATTTTGGTATTCTACGATTTCCACAAATTTGAAAGCAAAAATTGCCAAAATTCATTCACCTCCAATGCCCTGTCATGACCCCCACTGCCTCCCACTCACTCACCTCCCCCCAGCCCCGCCACCTTAACTAGGGCGGTCACATGACCACAACCAATGACCCGCACTTCCCATAAACTACTCCAACTAGCCACCCTTCAAATCATCAATTATGTCTTGGGAAGGATTCAAAAAAGCAATCAATAGGGCCGGTGGGTCCGTTATGGTCAAAGACGTTGATAAGACCATCGACAAGGACTTTGATATCGAGGAAAGACGCTACAAGACATTGAAAACTGCTGGTCAGAGCTTGCAAAAGGCATCCAAGTCTTATTTAGACTCGTTGAGAGCAGTGACGGCCTCCCAGGTGACAATTGCAGAGATTGTGTCGAATTTGTATGAGGAGGCCAAGCAGGGGGGTTCGATTTATTCGAATTTGGGTAATTATTACATGCAATGTGTCAAAGAGCTTGATGAGGAGACGGTTAAGCAGGTTGATGGGCCATTTAGAGAGACGATTTTGGATCCAATCACGAAATTCGCCAACTACTTCAATGAGATCGATGAGGCCATCAAAAAGAGAACTCACAAGAAGACTGACTATGACCAATGTAAGGCTAAAGTGAGACGTCTTATCGATAAGCCAGCAAAGGATGCCGGTAAGTTACCAAGAGCCGAGAAGGAATTGGCGATTGCTAAGGACATTTTCGAGGAGTTGAACGAGCAATTGAAGGCGGAATTGCCCCAGCTCATCAGTTTGAGAGTGCCGTTCTATGATCCATCCTTTGAGAGTTTGGTGAAGATCCAATTGAAGTTTTGTACTGAAGGTTACTCGAGATTGGCGCAGGTTCAACAGTATTTGGATCAACAAAGTAGAGACGACTATGCCAACGGAGTTTTGGATGGAAAAATTGATGATTTGCTCGTGCAGATGAATTCATTGAATATCACGAGTTTAGGGGCCAAATAAGGAGGCGGATCTGATTTTTGGATGTCGTCGAATTTGAATAGACGTAAATGGATACTAGCATATGAGAATGGTGTAGATATTGTGTGTTGGAGTGGAGTTTGGGTGGGGTGGAGTTAGGGTGGAGTTGGAGTGTGGCAGTGATATAGTGAGAATGTATTAGGTGGAAATGATCTGTAGTATTGTGGTTGGGAGTGGGGTTTTGGGAAACATTATAAGTGGATCTGGTCTTGTTTAAGACGATTAGACTGATGTATGTCGTTAAATTCTTTCTTTTGATAGTCCTTCCCACATCTCATGGTATGGTCATTTCCTAAACTTGACCATCTCACGTTATGTCGAAAAGTCAATGCCAATTTTCTAATTTTCAAACTTTAAAGTTTTATTATAACGGAACGTATCGGAAAGGCATTTCCGTGAACAAAAAGAAAAAAAAAAACTTGTGTTTTTCCTTCTCTACTGCTGTGTATCGTGGCTCATGATCAAAATCTCGAAGCCATAAGAGAAAAGGCCACAAAAGTCAAGAACTACGAGAGAAAATCATCAAAAATGCAAACAAACTAAGCCAATTGAATTTTTCATGATTTTTCCAACTCTTCAAAACAAAAAATCTCCTGCTTCATTGGCCCTTCCTCCATGTCTATAACCACCTATGCCCTAAACCTCACGTCCCATACAAAAAATGACCAACAAAGAGATTTCCAACAAAGAACTCCGAAAAACTAAAACAGTGACCCCAGATAGAGTTACCCATTAAATCTGGGAACAAAACATTTGTCGTATCTTGCAATAATAGAACTTTTTTAATTATAGAAACCTACTAAGCATAATGGGACATTACGATCTCATGACCCGATCACCCCATTCCACCACAACGTTGCAGTGACATAAATAGGCGGGAGAACCGGAGTTCCGAAGAATGGGCCAAATTTGAAAAAGAAAACCGAAGTTTTACTCAGATCAATCTATACTCTTGATTATGGCCCCAAATTGGGTGAAACCGGATGAGTTCATTAGGGCCTTGACGCATCCAAGTCCGCGGATACTCTCACCTACAGCGTTATGCATTGAGCCTGCAGAGCGTACAGTTTTTACCCATCCCGAGCTTTTCCCTAAGCGAGAAGCGAATCTGACCGAGGAATGTGGCACACAATTAGGGGCATTGGCCTCGAGAGAGACATTGGGGCTGATTCGAGGGATTGACTGAAGGTTGTTCCAGATAATGGTTTCTGTCGCATTACTCTTTTAGGACAGTCTCCAATTTATGATCGCCGCGCAGACGAGGTTTAAAACACGAACTGTGATGTTGAGCTGCATGGTCCAGGTTTTATTGTCGATCGTCCCGAATGTCCTGGCAATTTCAGAGTTGGCTCGTCTGCATTGCCCTCTGGGAGGTCGACTGGCCCTGCAGGGAGTGCATATCTGAATCGCGCGGAGCAGCTAGTTTAGCCGCTGCTGCATGAGAATGATAAAACAGACATCACGATATGTGAGGAGGCAAGCGACAGCGGTTAGGGAAGGAACTGATAGTGTGTAGCATCCGAAACAAGCAGCAGGGCGAACTTTTCACTGGCGCCGGGTAAAGTTTCTGGCTTTGGTGATGTGTTGATCAATGCCGTAGGGTCATGCAGAGGTGCCGCAAGTGGATGCGTCGATGCATCGAGCACATAAAGTGAGACCCGAGAAAAAAACCGTCATGGGCCGCAAAAACCCGGTGTGGCAAGTAAAGAAAACCCTGATCAAGACGGCGTATGCAAAACTGTGAAAAGCAACAAATGAAAAAACCTAAAAAACGGCCCCATCTCGTGAGTCAACTCTCCAGCCTCATCCTGGCCCCATGCACCTCACTACGGCCCGTTCCACCTGCAACTACTACGGCTAGATACCTCACTAGACAGGCCCAACACCCAGTCCGGCCCCAGTACAGGCAGACAGTCTCAGCTAAACTGAGCGCCATGTTTCGCCTTAAACAATCAGATTAACCCATAGTAATCCCGTAAGAGCCCTCGTCTCCATCGCCCAATCGTAACTTTCAGGTGATGCCGCCGTCTCCAAACCACAGGGCCCCACTGAGAAAATTATACCACCCTGTGCATTGGCCCTGGCCCTAGTGACCAGTCGTAAGATGAAAAGTCAAAATTGATTCGATTTGTAGCCAATTTAAACTTTCACTTCGTTTCTATAAGTATCAATTTCCCCCATTCCTGCCTGGTGCCTTTTTCATCCAAAGTTCCTGTCTGGTTCCCTCTACCCTCTCAGTTTTCCACACGCCTATTGGGTCCGGACCTACTGTGTAGGGCTCATCTTTTCGTTGCGACTATCACCAACTTTTCCTTCCAAAGGCCCAGGTTTTTCCTCCAAATATGCCATTATGGCGAAAATACATCCGTGGTTGATTCTGTGTACGGCGTCCCTTTTGAGGAACCCGAAACTCATCATCCTTGTGCCGATAGTTACGGTGTTCTTGTTAGCATACAATGCCGTTTATGATTTCACGCTACGACCTTTGAACGGGAGCTTGGCGTCTCATTTCAACAACTTTACTTTACACGATGGTTCGGTTTTGCATGGAGACTCGTCTTTTCCCAAAGTTCAATTGCCCCAAACTGCCAATTTGGCCTTGACGAAGGTTACCTTGGCCGGAGACAACACCTTGAGGTATAACTCGCTATGTGAGCTAGCACACTTCCAAGAATCACTTGCGCTGCAGGTCGATTACATCCTTTCGCCACTCTCGACATGGCCAATCCCATTGGACGTCGAAAATCCTTCATTAGAGGACAAGGAACGGGCTGAGAAGTATGTGTTGAAGATGCTCAACCATGATCACAATCTGGAACTCGTGAGGTTGTTTTTCGATCGTTTGGCCAAAATTAACCATATGGTGCAGCTGGCTAGCACCGTGCACATCTTCTTGTTCTCTGAAGCTCGAGAGAATGGCTTCAATTTTGCCACCAACTCATCACTACTCAAAGTGGTGGATTTCCACACATACGCTTCTCCACACGTCGTTCTGGAGTTTGATCGCTACTACAGGTACCTCAATGGCGAGTGGCCGCTTTTGACGGTCATCACCAAGGGCTGGATCACTTTACAGCTTGCTGCAGCGTTGTTATTGGCTGTCCATGTCTACTTGTCTATATCTAACCAACACAAGATCAGATCGACTGTGGGGCTTCTTATTGGCTGGTTTATTGAAGTGACGCTATCTGGGTGTGCTTCTCTTAGCATCATTGCCTTTTTCAAGAAGTCTACTTCGTGGAGCGACATGGTAGAGCCTATGAGTTGGATTTCGGTGACTTCCTACTTTGTGCTTTTGTTGGCACTTAGTTCCAGAACGTTATTCCGTACCATTAGCGACTTAGCAGGCGACAATACCTTTGGAGCTCCTGAAAACCTCCATAGAAGGGTCATTAAGTACTACCTCGGCATCAACAGCAGCGTTCAGAACTACCAAGGAGTGTTTTTGGTGAGTAAATGGATCAGAAAGTACCTCCTTTTGAATGTCATTGCAGCATGGGTGGTGCCAATCCCAAATACGACCGTCATTCTTGCCATCAATGCTGGTGGAGTGTCTCTCTTAATTATGGGATTCAAGTGTATTGTTCGGTTCTTTATTTCCGATGCATACTACTCGTTTCTCTCTGAAAACATCCAGACTGCTTTGGCTGCAATTCTCTTGGCGTTGGCCATTGACCATTTCTTGTTGTTGACGTTCATTGTGGGTATAATTGTCATCGATTTGAACCGTGTGGACCTTACAGATTTGTTGAAGAGAAGTCTATCTGATACGCCAGAAGACGACACTTCGGCAATCCACGAAGTTAATCCAATTTCGGCTCGTTTACTCGGTCTTGGTGGAACGCCAGCATCTCCAGATTCGACCAGATACAGGTTGGGAACTTACTGCTTAAAAATAGCACCAGTTTCCTCTGGAAGATTTTGGTGTTCTTGGATTCCAATGATCACATTTCCACCTTTGGTTTTCACCATTGCAATGATCGCCACTGCTATTCCAAGTTCCTTGGTTAGAGGTCCAATGGCTTTGATTTCATATGGAGCCAGTAGACTCGAAAACCAAAACTACGACTGGCTTTTCTACTTTGAATTGATCACCATCATCGTTTTCGTCATTGCCGTTTCCCAAATCACTTTCACATTGACTTACTCCAAGAGACAGCGCAAAGAGCTCGATCTGGACGATACAACCGCATTAATCTCGCCAAACTCGCAAATCACCAATGAAGAGTTGGCCAAAGGTGACAAAATCAAGTATTTCGAGAGTATCAGTCTATCGGGAGTCCACCAGACCGATATCTTGAAGCTTGAGTCCAATCCAAAGTGTTCCTTCTTGGTCTCTACCGATTTAGACCACAAAGTTTTGGTTTGGTCGCCTCTCAGCAAAGTCGAGAAGGAGAAGCCACAAAATATCGCCACCTTTTTCGAAAGCCCTAATCCGAATGCAGAAAAAGTGGATTTCTGGCCAATCAACCGTATCGAGATCAGTGACGACGGTAACTACATCGTTCTTATCAACAACAAGCACTGCAGAATCAAGTGCTTCGATCGGAAATCTTTGAAATACGTGTGGGAAATTTCCTTGACCAGTGAACTCACTCAATCTCAGAAAAAGATGCAAGTTGTCACTGCTTTTTTCAGAAAAAAGACTGTGGCTGGTTTCCTTGCAAGAAAACTCTTGCTGAAGAAGAAGGCAAGCAAGCGTAGAAACAGTGTTCTGTCAAACATGTCTGCTACGACAATGACAGGAAACTACCCACCTCCATCAGTACCTGAATCATCGGCTGATAAGGAAGAGAAGAAGACCAAAGATAAGATGCAAGAATACGAGAATTCTTTACATCGTGAAGAGTTCGTCATGGTTCTTGAAGCTGGTGAAATGATCACTATTGCATGTGATGATCTCAAAATCAAGGTCTATAATCTTTTGACTCAGCTTTATGAGGGACAATCTCAATTGGTTGATCTTCGAATCATCTCGCTGAAATTGTTGAAGACTGCTCGTGTCAACGATAGAATCATCTGCAACTTGTCAAATGACGATATTATCGTTGGAACTGCCGTCAACAACATCTGGAGATTCCACAAGCTTGACCTCGATGCATATTTCTATGCCAAGCCAGCCACAAACTTTGCTCCTCCATTGATGTCGAGAACTGGTTCTGCAATCAGTTTGAAACACGACTTCTCCACAGCTTTCGAGTTGCAAAGACTGAATTATCACGATAAGCCAGATAAAGACACAGTTTTCTCAGGACTCAAGAAGTATGAGGCCATTAACAAGTCCACAATCATCACTATGGATTTCGTGGGTATGATTATCCGTGTCAAGGATTTGCAAGCAGAGCTTGTGGATATCCAAACGGGAACCATCGTTCAAATCTTCAATATTGGTCATTTCAAGCCTGGAAGTTTCAGGGTTGCTCATTCCGAACCAACACATTGTAAATTCTGTGGATGTGCATCTTTCGAGTCGATCTCCTTGGTATATGAAGATTACTATGAGAAGACATTGATTATGCATACATTCACAGTCGAGAACAAGAAGTCAAGAAACAACATTTGTTTGCGTGTCGAGAGAGATCAAAGAGAAATCAGATGTGTGGGTTTTGACTCGGTTGTCGAAAAGCAATTCTGGTACGAAAATATCGAAAAGTGGGAAGTCACTGATATGAACGTTATCGTGGGTGTAATGAAAAATCCGGATGCAGAGGAACTTATAGAAGAAAATGAGAATTCTGGATTCTCCCAGAGTCCTGAAAGTGGAGGACTTGCATCGCTCAAGTCTCGGAAGTCTTCCAGAAAGGCATCGCCTCCAAAAGATCGTACCATCAACGATCTTTGGCAGGGGTTCGTCCTTACTGCTCAAAATGGTAAGATGCTAGAATACAGTATTCCGGTTGATCCAAGCGATAGCCAATTCGCCTGTACTAGACCCAATTACATTGTCAAGTACGGATTCAAATCTGTGGCTATTGCATTCGGACCAAATATCAAGCTTTTGTTCCTTGGTGGTGAGAAGCTCATCGAAAGCGACTTATACTACTCGGGCTCGGTAAGTACTACATTGAGTTCGATCTTGAAACCAAACTCCGATGGTGTGGCTAGTAGCAACGAGTTGCTTTTCATCAACAAACGTCGTCAGATGCTCGAGAAGAGACTCAAGAGCTGAGAATGTTCAGTTAAGAGAATATTCAGCTAAGCTGACAAAAATCGAACGGTCTGGTACGAGCTTCAACGAGTGTAACTGTGGTCGTTTAGCAATGTGGGAGTTGGCGTGTTGGGCCAGGGTAAGAATAAGCTGTGTTTACATTCCGTGGCGGTTGCAAACCCTGAATAGACCTACCATAGGGAATATTCCGAGTGTGGAACCGTCATAAGGTGATTACACAGCCATAGTCAACAAAGTGTGGGCTCATGCTGGGTGAAATGCGAGCTATCGAGGTGCGGCGTCGCTTGCCTAATCAGGGAAGTCTTGTCGGCGGCTCTAACACCTCAGTCGGTTTGGCTCCTTGTCTGATGACGTTATCTTTACGATTAAACGGTCCCAACGGTGATATATAAAGACGACGGTATTCATGATTTCCCAAAGGCCATCACATTCACTTTCACATCATCACATCATGAAAATCATCGGCGACGACGAAAAAAACGCACACTTCAACGCCATCATCTATGAAGGCGCTAAAGGACTCGCTATTGGATTGGGATTATCGGCTGGTTTGGTTTCCCTTGTCAAGAGAAGATACCCTTTGCCATACCTGAGATTCAATACATCCATTAAAGCTTCGATGTGGGCCATGCCTACCATCACTTTGGGTGCTTTCTATGCTGATGATGGATCAGTCAAGTTTGATGAGAAGATGTACCGTTCTGATTACTTGAAGAGATTAGAAGAGGAGAAGTTGCAAAGATGGAACAGGCTTTCCACCCCAGACAAAATCTTCACAAAGGTCAACGACAACAAATATGAGCTCGTTATTGGTGCTTGGGCTGCATCGCTTTACGGTGCATGGACTGTCATTAATAAAAATCGCTACATGACCACTGCTCAAAAGGCAGTGCAAGCCAGAGTCTACGCCCAAGCCATTACTGTTGTTTTGTTGCTTAGTACGCTTTTGTTGAGTGTGCACGAGAAAGAATTGGCTGAACTTATGCCAAAACCAGTTCCAGAATGGAAACGTATCCTTGATGACAAAGAGAGCTTGAGGGGAGAGAAACTCCCATTATAGCTATTTATTGATAATGAATGAAATTACAGAATAATTGATGATTGTAGGTTGATGATTGTAGGTTCTAAACGAATTGTGTACGATAAGGGGTGCAAATTGTGGTAAACGGAGTTTTAAGATTAGATTATGCGGCTATAGATCTTTCGGCGATAAGCGCATACCGTTATTGAGCCATGATTATTCATTGAGTTTGTCATGCAACCCAGGGGTTAAGTCAGATAGATATGCATGGAAAACGCATACCGTTGCCAAGGGGAAAGTTTTTCCGGATGGTAGTGTGTTTATTGGGTTGGGTAAGACACTTGCTGATTTAGTATGGGGTACTCTTAAGTGCATACTGTTGTTGGGTATGGTGGTCTTCGTATATAACGTCAAACCATATTTTTAAGGTACAGAACTTTTAGTTCATGTACTCCTGTTCTATACGAGCCAGAATGGGACGGTTTTTCCGGCTGGTCTGTAGTCATTGTCGCTGGTTAAGTTAGGGTCACCTGGGCTATACTAGAGGCACATAAAACTATGGAATATCATTCGAGAATATCAAATTGAATCAATTCACACAATTTTCAATTACGAAAAATTATCGTGCAATTCTCTCTGTTTCATTTAAACCAATTCCCACAGTTTTGCGTGCCCACATGTATCTGATGTGTAATGCTCTAGAACCAGCAAGCGAGGACTAGCAATTGAACGGTAAAACTTGCTGATTTTCGATTGAAAGGTATTGTGGTTTGATTTTGAAAGTTTCCTGATTTTTTTTAAATTTAGAAATCTGCTCATTTTAGTATTTCCAACGTTTTTGTCTTATGGGTAGATACTATGAGACGCATATCGAGACGGTCTATCAAAGACCTCCTATACTTGAGAAAAGGAGAGGTTTAAAAATGGATTTGGTGTATTTTTAGGACGACAAAAGCAATTGAGGTGTTAAAGTCTTTAATTTTTGCCGTTTTTCCCGTCATTGGTCTTACCCCAGCTTTCGTTCCATCGCGCTGACCTTAGGCGTTGGTATTCTACACTACAGAGGAAAAGT
Organism: [Candida] citri; assembly: GCA_030571295.1. Lineage (NCBI taxonomy): Eukaryota > Fungi > Ascomycota > Pichiomycetes > Serinales > Metschnikowiaceae > [Candida] citri. The sequence continues at coordinate 489,357 of JAJLXN010000007.1, read as the reverse complement.
GGGAGCAAAAGTGGATGATTTGGAGAGAGCCACCGGGCTCAAATATGGAATTAAATTTTCATCCCGATTCACCTCGTGAAAGTATTAGAAATATCCAACCATAGACCTAAACTCACTAGCCCTATTGTTGCCGCACTAGCCACGCCTTGGAACTACAGACCATAGACAAGCACCCTAAGGAGGACACACAGCACACCTTCAAAAGGAGAAGAACGCAGCTAATGTCATCTTTTATATCCTTCAAACCCCTAACTCAACTCCACTCATCAATTCCCCTCCTCCCCATTCATCCACCTCTTCCCTTCCTTCCGCTCATTAGCCTCCCCATACTTAAGGCCTCTCATAGTTAAGACCTCCCCATAGTCAAGCCGCCCGCACTGGCAACTTTCATATGACTTCTCCCCACTCTCAACGATCCAAATCCACCACCTTGTTCTTCCTAAAAAAATGTCTGATCAAGTGGTTTTCGCCATCTTCGAACCCACAGAGGCTCAGCTCCTAACTCGGACATCTCAATCGCAGTTGCTCGTGGAGAATCCCATCTTAGCCTCGGCTCTTTCCAACATCTTCCCATACCTTCTACTTATTGACAATTTTCTTGAGATAATCACCTGGACCAATGGAGATCCATACCAAAATTTCCTCATGGTCGTAGGTTACTCGATCTTGGTGCTTTACTGGTCCACATTGAAGTTTTGGGTGCTTCCTATGCTCATTGCCATGGTGTTCTCCAGCTTAGTATGGAGCACCAGTTCTGTGCTCTACGACTCCAAATTTGGCGAGAAACCTACCGTTGACGAGGTCCTCTCGACTCTCCATAACATCACTGTCCGTTTTGAGTTGTTGCTTCGTCCTGCAAAGCATTTACAGTTGACTGCTCGCAACAACCTTAAGATGGTGATTGGCATCTTAGTTGCTACGCCTATTCATGTCGTTTTGACGAAAACTATATTGCAGCCACGCAGGTTTACGTGGCTCTGTGGATTCTTCGTGTTGACGTACCATTCACCTTGGTCTTTCTCGATTCGTCGCCTTCTTTGGCGCTCGATCTATGTGAGAATCTTAGTCCACTATCTTACGGGTTTAGACATCCGTGTGGCACGTAAAGATGATCTTTTAAGAAAGGCAAGGGCCCATTCGACCATCTCGAGAACTCACACGCCAACATCGACCGATGTCGAGGAAAAAGAGGAGTCTTCGGTGCCTTCCTCAGATCGGGTCCAAATGAACAATAACTTCACCATTCTCCGCAAAATCATCGTTTCTCCAACTCAATTGAGACAAACTGTCCGTTTTGATATCTTGGAAAACGAAAGACGCTGGCTTGGGCTTGGCTGGTCCAAGCTCTTGATGCCAAACGAGAGAGCCAGTTTCTGCTACCAAACACTGATGATGAGCTCTCCAGATCCAAATCTGGAGGAGGAATTTGAATTCCCTGTGTTTGAGAACGATTTGTATACATATCTGTGGCAATGGATGGACGATTCGTGGAAAATCGATACAGAATTCAACCGGTCTAGGTATAAGTCTGGATGGGTGTATTATGACACCCATTGGACGACACCAGTCTACGAGGATGGGTTCTCTAAGTATACTAGAACCAGGAAATGGACTAGAAGGGCTGTTTTGCTCATAGATAAGCAGGCAGAGGTTTTGGATGAGTGAGTTGGTTTCCATACTAATGACTAGCATAAGGATATCAAATGGATACAAAACATTACGACCATTAGGAAGAAAAAAGCAACGAAGCGCGTGTATTTGAAATACTACGACATGAAAAAGAAGATGTTTTCAAAAAAAAATTTAAAATCAAAAAAATTGGTCGTTTTACTTCAACCATTATATTGAACTTATGTCTCAGGTGTGCCTATGGCCAACACGCACCGTATGGACTTCGCACGCACCGCATATTAAATTCTCTGGTCTAACCTCATCTCGTACTCATCTCCCTCCTACTTCCATAAAATGAGTGCTACAGCCGACAGAGACCTCAAGGACATTCCTGAGAAGTACATTAACCCTATCGCTGAAAAAGACGTGGGTGAAGGACCAAGAGTCAACGGAAAAGACTGGAAAATCAAGAAAGATGCCTTCAGAGTTAAGACGATAGGTGTGAAGAAACTTTCCACTTGGAAGTTGAGAGAACAAAAGAAGCTTCAAGAGCAACAGTTTAAGCAACGATTGAACGACTTGAAACAAGAAAAATCCGACGAGAGAACCAGAAAGATCGAGGAATTGAAGAAGAGAAGAGAGGCTATCGAGGAGAAGGAAAGATACGAGAAGATCGCTCAAAAGATGCATGCTAAGAAGGTGGAGAGATTGAGAAAGAAAGAGAAGAGAAACAAGCTCTTGAGAGAACGTTAAATGGGTTGATTTTCAGAGCTCTAAGGTTCGTGAAGAAAGACTCGCATTACAAGACGAGCAGAGCAGCTAGCATTTTCAAATTTCGTCATGAGACAATTATCATAACAAGGTATCGTTCAGTTCAATTAATTTTCATATCCAAATCGTTGTTGGTGTGTTTGCTATAGACATCACTAGTATGGACCATGCAAGCAATTTGTGAATTGTCTGCAGTACGGAAGGTCATTAGGCGGGGGTTACCCGGATTAAACACCATGACTATATAAGGCGCGGCCATTCCCCAATTTTCGCAGCCGTGAAAATTTGATCTTTGTGTCACTTAGTGTCTTATATACAGTGTGTTCCTGCAAGCAAACCCTGTGTATCACTGATTTCCACGTTACCTTTGAGGATTATAGACCACGACTTTGCGCTTGTTTCATATAGTCCGCCAATCAAGGATACATTAAGTTGTCATCTTTGTCAGTTTGCAAAATATCCTCAATAAATTAACATTAATACACTCATAGAAGAATGGATTCCCTCAAGTTGCCTACAAATGCTGCAGCAGCCTCTGCTTTCACTGCTCCTGGTTCCTTGTCGTTCCCTCAAGGCGTGGACACTTCCGAGTCCATGATCAAGAAGGACGAGAACGGCGACATTGGCGTTAAAGAACCCAATGAAAACGAGGATGACAGCGCCATGTCCGGCATTGTTCCTACCCTTCAGAATATTGTTGCAACTGTCAACTTGGATTGTCGTTTGGACTTGAAAACTATCGCATTGCACGCTCGTAATGCTGAGTACAACCCTAAGCGTTTTGCCGCTGTGATTATGAGAATCAGAGAGCCAAAGACTACTGCTCTTATTTTCGCATCTGGTAAGATGGTTGTTACTGGTGCCAAGTCCGAAGATGACTCCAAATTGGCATCCAGAAAGTATGCCCGTATCATTCAGAAGTTGGGATTCAATGCCAAGTTCACTGATTTTAAGATTCAGAACATTGTGGGCTCCTGTGATGTCAAATTCCCAATCAGATTGGAAGGTTTGGCCTTCTCGCACGGAACTTTCTCGTCATATGAACCAGAATTGTTCCCGGGATTGATTTACAGAATGGTTAAGCCCAAAATTGTTCTTTTGATTTTCGTTTCCGGAAAAATCGTCTTGACAGGTGCTAAGCAAAGAGAGGAGATTTACGCTGCTTTCGAGGCTATCTACCCTGTGTTGAGCGAATTCCGTAAGTCGTAATCGTGTACACTAGTTATTCGGGGTCTGAAAAGGTTTGTTGTGCTTTTGTGGAGAAAGTTGGGAAATCAAGGGTTGTGTATTTTTAGTTTGTCATTTTGATTCCCTTTAGTTATCGCGTCAGCGAGTGGTTGCATTTCATTTCCATCTTTGTTTCTCTCCCTTCACCACAACAAAGACCCTTGCATACATCATAGCCATGTGGCGTCAGGTTCATAGAATGGGGGTCAATGACAAGAATTTAAGAAAATTGGGTATTATTGGGTGTAGATTGTCAAGTTGAGTGTAGTAGATAAGGCATTGAGCTATAGTAGACAAGGCATTGGACTATAGTAGATAAAGGTATCTTAGATACTGCTATCAGACCAATTTGACTATAATCTCAATGAAGACTATTGTTATCTTGATTCCCCTCAACGTATCTATGCTTTGTTGACTTTGGCCCATTCAAAGAACTCACATCGGTGTTCTCCAAGTGTGACACTGCTTCCCTTGGCAAGTCTAGCACAACACCAGAATTTCTTACCCTTTGTCTCCTTTGTAAGGCTTGTTTTCAATGCACATGGCTCTCCATGACGGCAGTTTGGTGGATCATTATACACCAAGGCAGCAAATGCAGATATAGACAGTAATTTGTTACTTGCTGGAGTATCAATGGGTGGTTCTGGAGTAGGTGATTTCTCCTCTATTAGTGGGATTTTCTCCTGGAAAAAGAAATTCTTGATTGTCTGTTGTGAATCCTTCTTCTTTCTGCTTTGATACAGAAGTTTTTGTCTCTTTTCTGGTGGTGGTGTGTCTTCAGATGAGCCTGCCAGCGATTCACCTGATCTCCTAACAGTACCAAACATCGACGAGATATCACGATGTTTAACGAGCTTGTAGAATGTTTTCGCTTCAAAATGCAACTTTTCCGCTTGTTTGATTTCGATCTCTTCATGTTCTGAAGTGTCCACATCAATGAAGACGGGACAATGGTCAGATCCATAAACGAAGGGAAGAATGTCTGCTTTCAGAAGCGATTTTGCCACTTCAGAGCTACTCACCAAGATCAAATCGATTCTAGATCCATAATTAGACTGTCTTGCACTGGTCATAGTGTTCCACACAGTATACATGGCCATTCTTCTCTTCTGTAGTAGTCTAGTAGTGTCATATAGAAACTGCGTCGGTAGCTCTGGAGCGTCTTCGATTGTTGGATGTGTGTAAAGATTAAGAAGAGCCCGTTGTGGAGCACAAGTTCTGAAGGCAAGACACTCTTCCTTGTTCTTCTTTTCGAACTGGAAACTGCCCTCACTTAAGTTATTGATAACTCTCTTATCTTTGATTCTAACATTGATACATTCGGCATTATCAATGAGGTCCATGCTCACGTTGATGTCTCCCATGACAATGACGTTTTTTCCCATCTCTTTGAGCTTTTTACACCTTCTTAGAAGCACATCTAAGAAGTTAAGACGGAACCTTTCACCATCCTCCGTTCCCATTGAGTTTGCAGGGCAATAAAGGGCAAAAATGACGTTTCCATTCGCCAATTCCACCACTACACATCTTCCTTCACCGTCTAGCCTCACCATTTCGGCCTCATCTAGCTCTAGATCTCTCACCTCAGATAGTTCTAAGTATCCACCTATACTCTCATCAGAATCGAGATCTTTATATGGTTTGCCACCGTTTTTAGATATGAGTCTCCCTGTGATGCCTTCTTCTGCCTTTACAACGCTCAAAAACAGCTTGACGCGTGGATCTTCGTGTTCTAGTGGCTTCCTCACGTATAAGGCCACTCCACTGTACCCTTTCTTTGATTTTGGCACCGAAATGAATGCACGGTAATTCTTAAGAAGCCCTAACAGGTTGACCGCATCCAGCTGCACTTTGAGCTCTTGTAAAGTGACAATATCCGCGTCTAGAGCTGCTAAGAAGTCATCATAGTTCTTGCTTAGTTGATTCCATGGATGGTAATTGAAAAGGGTTTTGCAGCCATTGACGTTGAATGTAAGGAAACGAACGTTTTTGGGTTCTTTCGGCGGTAGCTTATTGAGGGGATCGGAATTGGTGAGTAGCTGGAGCTTCAGCTCTGGCATAGTAATGTAGTATTGGAAGGTTGAGGATTGGATGTGAAGTCGCACTAGTGGGGTAGAGGTGAAGAGGTGAGGGAAGGTGAGTTGAAGTGGGTTGAGATGGTGAGAGAATACGATGGTTTTAGGGTTGATTTGGGTGGAGATTGTGGTTTTGTGGTTTATTGTGGTTGATTTTGGGATTTAGCAATTTATTGGGGGTTTTTATGGCGTTTTTGAAGGAAATGATGGGGTATTGTAGATGTGAATTGTGAGTGGAAATTGACAGAATTAATGCGAATTACGTGAATGAGGAAGGTTGCACTGAGAGAAAGGACACGAAGAAAAAGAAAAGAGAAGTTTGAAATTAAAGAAGTGGAAGTGAATTAAAGAGGGAAATGAAAAATTTGTTTGTTTGAAAGTGAAAATAAATTTTATATGTTTCATTATTAAAAAGGCATTGAATGTGGAGAGACCATTTAGTCAATGCGATGCACTTAATTCAATAAATGACTTAACACTTTGGCAAAACAAAAACCAATCGCTATTAAGAGGTGTAGGATGTCTTCATTTTCTACACTTTCGAAGGCTGTTCAAAAGAGTTTTGAGAATTTAGCTATTCATTGGGGAGCTGGGTAGACCATGCACTTAATGCGAATCACCTGGCTGGGGTAGATGAACTACAAGAGCTCAAAGAAATGCAAAAGAAAGTCAAGCATGAAAAACTCAGACAGCCATAGAAAATCAACTTGATTTTGTGAGCCAATTTATTCATATATTTTTTTAATGTTGTTAATTTTGAATGTTAAGAGAGGCATTGGTTGTGTCTATCTACTCACTCAATGCGATTTACCATACCTTCAATAAGTCAGCTAACTCATTGGTAGCAAACGTTGACATATATAATTTTTTCTCTTTTCGTGATTTTCAAGCTCGCAATATTCCGTGAAGTTCCTCTTTTCTTTTGAGCTCTTAATAGCCTTAGTCCTCCATGTAAACCACTTCACTGGGGAGAGCTCCCGCAGCCAAAGCAGACCACTTTAAGATTGACAGAGATCGTCGAAAATGACGACATAAAGAGCCACCGAACAATAGACGAGTCTTCCCAATTCAATTACGCGTACTTCAATAACGCGTCTCTTCAGACCCCCAATTCTATCTCTATTGTCTTCCGGACAATCATAGGCCCAAGGCAGGGCCCAGGTACCCCACTACAATGACAATGCGAGTTGCACCACCAGGCACAGAGGTCCAGAAACGCACTATTAAGGCACAGAGATACACTACTAAGGCACAGAGATACACCACAAAGGGCCAGAAACACACCACAAAGGTCCAGAAACATACCATAAAATACTCATAAAACACACAAAAGACCCAGCATTAACACAATGGAAGGTACCCCATAATCTAGAAAAACCATCAATAAGACATGTGAACTTTAAATTGGCACTTGCCTGAAATTGACTACCTCATGTTACTTCATCCAGATCCTCTCACTTCGCGACTGAATTGGTCCATCACTACGTCCTGAAACAACCACTCCACCAAAACAACCCCAGATCCATCCAGATCCATCCAAAGCAATCGAAATCTCAATCTCGATCTTGGCACATTTCCCCCTCAAACTTGAAATCTCATCGCGATCGATCTCAGCCAAGCTTGCTTGGACCAAGCAATGCGCCTAATTAAAACCGTGTCTCATCGAATCCCAAAACGAGCACGAAACACGAAGCGAGAGGGCCAAAAACGAGGCATTGAAACCACGTCGATTGACAAAATTTACACGCCAATTTCAACTTTTCTACATGATTTGGTCAATTTCAATCGATAAACAAAACTCCACATGATTAAATCAAAAAAAATCACTAAAAAACTCTTAAAATCCACATAAATTCACCGCTTTATTAATCCAATTTCATCTCCCCCTCAACCTTCATCTCGCGCACCTCGCGCACTTCTGCATCGGGGCGCGCTTCAGCGTTTTTTTCCGTAAAATTACGATACACTCCCAAAGAAGCCTAATACCAAATACTCACTCCATGGCTCAACAGGTACATTCCGCGGCTGATTAAGGAACCCCAAGCTTAGACGGGAACAGCTTGAGCGCTTAAGTATGGCTGAGTAACGACTTGGGCGGGATTGCTTTTTTTCTCACTACTGTGTCTTTTTCCATGTCTAGACACTATACACTATGTAGCCATTATCCACGCTAATTCTCACCCTATTTAACCTTCCTTGTTCTTCCCCATACCTACACTCTTCCCTCCTGCCCCTCACCTTCCCTCCCCTTCTATTTTCCTCTTCCGTGCCCAGTTCTAGCCCAATGAACCCACCTTGGCTGTTGCACGTGATGAGAAAATAACAATAACGCGTCTCTCAACCTCCCAAGAGGTACGGGTGTACGCACCAGAATTATCAAGTAATCGCACACCTCCTTCGACTTTTTATTACCACTCACTAGTCTTCCCATTACACTCGTTTATTAAGGCCATGTTGGACCCTGAGTCGTTCATGAAAAACAGCCCCTTCCACCTTACACATGGGGACCTGTATAATCTCAATAATACCACGCCTGAGCTCCTCAAGTTCCAGCTTCAGGAACAGGCCCGTTCCGAGCCGGTGCTAGCACCACTGCTCATGGATTCAAGCTTCAATTCTCACTTGCAAGCGGCGGTTTCGAGCAATACCGTGTTTGCAGACGACGACAATGACGACAACGACGAGTTTTCGAGGAACGGGATTCTGTCGGGAGCGTCGACGCCATTGTCGGATATTTCCGAGCCCCTCAAGGCGGTTGCTGAGGTTTCCTCGCCAAATTACATGAATTTGAAGGTGTTGATCGAAAACTCTGTGTTTCACACCTCCAAAATGTCCACAAAGTCGATTCTTTCCTTGCACAAAGTGAAGCAATTGAAAACGGCAATAGCCGACAAAAAGGAACACAAGGAGTATTTGGAGGAACGCATCTCTGTTTCAAACCAATTCTGCTTGACGTTGCTTGCAAACCCGGAGACTAACCCTGCCGAGTTGGACTCTGGCCTCTTAGTTAAGATTTTTAAACAGCACATTGAGCTTCAGCAGCAGTTGATGGCTCTCTCGGGTGAGCTCGAACAACTCAACCAAAAACTCACTAATCACAACTTAGCATGTCTTGTTTTGGGATATGTGGAAGATGTCAAGTTGTCCAACGGCTCGGGCCTTGACTTTCCCGTCTCGAAGACCGTCAATGCCGACACTGCTTCGCAACAGTCATTTGAGTCCTTGTTCTCTCATATTGCATCGTTAGCGGTCCAAAGAAATGTGACGCTACCAGAATTCTCGCTGCATGATGACGTTTCTTTGCAAAGCAAGATCATTTGGGCACAAAACTGTATTGATGCCATTGTTGGTGCTTCGCCAACTTTGCCTTCGACGAAGTCCAGTGCCACGCAAACTGCCGACCAGTCATTCGCTGAAGATAACTCTGTTTTGAACGACCACTCGTTCTTGTCTGCATCTCCATACAAGGCATACAATGCTGCAACCCAGGACAAGATGCTCTCAGAGTACAGAATTGCATTGAACGACTTGAGATTTTCTCATCAGTTCTTCATGAAAGAGTACGAGTACCTCAAGGAGAACTCGCTCAAGACCATCCTGGACTACCGTCGTAAGAACAGTAACCTCGAAAAGGAAGTCAACCGTCTACGCAACGGAAGCTCCCTCTCTCTTGGAGATCTGTCTAGAGACACATTAGACTCTAAAGATAAAGAAATCGCCAAACTTCGGAAAGACATCAACTTATTGAAGGTGGAATACATGGGCAGCAAGTCGCCTCGCAACTCGTTGGCTTCGCCAACTCTACTATCTACTGCAGAAATGGATGCTGACGATTCCATGCTGATACATTCTGCTACGTCACCAATCGGGAAGCATTTCGGACAATCGTCTATGAGTAACGCTATACTACGGAAGGAATTCAAGAAGATGGTTTCTGACATGCAAGACCGCTATGAGGTGGAGTTGGGTGAGGAGCGTCTCAAGAGACGCCAGCTTGAAGAAAAGCTCCAGAAATTGGACATTTCACTGTAAAATTCGAACTTGTGTTATAGGGATTCATTAGGATATAATATATTTTTTTCTGTGTTTTAGTTGTTATCTACTTATACTGTTGTGCACATGGCTCCTCCATCTTCTATAACCACCAACACGTCTTCATCTGATCCAGGCCAATTCCATGCGGAACCACCATTCTGACACTGGCCGACGAAAGTCCAACCCCTTAAAAAGAGCCCTATCAAATTCCCGGCGAGAAATCGTTTTCGATGCTCCTAAAAAGAGGCCTGATTCGAGGCCTTCCTCTGGGCTGCGTCTGGCACTGATTCTCACGTCTTCAGGGCCCCATTCGAGCGGCTCAGAGGGTAAAAGTGACAAAATCGATACTGTGCTGGCTTTCAGCTTCTACCAGGCACCGAAAACGCTTCTAGAGAAGCAATATGAGTCCAGTTTGAGCAAGTTTCTACCTACAACCAGCGATACGGAGTTTGTGCCTCTAGAACTGGAAAAAACCGAGGAAGAAAAGGTGGAATTGAAAGAGGAAGAACCAGAAACTGCTCCTGAACCCACAGAAGAACCACAAACAGAACCACAACCGCTACAACTCACAGATGAGCTCATATCAGAGCTATGTTCAAAATCACTGAAAGCGTGCGACTTTAACATCGCCATGCTCCTACGAACGTCCAATTTTTTCATCCAAAAGGCTCATTCGACCGTTCTAGACGCTAATGATGTTCAAGGAACGAAGACTTACTATAGATACGTGAAGTTAGCGTTGAAAGCTTTGCTTATGGTGATCACCAAGTACTCTACACAGCTAAGTCCACAATTGGCGCTGGTTATCCACTATAATGCAGCCAATATCTTATTTTTCGAAACAGAGAACTTGGAACTTGCTGATATTCACATTAATAAGGCCATTTCGTTGGCTAACAGACATGGTTTGGTGAGTATTGGTGTCACTTGTGAGTTTCTCTACTGTCGAGTCCTTGAGATGTCCAATAGTGGCGTTTTGAACGCGTACTTGAATGATAAATGCTCTAATTATATGGAAAGAGGTCTAGGCGACGTTGCTGACTTGTTTGCCTTCCTTAAAGCTGACAACTTGATGGTAACAGACCCATCAGCAGGTATCTCCGGACTTCAGTCGTTATCTCAAAAAGCAACCACAACCAACATCATCCAAGTGTTGTCGGTGCTAAACCAGACAAATTTGCATCTTTACCGTGGTTCTCCACAGACTGCTGCCGACATGCTAGTGACAATTCTGGACACCGTTCGAGGCACAGAATTTCCAGCTCCAGTGTTGGGAATGTACCATCTTCTTCGATTTTCGAGCTATTTACAACGTAATGAGCTTAAAAAGGCAAAAGGATACGCTCAGAGAGTTTCAGATTTCATAGCAGATCAACGGAAATGTCATTGGCCAGGATGGCTGGAAGATGGCTCTTTCAAGGTTATTCTCCACCAAAACCTGTCCAAACTGTTTTCAGTGCCGTTTTCAGTGCAATGGCTCAATTCTGACGAGTTTGTCATCATGTTTTACTTCCTAACTGGGCTCCATTACCTCTCAGAGAGGTCTACCTATAAAAAGGCAAGCAAAGTGTTCACTACGTGTCTTGATATCATTGAGCTGCAACTACAGGAACTCACACAGGCCAGACCAGGGTCTAGAAACTTCCCAATTCATCTTTTAACGGGGAAAATCGTCAGATTGAACTTCGTCAGGTACTCCATCTACTACTATAAGTTATGGCTCTCTTTCATGTATAAGAACGACTTCAGTGGGGTGAAAATGCTTCAGCAATTCATCAATAACCTCGATGGAGACAAGTTTACCAAAGAAGAGTTGAGTTACTATAAATTGCTTGTTCCAAGGTTCCTCTACTTGAGTGCCTTATACTACCAATGCAATGGAGACATACAAGCAAGCAAGTATTACTTTCTACGGGTCAGAAAGTACTATTCTCAGCATAAAGGAAGCAAAACTTCCACTGAAACATTGTTGCTCCAGAAGAACTTGGGTATAGGATGCGAGGCATTGATACCAACTGAGGGGAACAACGAATTGTACCTTTTTTCGAGTCTTCATCTTCTCCAAATCACTGAATATGAGATCAGGCTCTATTCAGATACGTATTCAGAGGATTCCAAGGCCAAACTTTCTGGTTCTCGGGCCCTTTTGAGTGGTTTATATGAGGATATTGCCAAAGCATTGAAAAGTGATGCAAAGAGCTCCTTTACGGGCTCAAATTCGATGTTTAATCTTTCCTTTGCTGTCCTTTCATGTATTTACCTCAATAAGGGTCTTGTTGGACATCAAAGTGATGATACTTCAAGTAAAGCCATTGAAGAAAAGCTTGAAAAATGCAAGGAAAACAGTCTAGTGAAGACTTTGGCAACATTTGCTCTTTACAGACTTCTGCTTAACCTTGAAAAACGCAATAATTTATTCACAAAATGCTTGAAATTGGTGTCTGAAAAAGATGTCAATCGGAAGGTGCTCGATATCATCATACTCAAAGAAGCAAAGGAGCATCTGGCCAAATCTCAATCAAAAACAGAGGTTTTACAGTCAAGGCTTGAAGATCTTCATAAACAAGTGGTGGAAAGGGTTAAATTTGCCAGATTCAGCAGGTGATGGTACTTGGTGCCATACAAGGGCATATAACATAAGAGAAGGGCTAAAGCGACGACATAGGGCCAAGGCTTAAGCAACAACATAATACAAGGGCATCTAAGAATGTCACAATACAAGGGTATATAATAAGAGCATAATACAAAGGCTCCAGGGCATGAAGTGATGGGTAAAGTCGAAGCTAAAGTCATGATCAAGTCATGGTCAAGTCATAGATAAGTCATGGTCAAGTCATGGTCAAGTCATGGTCAAGTCATGGTAGAGCCATGAAATGAAGCTTAAGTAAGGGGTATATTATTCCTACACTAGTCTCGTTTCTAGGTTTTTTAAAGCAATGTACAAAGATGTCGGATTCGACTTGGAAATTATGATGCTGGTTTAGTCCTTGGACTTCTTCTTCTTCTTCTTGTCAGACTCGTCTCCGTCTTCAGCCTTTCTCTTCTTCTCCTTCTTCTCCTTCTTTTCCTTCTTCTCCTTCTTCTCCTTCTTGTCCTTCTTTTCCTTCTTTTCCTTCTTCTCCTCGGACTTCTCCTCCTTCTCCTCAGTCTTCTCCTCGGACTTCTTTGGCAATTGGATCTCTGGAGCAGCCAACTTGGACTCTGGAACAGCTGGAGCAGGCTCCTCGGCGTGGTCCTTGTACTCTTGCTTCCAAGACTCTGGAGTGTTCTCGTTAACTCTACCGTACTTGTCCAACTTACCGTCAGCCTTCATTTGCTTCTTCTTTTGAGCAACTGGTCCCAAACCCCATCTTCTTGGGTAGGTGTCTCTCTCCATGATGACTCTCTTGACCTTGGCAACAACACCGTGGTCACAAGATTGCAAGTCAACGGTGGTCATTTGAGCAATACCAATGGCAATAGCCTCACCCTTGGTGGTCATCAAAACAACCTCATCGTACAACTCAATACCCTCCTCGTATCTCAACAAACCTGGGATCATCAACTTAGCACCGTAACAGACGGAGTTGACAGCAGAGTCCTTGACAACAACTCTCTTGTAGCCAACGAGCAAAGTCTCCAATGGTTGGATGATCTTTCTCAAGTAGGACTCATCTCTGGTGTTGTCGTAAACGTATTGAGCGTCCAAGACATCGTGCAAGGTGACCATGTTGTCGTTCTCGCCAAGAGCTCCGGATCTAACACGACGCAACTCTTGCATGTGTCCACCAACTCCAAGCAACATACCAAGATGAACACACAAGGTTCTCATGTATGTACCGGCTTCACAGGAAGCCCAGAAGACACCAAGACCTCTCTTGTTGTCGAACTCAATCAAGTTGGAGTCGTAGATGGTACGGACTCTCAATTGTCTCTTAACGGCAGAAATCAATGGTGGTCTTTGGAACAAAGCACCAGTCAAGTTCTCCAAGGAACGGCCCATCTCCTTAGCGTCCTCCAACTCCTCGTGCAATCTAACGATACACACATACTCCTTACCGGCACCTTGTTGGGACTTGACCAATCTGGTGGCTCTGTCGACACAGACAATCAAACAACCGGTAACCTTTGGATCCAAAGTACCAGAGTGACCGGTCTTTTCAGCACGCAAGATTCTCTTGATCCAAGCAACAACCTCGTGGGAAGATGGGTTGGATGGCTTGTCCAAGTTGATGACACCGGAGGAGATGTAAGACTTCAAGTCTCTCTTCAAAGGAGAAGCACCGGCTGGGATTGGGGTGTAATGACCGGAACGAACCAACAATTTGTCGTAGTTCTTCAACAAAAGAGGCCACTCGGAGGTGTCCTTAGAAGGTGCCACACTCTCTGGCTTGATCATGTACTCGTCAGACATTGTGTGGTAGGTGAGTGTAAGAAAAGCAGCAGTGGTTTTTTTTCTCAGACTTTTGTGAGCATCGTGCGGCGTGGGTGCACAGTGTGGGACTTTCCCAATGGGGAAGGTGGGTTTTGTGGGAGGGCAAATCGGGGGGATGCAGCTGTTTAAATACTTCAAGAAATGTGTTAGGTGGCAAAGCGGGGTATTTGAGGGATTTTTGGGTGTTTATTATATAAGGAGGGGGTTTCTGTGTTGATTTAGCTCAGGTTTTTGGGTCTGAAGGGTTGTATGGTGGTGTGAGTTGTGTGCACTACCCAACAGAGATATGAAGACATAGGGGAGGGAGGTCACCCAAGAGTAATAATGATGAAAAAATAGGTGAAAAAATAAGATGGAGGTAGACTGTCATCATACTAACATTTCTGCTTTTTTTTTGTTTTCTTCGTACGTAGTGTTTTGGTGGAGTTGCGTATTGTGAGATGTATATGAGGGCCCTGCCGCTCTAGAGTGACCAGAGTAAGATGGAGAGGGTGGAAAGGAGCAATTTTTGTCAGGATATGGGTGAAGAATATTCCTGTTGATTTGAAGATCAGAAGTCTTGTTTCAACGAGTTCATCAAAGAAAAAATTTCAACTCATCGAAAGTTTGTTTGGAGTAACCTCAGCATCAGCACCAGGTGAATGAAAGAAGCACAAGAACTCAAGGAAAGTCCTTTCTTCATGTCAAATGAAGATGAAAATTCTCTAAAGTCCCTACGTCAACCCCATGCTCTTTGCGATCTCTCCCTTGGTCACTTCAAGCCAGAACAACTCACGTCCCAACCCTCTCACAACCTTGATGCATGTATCGATGTTATCATTATTAATCAACTCTTCTTGATTCTTAAATCCACCTCCAATCAACTTGATTGAGTCCTTACATGCCTTGATATCTGCAGTGACATCATATAATTGGTGCACTAAGGTCAGATCTGGAGTGACAATGTCATCAAGCAGCATTTTCTGATTTGAATTAACATTAGTGAAAACTTCAGTCTCACTCTGTGAATTGACCTTATCCAATTCACCCAAATCGGCATTTAAATGGCGTATAGCATCCACTTGTGCCAGAAGGTACTCGACATGTTTATCCAAATTGTCAAGGTTGGCTTGAGCCTGCTTATTATGGTGATCTATCTGAGAATGAAGGGCCAGAATTCTTTGTGAGTTTTCGTTGATTTGACCAACAATGCCATTGACACTTTCTGGATTTTCTGGATTCAAAAATGAGTTGATTTGCATGGAAATCTGCTCTAATGCTTGTCTGCTGATTAATGAGTTCGAATCTTCAAGTGTCACTTTATCCATGAGATCTTCAATATCATTGAATTGTGAGGGTCTGGAGTTGTCAGCATATTGTGAAGATCTAGAGCTATCAGCATACTGTGAGGATCTAGAGCTATCAGCATACTGTGAGGATCTAGACGGTCTGGAAACGTTGGTGGTTGTTGGTGGTGTTTCGACCCTTCCAGCCATACTCGCTGAATTGAGTCTTCCAGTCATATTTGGTGACATCATCCTCTCAGGCACTGCCTGCTGAGAACGAGGTGAATAATTAACAAATGAATTAGATGGAGACTGTGCCTCTGAACGAAGAGTCGGGACATTGTTAGGAGAATGATTATACTGTTGGTATGAGGGTACCATACCTGGAATGCCTGTTTGGTTCGATTGAAGCGGAATCGTCGAGTCTGAGCCAGTTCCTTGTGGTGGAAGCGGTAGAGGCGTTTGATACTTCAATGGGATTGAGTTTCTGGGCGAATTTGGCTTCTCTGGAAGTGGTGGACCGTTGGTTTCTCGTCTTCCAATAGATGTACCGGTAGTTTGAGGAGAAAGACCAAATTGACCAGTTGGAGCGCTCTCTCGACTTTGCAATTGTGTTGGTTTTGGAGGCAATGCTGGTCCTGTGGCCACTGGAGCAAGTCCCAATGGTAAATCTCGATTGAACGTCGCTATCAAGCAACTCATTAAGTTCAAGAGATTGAAGTCACGATTTGGCGATTGTGGAAGGAATTCTTGATGCCACAGCGAAAGGTACGGATGATAGAAACGTCCTTGTGAATCCACATTGTTTCCTGGACGAATCACCATGTCTGGATTGGGAACAACGTACACTATAGGGACACCATTAGGTTCAGAATGAGCCACACCATTATCAGCAAAAGGATAGTTCAAAGGGAGCCAAATGTTCAATGGAATCAGTGTATTTCTACACTGCAACGTTCCATAAAAGTTTATGAGGAGATTGGAAGCTCCCAGAGCCGAAGTATACACAGCGGTTCTGATCTTGAAGCCTTGATTTAGGTAAACCGCTAAGAACCGATATATGTCGGTATATGCAAGTTCTTTATGAAGGTACTGCGGCTGAAGCACAGAAAAGACCCAATTGGCGATCTTTTTGGGTACTTTAGACATGGAAGAGTTGATTTGGTGGGTTTTTGAGGAACTTGTGGGGGTTGTGATCTTAAGATTTCGGACCGATTGACTAGTGGAATGTGGAGGTGTATGCAGGTCTGGAGATTAGAACCACTATCGACTAGAAGTCATAGAGTTTTAGGTGATGGGGAGAAATGAAGGGAAGAGATTGTTAAAGAGCAGCCGAATGTTTGCATAAGACTAATAGGTTTGAGTTTTGTTGGATTGTTGTGGAAAAAGGTTGGTGGTTGCGTTATGGCTCGGTTGCGAAACTCGCCAACGACAATAATCGCAAGTGGAGGCTTAGAACGATCGGATTTGAAAGACAATTGAGTTGAAATTGACAGGAAAGTCTTCACGGATCAATGTGGGTGATATTTGGTCGAAACTTCACCTTTTGCTTCTGTTTCTCTTACCTCTCAATTGAGCTTTGGCGTGCCTTTCAATGACCAGTCTAGTGAGGATTACAAGATCTCATAATATCGTAACTTAATTCTCTAAAAAATTCATCCCTTCTTTTTATCTTGACCAAAAACCTTTCTTTTTTTCTCTCTCTTTTTTTTTTCTTTTTTTTTTTCTCGTCCTAAACCTGAATCATCCACTCATCGAGAGCATCTTTTAAGTTGACATAGGTCTGGTCCAAAGTCTCAATAAAATACTCCATGAGACCCACCGTATCAGATAAAAGTTTCAGGTCAGCATTCATAGACTGCTCGACATTAAACTCAATCATCTTGTCGGCATCTTTACAATCTTCATCAAAGACTTTCTTCCCACATTCATTGTGAAGTGTGTCTTCATCAAGCATAAAGTTTCCAGGCACCAACGTCTTGTAGAAGAACTTGTCGTACACAGCCAACAACTTAGTTCTCTTACTTAAGGCTCTAGCATGTTTAAAGCGAATATCCATTGCATGCTTTTTCACAGAGCCTTTAATCTTTTCAGTTGCCTCTTTAGCGCCTTGTACCTCTTGCTTGAGTGTCTCGATCCAGCTTGAGCATTGTTCAACGTTATAAGCCAACTCTTGAGCAGCATAAGAGTTAGCATTGCCCAAGCTGTGAAATTGTTCGACCATTACTTCAAATTGGTTAGCAAGGCCAAGTCCATAAGCTTCAACTTGGGAAAGAATCTTTCTATTGTTTTGGCAGTCAGTAAGGAACCCCCGCCGTCCATCTAAAAGTTGCATATTAATTCCAGTGTTGAATTTCCAAAATGCAACCTTACAGTTGAAAGACCCATCGTCAATTGACTTCTTATACTCGTCACCACTCAAGGTCTCATCAATGGTGGTGCCAGCAGCAAACTCTTGAAGAGCGACCTCAAACTCAGCGTCAGTCATAAATGTGGGAGCATCATTAATAAATCCCAGCGTCTGTTTGAAGTTGCTTTTCTTAAGACAACTCTTAAAAGGTGTAGCCTTTTTAGAGGGCGTATGGAGTTGAAGTGATGATGGTGCTTCTTGATTGTCGAATTCCAAAGTAGTCTTAAAGACAGCATCATCATCTTTAAACTCCATAATATTTTCAGCATCGTAGTTATGGTTGAAGTGAACGTTGGTATAACGGTAGGTAGTATCCACTTCAATAGTGTTTCTGAAGTCCAGCTTCAAGAAGTGTCTCGTATCTGGACGATTTCTCTTGGTATACTCAACAAAAGCCAAATTTTCCTCAGCTTCTGGAGTCCATGAGCTATCATCAACCGAGAGATCTTGGTTGTCAATGAAGTCATCATCGAATAAATCGAATCCATTTTCCGGGTACAAGGAAGGCTCCTTAAGGTCAAGTTGGTGGTACCACTCCAAATCATCACCAGCTTCATCATCAGAGTAATCCTCGCAGCTTGTAGACTCAGAGTCATGGCTCCAGTGTTTATATCCTTCTTGGCTTTCCAAACATTTAGGACCATTTTCAAGACCAATATCTTCAACATCATCATCGATATCAACCTCGGTTTCAATTGCGTAGTCCTTTTCAATTTCGCAGCCAATTGGTGAGCTCTCATTCACAGGTTCAAACTCTGATTGAGCATCTTCGAAGACGTCGTAAGGAGAACTGTCACATTCATCAACATGAGAGTATATAGCAGCAGAAATACTCATACCATAGTCCTCAACTCCACCGTCATCTTCAAGTTCGCTCTTAACAGAGAAGTACTCTATGTCTTTGTCAGAGAGGTACTCGGTCTCAGCATCATAAGAAGCTTCTTCGAGTACTTCAATGACATAAGGCACCTCAATTGAATTTGGCAAGCTACAGCCCAAATTAGACCAAGAATAGGTCGAATTTGGTGTCCATTCAACATCGGAACTCCAAACTGACTTCCGCTTTCTCAAAGTGCACAGTTCTTCACTGACAGCCTCAGAGAAGCCTGAAGTGGTCGAGTTCACTAACTCAATGGACCATTCTGGCTCTTCTACGAGATCTGTGATACATTTTGCGGTGTATTCAAACAGATCAATAGTGGGAGGTGCAACCAGCTTTGGCACTTCCGACCAAGAGAGTGAGCTCAAGTCAATTTGACTCTTTGGAAGAGTGTGATTAATTTGAGCAAATCTACGACGAGGGCCAATAAAGAGATATTTAGTTGCAAAAACTTTTGAAGGTTTTTCTTGCAGCCAATGTATCAAGCCTAGTGGCTTTCTAAGTGGGCCCTCTACGAGTGTGTCCTCCGAAGTGAGCACCAACTTGGGTGTCTCACATTGGGGAGAGTAAGTCTTCAAGAGTGAGATCAACATCATCATTCTAGAGAAGAAAAGCATCGAAAATTGAGTCGAAGCAAGACAAACAGCATTTGGATCTGTCTTTTTTACTTCAATTTCATTGTTAGTATAAGTTTCGTAGCTTCTGGTGATTTCTTCGGGGTGTGCGCAAACAAGCGTATCGTCAGAGTAGTAGTGGAAATCAGCACCAGAAGTAGAATCATCGGAAGTGGAAGAGGAAAGAGGGAAGAAGATCTCTTCAAGTGTTGTTTCATCAAAATTTTGTTCATCTTCGAGGTCTGAATTCTCAGAGATTAGGTCTATGAGTAGACCACTGGTGAGTAGAGTGGGCTCAAGGGAATTAGGCGACAGTTCCCAATTTTCTACCGAAGTTTCTGAGCTCTGAGCGGCATAGTCAGTATTTGAACTTTTATGATTCTTTTTTGTAGCTCTTTTTATGCTCTTCAAAAGGTTAGATGCCACCTTTTTTACCTTCTCGAAACGTTTAGGCTTTGGAGTAGTAAGACAAGAATCAGAATTAGGAAGGAGTGACAAGTCCAATTTGAAGAGACGATATTTGTTTCCAATTTCAGCCTTTTTACCCTTTGAATTGGTGGTTTGTTCGAGAGTAGTCTGGCAAGTTGGAAGGGTACTTTCTTTAGAATGTCCCGAGAAATGGGAGAGGTAAGAAGCAGTCATAGCGACTGAAGTGTGCTTGAATGCTTTAGAAAAAGGCATCATTTTGGATTAAACTCTGTTTTTCTTCTTGAGCTGTAAGAACGTTGGTTTACAGAGAAAAAGAAAAAGGGTTGGTTGAGAGAATTTGCGGCCACAGAAGCGACGAGCATCTTTATGCTGCGCGAGGAGTCCCACATTGGATCCCACAAATGTAATGCTGGGGAATCGCGAGAATTTATAATTTCGAGGGATTTAATTGGAGCAGGGTATGTATATCTTTAGGGGATTTATTTGAGGGATTTATTGGGGGCCTTAATTGTGTTGTTCTTGGGTATATATATGGTGGTTTCCCCTATGGAGGTTGGTCCTGATTTCGCAGCCATTAGATAGGAACTGAGATTGATATGTAGGAAATTTAGTAAGGCCAAGGGCATAAGAGGGGTAATTTGAATAGACTGAAATTGATTGAGTGTTTAGCAAGGTTCTCGGGTTTCTCTTTAAAATGACAAGATGTGATATTGGAAAGGAAGAGATGATTTATGGACATACTGAGCAAGTCTTCATAGACCCTTTCGAGACCACTCAACATGGCTATTGAGAGATTAAGGTCTACGCAACATTAATGAGATTTTAAGAAATAAATAGAAAAGGTTTCACATTTAAAGAGACTTTTCTAGTCAGATATGATCCCATATAAAACCAAAGGTATCCCCCGTTATGTCATTTAAATCGTCATACTCAAGATTAGCGCATCACGTGAACTACAATATCACCACTAATCCCCATTGAAATCCACTCTCAGAACAGCTAAAATGAATCATTAGAAACACCAAGGAAACTAAACTAAGTACTTATCACCTCAAAGTAACAATCTTCCAAATCCAGTCCAAAACAAACCCCCTCCTTTGCATTTACTCCCATAACCCACTGATTCAACCTCCCCGGTGTACAGGTGTTTGACCTCCCGCGACCGCTACTTATTATCTACTCTCGGTGAAGTCCTTGAACCCTACTAACAAGTCATTTTATCAACATGAGTGGGTATGTAAACCTGAATCGTCATCCAGACAACCAATTGGGCCACTACGGAAACATATATGTCGAAATTTCCGTTTGATTCCGACGATTTTCAAGCATTTCACCGCACTTCTTATAGCCCACCCTATCCGTCTCCAACACCATACTAACATCACCAGTTACACCGTCCTTGTGCTCCTTTTGTTGACCGCAGCTTTGTGTGTGTTGGCATGGAACTTTGCACCAAAAGAAAACAGAACTGTGTTCAGATCGTCCGTCATTTTGGGCTTATCGATGTGCTACTTGATGTGGGCTATCACATATTTGGCGCAATTACATCCATTGGAAGCGCCTAGAAGAGCCGACATGAGACCAGAGGCCTAAGTTGGTTTTGGTCTCATTTGGTAGCGTTTCACTTTCATTTCTTGGAATCAAGTGGTGTGGATCTCTTAACGAGGTTCTAGACCCATGAGATTCGAGCAAAAAATCATCACAGGCTATTTCTAGACATCTGTATATTTAATCCACAAGCAAATTACACTACCTGTATCGATTTTATAACCAAATTTCCCTTCCTTTGTCTCCATTCTGTTGCTTGTCTCTGACCCTATACCTAGCCGTCCGGGTAACCCCATGCTCCCATATATATACCCGCGCAAATCCCCATCAGTAGCGTTTTCCTCACTACTACTAATACACATCTATAAGTGGACCCCATACTGTAGAAAAACACTCCTATTTCTGCCCTCTATTCATCCTCGTTGAATATCAGGTCTTGTAACGGAGAAGAAAAAGCCAGTTATCGGCCCCGGTGAATTTTGTAACCTCACCATGGCTTATGGCTGGATCGTGAGGTGTGTTGTTAAATCGTGGCACGTTATGGTGTTTACGGCAGCAGCGCCCACTATATTTTTTTATTTTGGGAATTTTTGGGGGTTTTTGGGGAATTTGGGGACACTGTTTGATTGTATTTTTAATTTCTGTGGTAAATCTGAATTTCTATGAGAATTTTATGAGAAACTTATGAGAAATTGATGAGAAAACCTTAACTTTTAGCTTCATTTTTGATTTTGACTTTTTTGTTTCGTTTTGACTTTTTTGTTTCGTTTTGACTTTTTTGTTTCGTTTTGTCTTACTTTTGTCTTGTTTTGCCTTACTTTTGTCTTGTTTTGTCTTTTTTGTCCTGATTTGCCTTGATTTTGCAGCCTTTTCCTTGTTACATTATGTGAGACAATACTCACTCATTCATACACCTACGCTCACTTGCACTCACTATGCTCACTCACACTCACTTGACAGACCTGACTGGGCTTGAGCTCACTGAGGGACCCACTTAGTCTCACCTCAATATGAGGGGCCCTATTTGCAGGGCCCTGGGCCAACTATCGAAAAAAAAGCCAAAAGCTGTGGATAGTCACGTGTGATTATTCACTTACGCCGCACTATTGCTTTAAAGTATGGTAAATTAAGTGAATCGTCTATGGTGTTTTTCATATAAGTTATAGCAATTTCGGGCAAAATTCTCATAATTTCTCCTTTTCAATATTTATCGAGAAATTATGCCTTGGTTCAAATCTTCAGAGGAAGCAAAGGCCCCAAGTGATGTCCAAACCGATACCGATGATGTCATCCAGTATCAAACATCAAATTCAGACTTTGTAGAGCATGAAGACCGTCCTATCCACCTTAAACGAGGCCTCAAAGATCGTCACATTTCGCTCTTGGCCTTAGCAGGTATCATTGGCCCGGGTATCTTGGTTGGTGCTGCTTTACCTACTGCTAATGGTCCTCTTAGTTTGCTTATCGGGTTTGGTATTATCGGCCTCATCGCATTCTCTATGATACAAAGTTTGGGAGAGTTGGCGACGCTATACCCTTCGGGTAACATCTTTTCCACTCTTGGTAATAAGTTTGTTGATCCTGCTATTGGCGGAACTGTCGGATGGAATTATTGCATTATCTGGGTTGCAGTCTTGGCTAATGAATACAATACTGTGGCTGCGCTCATGCGATTCTGGGGTCCGCAAGTTCCATTGTATGGATATGTGCTTATTTTTTGGGCTGCATTTCTTGCGTTCCAGTTCTTAGGTGTGGCTACATTCGGAGAGGCCGAGTATTGGTTGGCCATGTTCAAAATCGTCGGTATGGTGGCCTTCTACATCTTCTGTATTGTCTATGCGGCTGGAGGAGTGAAAGGCCAGGAAGCATTTGGTTTTCGATATTGGCATGATCCAGGCCCATTGGCCAATGGGTTCAAATCTGTGGCCAGTACATTCGTTTTTGCTTCTACTTTCTATTCTGGTACTGAATCTATCGCTATTGCTGCTAGTGAGACCAGAAACCCGTCCAGAGCCATTCCGAAGGCTGTCAGACAAACATTCGTTCGTATTTTGTTCCTTTACATGGGTATTGCTTTCTTCTACGGGTTGACTATTCCTTATAATGACCCTAATTTGACTGACGGTAACAAGACCTTGAAATCGCCAATGACTGTCGCTATCAAAAGAGCCGGATGGGAAGGTGGAGCCAACCTCGTTAACGCTTTCATTCTTTTGACTTGTGTTTCTGCTATCAACAGTTCCATTTACGTTGGTTCCAGAACATTGGTCCATTTGGCCAACGAGGGCTCGGCACCTCGTATTCTCAACAAGGTCAACAAGCAAGGTGTTCCATATAACGCAGTCATTCTTTTCAACTTGTTTGGTCTCATTTCGCTTATGAATGTTAGCACTGGTGCTGCTGAAGCATATCTGTATATTGTCAACTTATCAGGTGTGGCTGTTTTCATCGTTTGGGGTGCTGTGAACTTCTACCATTTGAGATTTAGAAAGGCATGGGGTCTCCAAGGAAGATCACTTGATGAACTCCCATATAAGGGACTCTGGTACCCATTTCTTCCGATCGTTGGACTTGCGATTAATGTGTTTTTGGCATTGATTCAAGGTTGGTCTACATTCAAGCCATTTTCAGCTAAGGATTTCGTGGACGCTTATATTTTGCTACCATTTTTCGCGGTTTTGTTTATTTTTCTTAAGTTGGTCAACAAGACCAAATGGGTCGATTTGGCCCTGGTGGACCTCGATGAGGGCCGCAGAATGGATTTAGATTAACTGGGGTAAAGGGCCCTGGTGCGAAATACGGGACTACTTAATTTGGATAAAATGAGGGAAAAATTGTGGAAAAAAAAGTAACGATAGAATTGGATCATCCCAAAAAGGCCATCAGTACAGTTTTCTGACTCTTCTCGTCTCTGTCTCTGTCAAAGTGTTGTGGCTTCTTGTCTTCGTCAACCTGGACCTATGGTGATACACCCGTACACCACGTACTCATCACCATCGTGCGGCTCGCAGATTTTTCAAATTTGGAAAGTATACTATTCCAAGGGTAAAGATGGGTAAAGAAGATAAAAAGAGAAAGCTCGAAGATTCGGTTGATGTTGTTGAGAAGAAGGTGAAGAAGGATAAGAAGGACAAGAAGGAAAAGAAGGAGAAGAAGGAAAAGAAGGAGAAGAAAGACAAGAAGGAGAAGAAGGACAAGAAGGACAAGGAGCTGAAGAAAGACAAGAAGGAGAAGAAGGAGAAGAAGGAGTCTAAGCCAGAAGCTGAGTCTGTTTCTGCTCCAGCTCCAGCTGCTGCTTCCTCTGGTTCTTCTACTTACGTCCAAAGCAAGAAGTTGTCCGATGCCCCAGAATCAGACATCTCTGCTTTCTTGAAGGAGAATGAGGTCGCTATCGAGGATCCTCACTCCTTGAACCTCCGTCCATTGTTGTCTTTTGACCATGTTGAGCTTGTTCCAGAGGTGCAAAAGGCCATCTCCAAGTTCCCAAAGCCAACTCCAATTCAAGCCGCTTCCTGGCCATTCTTGCTCAGCAACAAGGATGTTATTGGTGTTGCTGAAACCGGTTCCGGTAAGACCTTCGCCTTCGGTGTTCCAGCTGTCAACACCATCTTGAAGGAGAAGAAGAAGGGCTTGAAGGTTCTTTGTCTCTCGCCAACTCGTGAGTTGGCCTTGCAAATCTACGACAACTTGGAGGAATTGACCAAGGGCACTGGTATTTCCAGTGTTGCCATCTACGGTGGTGTCAGCAAGGCCGACCAAGTTGAGAAGGTCAAGTCTGCCAGCATTGCTGTTGCTACTCCAGGTCGTTTGGTCGACTTGTTGGAGGACGGTTTGATCGACTTGTCCACCATCGACTACCTTGTTCTTGACGAGGCCGACAGAATGTTGGACAAGGGTTTCGAGGAGCACATCAAGATGATCATTGGCCACACTCCAGAGAAGTCCAAGCGTCAAACTTTGATGTTCACTGCTACCTGGCCAAAGGAGGTCAGAGAGCTTGCCTCTGCATTCATGACCAGCCCAGTCAAGGTCACCATCGGTGAGCGTGATGAGCTTTCTGCCAACAAGAGAATTACTCAAGTTGTTGAGGTCATTGACCCTCGTGAAAAGGAGAGAAAGTTGTTGCAATTGCTCCGTAAGTACCAATCTGGTTCTCACGCCAACGACAAGATCCTTATCTTTGCCTTGTACAAGAAGGAAGCCTCCAGAGTTGAAGGTCTCTTGCAAAGAAACGGCTACAACGTTGCCGCCATCCACGGTGACTTGTCCCAACAACAAAGAACACATGCATTGACTCAATTCAAGCTGGGAGCCGCCAACTTGATGTTGGCCACCGATGTCGCTGCCAGAGGTCTTGATATTCCAAACGTCAAGGTCGTCATCAACTTGACTTTCCCATTGACCGCTGAAGATTACGTCCACAGAATTGGTCGTACCGGTAGAGCTGGCCAAACCGGTACTGCTCACACTCTTTTCACTGAGCACGAGAAGCACCTTAGTGGAGCTTTGATGAACATCTTGCGTGGAGCCAACCAGCCAGTTCCAGATGAATTGCTCAAGTTTGGTGGTCACACCAAGAAGAAGACCCACTCTGCTTACGGTGCTTTCTACAAGGACGTTGACTTGACCAAGACCGCCAAGAAGATCAAGTTTGATTAAGCAAATTTGAGTTAGTATTCGGTTAAGCAATTGACTAGAAAAGGTTTTGCATTACGGGAATTGGTCCTGAATTTTTTGTATATTAATAGACAATGCCAATTAGATTTATCCGTTCGGTGGTCCATTTGAGAGTCCATCAGAAGTTGATCTTAAAGTCGAATTCCTAAACCCTCGTCCACTTGAGCCAGCATTCCTCGTGACATGGCCTTGTTGAAATGGAGTCAATCATTGACATCTTCTCCTCGTCTGAATTTCCATGTGGTTTTCCAGAAACCAACTTTATTGGATTTCCATTTTTAATACCTTCCCCATAATGAGTGATGTCACACCAATCATCACAAATTCTAGACCCAAATCGCCAATATAAGTTTGCCAAAACAAGCTTTATCTCCGTGAGCGCAAAGTTCATTCCTAGGCACATTCGAACTCCTTTCCCAAACAGCATAATGTATTTATCCATCTCGGTCATTCTGGCCTTGTACTGTGATTCAGACTCGTTTTCTAATTTTAGCCAACGTTCTGGAATCCAGAAATCTGGGTTGGGGAATACTTCGCTTGTTCTATGGAGCAGATGTTGCTGACAAGAGACCGTTGTTCCTGGTTTGAGTGTGACTTTCTTACCGTTAATGGTCACGTCATAAGGCAGAGAGGTGACTCTTGGAAGGTACCCAGGACCTGAAGTATGGACTCTGAAATTTTCTTTTAGAATTGCATCCAAATATGGAAGCGAATTGACTCTTGTGAAATCGTCAATTATGCCATTTTCGGTGGGTTTTCCGAATGCCTCTATGAGCTCTGCTCTGAGCAAGTTTTGTCTTGAAACATGCACTGGTCTTGACAATTCGTAGCAAAAGTATGTCAAGGAAAAGGCTGTGGTTTCGTGACCAGCGATGATATTGTCGCTAACAAACGAATAAGCAGCGTTTCCGGTAATTTTGCTCGTTTCAAGCTTTGAAAGTGCCGTTGGGTAAGCGTTATCAGGCTTTAAATTTTTGTACTGTTTTAGAAGCCAATTTTCAACGGAATTTCCTTTCAATTTTTGGAAATTCGTGATGATCTTGGGCATCAATGCTGACCAGAAAACAGCATCTGCGTGTTTTCTATGCTCTACCAACAATCCTCTTTGAGAAGGGTTTTG
Organism: [Candida] citri; assembly: GCA_030571295.1. NCBI lineage: Eukaryota > Fungi > Ascomycota > Pichiomycetes > Serinales > Metschnikowiaceae > [Candida] citri. The sequence goes on along the minus strand of JAJLXN010000007.1, from coordinate 462,281 downwards.
TAGGAGATTCGAGGCATTGGTATCACCAAGTTCAAAGGCAGTGATGGCATCCATAGCAAAAGCTCCAAAAAGCAGATAAACGTCAATGCCATAAGAGCGATTCTCGCTAAAATTAGACTCTTGAACCTCGTCATTAAGCAACTTTATCCGCTTTGAGATCAAGTCAACGACGCGTGAACTTGAATAAAGGGCCGTCCTAGTATATAGACCCACCATCACCTTCTTGTAGCTCAAGTGAGTTTCGTTATCAAGCGTCGAGAAAAGGTTATCGTGTCCATGAGCACGAAAGCTCTCATAATACGACAGTTTTGCCATATTTTTAACATAAAAATCAGCAACGTATTTCTTTCCATTGCAGCTAACTGCATTGGGAGAAACAACCACAACTTCTCCGTATTTTTCGTGGTATTGGTGAACCTTTCGCACCCATTGAAATGTAGCTTGACCCACCCAACAAGGAAGGGAAGAGATCCGATTAAGGTATGGTCCAGGAACGTGTTTCAAAGGTGAGATGCAAAATGGAAATATGAGTAGTTTGTAAATGGATAAAGCGGCGATAAGCGACCAGATCACTGCGTTTTGGTGACCCTCCAAAATAGAGTATAGCATCACCACAATGTCGGAGAACATGGTGGCAGGAAAAATGCAAATTAATTCAAAATCCCATGCTATCGAGCCATATCTAAGAAATGTCCAACTATGGTAAATAAGTAGACTTGAAAGCGAAAATAATTGCGCTTGTGGTTGTGATCCTCGTGGGGCCCCATCGTTCCTACATCAGTGTGGGTCACTGGAACACGACCCGATTTGCTAAAAAAGCCATTGAAGGTCGAAAGGAACTGTGGCTAGAATTGTCGGGTCATCCATGTCGGTTTATCCATCTGGGCCAAGTAATTCCGGTCTGTCACTTCACATGGTGGGGTGGAACTGCAGAACAATGCCTCAAAAGAAACTGGGAAGAACGGATAACCATGCCGAAGCCCCACCATGTGATCGAGAGACGTGGGTTACGATACCATCGTCCGCAGGTTGACAAGCGTCGACATGTCAACTTTTCTCGATAAGCATAAATCGCTCTTATCCGGGTTGTGGAGAAAAGTCGTTGGAAAAGTTGCGGGACATGACGCAGAGGTTAGTCTTTCTGTAGATTGGGATAACTGAACACCGAATTCCTAATTTTTTAGGTTTTCTTTGTCGATTTTTCTGGCTGAGTCGTCGACTTAGTGATGACGTCTTATCAGAAATTGATCAGCATATTTTTGGTGGCTCTTGGCGTAGTTGTGGCTAGATAGGCATTCCTCGGTTTACCAAAAAGAGCTAGTGCATGATATTATTGTATGCTCGCAGGCAAGGAAGCTTCCATGGCTTATCCCCGATCTCAAACAATGCCCACAGTGCGTCAATTTCATGTTAGGAACCTGTGCTGATTTTTACTTCCCGCCCTCGGAAGTCGATGGTTGCAAGTTCTTTTAAAATCCGACATAACCATTAAAAGCCCCTCCCACATTTCCTTGGTCAAACGAAAGTTTGTTCTGGTGGTTTTCGCAAATGCATGATTATCCGAGGCAATTTGTATGACCAGATCAAGGCCGGGGAGCTTCCCGAAACTGGTTCCAAGTGGTGAAGTGAGCAATAATCCATGCTATTTCTGGAATTCCTGATAAGGAATTTTGTAGATTTGTGACTAACATTGATTGGTGCTTATTGTTTGATCCGCTTGTTGATGCCAAGTTCGGATTAATTTTGTACCACTGAACCAATAAGTGGTCTGATATTCTTTGAAATTGACCACTTGGAGGTGAGTTTCGTTCACTTGATATTCCCCACCTTTGGATGTCTCAGTAGTTCTCTTTTTGGTATTGTAATAGAGTAAATCCGCTAATGGTTAGTATGGTTACGCATACTCCGTTGTTTTGGTTTAGGGTCGGAATTCCTGTGGGTGTGTCTTATGTATGAGGAAGTTTCGGAACAGTATGAATTTCCAATGATTGTTAAGAGGGTGGGAATTTTGAAACAATCCAAGCAATTTAGCCTGCTTTGACGAATGCTTGCTTTGCTTTTGCATTTGCATTTGCATTGAATGGTTGACGATGCAAGTCGTGATAATCAAGGGAATGGGTTTTCCAATGGTTTTTGGTCATTCATTCAGTTGTTGAAAATATTCTTGGACGAATTGATTGACGAGAGCAAATTGACGAGAGCAATAATTTCAGAGATGGCAGTTTTGAAGAGGAATTGAGCTTTTGGAGGCCTTTGGCTTGGGTTATGAAAAGACGGTGAGTTGCGAAGGTTCACTTCGAGATTTTGAGTAGAATTTGAAGTTGAAGGTGGGAGTGAGGTTCTAAATGATCAAAAGGTGATGTAGATTTGCTTTTGAGCACCAATTGAGGTGGGAAAAGGCAATGAATTGTGGTTTTCTTTTGAGGTTTTGTAGATGTTTGAGATTGAGCAACTTGAGACGCAGTAACTGTTGCAGCCATCAAGACACTAGACTGGGAGATCAAAGACGGATTTCCATAATGGCTAAATCTAGAACCTTTGCTAGTGTGAGTTAGAGTAAAATTTAGAGTTGGGAACTCTTCTTTGAGGGTGTTGTTGCTATAGTTCAGTCGAAATCAAGCTTCATCTAGCCTCACCAACACCAAACTTAAATCTATTTGTCTCCAATGGGGTTGATCAAGTCCCCTATTGAAACGAACGGCATCAGCAATAATTGAATTTGGTCAAGAAAGCTAATCGAACCAAATTAATCTCATAGTTAGCTCGAACCAATGAAAATCTTCAAAGTATCCAATCTCACTAATCTCATCAATCTCCAAATCCACACAACTCCCATTATAAAACTTTACTAAAAGCCACCGTCTAACGCTCCAAAATTAGAAGTAATCCCAATTTTAGCAACTTTCTCAGTTTCACTTACCTTTTCCATTTCTGTCGTTTTCCTTGTCTCCTCTTCTCCTTAGGACAACGCTCCATTACCTCATCGTATTGTTTCCAATAACCTTTAAACAATTCAAAATCCAAAAGCTTACTGATTCTTCTCTCTGGCCGAAATCCTTGTAACATAGTAATCACCTTGACATCTGCAAGGGACTCAGATGCAACCTCTATTGTCTGAGACCAATGCGCAGTAGACCAGTTCCATCCTCGACTATAGATACCTAATGACAACAGCTAAATAAAATAATACAAACACAAAGAGATAAAGCCCCTTAACACAAAGCCCCAAAACCGTTGATTGTGTTTTTAGAGGTCATCGAATTGACCCTCCTCTACTATGAAACCTCATTGACTAACCACGTAATTCAATCACATTGGCTAAGTCAAGCCTGATCGACTTTTTCGCAATGTGTCAAATGGGCCGCAGTGCGAGATTAGACCCTCAAAAAAGTTCCCGCTCCGGCCGAAAAATACACCTGTGCGATGGAGATTGCAACTACGTACCGCACTAAATCTCAGCCCAACCAAGCTAGAAAAGTCGCAGATACCCAAAACAAAGAGGATTCACACACGTTTAAATAGTCCACATTTACCCCGCTTTTTTGCCACCGAAATGGACTATAAAAGGGGAAGACCTCCCACATTTGCCACCGTGATTTTTCTACTAGTTTCCATGCTGTTCCGATCTACTAAAACAGAAATACGTGGCCTCATGTCATCACGTGAGCGGCGCCCGTTGCCGCATTACTAAAACCTAACGATAGCGCTCGAAAACCTAAAAAACCATTTTCCCACTAGAGGCTTCTTGTGGAATGAGGTCAACATTTATCGTCTATTTTTTGCTGTTCTGGGCCCTAGTGGCCTCGTCGGCTTTCTCTCCTTTTGACTCTCCGGATTTCTGTCTGCAAATCATCACGTCGACGTGTAACACGACGTTCTCATACATTGACAGTGTGAACGCACATTTGAGACCAGTTCTCCAGAAAATGGTGCAAGCTCCATTTTTCCGTTACTTTAAGCTTGACTTGGATAAGCAGTGTAAGTTCTGGAACGCCCAACATTTTTGCGCCACCAGAAACTGTGCTGTTGAGGTTTTGCCTACTGAACAGTTTAACTGGTCCGATGTCCCAGACGATCTCAGTCCATCGAAGCTCGGAGAGATCCAAAAGGCTTCTTCCGCTCCAGATGAGTCTGGAATGTGTGAAGACTTGGATTACTGCCATATTGACGATGGCCACAACTGCGTTTTCGTCGATTTGATCGAGAACCCAGAAAGATTCACTGGTTACGGTGGTGTTCAATCCTTCGACGTGTGGAAGGCCATTTACTCCGAGAACTGTTTCCCAAACACTGCGCCAATGTCGATGGGCCCAGACTCTGAGCCTGAACAATGTGTGGAGAAGAACTTGTTCTACAGATTGATTTCCGGAATGCACGCCTCCATTGCCGTGCACTTGTCGAACGAATACTTGGACCCGGTGACTGAAACTTTCGGTCCAAACCTTAAAGTGTTCATGGAACGTGTTGGTAAGTTCAACGATCGTTTGTCTAACATTTACTTCAACTATGCCTTGGTCTCCCAGGCCATTGTCAAGTTGAACGACATCATCCTGATTTCCGACTACATTCAAACCAACGATGAATCCCAAGGTAAGGACTCTCTCCTAGAGAACACTGCTGTTAGTTCAGCCGAGTATAATGAGTGGATTTCCACTGTCGTTGGCGAGTTGGGATCTGAGACTTTGTTTGAGGCCCACTCTCTCTTCGACCCTGCCACTGTTGACCCAGAATTGAAAAACGAATTCAGATCTCGTTTCCGTAACGTTTCCGCCATCATGGACTGTGTTGGATGTGACCGTTGTCGTATGTGGGGTAAGTTGCAGACCATTGGATATGGCACTGCTCTCAAGATTCTCTTTGACTCTGAGGACCCAACTTTGCAGCATTTGTTGAAGTTCCGCCGTATTGAATTGGTGGCTCTTTTCAACACTTTTGACCGTTTGTCGAAGTCCATCGCTTCCATCAACAACTTCAAGACCATGTACTTAGAACACTTGGAGGATGTTGCAGCAGGAAGAGCTACTCATGGCGACTACGAGCCACTTCACGACAAGGGAATTGAATTCCCGTTCGTGTCGTTCCAGCCTAAGGCAGTACCAAAGCCTAAGACAGAAGAAAAAAAGAAGCAGATCACTGCTCAACCAGGAGACTACATCTTTAACCCACGCACAGAGAAGCAAGGGTTCATGGATGAGCTCGAGAATGTTAAGGAAGCATTGTGGTTCATCTGGAGAGCCTACATTGAGTTCCCAAAGAAGATGTTCAAGATCACGATGTACTATATTAATGGATGGTGGAATGTCTACATTGGAAGAGCACAATATGTTCCTCCATCGAAGGCGAAGACACCAATCAACGACGAGTTATAGAAAACAGGGTTTAGACGGCATTGAAAATGAATAAGTTAAATTACGTGGTGTAGGTGATGAAGTCAGATTTAGGAGATTGAGGCTGTTTTGGGGTATTGAGACAATTCTGACAGACTAGAGCAGTTATAGTAGATAGAAATACTTTAAGGAAATTGATACAGCTCTAGGTGATGACCCCCATCTCTATACAAATTTCTCGTTGCTAGGTGATGTTGGGTAGTACCTGAAAAGCAAATGCCGAGATGCAAAGATCATCGGAAGACGTAAAAAAAGCAATCACAGAGAATGTTCTAATGATCGGACGATCAGATAATAGAATGTTCGTATTGTTCGATGTCGCATTATCTGACGTTGCTTTTATCGATTCTTTTTCTGGTTTAATCGATTCTTATTTTTTAATCTAGATTCTCCAAATGGTTGCTACATTCCAAAATTAATCTTTTAAACGATTAATACACAAAACCTAAAATTCAAACCAAAACTATTTTATCTAAAGCAACAAAGCAGCGGCACCGATAACACCAGCAGCACCGACCATGACCTTGTTAGCACCACCGGCGTAAGTGGAAACACTAGCAGAGGTGGAGTTGTAGACAGATGTGAGGGTAGATTGAGCAGCAACGGTCTCCTCAACAGCGGTGGAAGAGACAACGACTGGGGTGGTGGTCTCGTCAACGTAAACGTCAGACTCGGAAGCGACGGTGTAAGAGTCAGTAGCAGACTCAGCGGCGACGGTAGTAGCCTCAGACTCAGCAGCAGCGGTGGTGACCTCAGCGGCAGAGGTGGCAGCAGCGGTGGTCTCCTCGGCAGCAGAGGTGGCAGCAGCCTCGGTGGTAGCCTCAGACTCAGCAGCGGCAGTGGTGGACTCAGCAGCAGCAGCAGAGGTGGTCTCGGTCAATGGGCAGACAGTGGTGTAGACAGTCTCAACACCCTCAACGGTGGTGGTGACGGTGGTTTGAGTCAATGGACAAACGGTGGTGTAGATGGTCTCAACACCCTCGACGGTCTCAGTGATGACAGTCTCGATGACTGGGCTAACGGTGGTAGCACAGGCGTTGTTGGAGCAAGAGGTGATGGTGACCTCGGTGGTGGAGTTGTGGGTGACGGTGACAACCTCGTCAGAGACAGAGGAGACGGCAACAGCGGAGGCAACAACGGCGGCAGAGGCAACGGCGAACTTCATTATGGGTATTAGCGATTAGTAGCGATTAGTGGTGATCAGTGAGTGGATCTAGTTAGACGTGATGATGAGAAAACCTATAGGGTAGCGAAATTGTGTATTCTTATATAAGGTGAATTCGTAAGTTAAGCCTCGAACGCGGAGACCGCCCATGAGCACCTCCTTTAGGGTACGAACACGAAAATATGTTTCATAGCGACATCACCGACATCGTGATTATTGCGTAGGTTCCCCATAGTTAAGCGTGCGATAGAGTGGAGAGGCGTGTGTTATGTAAACAGACGAGGCGCGCGAGGTAAACAAACAAATGATTTGTGTGGAGGAATCGTGCCTGCGAAATGGGGCGGTAAGGCGTATAGATGGGGCCTAGAAGGCAGCGATGGGTGCGCCATGGGTGCGACAAACGGGGCGCGAAAAGTCTAGACGGGGTCTTCTAGGGTGTGTCGGGGCCAATCGGGGGCTTTTCGGCGTCTATTCAGTTCGTTTTGGCGCCATTTGCAGTACTGTAACGGAAAAACTTAGTGGGCCCAAGGCTTCGCTTGCGTGAGCCATCATGCCAGGTGCAAATGACAAGGCCGTGCCTTAAAGGGCCCAAGCGACAACAGTGACAACAGCGCCAAGAGAAAAGGTGACATTGACGGTGGTTTTGGAGGTAATTTTTAATTTGGAGACAGGAGGTGACTTACAAGGCTGAAGGTGTTGGTGTTTATTGGTTGGTCACTACGCGGTCACAGTAGAAAATGCGAATGACGACCACGAGTGACTGTGCGACCACGAATGTTAATGTTAGTGCGACTGCAAATGTTCGTGCGAAGTTAGTGCGACTGGACTGCAAATGGGGGCCCGATGGCCCTGCAAATGCGTGTAATTAATTAACGTTTGGCGCGTTGCACGGGCTATTGTGGGCGAAAATCCTCGAGATTGTGCGACTTTTCTCACTATTGCTATGGGCCCATCGAAGCAACTGTGTTGCCGGAAACAACGAACGCCGATCTATTTTGCCGATCGAACATCGTTATTGGACAATAAGCCTGATCATTGTCGCTCAAATTAGCTCATAACTTAAATTGCTACGATGTTTTGGGAATGTCGTTCGCTCTTTTCGTCTAAGTCGACTCCTCTTTCGGCGCCAGGGCCTATTTGTCGGAGCCGCGCGCGAACTGACTCAGACCAGTCACCGGGTTTTGCGGGGTCAACGGGATATGCCAAAACCATTGTTTTGAATAAACAAACGAAAAAGAAAGCAAAAAAAAACGGGAATTCCGTGTTTGCTGTTCGAGACATGTCGATGGTTTTTTTATAGAAGTAGGAATGGGGTGGTGGGTGGAAGCAATTGGAGAGTTGAGTATGGGTCGATGGAGGTCGAGGATTGAAATGAGAACCCTGACAATTTCTATGGTTTTTGGAAGTTTTCAGTCAAAGCATGAAATTGATGAGTTTCTACTTGAGCATAAAAATTAGGAGGTTTCTATTAAATTAAGCATATTCCCATTGTTTCCACTCTAAGCAAGAAAATTTTGCCTTTTCACTTGAATGAGATTAATTGTCAGTTCATTCTAATGAGCATAAGGTTCATCTCCATGTTGCACGTTTGAAGTCAGATTTCAATTGAGCAAAAAAGTGATGACTTCACTATTGAATTGGGAACATTCACTTCATCTGCTCTGAAAGCGAAAGACTCATCATGTTCCACTTAATTAAGCTGAGTGCTCTTTCTCATCAATTGCACTGAAAGCATAAGACAAAAAAGCTTAAATTCATGACTTTCCACTCAAAGCAAATCATCGATGACTTTCAATGAAATAAAGCAAATATCCATCATCTCCACTGAAAGCAAAAAATTCATCTTCACCAATTCGACTCAAAATCACAGTGCATATTTGGATTAAGCAAGTCTTTTCTTAACTAGGCTCAGGTTCATTTTTCAGCATAAGAACCACGACTATCCCACTCAAAACAAGACACTGATGACTGACTTTCTACCCAATTGAGCTTCCTTCTAATCATTCCACTCAATTGAACTTCATTTCATGCCTCGATTGACCACATGACATTCTCCAAGTATCCAACTACCCACAACACATCAATTAAGCATAAGGTTCATCTCCCAGTCTTGAATCACACTCACCCAATCGGCTCGTCTTTCCTTCATCTTCTTCCGTCTCCAAACCTCTAACATAATTTGTCTTGCTCCCCAGTAACTACCCAAATACTGTGCAATGTCTGCTCCCCACTTCTTGAACCCCATTTGAAGATTCACAGAAACTGCCTCACATCCGGCAATAAAACCTTGCCAAAACAACGGAATAATGTGAGCTTCATCCTTAGCTATAAGCTGCTGAATCGAGTTCAAATGCTCTAATGTCTGTGCAACGTTACCTTGCACTTCCTCGGGTGAAATGCCCTTAATTAAGCGATTGAAGTAGATGGTCAAGGCGTGGTAAAACGACATGATATGGTGATATGTCGCCTCGTGCATAGTCGAGAGGAACTTCTTATCGTCCTTGTAAAGCTTCCAGTCCAATTTCCAATTGACTAGCTTGGAATTCAATGCATCCACCTGCTCATTAAAGGCAGGCGGTAAGGCTCCGTAAATTTCAGTATGGTAGATTTTTTTACGGAGCAATTGGACTGTTTCACTAAACACTGAAATGAGCGAGTTCGGAAGTCCATAAAGAGCGTCTGTGGCGAAGTTCTCATCGTTTTTGTTGGTGTTAATCAACTTCTTATTGACAAACATCGGCGAAGAGACACGCGAATCGACAATGTAGTCGATTTTTCCCTTTGTGTTGTTGCTGTGGACATCGGCCTCGAATCTCATCCTCACATCATGTCCGAATTTCGACGTCATATCGAAATCTTCCTTGATGTTGCCCAAATCCAAGCATGTGGAGTCCTGAATGAGCTTCAAACTCAGGAAAATCCTATGTAAGATCTTTGCCTTCGCTGAGAGTTTCTTCTTATTGGTCATCTTCGTGTAAATGACCTTTTCACACCACTTGATGTAGAAGTTGGTGTCTTGCATGGTTCCCCACACCAAATCGACGGAAATCATCGACATCACAGCACAAAGAATGTCTTTATACTTTTCTGACGCCACACAACGTTCCACGTCGTTTTTGGACTCTCCATGTGACCCCAATAACGTCCTAACAAAGAGGGAAGCTTGGTTTCTGAGCCTGATACCGAGATTCAAGTAAAACTTCATTTGGTCGGAGTTTTTCGGGAATTTACTTTGCAAATTGAATGCTGCCACGGCCAATAAAGCATTGAGTAGCGCATTCTTGGCTGTAGAGGTCTTTCCCAAGGCACAAAGCTCACCTATAGCCATGAGAGCTCTAGGGAAGTAAATCGTCTTCCAAGGGTTTTCCGTCAACGGAATCACCGTCATTAGGTCCGCAACCTGCGTGGCATAGTAATTGAGCAAGTAACGAGCCAATGGTTGCACTTGAAGTGCCGTTGTTGGGAGCATAACGCCATTTTTCGGTAATGAGACGTCAAACCCGAGTTTTGGCTGCAACGGGCTTCGAACAATCGACATAATGGCTTCTGGCATGTGTGTGGCCAGGTTCTGTTCGCCAGCAACGATATCTGTAGACTCATCGTCCTGTTTCAGGGCAGTTGATGAGGCATGTAGCTGGATCTCCAAAGTCTCATTAAGTTGGTAAGGATTGTTGTAAAAAAAGTTAGTAAAGTTCGAATAGAAGAGGTGCTGGTTGTCTGGATTGATGGAGACGTTTTGCAGCTCAGGTTTGTCGTTCACTATGGCCTGGCCCATGTGTGCTGGTGGTGATATCTCACTAGAGCCAGCTAGTGGAGAATCGTTGGACGGAATTGCATTATTAAAGTTCTGGCCTGGAAGTTGATTATGGGAGTTTCGATGGAACACCAAATTGAGCAAATCTGTTTGGTTTTCAGGGAGCGATTGGTACCCCAAGCTTGAGACATCGAAGTCGAGGTATTGAGGGTCATTATTAAGAGCAGCGGCCGTTAAAAGCGCATGTTCCCTCAATTCCTTCGAAAGCCAAAGGTGGTCAGGTCCTACGCCATCCTGCTCCGAAAAAACAGGCGTTGCAGCCTTGTCAGCGGTGACAGAAGGCGTATTCTGCGTGTTAGTTGTAGTTACCAGCACAGCGGCACGAGTTTTTTGTCTTTTCACGTTTTTCGAAGTAAAAACGCCAAAGGGGCCATTGAGCCTTGTTCCTGTAGCAGATTTATCGATTTTCAAATCGTTTAAATCGGAATCCATGTCCTCATATGTCTCATATGGCTTACAGTTCTTCTTAGCGTCCCAAACAACGAACCCAACGTTTCTTCTTTGGAAGAAATCTGATCTTGACAGGCTCTCTGACTCCTTTTCAGGAAAAACAACCGGATTTTGAATAGGATTGCGTCCATTGGGCCGAAATCCAACTGGTAGCAGCCATCGAAGCTTGATGTCGTACCCAGAGCAGAGAAGTTGGGCTTTTTTGCAATTTTGACAAAAGGGCCGTTCCAAGTCGCATCGTATCTTTCTAGACCGACAAGTAAAGCATCCTGTGAACGTTTTAGACTTGGATTTTCTGGTGTTTTTCTTGGGAGATACCGACATTTGAAGTGACGATGAGATGTGATGGCCAGAAAGGGAAAAAAGATGGAAAAACTTGGCAAATCGATTTTCCAAGCACGTCTAAGTATGGTGAGAGCCCCAGATGGATGATCTAGACTGTGGAAGGGCAATAAAAAGGGTAATGGTGGGCCAAGTTTAGTAGATGGAGTAGTGATCTAAAATGGAAGGAGCGTGCGAGGAGTATGCAAGATGGAGTTGATGTGGTGGCATAAGAGGCAGGTGGTGGAATTATTGAGATGGGGATGTCTTTTCGGGAAGTGATAATTTGGAGATGCTAATGGGGCTGTTTTTGATGGATTTATCGAATTTGGAGGCATTTGATGAAGCGTTTTGTTGGTTTTGTTGGAGTGTTTGGTGATGACGTAGTGGAGAAGGAGGGGGAGGGAAAAACTCGTTCAATTGAGGGAATTTGGAGAAATTAATTTTGAAAAGCGTCGAAGACGCGTCTCTTTAACTCAAAAATAGAAGAAAAAAATTTGAAACTCTTTGTCTTTTGCACTTTTCATCGCCTCTTTGTGTTTTCACGTAGTAGGAGCCCCGTGCGAGTCGTTAACTATGAGACCCTTCAACGGTGAAGAAAGGGACCAAGAAAAATGTAAAAATTTGGGTGATTTTAAAAGTGGACTTCATCTTGAATTCATTCTGACCTTAATTTCTCCTCTCTCGTCTTTTTCCCTCGTAAAAAGACCAACTCTCCGAATTTACCCATCGTATTCTCGTTTCTCCTCAACTATGCAATTCCACTAAGAAACTGAGAACTACCCATTGACCTCCAACGTCAACAACAAAACCAAAGAAAAAAAAGAAAAGCCACATATACGATCAATTCCCCCATTCTCATCAATTTCCAATTTTCAAAACTCCAAAATTCCAACTCCTTCCCATATTTGTCCCATCCTTTCCCTCCCTTCCTACCTAGGTACTCCTAAGCGCATATTAACCGCAACCGCAACTACCTGCATCATTATATCACCACACATAGTCATTGGGCCTCCTCTATATTTACCCATTTTCACCGTTTTTTTCTTGAAATCCCATTAATTATGGTTTCTGCTAAACACTGGAAATACCCTAAAGACCAGGATTTGGTCCTTTCTGCATTGAGAGGATTGGTTGCATCCAATCCAACATTGTCACTCATTCCGTCTGAAAAAGTCGTCTTCAACTCCAGAACTTCCGGAGAAAAAGTCGCCGTGATCAGTGGTGGAGGTGCTGGCCATGAACCGCTCCACTCAGGGTTTGTTGGTGCCAATTTGCTTGACGCTGCGGTCTCGGGAGCCATTTTTGCATCGCCATCTACGAAGCAGATCATGGCTGCGGTCAAAGCCACTGCCGACAAGAACAAAGGAGCGGTCATTGTCGTGAAAAATTACACTGGTGACATTTTGCACTTTGGTCTTGTTGCCGAGAGAGCCAAAAGAGACGGCTACAACGTCGAATTGGTCATTGTGGCTGATGATGTTGCAGTGGGTAGAACCCAAAATGCTATGGTCGGAAGACGTGGGTTGGCTGGAACTGCAATTGTCCATAAGATCGTCGGAGCAGCTTCTGCAGATGGCGGGGAATTGGCACAAGTGGCCAAATTGGGCCGTTCTGTTAACGATGCATTGGTTACTATGAGTGCTTCTTTAGATAGAACATCTGTTCCAGGAAGAGAAGGTGAAAGCGAGTTCAACGAGCCAAATGTCGCTGAATTGGGTCTTGGAATCCACAACGAGCCTGGTGAGAAGTTGCCAATTCCTCAAATCACCGATTTGGTCGATATTCTCTATAAGAAGTTGTTGGACAAGTCCGATAAAGAACGTCACTACGTGGACTTTGAAGATGACGATGAGTATGTGCTCCTCCTTAACAATATTGGTGGAACTTCATCTTTGGAGTTGTTTGCAATTGCCCATTACGTTTTAGAGAGATGTCCATTGAAGAAGAAGCCACAAAGAGTGCTCATTTCCGATTTCGTCACTTCTTTGAACTCTCCAGGATTTTCCGTCACTTTACTTAACCTCAACAAGGCCTCTTCGTCTGAATACTCCCAGGAGAAGATCTTGCAATACTTGGATACCCCAACAGATGCTCCAGGATGGAAGCCTAAGGTTTACGACTCCAAGACATGGTCATCTCCACCTCAAGAGGTTGAGCTGCCTGAGGCACACGCCAAAATTCCTACTTCTGAGGTGAAAATCGATGGAGAGAAGTTTGCTAAGGCTCTTAAGAACGCCATGAAGGTGCTTATTGAGAAGGAACCACTTATTACAAAGTACGATACTCAGGTTGGTGATGGTGACTGTGGAGAGACCCTTGAGGCAGGAGCAAATGCCATTTTGAAGGCTCTTGACTCCAACAAAGAGTTCCAGAGCCAATTGAGTGACCCTGTGGCCACTTTGAGTCACATAGTCGAGTTGGTAGAGGACAATATGGGTGGAACTTCCGGAGGTATCTATGCCATTTACTTGACCAGCTTTGTTAAGAACTTACAGGCTGTTTCTGCCTTGGACGTGCCACTGGTGGCCAATGCCATGAAGGAGGCGCTTTACGAGGGCCTTTTCAAGTATACAAAGGCCCGTAAAGGTGGTCGTACTTTGGTTGACACGTTGCAACCATTTGTTGACACATTGGTCGATTCAGGTGACGTTTCCAAGGCCGTAAGTGAGGCCAAGAAGTCATGTGAGGCCACTGCAAAGTTGCATGCTCAATTCGGTAGAGCTTCTTATGTGAATGAGTCCGAATTTGAGGGCGAAGAGGGAATTCCAGACCCTGGAGCTGTTGGTTTATTAGCTATTATTGAGGGTTTCACCGAGGCGCTCTAAACTGTGAAAAAAGTGAAAAATCTCATGATCAAGAGCTTAAATAGCCTTTAATGAATGACTAGGTCCCGCAATTCCATCTTTTTTCCCCAGATTTGAACGTTCCACACTGCCCCTAGTGGTTACCACTAGTGTGGTTGCCAGTGCAGGAGTGGGTGCAAAATACATAACGTCGAATAAGCCCAATTTCGGTTACAAGTACATTTAACAATTTGAAAAATTATGATTTCTACTGAACCAATCGCTGACATTCTCTCTGACAATTTTTTTGAAGTTGTTGTCGTTGGTGGAGGCACTTGCGGCTTGGCTGTTGCATCCAGACTCTGTGAAGATACCCCCGGATCAATTTATACCGAAGATGAGCACCAGCGGTTCCATTGGCTCAAGAAAAGGGGCACCAAAGTGACCACCATCAAAAAGGGCATGAAAATCACCAATAAGTATGTTCTGCCAGAGAAGCTTAGTGGTGAGAACATCGTTGTTCTTGATGCGGTATCGGATCAATTCATGGGGCAATGGGATAATCAGTTTGCTGCATGTCAGATCCCGGTTTTGCGGTCCCCAATGTTCTTCCATCCAGATCCAGTGAATATCGATGGAATGATCACTTTCGCTCATTTGAACAAGAGAGAAAAGGACTTGAAGGAGATCCCTAATGTTGTCGGAAGGGAATACTCAAAGCACCAACATAAGCGCACCATGAAAAGAAATTGTGCTAAATGTCCAGCACCAATAGGCCTCTCTAATCACGATAAGCCAGGAATTATCGATGTCAACATGCGTGACTGGAGAGATTACTATAGGCCGGGAACAAAGTTTTTCCGTGATTTCTGTCAAGACATCATTTCGAGGTACGGCCTTGAGAATCTGGTAAAAAGACACGAAGTGGTCGATATCCAGTATGGAGATCTCCGAATTTATGACGAAGACGTCATAGTTAAAGGTTTCAAGGTCACCACGCAAGATGGAACTGTCTTTGGCGGAAGAACCTGTGTTGTGGCTAGTGGACATAGAGGACGGATTAATTTTCCATTGCCATCAATGGAAGATGTCTCTTTGGACTATTCCTGTCATACTAGCCACATTTTCAACAAGCTGGTAGAGTTTCCGCCTCGGAAATTATTGAATAAGCCCGAAAGCAAGCATTTGGTGATCGTTGGAGGCGGATTAACTTCAGCACAATTGGCCCATGTAGCGTGTCTCCAAAATATTCCAGTAACGTTACTTCTTCGTGGCCCAGTGAAGATCAAGCACTTTGATTTCCATCTTGATTGGGTGACCAAGTACAAAAACGTGAAAAAATCAAGTTTTTACCTTTTGGACACGGACCAGGACCGTTTGAATCTTGTTTTAGACGCAAGAGAAGGTGGCCTGGTTAATCCGGAGTATCATCAGATTTTAAAGAAACACGTTGCAAGCGGAAAGCTCCAATTGCGAAAGTTCACTCAAATCAAAGAGGGGAAGCTCGTTGATGGTAAATGGGAATTGGAACTTGAAGAAAAACCAACTGAAACAACTGAAGAAACCAAAGAACCAATCATGTCTACAGTATCAGCCGACTACGTCTGTTGTGCCACAGGCATCTCCGCCAATATCCACCAATTGCCGTTTATGAAGCGAATGCTTGAGGATTTCCCCATTGACACCGTTGGAGGCTTCCCATGTCTCACAGATCACTTACAATGGAATGACCATCTTCCATTTTTTATGGTGGGTAAGAATGCGTCACTCAGAATTGGCCCAACGTCTGCAAATTTGGATGGTGCTCGTTTAGGCGCCGAGAGGGTGGGTTGGAAGATCCAAGAGGACCAAAGCCGTAATCGTTATCGCCACCAGGACGAAGAATCAAGGGAGGAGCCGCAAGGGTCCGTATACTCTACAAGGCTACAATTGGCCAGCGGACAGATGAACTGGTACGCTTTGTTACAAGAGGCATAATGATGGTAAATGTCCACTAGCGGTTATTAGGCGCTAGTGGAGGTAGTGGGCTTCGAAACCCGCAAGTAGTAAGCCGTGGGAGCAATACGTACAGCGGGTGTTAAGGTATTTAATGCGGTCGGGGTTGATTCGGCGCCGGAATAAATTGACGTTGTGGCTCCCAACGATGATACAGGCTGCAAACCAGGCGCGCGCGCCGGTAACATTCTCGGTGTCGTCGGGGAAACCATGCTCGGGTATAAGTACCAAATCGGGAGTTTTCTCCGAAAATATGCAAAATTATGAATTAATACCTATTTGAAATGAATGACGACTACCAGAGTCACCAGCGCCATCTTAGTAGTTCACCACGTCCACGTGGGTTTCGTCCTCTGGCTCGTTGACCGTGCCTATGTCGTGATTGTGCCAGATCCTGTTGAGTCGGTTCATTGAATGGCCCGCACTGCCAGCTCCCAGGCCAGCAGCCGATTTGAAGAAGTTCCTCACCAAAAACCGGTCTGAATCCTTCACCGAGTTAAGCCCCACCACCACCATAGGCCATTGAATCATCATGATCGAGTACTTGAAGTGGAGCGGGGTTGTAGAAGGCATCGAATAGAACGACGTAAGCGACGTCAAACGACCAATAAGATCTTGGACTTGCGGACAGTCGTAGGACAACTTCATAAAGTCTGTAAGAATTGTCACTGTCGCTGCCAAAACATAAAGCTGTTGAGACATGTCCATCCAACTGATCACTTTACACTTGTTCTCCACCATAATCGGATCAAGCAAGAGACCAACGGGGATTTGCCTTCCAGGAAAGTCATCCTGGGCTAAGATCGCCTTTTTGTCAACAAATTGTAGGTTTCGCTGTCTGTGGAACTCCGACAAGAGTCTGACATATTCAGACGTCTCATTGGCGACATACAGCTTGTTATATCTGACCTTATTCAAGAGCTTGATCAAATCTCTTAATGCGGGGATACATTCGTTATGGTAGCCACCAATGAGGTTGAAACCGTTCGGGAGAACAAGTCCGAGGTCTGTGAGGACTTGTAGTTCGTAGGCATCCTGGCAATTGAGAAGCAAATCAAGCTCCTCCTCCAGGGTGATGGTTCCTCCGAGTTTCAGCCCCAAACCAGCCAAAACCTCAAACAGAATGAACCAGTACTTGCAAAAAATCAACACTTTGGAGTTGCGGACATGAGGCCTATTAGTAGTGTGTTTGAGAAGTAAATCTTTGGCACCATTCAAGTGGGGACGCCAGTTTTGCTTAGCATTGGCAGCGTTAGAAGACGTCAATAGTAACACTGTCAAGAGCACCGCCTCTATGTTGGACGTCAAGGCTAGGCCGTTCTTCCCACTCGCGTGACCAAGGGCCGGACCCAAATGCTTCAAACAACGCAGCAAGTAGTGACAATATGCCTCCTCATCCTCTGATAATCCACTCTTGGAGAATGCTGAGCGGGCGCCCTGGGCCAAAATAGCTGCGAGCAAGAATGGCTCCTTTGATGCACACTTGAGTAGGATGTCTCTGGCTGGATTGAAGTAGGACTGCAGTGATCTGTCGAAGGAATTGAAGGGGAGGATGACGTTGGCGAATTCCAGGTAGAATTCTTGGAGAAAGAGCCGTTCTTCAGGCTTTCGGACGTCGATGTAGCCCAAACCGACGTTTCTGGGGATCCAATCGTTGGAATTGACGTGCGGTTTGCCGCTTTCGACGGAGGGAGCACCGTCGCTGGTTGGAGTTGGCGGGGTAGGGTTCGATTCGGTCTCTAGGAAGTCTTTGGAGTCAGGGTTGGCTTCAAACATCATATCGGAGACCAAATTGTTCAAATCTGTAGCCAAAAGCGTCAAATCTGACTGGTCGTAGTACTGAATAGGCTCAGATCCCACACTAAGTGGTCTTAAACCGGAAGGCAGGATCGGTGGAGGAATATTTGAAGGTAGATTGCCCTGGACATTAGAAGGCATACTGTTTGGAGTCGACTGGACCCCACCGTTGACATTATGCGGCGAAATCGAAGCCTGGTGAGGTCTAGAATTCTGGATTGGCATAGGAGACATGTAATTATGGGAAGCAACCACATTAGAGCCATGGGAAACCGGTGGAGGGAAGATATCTAGCACATTAAATGGCAGAGCAGGCAGATGGACAGCAGCAGCGTCAGGAACAGGTTTTCCCATATTGAAACGATGGGAAATCAGACCAAAGGAACCAGCAGAACTAACAGAACCAACAGAACCAACCGATCCAACCAGAGGAAGACCATTGACTGGGATCCCGATAAGAGGGACTCCCATTGGAGCACCCCCAATTGTTGAACCATTGCCCCCCATCGTCATGTTGAGTCCCCCCAAACTACCTCCAGTGCCCCCATTCCCCATACTTCCCATACTGGCCATACTATTCACATTCCCCATAGTAGCATCTCCACCAGACATCGACCCGTTTCGAAGACGCGCCTCCTCCTTCTCCCGCTCCTTCTCCATAAGCACTTTCCTCGAAACACGCGCCACTTTCTCTCCCTTCATGGGATATTCACAGTCTTTATTGAGTCGAGTACATTGCCAGCACAGTTCTCGGCCTTGTGCGTTGATTTTGCGGACAGCACCCGGTGGCGGATAACGAAACTCGTCACATTTGATTTTCCGGCGCTTACACTCTTTGCAGCCATTTTTCAGGTATTCACTACGCTGACGGCGAGAGTCTTGGTCGATCATTGGAGCATGGAAACGGCGCTATGTTAACGTCAAGAGCGCAGGAGGAACGATGAGTGATAGGGACAAAAAAAGTGGGGATTTTCGATGAGCACCACGTCTTGGGACGATATTTAATTATAGTAACAGGAAGGAAATTCCACCAAGGTATAGGAGGAAGGTAGTAGAGTCAAAAAGTAGCAAGACGCAGGGCCAGCCTGGGCGGATCAATATATAGATGGAAGATCTCCACCTGTATGTAGAAACAACCACCTAATGCAAGATCTGAAGGTGATGAGGATTACCCCTTCACCCTCGGAAGTGACGCTAAGATAGGCGACAACAAGAGGTGGCTGCGGCAGCCCCGTGCAAACCATCCTCATAACCAGCGGGATGTATAGAGCCATGCCCGACGAACAGGTGGGACCAAACCTGTGGATATGGTTCATGTGCGCATAAAAAAAAACCGGTGCAGATACGATAACGACCGGAGAGGAAACACCCTCGGCACCCACTGGTGAAATGAGCCAATTATAGTTACATTGTGTGGAATGCACATCGCATACCGTTGAGCGGATAAATGAATAGTGCATATTTGCAAGCGACAGATCACACGTCAACAAGCTAATTAGCCAAGGACGAAGTCAATTCTAACCGGAGGGTAGGACCCTCGCTAGGTGGGGTGGTGGGGGTCCACGGCGAATGAAGTACATGGATCACCATGACATTGCGTCAACTCACAGCGACGCAGCCGAAGAAAATATCACTTACACTTGCTCCTCCCCTCATGTCTAATGCATCGGCTGCGGCTGAGCCGTCCCCATGTTCATCACCATGCGCCTCGACTGTCTTGTACCTTCGATGGTTTATCCATCAAAGTCACGTTTGATTTCTCAGCAAGGTGGATCCGGCGTTGGCAATGATGTCACACGCTTTCTGCACGGCGGCTAACTGTATGCCTCGACCCTGAGCGGGTGTTTGCCTCTGCATGCTTCACTATCGGGATTATCTGTCAGGCGAATCCTCAGGCACTTACGCTTTTTACACCCTACTGTTTTTACCCACGGCTATGGCCACAGTAACCTTATCATATTTTTTCATGCACATTTTATTATCGCACAATACCACCTGTAATTTATGGCCATTTGTTGTGGTGGCCTCTGGATCATAACCTCCCACCCCACCTACTTTCTTCCGTGCGGCATTAATAACTTTACCTTGTCTCAATGCGACTTCTTTGTTGGTTTCAGCTTCTTGTGATTTTCCGTTTCTTTTCTTGATTCTATTTGCTTTTCCTCTTTTCTTTTTCGTTTGTTAAATTCGCTATCTCCTTCCTGTAGAGTGGTTTCCATGCTTAGACGCTTCATTGGTGGCTCCTTGTGCCTAATAGGGTTTTCCAACTTCTTGGGGTTCGACAGGGTCTATAGGGGTCCATTATGGAACCATTATGGGTTGGTTAGCTCGGCGAAAATTACCAAAAACTTGTTTTTCCGCTTTTAGAATAAAAATATTCGTTAAACCTGAAACTCACTCACATTGCTCTACCCCACGGTTCCCCAATTTCGCCACTGTGTCGGTGCTTATCGGGTTTGAACGTTCGGTCCCCGGTCACGGGCTCTTTCCATGTACCTGAGGTGCCAAATTTATGATAATTCGTTGCAGACGCTGCATAACCGTGCCGATTTTGTGATTAGCCCACTGAGTGGAAACATATCGCCGCTAAATTAATGAGTCGTGGTGGCCTTCCTGTGATTTGTCCCAGTTTTTTTCCCATGCATCATCCACGCACGCACTTTGATGCCAGTGTGGCCTCACTTCTATTATTGCTCTTCCGGTGGGGATGCCGGGTGGTGCTGCCGATACTGCTGCTTGACGCTCTCAGCTGTCTCAAGCACATGACCCGGGGCTTCATTCAGACAGCAGAAGATTTACATTTCCCTGCACGCTCCACCAAAGGTGTTGTAAGTGCCATAACCGAAATCAATCATTTGAGTCACATTGGGCTATGCATTAGTGGTCGCTTGGAGCTGGCCCTGGCGATCCTTGAGCTCCGTGCAGAGTATTATGTATGTCTTGGCCATGACAGCAACTGGTGCCAGTTGCTGGCGATTTACTGTGGTGGTCATGGGTAGAAATGTAAACACGTACCTGATTTACATCAAGGTTTCCCTTGCATCGATTTTCCATTACTTTACTGCGGTCACGCATTGATTAGTACGTACTAGTGCCGATCCGCAAATCATCGCTCGCGGTCAGACACATTCATGCAGCTGCCACTCAAAGCGTTTCCGCATCAGCCCTGAGAGAAAATCACAACCTTGCAGCTTGTGCCTTTGATCATCCGTAAGGTGGATGTTGATTAGCGCCGCTTTAACCATGCGGCGTTCACACTTAATCTTGTTTCGAGGCGACTTTCAATACAGGAGGCGCTCCATGCAAGAGAACATTTATTGAGCTCATGACCTAAAACGGTTATGTCGCTCTCATCCCCGGCTGCAACTAGTCCATCGTACCGACCTATGAGGCGTCGAACCACTTGTGATAAAGCTCGTCTAATGTGCTCAGGGTGCCTCGGTGCTGAGCAGTTCCGAGGGCATGACCACACACCAAAAAGTGGCTATTGCAATAAGAAACGTGAACGCAATTGGCGAAAAACCACCGGTTTCTGTGGGCCCATCTTTTCAAACCTCACTTAGGCGCTCTCGTGTAGCTCAATATCCGCGGAGGTTTCGCAATTCGGCCTAGAAGGCCCAATTCACCGGTTTCAAATGATGAAATTTGACAACTGAAACCACAATATGATCCGCACAGCCGAAGGATAGATCCAGAACGTCACTCGGCGGAATCTCATCAATTGTAGCAAAAATAGCACCGGAATGAAAAACTCGTAACTTTTGACGGTCGATTGCGTTCACGGCTGAAGATAGCCTATGGAATTTAGTAATTAGGAACGGCCGGATCAACGTAGCCAACCTTATTGATGACAACTGACTTGACATTAGACGTCATTGGAAGGTTATACTTTAAAACACCACGAAGAATCAAATCAAACGGATGTTTCGAGATAATTGCCCATTTGTTCGAATTATCCGGTGCATCTGGCTTCGATGGTGCATCTGACTCGGGTGCTTGTTCATGCATCACAAGTTTATGACCTATCAGCATTTTCAATGCATCGTTGGAGCCAGTCAAGTTCTTTCCAGGTCCTACAAGCTTCAATTCTCCGGTTTGCTGGATGAGATCTCGACTGAGGAAGCTTCCTTCGAAGGTCAATGCAGATTCAAACGTGAAAACGCTTCCAAGAAGCACAGTCTCGACAGATGACGATGTTGGGTCTTCCAAATAGCCACTTTTGGCGAAAACATCGATCTCTACGTCCTCAATGGAAACTGCAAACCATCCAGGATTGAGTGCTTCCACCACAATGCTGAATACCAACTCATCTTGACTCACCAAGGCGTTTTCAATGCTAACAATCGACACTGAAGACAAATCCTTGCTAGAAGCCAAGAGGAAGCCCAGCATAAACCCAATAGCCAAGATACAAATGATACTGATCAAGGTATATACGAAACTCTTGACGCATCTCACCTTATTACCATTCATTTGATCTTGCGACACCTTTCTAGGCAAGAAAAAGTGGGTGTTGCTTGGAGAAAGACGGGCACGGCCTCCAGGCAAGCCTTTCGAATGGAAAGCATCACGATTATCGCCTTGAACATCCTCATCGTACTCATCAAAGTCGTAGTAATACTTCTGGTGAGGTTCCGGATAAGGAAATGGGAAAATGTCGCTGTTTTGCTTCCCATTCAGTAGTGGCGACGTCGGAGGAACGTACCCGAGCGACAGGTACCGTTTGTTTTTCTGGTGGCTTGTTTGACGCTTGCTGAAGTTAAGATTCAACGACCTGTAGTGGGGTAGCTTATGAGAGCCAAGCAACGATGCAGATTCATTCCCGTTTTGACTATTATATGGGAATCTGATGTTGTTGTTATCATAGTAGATGAGTTCATCATCGAAATCTTCAATATCGATGTCATCTGGAATGGTACTATACCGTCTTGGCTGAGCACCTTTTTTATCGAATAATTTAGACGTAGTAGACCTCAACTTTGACGATGTCGTCGAGGATTTCTTTTTTGACTTCGATTTCAAGTCGAGGTAGTTCCCGTCGGTCTTGGCAGGCTCGTCATTCTGTCCAGTAATCGTATTGTCAATATTAGTATCAGTACAGATCAGATTGAGGTCTCCCTGAGAAGACGCGTCGTCCGAAAGGTCGTCGCCTTCGTCAAATGAGTATTTGCCCTCATTAATGCTCTGGGAACGTGGCAGGTGCATGCTAATGCCAAAAGAGCTGCTCTGAGGTACGAGATTGTGATTATGGTCGGTGTAATGCAAAATGGGCGATCTTTGGACGTTGGTACGGTCGTCGCTGATCAATGAGTGTGAGCTGCTTTTCCTTCTAGCGCCTTTATTCGTGTCTCTGATCACATTGTCGAAGTAGGGATTCGAATACACGACGTTTTCGGCATTAGAAAGCTGTGGATACTGCAGCATGCGCCCATTTGTCGTGTTTGGTGGCGTTGTATTGGACTGGAACGTGTTTCGTAGGTTCCATTTTGATGACTGGAGCGAATGTACCGACTCTGCTTTGTTTGGTTCCTCATCACGGTCCTTTTCCTTCTTAACTTCAGTAGGAGGGCTATTAATTGCAGTCTCTAGCGGCGTAGTGTTGCGTACGCTGCCAGAAACGGAAATATTATCGTTGACAAGAAGAATCGATGGCGGAATTTGGTTAATGCTATCGGAATTGGGCATTCCGTTGATGCCGTCCATCCCTAAACCTGGTGAGAGCACTCCACCGGCCATAGCGCCGTTTGGACCGCTCAAATTGTTACCCTCGTCAAAGTCATCGTTCACATTACTCTCATAGACGAAAGTCTCGTCACTATTGGACGATTCTACGTCATCCACAGCACTCGCAAGCTTCGCAGCGAAGAAATCTGTCCTTGTAGAGTTCTGCTTGGCTATGCGCTTGTTTTTCGCCTTAATCTTCGTCTCTGTCTCTTTCGGTGGCAAATTGCTTGCAGTTTCAGAGTCGTGGGCGTGGTCTAGATCATTATTTTGCTCTGTAGTAGGAGAAATTACCGAATTGCCAGGATCGGTAACTGCCGCAGAACCACTGGAATTAGGACCCGTAGAATTTGGGAAAACGCTCAGCAGCGGCGACGTGGTCAAGATATCTTGAATAAGCGTCGGATTCTTCGTATGTGACTCTCTCACGGTGATGATTTTCTGCTTTTCTTTAAGCGATTTGTTGAGTTTTGAGAGGAGCTGCTTGTTGATCACACTTGGCCCTCCAGCGGTTGCTTCGGAGACGTTGCTGCTGCTACCGGCATTGGGACTATTTAGTAGTCCGGGAGATGCCAAAGCGGACCCAGGCTGGGGCAAAATTGGATGTAGAGGCGTCTGTTTGCCTTGTTTTGCCTGTTTGTCTTCAGGGAGCCTTTTCTCCTCGGAAACACGGTCTTTTTCGGTGGAACTTGGTTCCTCTGGTTTGGAATCGTTGGCTCCAGCGTCTGGATTGGCTGTTTCCGCTGCTGCCATGGAAATATCGTTGCTGGGGAGACTGATAGATAGCTGCCGCTGGTTCCTGTTCTTGGGGGTAGGATTATCGGTCATTGCGCCGGATTTTGCAAGATAACTAACTTAGGGGCGTAGAATTCGATGCTTGCAAAATTAACGCTGTAGTCTATTAATTGGTTTTGGCGTGGAAACAGGGTAGAATAGACGATTGTTCCTCTAAGGCGGTATATGGTCTAGGATTGCCTGGTGTACGGGTGTTTTCTGGGATAGTGTGGAACAAAATGGTGGGGATGGATGGGGTAAGGATGGGGGAGGTTGGAAGGGGTGTTACTATGGAGATAAGTGGAGTTTGGGTTTTTGGAGAGGAGTTTTGAGAGTGAGGTGTCTTTGTTTTGGTCTATTTTTAGGAAGATTCGGGTAGATAACGTGAAGAAGGCGTAAGAGGGGTAGAATTCCCGCTGAATTCCGGAAAAAAACGGGATTTTCCAGAAGCTGGCAGTTTCTCTAATTTATCTTTCCTGAAAACAATGAAAAACTTCCATCGAAACAGCAATCTTGGCCCTCTGATCTCACCTGACGTGGCACATCTGTTGCTGCGAAAAGGGATCACGATTAGTCACATTTAGATAAGGTTAAATGTCATTGTTCTTTACAACCGACCAAATCAGCCACTTTTCGTTGATTTTCGACTTCAATTTTTTTAAAAATGTAAAAAATAGCCTCTTTAGTCGTTATACCCACGGAAAAAGCAAGTGTCATGCTGGTTTGCGTAAATGCCGCAAAGATACGAAGTGCATGCGTTTTGTTACATTAGCAGCAAAATGTGTCAAAAGCTTATTTGAGATTTAGGGATGTTTAGTTTTATAGTAAAGAGGAGCTTATGCAAAGTTGCAAATGTGTCAAAATTGTCGATAATACTTCTCTGCATCTTCCTAATGGAGTAATGCGACGGTCACAAGACCGTTACTACTGAACTACCGACCCTGACTACCGACGATTACTGTCCTACCCTTACTTAACACTAATATAACAATTTTCATTGATTATGCACTAAACTTTTTTATTGAAATGATGTTTGTTATCCTTAAATAAAGGATCCTCATGCTAGCCCTCATGGCTGTCCGAATATCTTCCCTATTGCTCATTTTCAAGCGTTTTCAAGCCTTATGGCTGTCTCATCTTGTTGATATCTGCCAACTTCCTAGAACTCGACGAATTCACCGATTGGTCCAATTTATCTTCGCGAGAATTGTCCTGGCCAAGACTGATGCTCTTTCTGAGTGAAAAACTCAGCATAGCCCGTGTACTGGCAGCGTCTCCACTGCCGATTGTAGGTCTTTTGTTGTTGCTCGATGAAGGTGGAGCAGTAGGAATGACCGAGTACTTACGCTCGCGGAAATTGACACCAACTTCCTTCACATTCTTCTGGTGCTCTGGCTCGACCTTCTTGAACCAATCAGAGGCCTCGTCGAACTCGTACATGGCATATTCAGTACCGTATGGCTTCAGCTCAAGACAGTACAAAGTATGCAATGGAACATCAAGATCAACGATGGCAGACTTATCCAAATTCAAGAAATAGGCCAAGAGAACCCTCAAAACGACTCTATGAGACACAATAAGCAAGTGGTCGGTCGTTCTCTCGATTTCATTGATCACAGGACGTAATCTCACCATGACATCAAGATAAGACTCTCCACCAACACCAGGGTAACGATAAGTAAGCTTATTTTTGATTCTGCTTTCGAATTCTTTAGGATTCTTCTTCCTAATCTCATCGTAGGTCATTCCTTCATACTTTCCACCTCCCAATTCATTAAGCATTCTCATAGCCTTGATGTTATACTCCTTATCGTTGAAGTAATTACCTGTTTCGATGGCTCTGATCAACATGGACGTCCAAATACAGAAATTGGGCTCGGTAGGAATGAGCATTTGCGCATCTTGCAAAGGCATTCCCGATGCCTTTCCACTAAGCTCATTATATCTCAATTCTAGCCTTGTAGAGAACTGAGCAAGCTGTTTTTTACGGAATTCACGACGCTGGTAGTTCAAGAAACGCGTCAATGTCTTGGCAAAATGTTGTCCACGCTTAGTCAAGGCGCTATCGCCACCAATACGGCCACTTAAGTTATCGATACTCTCACCATGACGCGTGAGCCAGATTTGACGCTCACACAAGTTGAAATTGAGGAGGAAATAGATCGTTTGGGACGACAAAAAGCCCAGAATGTTGTAACTGACCACTTTTTTACCCACATCGATCATTTTCACATACTGGAACCCAGGAATCTGCTCCTCAGACTCGTCAATGGTCTCATACGCCTTCTCGTAGTTACGTAAACGTCCAATGAAGTCTTTCAAAGCCATTTCCGGGTCCATATTCTTGTAATCTGGTCCAGATAACTTCAATCTGATGTTTGTATCAAGAATAGATGGATCTGAGCAAATACTCTCCAAAAAAAGCACCTTCAACTCGCCATTGGTCCTTTCTTGGATCCTTTTAAGCACCTTCAATCTTCTCTTCTTCGTGGAGTTCGTAGCATCCAAAATACCAACCGATCCAGGCCCATCCAACACCCAATTGAGCAAGGTATCCAATGTATCCATGGCCCATTGCTCTCTAATCTCCGTAGAGTTCTTATTTTCCGGATTGAAGAAGTCTGCCGAGTGTGACGTCGGAGATAAGGGCTTAACCTCTGGTGAACGGCCACTATGAGGCAGCGGAGTATTAGTGTCTGGTAAAGGCCTAGAAGCAGGTCCCAACACGTTCTGCTTATCCATTCTTCTGGTGTTTCCAACATTAAACACTCTACAGTCGTGCTGGAGCCAGTTTAAGTACCTTGTGAGCTTATTGGTGATGTAGGACTTACCTCTGGCTGGTAAACCCACCATAACGATCACCAACTTGGATCCGACATCCACAGAGGCAATTCTGCCGTCTGGAGACGTTTTTGACGATGTCTGGCCGGCGATATTGAGCGTATAGGCCTTTTTCTGCTTAGGAAACGGTTTCAGAAGAAGCATGTTCTTCAACTTCTCAAACGAAGGCGTTTTCTTGAATTGGACCCGTAGTTCCTTAGGCACATCGCAGAGAAGATCATCCTTGATTTGTTCAAGCACATTGGCATCTTTTTGAGACCGATTTGACGTCTTTTCCTCTCTGTTCTTATCTTCAGGCTTTTGCTCGGGAGAACTCACGTTAAACTGCGGTTTAACCAACTTTGGAGGTGCCTCCGGTCCTCTAGGAGGCTGCGGAGCAACTGAGACCGGCTCAGTTTCCGTTACAACGCCTTCAGAAGTGTTTGTGGGCGAGATCGAGTCGCGAGCCTTCTTCTTATCTGCTTCCTGAGCAACAGCAGCAGAAACTGCGTTCAAATCGACCAAACTGAGGTGGGAAATGTTCTTGGTCTTTGGAATTGATGATTTTTTAGCTTTTTGTGGCGTTGGCTCCGACTCCTCCTCACTTTCGTCCGAACTGGATTGCTCTCGAGTCACTGGCGATGCCACAGTCGAAACAATGGGCGTATCCGTGAGAGGACGCTTGTTAAACGCCGGGAGGTTGCTGTTCAGGAGCTGAGGCCCAAATGTGGGCGTATCCAACAGCTGTGTATGCGACATGAAGGTGTTTGAGTGAGGAACCGATCTGAACTTCTTCAATGCCAGCAATCCCGCCTTGTGGGGCAGTTCCGGCAGTTTTGTGCGGTTTAACGGGCCAGATCTTCCGGAACGCGTCTGTGGTCGACTTACAAATGTTTCAGGAGGCCTCTCGCCCTTGGGACCGACCTCTGTATCGGTATCGGAGTCGCTGGAATCGCTGTACTGGGGGCTCGAGGAAGAGCTGGAAAGAGCCGATGAATTCGCCGCTTCTTCGGTGTTGTTGAACGTGACATGCTTGCTGTGCTTCCTCAGATGAGCCAAAACGGCATTGGAGATGGATTTGGCCCTTTGCTTTGAAGGGGCCCTGTTCTTCATGAACTTCTCAAAAGGGTCAGGGTTTTCCATGGTTTCTGCCTCAATTTTTGCGGGGAAAAGGGCTCAATGGAACTTCCTGGCGGAAAGAGCAGCTTTTATATATTTGGGAACCAAATTACTGTCGGGTATGGGTCGTTCGGGACAGATTATAAAAAGAAGGTGATGACAGTAGTCGGCCGCCTGCACAGGAGCGCTGGATATATGCTCGGAGTTTGATTCCGAGGGAGTATGAACCCGTACCTCCTAAACTGTAATTGCTGTTTACGAATTGGGAGGGGAAAAGTTGGTTTTTTCTGGCTATTCAGTGGCGAGTGAGCTTGGCAGGTATCGTACCACCGCTTTTTTGGTAAATTTTAGGAAATTGCCCGGCCTCTGACTGAGGGGGAAAGGAGGGGAGGAGGGGGTGAATTACACGTCACGTGATCTCCCTCGGCAGAGACATTTTAATTTATTTATGCGCTTACAGATAATGCCGCGCACGTGACCTTCCCTTCGGATAAATGTTGACGCCGGTACCGACGGGGTATTGGTGGAGAGGTGGGGTGTTGTGGGAGGATTTTGGAGGTGAGAGAGAGTGCGCGGTTTCAATTTGGGTTGATTTCGGTGAGGATTGGTTGAGTTTTGGGGAAGTTTTGAAAAAGGACGCGTTTGGAAATTTTGAAAATCCCAACGTGTTTTCCATGATATTCAAAATACTTATCTGTTTTTTTATTTGAAAAAATCTTTTGAAAAACCACTTTTTTATGGCCCTCGTTAGTCCCCTCTCTCGATGAGCACATCATCGACCCTGCACACAAGCACATCACCAGTCCAGATTTCCATATTTCGATCTAACCCCCAAAACCAACCCCACAAAATGTCTTTTGCTTTTGGTTTCAGTGGCGACGACTTCTCTGACTCAGAGGTGTCCGCCCCAATCTCGAAACAGCCCGAAATTCCGGTCGAAAACACCCAAAATCCATCAATTAGCCCTAAATTCCATACTTTGCATGACATAGCCTCTACTTTGCACAATGTCCGTCTTACTTTCGACAATTTCACCACTCCAGGCGGCAATATCGTCTATAGACGTGAGCTCTTCGACATTAAGCACCAAGCAATGATGGAAGAAGAGGCAGAAAAGGCCTCAGAAGTGCATAACATCTTGGTGGGCACCAACGACGAGGTAGATCTCCGGAAAAACGTCTATGAGGGAGGTTTCAAGCTGTGGGAGTGTTCTTACGACTTGGTTGATGAGATCCAAACGCTTTTCACCGAAAAAAGCATCGCAAAATTGAACTCCGTCATGGAGTTAGGCAGTGGAACGTCATTGCCAAGTTGCTACCTCTTGATGTTGTATTTACAAGAGAATGTCACATCAGGAAAGAAGTTGGTGCTTTCTGATTTCAACTATGAGGTGCTCCGAATGGTTTCTGTGCCAAATCTCATCATTCACTGGGCTTCTACGCTCAAACCAGAACATTTGCATACTCTCATGGGAACAGAAGTTCCATTGAACAACGACGAGGTTCTTCTCACTCCACAGCTCCTTGAAGCGTTTGAGAATGAATTGACTGAGAAAAAGATCGAAATTTCATTCATTTCCGGCTCTTGGGGTCCGGAATTCTGCGAGATTGCTAAGCAGTTCAAGCCTGACTTTATCTTGTCTTCAGAGACCATTTACTCGCTCGATACGTTGCCAATTGTGCTTGATATTTTGCTCAGCTTGCTCTCAGAGAGACAAAGTGAGCCCTATTTGGCTCTAGTGGCCGCCAAGTACTACTACTTTGGCGTGGGTGGGTCCATCAAGGAGTTCATGGACAGGCTCTTGGAAAGAAAGCCGCCAGCAATGCTTGTCGACACCATCGGCGACAAGAAGGGCCAATTGAAGAGAGACATCGTGAGAATTCGTCAGGGATGAATTTTCCACCACCACGGCCCCGTTTATATACAATAATAGGTAAAATTAGTCAAGTCATTAGTCATCGCCGAAAAGGTTGGTCAAGGCGCCGTTCTCTGTGAATGGGTCGTTCATGATATCGTTGGCCCGGTTTTTTTTCTTCCTGTTGGCGCTGGCTGCCTCAAGCTGCTTCTTTCTGTACTTGAGTTCGGCGTCCTCCGACGATTCGAGCTGGTTGGTCTTTGCGATGCGGATCAACTCCAAAAGCGCCGATCTCTGGTGTCTCAAAGACCTCGAACCAACGAGAAGAGTCTCGAAGTTGCTCACATGCTGAGACGTGATGTTTGGCAAAGTTTCTATCAACACCCGTGCTGGATAGTCGTTTTTCGATCTCAATGCACAGTACAACGTAGTGAGAGCAGTAGCGGCCTCTGAATGGGTTTCCACAAAGTAGTCGTCCATGACAACCTGCAAGAGCGATTTCATGAATGTTTCACAGAGGTACTTGTCGACATCATCGTCTTTAAGCAAGATACCTGGGAGAATGTTACGCACAACAAGAATTGTGTTAAACGAGCACTTTGTATCCTTCAAGCCGATGATATGACAGCAGATTTGCAAAAATGCGCCCATCACTTCTTTGTTGGTGGTCACCAAACGCTTGCAGGCGAATTGGGTGTCTGTGACGTTCTTTGCATTGAACTGTGGAACCACATCCATGAGAAGTCGAACAACAGTTGCAGTGAGTTGTCTAAGCATATGCTCTTCCATCATCTCTTCACTCAAAGCAGCATCATCATCGTTTCCTTGCAATTGCAAGCCCTTGATGTATACCTTTTCCCACCTTTCCACGATAAGCTTATCTATGTCATATAATGCCTTTGGAAGGAGCTCAGCCATGAAGACGTCCACGTATTTGATTGGACAGTTCTTCACAACGCTTCTCAAACAGCTGTTGATCATATGTTTCCAACTGTGGAGAGTGACACCAACAGTATCACCAGCAAGAGCGTTCCAAAGGGAAGTAGCGATGTTAGGGATCTCGTAAAGCGTGTCTTCCAACTGAGAAAGCGATCCAATCGTCAAGAACGCGTATTCTCGGGTGTATCTGATCAAATGACCCACGCTATCGGCGAAATCTCTCAATGTTAAAGCGGCCTTGACGCTCTCTTCAATGAAGGTCTCTTTACTTTCAATAGAGACGCCTTGCTGCCAAAACCGCTCCATTCTACTGTAGCGCAAGAAAGTCTGCACCGCCTCGGGCAAATCACGCCAATTGTCAGGATTATGGTAAGCCTGAATCTGGGTAAGAAGCTGGAGAACATGAGGAATAATTGGCCTGACCCTTGGCTTCCATAATCTCAACAAATTCAAGTATTCTGGCGAGTCATGGCTGAGTTTTTCAATGCTGTACTGAATGAAAATTCTAGTTGCTCTAATGGGGAAGATCGAGGACCAGCGATCTTTCAAGCGGTTCTTCAACAAGCGTCCTTCCTCGTCCATCTTTGCTTCCAATAAATTAGTTGTAGCTCCGATGTTCCTCTTTTGGAAGTACAGAGCAATCTCCACGATTCCCATGCGCTCCATAAACCAATGCAAATCCATTAAGCCCTTTTCGGTTTCTGGTGCTGACCATGCCGTCAATTCTGGGTCTACAATCTTTGCAAAAAGGTCCTCTTTGGCATCAATCGACGATCTGGATGCAATGACCAAGAGGAACGACTTGAAGGCCACGTTTTCATGGTTACTGACCTTGTCTGAGGCCAAAATATTCGAAATCACCGCTTCTAGCTCTCCAAAGATTTTTTTAAGCGATTCTGGCATGATGTACGCCAATCTGTTGAGCTCAGTACCGCAGGAGGTTCTCAAATCTCGAATAAGTTCCTTCTCTTCGTCAGAAATGTCTGGAGGGTATTCAAAAGTGGCAGTAGTCAAGATCTTCTCTAAGACCTTGAACATTAAGGGACTCACGTCCTTAAGTAAGGGAGCAAACTGCACTAAAGTTTGCACTTGTTTCTGTATAAGAAGAGGAGATGCCAATTGCATAGCCAATAAGCGCTCACCCAAGTCCTCAACAAGACTATTAAGGCGGTTGTTTTTGACTTCAAAGTCCTCGCCATTGTACCAAATACGCCATCTGGACACTCCTCTGATACTGTTTTCGATGATATTGAATTGGGAGGTTCCATAGTTGTATGCGTCAGACTTCTCGTCGAGTTTTGATTGGGTGATGCACTCATTTCCCAAGTTAGAGCTGAAAAAGGCCTCGAGTCTGTTTTCTAGCCATTTGAGACCTTCCTCGGGACGTTTGCAGATGGTAATACGGACGATATCCTCGTTGAACTTCCTGTAATTCGAAAGAAACGAAGCAGAGTCCAGAACAGAGTCAAAGTCCAAATCTAAGAACTTTTTCGACACATTCTCCTCGCCAACGATTGTATAATTAATGCTTCTGTTGGCAGCAATCTCCAACAAGTCCATAAGGATCTTTATGACCGGTTCTTTCGAACTGAGCTCGTCGTAACGCAACGTGGTCACCCACATCTGTAAGGACAACCCAGAGATGATAAGACTTGGATGGTTCGTAGTGGTGAGCACAAGGTTCAAGTAGAGATCCACATCGGCCTTCTCCCAGTCTATTCGGCTCTTGGAAGGCAACAGAATGTTCAAGTATTCGCTCAAAGAGACAATCATCTCCACGGTCTTTTTAAGCAATGCATACGTCTGTTCATCCACATCATCCGGGTCAATTTCGAGCGACTGATAAAACTGCATGAGTTTTGTGATCCCCTCGGTTGTATAAATGCTGCCAATGAAAAAATGAAAGTCTTCTGCGTCACTGTATGATCGGGTGAAAAGAATGTGCAAACAATCCACAGCGAGCGTCTTAAACTTGTCATTGGGGATCGTGAGGATGTCAATGAGGGTGTTCATGATGTTTTCTTGTCTCAACACCGAGGGCTGGATCCAGTGGAGACATGCTTTGAACGTGCTTAGGATTTTGGGCACAAATTGCTGCACAAGCGTCGACAGGAAGTCGTTGTTGGACAAAACCTCGACCAAGTACTTGCTCCACACTACGAACCATCCGTCGGTCAAACTTTTGCACATGGAGAGGTTTGGGTTGGGCTCATAGATCTGTTCTAGAACCGCAGTTGGAGTGACGATTAACACGCTCAATTGGTTCAAAATCGCCGTTCTTTTGCTGGCTACTGGGTCGTCAAGCAAGTAGATATCCTCGAAAAGCGTCCTCAACACAATTAGAGAGAGTTCTCTCGTCTGAGTGGACGAGTTCCAGAGCTCCCATAAATCGGCATCCATCGACGCCCAACCGTCGACCGCGTCCTCTTTCGAGGCCTTTTCGCCCTCGTTTTCAGGCGCCTTCACGAGGAAACTGCCCCACGTCCTTTTGGCCATCGAAGCCCACAAAAACGCAAGTTTTTCTTTCAAGTAGTGAGGGTCGTCTTCCGTGGTCTTCCCGGCCAAAGAAACGATCCAATCTCGGACCGCCAACGTCTTGGCACGGTCAAATGTCTGAAATCTCTTTGTAATGGCATGTTGGAGCAAAGATAACCCAAAATGGCGCACGATATAGTTCTTCCCATAGGCTTCAGGCAACGCCAACTGGAAACCCCAATAAGGAGACTCTTCTGTCATTTTTATCAGCTCCAAAAAACTTTGGGCCTCTTGTCGCTCGCCATTGGACGATCTGGGCTCATGTACAACCTCTAGAGCCCTTAGGATCTGGTTTACTCCGGTGGTATCCATAGTTGAACTAAGTCAGTTGCTAAACGGGGCAAAAATCGACTTTTTGAACTCGGAAAAAAGTCCCTAGGGTAAAAAAGGCCTGAGGATTCGGAATATCAAGTCAATGGATGTTGAAAACCAGTGGGAGACCGAGGGGTGGGAGTGTTGTGTTGTATATATTGAAAAGTGAGTGAATGATGACAGGATCCTGTAAACGCTAAGCGTGTGGTGTACGGGTGTACGCCGCATGGGCCAAACGGTTTCAGCAATGAGGGAGAAGTGATAGAGGGAGGGGGTTAAGGATTAATTTGGGGATTGAATAGTAGAGAGGGTGGGAAGAGGAGTAGAAAGAGCCAAAAATGGGGGAAATCGGGTGGATATTGGTGGAGTTAGGTGCTGAGAAAGGTTTAAAGTGGGGGAAAAAAGAGCCAAATCGGGAAAAAAAAGGATTTTGAATTTTTAGATGGTTAATTGGGGTTATGGAGGTGGGAATTGAGTGTTTATTTCGTGTTTTGAGTTGAGTTTGTGGGTAATTGGTGGAGGGTATTGATAGTCTGTAGTGAGCATACACTAGGTAACGAAGAACTCATAGAATTTCGTGTATTTGGGGGTGTTCTCACATTTTATGTGCTTGATCGAGAATCAAGAGGGTCAATTAGTCTACTGTTAAAATTTGACGAAGTTTGGTTTAGTTTTGGCAGATATACATTGTCTTCTCTATATAGAGTGAGCCTATGAGAGATAGGTATAGCAAAACTCACCAAATCTTTGTATTTTGGGACTCCTTAAAAAGCCAATCTTCTCTTCTCTTCTAATCCAATCCATTGAAGTCCAAATGAGAGCAATTCAGACCCAATTTACTCACAATCACCAAGCCAGTAGGACATCACCAATACCACCACCTGAACTCCCCAAAAGAGCCACTAACAACTCCAACTCAAGCTCTCATCCACACCACTCTCTCCTCCATTACTCAAATTCTACTCATCTCTAAATGCTTACATCCCACTCAATGCAATAATATATTCGTAGCTCCAAATACAACACTCCAAATACAACACTCTAAAGGTAGAATTTTCTCTTGTCTCTCTCCATATCTGGTCTGTGCTCCCACTCTATCTCATCCTTGATACCCTTCTGCAATCTTCTCAACTTCAAAGTGAACTGTGGACCCAATTCCTGGAGACCAACCTTCTCCTCATTTCTAAACACATATCTGTGTCTTCTGAAGAATATATAATCTCTCTGGTTATGAAGAGTAATCACTTGTCTTCCTTGGATCTCTGGCTGTGGAGGGAAAATCGCCTGGAACATTCTTCCCACGGTCTTACCCAATCTGGTGTTGAAGTTATTGAGGATGAGTTCTGGGATATGCGAGGTGGCCCGCCCGTGGCCTCTGATGCGGTCGGTGGTGACCAACGAGGACACAGAGAAGTAGAACGTTGGTCCTTCAGGCAAGTGGATGAACGTAAGTCCGTTCACCTTCTTCTTATCTTCGTTAATGACGATCAAGTCGGTGTAGTCTCTGTTTGTACAGAATTGAGCCATTTCTTTCATGGAGTATTCTCTTTTTCTCTTGACAAAGGTCACGTTAGGCACGAATTCGGTCAAAATGTCGGCAAATTCGTAAGCAGCCTTCTTAGCATTGGCACTGGTAGTGATGAGCACTTTTGGCTCTCTTTGAGTACGATTGAAGAGCTCAAAAAATTCATCCTCACCCTCAACCTCGGCAGCAATCGTCTCATCGAAGACTCTCTTCGATTCGATCGTTTCTGGCACATTTGCAGCGAGTCTTTCCTCCTTGAGCTGAGGATTTTCTCTCTCCTCCTTTGCACGAGCAGCACGCGCTTTGTGACGCTCTTTGGACTTCTCTGCCAGGAGTGCAGCAAAGACCTTTTGTCTTCTATGTTTGTTTTTGATCTTTTTTAGGATCTCATTGGTTTTGTTGGAGTCACTCATGCCGATGAGGTAGTAAGGTCACATAATTTTCGCGATGAGAGATAGGGTGGGTGGTACTGCAGGGGGGACTCAGAGGGTACTGACCAAGTGGAGTCGAAAAGGGACGAGGAACCATCGGAAAAATGGGGAAATTTTGGGAATGTTGATTTTGGAATGGAATTGGGGTTTGGTTTTGATGGGAATTGTGGGAAAAGGAGGGGAAAATTTGTGTTGGTGGTGGAAATCAATGGACCTTTTTTGAGAGAGGACTGAGTGCATCGCATAAGGCCCCATAGATAGACAGGGTAATCGAGGAAAGGTCAAGGATGACGAAGTTTTGGTGAGCTTTTGAGGTGATTTTGGATATGGATGTGCTGTTGAAGATGTTGATATGTTTTTCAGCAACAAAATTGGCTCACTTGATGGGAATACTCATGTAGTTGAGCACTTATCAATGAGAGAGCAAGCCATGAAGGAACTCACCACAATAACAACACAAAACCACCACAAATTCATAGATACACCCTCCTCACCCCCTCTAATCAACCTCTCTACCTCAATTCACCAAAAAACCATTAAAATCCCTCCTCAACCACACTTCTCACTTCACCCACACTTCCCTAATTTTCCTCCACCATTGGTCTCTTTCCATTCTCATTCACCTCCTCACTTTGACTGGCCCTAACTGCAGCAATGTAATCATTACAAGCCTTGTTCAAAGCTGAACTCATTGTAAAAACACAATTGTCCAAATCCTTCAAAAGCTTATCTCTCAATTTCTCATTTTGCGTGACTTGTGGATGATTTCTGATCTTTTCATTAAGCTTCTTCTCCAACGTAGTCAATGCAGTTTGGCAATTCCGAAGATTACTAAAAAGTTTCTTAACCTGGATTGGTTTGCCTCCATTAAGGAACAAATTCCAGAAATGCAGAAGGAACTCCACAATGGAGATATTGAAAGTGATGAGCTCTTGAACGTCTTCATCGCTTAGAATGTTCTCTCCGGTGCCTTGGTTCGTATCCTTCAAGTTATGGATCAGTCTAAAGATCCTAAAGTTGTGCTTAACCAATCCTGTGATGTCCTGATTGGCTTTGGCGATTTCTCCGACCTTAGACGCGTACGTGACGCTAAGATCCACGCCGTTTTCAGAGGCCACAAACACGTTTCCCGTCAAATAGTCGCCCAATTGCTCTTTCGACACATTTTGCGCTTCCGGTGCATCTGCTCTCGTTTGGTGCATGCTATGACGTGCCGCTTGCGTGTCCAAGTTGAGTTCTATGTAATTAAGCTCCTCCACGTCGTTTAAGTCGGCGATATCCAACTCGATCTGGTTATTTTCTCTGTTTTCGTCTTCTCCATTGGCCTCTTCTGAGGTATTGAAACTGATCATTTTGTTCGACAATTTGTTCATATTCTTCATCAAAATGATCATCTCATTTTCGTTTTTAGTCGACCTGGTCTCTGCTCTTTGTAGAGCGTTTTCTGGCCTCGTAGGGTCTTCACCCGAGAACTTCATGGTGAAATCGGGCGAAATTCCCAATTTTTGCGAGTTATCCACTTCGTTTCCAAGCAAATCAATGAACTTGTTAACTGGCCGCTCTGGCTCGGTTGCTCCTTCACTTTTGCCCTGTTCTTCCTTCTCTACAAAGTCTGCATCGACATAAAGGTACTTATCGATGACAACGTCACCTCTGGAGTTCGAGGTGTTGATCTTGTCACCACGAAGACGTCTAAAAAGCTTCGAATTGAAGAATCTAGACCAAAATTCACCCTCATTAAGCTTGGTAGGCACCAACTCATTGAATGCACGTCTAATGATGGGGTAAGTCTCGAATATCTCGGTGATTGTGTCTCTGGTGACGTTAACATTGACCTGGTTATCGGATGTGGCCACTGGCTTGATCGTAGAAAGCACATTATATGGTCCTTTATGCTGGGAGATGGTCAATGCATACGTTCTCAATTGACCCACTCTACTCGACCAGAAAATCGTCGGGGAGAGCTTGTATTTGATCACAGATTGCGTGAAGATGTTTCTGAGGGTCTTATCTTCCAAAAGCAACTTCTGCTGCAACTGTCTGTTCTTCAAAAGGGCCGCATCTGAGAGCGATTCTCTTGATGTGAAGTCAAGTGGGTCTCCGGGCGCAGGAGAGTCCCCATTTGGGTTTGCCACCGTGGGGGCAGGTGTACTGGCCGCCGAGGACTCTGGCCCAGGCGTTGGTTTGTCTTTGATGACGGTTTTCTGCCTAGCAACGATCGTTTGAAGTGCCTCTTTAACGGCGTTCATAGTTTGACGGTTATTGAAGGTTAACTTGACATCCTTGAGGTCTGGAGAGCCTGAGTCAACGTAGAAAAGCTTGAGTAACATTTTAGGAGACGTTTCGGGCGATGCCTGGAGCTTATTGAGGTTGTTTAGTGGGATTTCCATGAACTTATCTTGATCGATCGCTTTCCATATTAGTTTCGATGGAGCGGTGTCTTCACGGATCTGGAGGAGTCCGGAGACTTTGGAAATGACACAAGCACCTGAAACGGTGGCCATTGTGACTGAATTTGGGTGGGAATTAGGAGGAAGGTGGAGTAGTTGGTGGAAGCCGCTGTTAACTATGAGAGGTGTATGTATGAAGGAGAGTTGAGATGGGTGTGATAGAGGTGGTGATGATGTGGGGAGGTCTTGGTGGGGATTTGGGTAGGTGAAGGATGATTTAGGGTAAAGAGGGGGGAATTGTGACTTCTTTGATTTTTTTGATTTTTTAAGTGGTGTTTTGGTGGTGTTTGTAGTGATGGCTCGTGTGACTGTGTTGTATGGTGAGTGTAGTTGAGTGAGGGAAGGTGGAGGCGGAGGCATTAGAGAGGAAAAAGGGGAATTCGAGTTGGCTGAGAGTTTGAGTGAGACTTAAAGATTCTGGCAATGGGTTTGGGAAGGTTTGGTGAATTTTTATGGGGGTTTTCGTGGAAATACATGGCCCTTGGGAAGTTTATAGTGTGGGTACAGAGAGCAATAATGAAGGTCAGGGCAGATTTGTTTAACACTACATACAAAAATTTACAATAAAATTATATTGATATTTTATGCTCTAAAGGCTCTAAAAATTTCTTTCAAATGATTATTTCGACCTTTCAATGTCCTTTTGCATTGACCTGTTGGTGCTCATGGTTAGTAATGATGATTGCTGATTGGGTAAACCTATTTTTTCATCAGAAAATCTAAAACGAATACTTTTTTTTACATATGCTTGAGTCTAGAGTTTCTAAAATATTACATACCCCTTACCGCTCATGCAAATGAAATGGTCTATTGCAAATTCCATATCTTATCTAATGGAGGTAAATAGAGCAATAGAGAAGAGAGGCAATTGTATAGGTCACACCAAAGAAAAATTTAATTTGAATGCACGTTGAGGCTTTTTAGCTCAAAATCAAATTTCTAAAGTTTGACAAAATTTTGCTGCAAAAATGTGTTTTCGTATTAACCTACTGATGCTAATTGTAAGTACTGAAGGTTGCTAGATACGCAAATTCACTCCTTTTCGGGAACTATGGAAAAATGAAATATACCGGCTTCAAACATTCAAAATTCATATCAAGAAAATTCTATCTCCTTTTCATGTAGTCTCTTTGGAATTTTTCTGAAGCTATGTCTCACACGGTGGAGGGACACTTACTTTCTCTGTTAGACTACACCTTTCGACCTACCTTAACCTCAAAACAATTCGCTTATATTCGAAATATCAAATCACAACAAATTCATATTTTCTAATTCTAACAACTTTGGCTTCTCTTTCAAAATCTCAGCTCTTTCAAGTCACCGAGTAAAGCGTCACTGCCTCAGAAAAGAAGCCCTTAGAGTTCCTAATTGAGTATCCAGACCCAGTGTACTTAATTTCAAACACAACTGCCTTATTGACATCCGAATCCAAAACAAATAGACCACTAATGTACTTCTTGTCGGCTGTGCTGATTTTGAATTGCTGACTGAAAGTGTCACCTTGCTGGTACACCACAAACTGCTGATTTTTCTCCTGGAAATCGTTCGAACAGCGTGCAAAGAAGAAATTTCCATTTCTTGAAGTCAAACACTTACCGGTAAACTTATCTTGGATGGCAATGTAACGTCCTTCAGTCAACTGGCCTCTCATAGTCTTGTATCCGGATTCAGTCCATAAAGAGCCCAGCTCTGTTTGGTTTCCATACGGAATCTTGGCATATCTCTGCTTATACTTGCTCAAGCATTGGGCGCAGCCCACATACTTACCATTGGAAGTCACTGGCTCTTCTGCCTCGGAAATTGTAGGAAGCGAATAGTCCGGGTTCTTGAAATCAAACATATCGGTCAAATCTGACATGTACTGTCTTCTCCAAGGGTTCATTTCTTGGGAAGTGATGTCCTTTCCGAACTTCTTACTCACCCAAGTCTCCAAGAACTTAATTTGGGAATTATGGTCCGATGGAGTAGTATAAACATGTCCTCCTCTAGTCCATGGAGAAATGACGTAGAAAGGCACTCTGAAACCAGGTCCAGAAGGCACGTAATGGTTCAAGTTCTCAGGATCAATGAACCATTCACCGTCAGTGCCTTGTGGAGACACAAAAGGTGAAACATGGTCACCTTGACCTCCAGTCTCATCGTAAGAAATGATCAAAGCAGTCTCTTTATACGAAGGAGAGTTCATCACGGCTTCAACGACCTTTCTTTGGAGCCATGCACCGTCTTTTGGCTGATATGGAGGGTGTTCAGACAATTCGGTAGGGCCAATGATGTAGGAAACTGAGGGTAAAGTTCCATTGGCACAAGCATCGTAGAAGTTCTGCAAACTGTGATCGTAGGAGTTTCCCTTCTCAATAATTGATGAGTTTCCATGTTGATATTGTCCAAACCAAGCCAAAGGATTGTCATCGAAATTGTTATGGTCTTGGTAAACCAACCAGTCAATGCCTGCCTCTTCCAAATACTCTCCTGTGGTTTTCCACCTCAATGGGTAACAAGCATACTTGCTACCATCCTTAGCAGTCTCACAACCTGGTGTTTCGTAGTTCTCAATGTATGGTCCACCCATGTAGGTGTTGTTTCCAGGTGGAGAGCCTGGCACATTGATGGTACCCGAAGCCCAGGTGACTCTGTTGGGGTTGGTAGGTCCAATAACACTTTCAGCGTACATATCAGCCACAGTCCATCCATCAACAATATCAAAGTGCACTGGAAGGTCATCACGTCTGAAATGAGACCAAGAGTATGGTGTGTTGTGGAGCACCCATCCATCAATAGCACCATCGTTCCAAGCTTGATGATTTGGGTTCCAACCGTTACTTCCGAAGTAACTGCATTGGTTACTGTCCAGGTAAGATGGATCGTCGTTCAAATAGTACGGCAAAAGGTACGGCGTTGCCGATTTTCCGGTTGGTTGGTAGAACACCGATTGGTTGGAGTTACGCATAAGGACATTTGGGTCCTTGTAACCTCTAACACCAGCCAAAGTACCGTAGTAGTGATCAAACGCTCTATTCTCTTGCATGAACAACACCACATGCTTGATATCGGTGATATCGTGGTTCAAAGTGGGTCTCCAGTGGTCAAGTTTTGCATCTGCAACACCTGCAAGAGCACCCAAAAGAGTAGCGGCCAAAGCACCGTTAATTGCGACCATTTTGAGTGGCTTAAATTGCTGGCTTGGCACATTAGCCGGTCATGGCTCCATACTTTATATATTCGCCAGATTTTCAATAATGGTTTACTGTTTGTATGTTTGCAACGCGGAAACGTTTCCCTATCATGATGCGACATAGAGATGCATTCGTGCATATGCGGGGGTGGCACCTACAGATGACAGATAACGCTGAGATTGAGTATTTCTTGGCATGGCGAGAAAGCCAAGACGAAATTGACCCGACATGATAGAATTTCGATCAGAAATCGACTTGATAAACCAAATTTTCCCATTCGAATAGCTTTTACATTCGCCGAAAGAAGGTTTCGAGGTTGCAGCCTATGAGGCGCGAGGTTATGCGTGAAGCATAATCGCCAGCCACGTGCATACCAGACACGAACTTGACAGAAGCGGATCTAATTACCGTTTTGGTGCCTGAATTTTATTATCTGGGAGATTATCGCACTTGCGCCCTTGTTTGGAAAGGGAAAAATACTGTTATTTTTTGACGTTTTAAGTACTATACATATATAGAGTGTCATACCCAGTTGAAAGTATAGTATCTAGAAAATTCACAAGAAAATCAATTTCTCTACATTGCTCTCCAACAATTATTAATAATGGCACCGTGGGCTCCAGCTAATCAACGCTTTGTCATATCAAACACATGTCTATTATGATGTTGCATTGCAACGCGACCGCGCGCATATCAGCCTCATTCTGCAAAAATATGCCATGCACAATTGAGTGGATGCATGCGGTTGCATTCAATCCTCCAAGCCCACGTTATCTCTATTGTTTTCAAGATGTCACAGGATTGGGAAAGATTTAAGATATCCGAGCACTTCAGAACGTTGTATACGTGCTAATTCCGCAATTTCCACGTCTTTATTCCACAATGCAAAGCATATCGCTACCCAGACTATTGGGATTCACCGTGACAGCGCTTGTTGTTGTGATTTCCGTGTTTTCAGGATGGCTACTTCGAAATTTGGAGTCTGTCTACCTTCTGAAAGTGAAATTCAACGATCAGAGCTCCGGAACTACCACTTTTCACTGGAATGTCACGCGTGGAATCATCAATCGTGCTGGTGTTCCTAAGAATGTCATTCTTGTCAATGGAGAGTACCCTGGACCCACCATTAACGCTCAAAAAGGTGAGACGTTGAGCATCACAGTCGAAAATCATCTCAATGATGAGAGCTTGAGTGTCCATTGGCACGGCCTTGAATTGAAAGGCGCCAATTTGATGGATGGAGCTCATGGAATCACTCAATGCGGAGTACCTCCAGGTCAAAACTACACATATAAAGTTCCACTTGACAAATCTGGAACGTTTTGGTGGCATGGTCACTCGAATGGACACAGAACAGAGGGTTTATACGGAGGACTCATAGTACATGACCCAAATGAGCACTATACCCTGCCAAGATCCTACGATAGAGAGGCAGTGATCTTCCTCACAGACTATTATAACGACAAATACTCTAGAGTATTGGATTGGTACCTTTCCATTGAAAGTGCAGGCATGGAGCCTGTTCCAGATGGAGGACTTATCAATGGATTTGGAAAATTCAATTGCTCAAAATTATTGAACGACAATCACGTCTGTGATCAAAATATTGGCAGATTCAGTGAAATCTACTTTGAACCAGACAAAAGGTACCGTCTTCGAATCATCAATGCCGCATCTATATCAAACTTCGAGTTCTCTATAGATGAGCATACGTTGTCAGTCATTGAGGCAGACTCAACAGAAGTTGAGGAGACTGACCCAATCACGACATTACCAATTGCATCTGGTCAAAGATACTCGGTTTTGATCGATACAAATCGTAAAAATCACTCATCTTTCTTCATGAGAGCGACTATGAACGATGAGTGCTTCAACTACGAAAATAACGCCTTGGACATGGAAATCAAGGCTGTTGTAAAGTACCACGAGAAACGAAGCGTGTCAAGAATTACAAATTTGGTGAAAAAAAAATTGAATTTGGACTCTGACCCAGATTCTCAGCCATGGTCATTTACATCAAATGTATGTAAAGACTTAGACCAGTCATTGCTTGTTCCGAAGACAATTGAGCCTGTTCCAGAAGCAGACGTGTCTGTTGTGTTATACTCAAAGATTATGAGACTTCAAAGACGTGCTAGAGCGCCTTATGGGTTCCTTAACCGCACGAGTCATCTACCAGCTATCGGTGCACCAAACGTGTTTGTTGACATGGGCATTGTTGATATCAAAGACACAGTACATGTTCCAACAGTTCAAGGACGACCAAATCATGAAAAATATGGTGGAGACCAGCTCGTTGTGGACGTCAAAAAGGGTAACACTGTGGAAATCATCATTAATAATTTAGACGAGTCTCCACACCCTTTCCACCTCCATGGCCACAGTTTCTGGGTGGTACATATTCATGAGCCAACGGGTCGTAATGGTCAGTGGTCAGAGGAGTCAATCTCAAACTATAACTTGAAAAAT
This sequence comes from [Candida] citri, assembly GCA_030571295.1. Lineage (NCBI taxonomy): Eukaryota > Fungi > Ascomycota > Pichiomycetes > Serinales > Metschnikowiaceae > [Candida] citri. The sequence goes on along the minus strand of JAJLXN010000007.1, from coordinate 418,443 downwards.
CCGATAAAAAGAGACACAGTTACAGTACCCAGATTTGGACATGTTGTATTACGTTTCACAGCGGATAACCCTGGAATTTGGGCACTCCACTGTCACATGGAGTGGCACATGGCCAGTGGCATGATGATGCAGTTTGCAACTGGAATGAGTGAATTTAATGAAAGTGCAGAGCAAAAAATGATTAATTTTTGCAAGGTGGAGAGAGATCTTGGAGCAAAATTATTGAGACCATTGGCGGGAGCCATTTGAGCTGTCACAAGGGCACAATCTTTTAAAAGAAAAGAAAATAGGATGTATTTTATTGGTTAAAAAGCAAGATATATCAATTTATGTATACATCTGCAGGTGAACACTTTGGTATATGCGCTGCAATATGCATGCGATCTAAGGTACCGATTTGCACCAGATTTGCGTTTATCTGCAGTGCCACATCAACTAAACGTATGCCCATGCGATGTCAAGGCTTCTTGGAGGCTTTGGTGCATGTTTCGAAAGTTGATGCATATCAAAAAAACTGTTGCCATTGTCAGGCAAAATTATGGCTGGAAGTAAAATATCAGGGAATGTAAACATAAAAAGTTAATCAAATACAGTCAATGGCTCAACATGACGAAATGGCTACCGATTCTGACCTCTGGATGTAAGTATAATGACTGATTTTGGTCGAAGGAACACTCGAGAGACGATGATGTTTCTGTCAGAGGAAGTCATCTAGGTTCAGGTTTCAATCCAATTTTTACTTTCCATAAGCACCTTTCGTGGGGCCTATAGAAGTCGAATCAAAAATCACACAAGCAGACCCGTACATCCTGATCCTGAAAACATCCTTACACCAGCATTGAAAGATCCTTACACCAACAGTTTAAAAACCTTTACACCTATAGTTAAGATTATGCAGCCTATCCAAACTAGTCTAATATTCAAGTGTCTCCCTGAAAGACATGTCAATTTCGACTTTCCAGGTAAATTGACCGGCATTCCCATCAACTCCAATCAACTCCATTCATAATCAACCCATGAAGACCCAAGTTTCGCGCTGGGCTGGCCATATCAAAACCCAAAAGTGGATCTGGGATGATACATACTCCCTTGGCGGAATATACCATTTGAATACGCTCCTAAAAGGCCTCATACCCTCAAATTCCGACTTGCTTTACGGATATGGCTTTATCTTCAATAATCAGACAAACACGAACTTGGGATCAGACGGTTACGATAACTACCAAGCACCTCAAGATGAACAAGGAAACCAACTCTTCTCAAGACGAATGTGGGTTGGTGGAAATCTCGAGTATGGGCAACGTCCGTTTATGGCCAATGATCCTGTCAGATGTGTTGAAAAAGTCCATTCTGTTCGAAGTGTGGGAAATAGCGTATTTGTCAATATAGCTAGAGACTTCTCGCTACTTGATGAAGCTAAAACACACATGATGAAGGAGACCAGGGTCTTGATGTATACAAATGACCGTTTTCAGAATGCTGAGAGCTCGAAAATGGGTAGTTTGACTACATCAGTGCCTAACTGCATAGCATACCAGAGCATCAGGCTATCTCTACTGGATGTGATGAGATTTAGCTCACTTTCATACAACTTGCATAAGATCCACTACGATAGAGAGTTCTGCAAGACAGAGAACCTCCATAATGTCATTGCTTCAGGTCCATTCTTGCTGCTGATCATGCTCCACTACTTCTGCAGTATTTTTCCGGAATCTCGGATCAAATCGTTCAAATATAAGAACGGAGAACCTTGTTATATCGACGAGGAAGTTCAAGTTTGTGTTTTCGAATCAAACAATGGTTATGATGTACAAATATTGAAGGATGGCCGTAAGTTATGTGGGGGCCAGGTCAAAGTGTACTAGGTACGGACTTCGGGAGCCGTTTGATGTCATATGTTCGTAGAGCCATCTGATGTCATAATATGAACTCCCAATGCTGCTCTAACCAATCTAGATGGATTGGTCGGAATGGAATAAAGCCAAAAGTTTAATCTGCATTAATAAGAATATAGCATATTACGAATCATGAATATCGCGTTGCCTCATGGAAATGAACAACACGTTCTTAGAAAGAAGAAATCTTACATTGGTCGTATCTTAAATGGCTTATACCTTCTCAGCCTCAAAATTGCGCTTCTTGCAAATCGAAAGTGAATCATGCATGATGCCGCATCCGGATCAGGAAGACACAGATTCACTTTGCAACATGTCCAAGTTGGCAGGTGCCGAACCATGGATGGCTGGTACTGAATTTACCACCTCCCACGTTCTAAGTGAATACAGTGAGGTCAGAGACTCCCCTATTTTATGGAGAATGTGCCTGGCGCCGTTGATGCACGAGGTGCCTCGCATATACATGGCATTGCAGGTGCTGCAAACGCAGATTTTCGATAACGATTAACCATATGAAATTGATGAGTTTATTATAAAAGGTGGAAGAATGTCCTATCTGATGATAAATTCACCAACGCTCTTCATCACTCACTGACTAATCCGACTTTTCTAGCCATGGTTCTCGCTTTCTTGCCTTTATTGGCTGCAACAGCATATGCAATTCCAACTAATGCAGTTAGGTCAGTAAGTGGACTCAATCACGTCACCTATCCTGTCAAATCGTGTTCTGGAGTGAGTGAGGCCAACTACTTCTCATGTAACGCTCCAGGAACGGTTTCTGCCACGTCTTGTTGCTATGAAAACTACGGTATCATCATGCAAACGCAATTTTGGGATTATGACACTTCCTCATCGAAGAAGAGAGATAATCAAGAAACCCAAAAGGCTAAGCGTGATGATGTGGACACTACATTCACTATCCATGGTCTTTGGGATGATCTCTGCGATGGCTCTTACAAGACCTACTGTCAACCAAGTCAAGAGTTCAGTGACTCAGATGATCTCGAGGATATCATCGTGAACACCTTCGGACGTCAAGATTTATACGATATTATGATCAAATATTGGATCAGTAATGAGAACACCGATGCTTCATCAAAATCGCTTTGGGAGCACGAATATAACAAGCATGGTACTTGTTTCAACACTTTGCAACCAACATGCTTTACTGGGCTGTATACCAAGCATGAAAACGCCATTGCCTTCTTTCAAAAGGTTGTTGAAGTGTGGAATGGATTGCCTACTTATGAATTCTTGGAAAATGCCGGCATTGTTCCATCTACAGACCAACAATACTCGTTACTGGACGTTCAAGCTGCTTTGTCGTCCAACTTCGACGGAAAAGAGGTTTATGTCGGTTGTACTGATGGTGCTATCAACCAAATCTATTACTATCATCAAGTGAAGGGTAATGCTTTGACTGGAACGTATGAAGCGATCGATTCGTTGACTTCTTCGAACTGTCCTTCTGATGTTTGGTATTATCCAAAGTAGGTGAGATCAGGAGGGGAAAAAGGAGATTTTTAAGACGAAAATGATGTTTTGATGTTTGTTCTGTTTGTTTAGTTTGATTGAAAATGGTTTTAAGAGGTTGGTCGTGGCTTTTCATAGAAATCAATGGCCCTTCGAATTTGAGATATGAGTGTAGTCTGAGGTGGGTGAAATTGCCACAAAAATGATCAGAGTATGACGACTTTTTCGATGATTCTAGTTTGATCTAGTAAGCAAATGCCATTTCAAATGAAATTACACTCTTAAACGACCCTCATGTGTATGAATTATAATGGTGTATGAACATCTTTCATAGAGAGCATATACATTCAAAGAGGTGCACAAACGTCTTTAAAATCATTGAAGACTGAGATGAAAATAATTGTAATAGTCAAGAAATTTGAAAAATCAGTCTCCAATCATTGAATTTACCTTCTTCTTACCTTCTTTGGCCAATTTTCTTCATCACTTCCTTTAGACACCAAAGTAACATAGATACACAAGTTAAGTGGGCTACTGAGGCTAAAATAGGGCAAATATTCAGACCAAATGATCGAGTGACTTCACAGATTAGCAAAAACTAAGCTTTGGGGTGTCATTTGTGTCTTTCGGGTGTACTTCAGGCCATAAAGTTAACTCCATAGAATGATACTTCAACATAGTGACACTGATCCACGTCATATCACCAAAAACATCAAGAGTCATCATTAATGTCTCTCATTTACCTTCTACTGTCCTCTTAATTCATTTTTCATCGCTCTACACTCTCGTCCCTCTTCCCCTCTCTTCCTCTAACTCCTCCTACAATCTCTCCAAACATAACATCAATTGTCATATAAATCAATCAGATGACAACAGTTTACTCGGTCAAACCAATGACACCACAGGCTGGTCTGCCTCCAGCGTTACCGGTCTTCAAAGAGTCAGCGTGGCCACCCTTACCCAAGTCATCGGTACCGTCGTGAACAACAACAGATCTACCAACAATAGAGTTCTCACCAATCAACTTCAACAAGAGGTCTTGCTTGGTACCCTTGGCAACACCGTTGGAGTCAGTGGTGATGTTACCCAAGTCACCAACGTGTCTCTCGTCGTCCTCTGGAGCACCGTGAGTCTTACCGAATGGGTTGAAGTGAGGACCAGCAGAAGTACAACCGTTGGTGTTGTCACCGAAGGTGTGGATGTGGAAACCTCTCAAGGCGTTGGCATCGTTACCCTTGATGTCCCAAGAGACGGTGGTTGGCTCAGACTCGGAAGTTTGCTCGAAAGTAACAACACCGGAAACAGACTTGTCTCCTCTAAGAACAGCGACTGTTTGTTAGTATTGTCATGCTGAGAGATTTTTCATTGACACTGATTCGAAGGCAAATAGGAGAAACGGAAAGAGTAAAGAAATTTGCTCAAAATTCTCGAATTGTCGGAATTTTCCATCTCGTGCCGCATTCATCGCAGAAACCTCGGAAATTTTCACATACCAGCTTTGACCATTTTGAATTGATGAATTGATTCTTTGAAAAAGAAGTTGATGGGGAATTACCGAGTTTCGCCTCGACCCTCCATATATTAGTCAGGACCCGTGGCATTATGCAGTACGTTGCTCTCCTTTCGTAACATGCTTAGCTTCGAAAGGCGGAGAGCCAATGCGACGTCGGTCTGGCAGTGTCCGCGGAACTGTGGAGTCCCACGGAAACATCCATACACCAAACTCTCCAAACGCTTGCGTGGGCTGGGGAGCATTCCGTTTTTATAGTCTCACTGGGGACTTTAGTGGTTACCACCTGCGTGGTTATGCTTAAGCAGCTTAAGTAAGAGACTTGAGATTCGAGGGCGATCGTGGGGGCAACGCCGGTCTGCAGTGCGTCAACTAAAGTGGGAGGTGCATTTGGCGTCCGGTTTTTGCATTCGAGTCAGTGTGTGGTGGTATCTCAATTCCGGTCACTGATGAGTAGCGATCACCGAAACCGGAACAGAAAATCCTGATCTCGGTGATTGCTTCGTCATTCCGGTTTACTTACCCCCGGTACCTCTCTCCTTGTCTCTTTTCCGGTCTTTCTCGAGTCTCTCTAGTCTTCTAGATAAAGAATGCATCTCCCAAAATGTCCATCCGAGAGCGCCCACGACGAGTCCGATGTAGATGAAGAATCCCGGACGCTTGAATTTGTTAAGAAATCCGTCGATTGGAGTGTAGTAGGCCATGGCGAAGCGTAAAGCAACTGATGAAGCCTGTAGAGCTCAATTGGAATAGATGATGGGATGATTGGATCGAAAAAGACTCCTAAACGATCTCTTATGTGAATATATTCTTGTTTCTTCAAGAAACGAAGCAATTGGATATGGTTTTTGATCGACAATTCCACTCAATTGACTTTACTTTCACGTGCTTGCAGAAAACCCAAAAACAAAGTGCAAAAACTAAACAATTCCCTTCAAAATTCAACCTTTTCCAATTCAAATCAATATCTGAAAGTTTATTTGCCACTCAACGTTACGGCTCGGTGGTTTTATACGCTTCCCCAGTATTATCACCTTAAGACAAACGGCTTACCGATTGCTATCCTGCAGATAAGTGATCCACAATCTTATCGAATCGCCCCCCAGTGGCAACTCCTTACGGTGGCTACCACAATTCTTCCTTGAATAAACAAAAACCCATCATGTCCGACTCCAAATCTTACATCGTCACTTTGAAAGACTCTGCCTCTGACTCTGACGTCTCCGGAGTCAAGCTGAAGATCTCCGAGCTCGGCGGCAAAGTCGTTGATGAGTTCTCCTTGATTAAGGGCTTCACCTGTAAGTTGCCAGCTGTCCATACTGACTCAATTAAGGACCACGAGCACGTGTTGAACATTGAGGAGGACAAGGAGGTCAAGATCCAATAGACTGTTTAGTTAATTGACGTTTTATGCTGAGGTGGCGGGTATCCGCTGCTGTAATTCTCTCGATTTGAGGGGGGCCTCGGTGGCAAATGCCTTAAGGGGGCAAAACCGAATTTTTTTTCTCTTAATTCTTCTGATTTGATCTTTTCAAATTATTTCTATTGATTCTCTCGAGCAATTGAGCCGTTTGGGGCATAAATTTTGGTGTCCGTTTTGTGTCTCAATTGCAGCCACGAGAGACGTGACCAACCAACCAATTGGTAGAAAAACGCAGAGAAAAAACCAAAAAAAAAAAAAAACAATTACAATTGACTCTCGAGCCTCATACAAAGAGTCAAGAAAAACACCCCAAAAACACCCCAAAATCACCTCCCCTATTGAAACCCTCAACCAGATTCCTCTGGTTTAGGAGTAGAACCAGTCACCCATGATGCAGTGGTTGTTCTATGCTTGTCTGCAGGATACCCCATAAAACCGGACCGGCCGCAGTTGACAGTTTGACACGAAAAGTTGCAAAAAACCCACCAAGTAAGGGTCAATTCGCCAACATCACTTTTCCACATCATTTCCAAACTCCCAAAAACCTATCCCATCTTAACCACAGCCTCTTTCGCTCTTCCGTGGAACAGTCTATATGCCTTCTAGAACCCCACGTTATCGTCCTGCAGGGGTCTAGGGCACTATATAAGGAACCTGGCACCTCCGGTTTTCCAAATTAACCATTTGAGAATGAGCTACGACAGGTATAATTTGCAGCCAACGCTCAAACCAGTGGATAATCTTTTTCTTGATCGGCTCAGGCAATTCACCGACCAAGGAAGGTACAAAGAGTTCAACTTGCCCAAGTTCTATGACTTAGACAGAAAGGACTCTAATACTGACGCTATCAACCTCCAAGTCTGGCGGGTTCCAGACAAGGATGGCAAGACAGACCGTCCACTTTTCAAGGATATTGATTTTGACTCAATTGAGTGGAAAGACGCCAAAAAAGGCGACAGTTTTGGTCCATCTTGGAAGACCTTTTGGTTCAAGATTGAATGGGAGATTCCTGAGCTGTGGTTGGAGTCAGGCGAAGAAGAAATCGACTTCGAATGGGACTGCAGCAACGAGGGTTTGATCTATGACCCAAGTGGCTTGCCTTTACAGGCATTCACAGGAGGAGACCGTAACCTCTTCAAGTTGCCTAAGAAGTACAAAGTCAAGGGTAAGCAGCTATTCTATTTGGAAATTGCATGCAATGGAATGTTTGGTAACGGTTCTGGCGGATATGTTGATCCGAACAGATACTTCAGATTGAACAAGTGTGACTTGATTTGGCCAGATCTCAACGCCAGAAAGTTATATTGGGATTTCTGGATTATTGGTGATGCTGCAAGGGAATTGAGTGGAGCAGCAAAGCATCAAGCTGCTTCGATTGCAACATCAATTATGGACACTTTTGACTCAGATGACAGAAAGTCCATTCTTAAATGTAGAAAGATTGCAACGAAGTATTTGGGTACAGATTTCGACTCTGACAAGGTTTTCCATGTTAATCCTTTAGACAAGATTGACGTTTATGGTGTGGGAAACTGTCACATCGATACTGCTTGGCTTTGGCCATTTGCAGAGACAAGAAGAAAGATTGTCAGATCTTGGACTACTCAATTGAAGTTGATCGAGGATTACCCTGAGTACATTTTTGTTGCTTCTCAAATGCAGCAGTTCAAGTGGTTGAAGGAAGATCATCCAGAGATTTTAAAGAAGATCAAGGAGAAATTCACAACTAACCAGTTCTTGCCAATTGGTGGTACTTGGGTCGAAAACGATACCAACATGCCAACTGGAGAGTCTCTCATTAGACAATTCCTCTTAGGTCAAAGATTCTTGATCAATGAGTTTGGAGCTCCATCCACGATCTTCTGGTTGCCAGATACTTTTGGATATTCCTCACAAATTCCACAAGTTTGTCAAATCGTTGGAATTGAGAAGTTCTTGACCCAGAAACTTTCCTGGAACAACATCAACCAATTCCCACTTTCTACTTTCAACTGGAAGGCCATCGATGGCTCCCAAATTTTGGTCCACATGCCTCCAGCCAACACTTACACCGCTTTAGCCCATTTTGGAGATGTTGTCAGATCGCAAACTCAACACAAGAACTTGAGAGATGTCCCAACAGGTCTTTTGCTCTATGGATACGGTGATGGTGGAGGAGGACCAACTGAGGAGATGTTGGAGAAGTTGAGACGTTGTAGAGGTATCTCCAACACCAGTGGAGCTATTCCTTCAGTCCATGTTGGTAACACCGTTGAAGACTTCTATGAGGATGTTTTGGAGAAGTCCGATTACGGAAGAAACTTGCCAACTTGGTCGGGTGAATTGTACTTGGAATTCCACAGAGGTACCTACACCACACAAGCAGACATCAAGAAGTTCATGAGACTGTCTGAGGTGAAGATGCACGATTTGGAGTTGCTTGCCACGTACCTTTCCGTGACGACCTCATACAAGTACCCAACTAAGGATATCCATGATCTCTGGGAAAACATCGCTCTTTGTCAATTCCACGACGTCTTGCCTGGTTCCTCTATTGGAATGGTCTACTATGAAGAAGCCAAGCCAATGTTGCTCAGAGTTCAGGAAAAATTAGACAAGTTGACTCAAGAAGCCTTGGATCACATCAACAAGACAAAGTCGCTGGATGTTGCTGCCGTCAACACGTTGCCATGGAACAGAATTGAGCTTTTGGACATTCCAACTGCTGAAGTTTCTGCCATGAAGTTGGATGCTGACATTGTCAAGAGCGAAAACGGTGACTTGACGTCGTTTGGTTTCAACACTGAAACTAAGAGTTTCTTGAGAAAGGACGACATCAAGTACCCTGCTTCGATCAAGAAGGTCAAGGAACACGACGGCTACGTTTTGTCCAATGACTTGCTCAAGGCAAAGATCACATCTAACGGTATTATCACCTCCTTGGTTGATTTGACCACTGGCCGTGAGATTATCGACTCCAGAGTGACTAAACAGTCTACTGGAGGAGGAAACCAGTTTGTTGTGTTTGTAGATACACCTTTGGCCAACGACGCTTGGGATACCGAGGTCTTCTCTTTCCAAAAATTCAAGTATCTTGGTGATGGTGAAGTTTTGTCGGTTACAAGCAACCCATTGGAGTCGAAGTTGGTTATCAAGCATGCTATCTCCAGCCAATCTACAATTGAAACCACAATTTCTCTCCTGGGTATCACCAGTGATTCGGGAATTGCACAGAACAACTTCTTGAAGTTCCACTGTAACGTTGACTGGCACGAAAACGCCAAGTTCTTGAAAGTCCAGTTCCCAACTACAATCCAGACCCCACCATTTGCCCTGTTCGAGACCCAATTTGGTATCACCCAAAGACCAACCCACTACAACACTACTTGGGACGTGGCCAAGTTTGAGGTTTGTCACCACAAATTCATGGACTTGTCGGAGTACAACTACGGTGTCTCCATCTTCAACAACAATAAGTATGGTGCTGCCATCCATGGCAACTTGTTGCGCTTGTCTTTGCTTCGTGCTCCTAAAGCACCAGATGACAAGGCTGACATGGGCACCCACGAGTTCTCCTATGCTTTCTACCCTCACAGTGGAAACTTGAACCCTGATGTTGTTAAGTTGGCATACAACTTCAACTACAAGCTCTTGCAGACCACCGGGTCCAGCAAAGCAGTTGCCTCTCTCATTGACTCCATCACTTTGAAGGGTGACCAATCGCTCATTTTGTCCAATGTCAAGAGAGGTGAGGACGATGAAGATGTCAATATCTATGAAAACATCGATGTCCAATTCAAGGGCCAGAAGTCGATTGTTCTCCGTGTTTACGAATCCTTAGGTGGACTGTCGTACGGAAAGATCCACTTCAATGACTTGAAGGTAGACAAGGTGTTTAAAACCAATGCCTTGGAGGCGGTTGAAGATGAGCTTGAGTTGCAGGACAACTCGGTCAAGATCGCCCTTCGTGGATTTGAAATTGCCACATATAAAGTGGTTTTGAAGTAAAACTGACAAAAAAACTTATGTTATAGCTACCAAATGTTCAATTGCTTTTTTCAGCCCTCAGTTGGAACAAAAAGTAACATCCTCTGACTTCATTTAGAACATGCTCTGCACTGGATCTGTATAATGCGATCCATCTCATACATCACCAGCTTACTACTTTGCTCCTCACTATGGCCGTCATCAACCAGCCCTCGGGTCAAATTAAGCTTACTAATGTCTCTCTTGTTCGAATGAAGAAGGATAAGAAGCGTTTTGAGATCGCTTGTTACCAGAATAAGGTCCAGGATTGGAGACTGAGGGTCGAGAAGGACTTGGATGAAGTTCTCCAGATTCCACAGGTTTTCATGAATGTTTCGAAGGGACAAGTGGCCAATAACGAAGATTTGTTAAAGGCCTTTGGAACCACGAACCACGATGAGATTATCCAGGTGATTTTGGATAAGGGAGAGATTCAACTCAATGAGAAGGAAAGAACCGCCAATTTGCAACAAAAACAGAACGAATTCCTCAATATCATCTCCACGAAATGTATCAACCCAAGATCCAAAAAGAGATACCCTCCTAGCATGCTTCAGAAGGCTTTGGCCCAGTTGAAGTTCCATTTGAACCCAAATAAGGCTACTAAGACGCAAGCGTTGGATGCCATCCGTTTATTGATTTCCAAGCAAGTCATTCCAATTGCCAGAGCTCAGATGAAGGTGAAAATCACTTTATTGGCTCGTGTGGAGTCCTGTTACAAGGAACATTTGCATCCATTGCTCGATAAGGTTGAGAGTGAGAACTCTGGCGAGAAGCTCTTCCAGGCAGTGGCAATTATTGATCCTTCTAATTATAAAGCCATTGTAGATGTTTTACAAGGTGATAATGCACCAATTAAGAAGGGAGAGGGTTCAGTTGAGGTGTTGGACATGGCAGCTGTTCAGGAGTAGGCAATTGTTCAGGAATACGACGCAACAGTTGAAAATAGCAATTTTAGACAGAGACAGAGATCGAGAAGAGATCTGGTGATGTCATGACAGGATAAATTTAGGTCAGGAAATGATGAAAGGCCAGGAAAGGATGAAGCTCTGTTGTGTTAAGCTCTTTTAGCTTGGGTGCGGTGACAGAGATGGCAGACATGGGTGATGAAGACAACCAAACAAAAGTCCAGAAACAAATTCAGATAATTTGAATGGCTATTGTTAAGACTGGTAATCTTTCAGACCACAATGGGTATGGTTAAAGTTGGTTGCGAAGAGATGGTCATTGATCTATTCTTGTTACCATTCTCAGTCCATAAAGTCAGAATAGATCATTAATTAAGGACAGAAATGATGAGGTTTATGAGGTTGAAGTAATAACCAAAACCATTCGCATAAGATTTCGAGGCTGATCCCAAAGCCTTGTGACTCTTTTTCCTGGTGTCTTTGACCATACTTAAGTTGGCCCGTACTTAGTATTGTTGGCGTTTCTCAATACACACCCATAGTACATAGTAAGAGGTCATTTCAGATCATTAACTAAGCATTGACTAAGGGCAAAAGTAATTGGGTTTATGAGGTTGAAGTCATAACCAAAACCATTCACATGAGATCTTGAGGCTAAACACGAAGCCATGAGACGTTTTTGGTTCCTTTGACTATACTCGAAGTGTCTTCCATAGAATTAATGGCATTCTCAATACGCACCCATAGTAGTGAGAGAAAGAAACACTTCACATACGTACTCAACTTTTGTGTCCAATGGCCTATAAAATCAATAGGATATGCTAAAAATGCATATATTATTTCAATGAAAACACTATACTTTTTTTTTTTTTGAAATCTCAACTTCTTTCGGAACCCCCAATTTCTCATCTCCATTCGTCTCTCATCGCACTGAATCCCATACAATCTCAACTCTACAACTAAACACACAAAACAAACACAAACCATAAAAGAAACACAACAAAACAAATAGAAGTAGTACACTTCTTATACCAATTTGGCAAGTCTTCCCCCAATTGCTGCAAAAAATGCTGCAAATTTTCTTCCCCAACTTCCTCCCCTCCATACGCACATCTGCACATCTGCACACTAAAATTTTCTTCCAACTACACCTTTTCCCCATCAAAAATGTCCATTGTTTTGCCATCTTTGCAAGGCCCAAAGACCCCTGCTTTCGAGTCCGTCAAGGGCTACTCCGCCCCAGTTCGTCGCCCAATCGAGCCTGTCGGAAGATACTTCTTGGCCCATGCCACCAGAACCTTGAGAGGCCACACCTGGTCTGAGTTCGAGAAGTTGGAGGCCGAGAGAAACGTCAAGCAAATCGAGGAGGACGAGGACCAAGACTTGGGTGACGAGGAGCAATCCGCCGAGTTGTTGGCCCACGACCCAAGAGAGTGGAAGGAGGCCGACTTGTATGCTGTTTTGGGATTGTCCCACTTGAGATGGAAGGCCACTGAGGACCAAATCAGAAGAGCCCACAGAAAGCAAGTCTTGAAGCACCACCCAGATAAGAAGTCTGCCTCTGGTGGATTGGACCAAGACGGTTTCTTCAAGATCATCCAAAAGGCTTTCGAGATCATGTTGGACTCCACCAAGAGACGTCAATTTGACTCTGTTGATGAGAACGCTGTTGTTGCTCCTCCAGCTGCCAAGTCTACCTACGACTTCTACGAGGCCTGGGGCCCAGTTTTCGAGTCTGAGGCCCACTTCTCTAAGAAGGAGCCAGTTCCATCTTTGGGTGGCCCAGAGGCTACTAAGGATGAGGTCGATGCCTTCTACAGATTCTGGGGCTCCTTCGACTCCTGGAAGACCTTTGAGTTCAAGGACGAGGACGTTCCAGATGACACTGCCAACAGAGACCACAAGCGTTACATTGAGCGTAAGAACATCTCCAACAGAAAGAAGTTGAAGGTTGAGGACAACAAGAGAATCATCGAGATGGTGCAAAGAGCCCAAAACGAGGATCCAAGAATCAAGGAGTTCAAGGAGGCCGCTAAGAAGGCTAAGGACAAGCAAAAGTGGGACAGAGAGGCTGCTGCCAGAGAGGCTGCCCAAAAGAAGGCTGAGGAGGAAGAGGCCGCTAAGAAGGCCGAGGAGGATGCTCAAAAGCAAAAGGTCGACTCCAAGAAGGCTAAGGAGGCTGCCAAGTCTGCTAAGAAGAAGAACAAGAGAGCTGTCAGAGGTGGTGCCAAGGAGAAGGGTTACTTCGGTGACGATGCCCAAGCTGGTGCCATTGACGCTGATATCGAGTTGTTGCTCGAGTCTATGGACGACCTCCAATTGGCTAACCTCGCTGGTAAGGTTGGTGGTGACGCTGACGCTGCTAAGGCTGCTTACTCTGAGACTTTCGCTGAGTTGACTGGTGCTGGAAAGATCTCTGCTGGTCTCTTGAAGTACTTCAAGTAAGTGGAGAGTGTTATAAGACATTAATACCTACGCTTCAGAAACCAAGTATTTTTTTGTCAGTCTACAAATAATCTCTTGTAAGTCTACAAATAATCTCTTGTAAGTCTGTAAATTGATGTAGTATCGAAGGCAATCATCGCCAGTGGCTGGTGAATAGAAGGACAGTTGCTTACTGTCAATCGCTCACTGTCAATCGCTGACTATCATTCAATTGACATCGCTCCATTGCTGATTAGCATTATTTGCCTTTCCCATGTATCTTATCGTCAAGTCATTCAAATATGCCTCCAGGATTACTCCTCCTCGTCATCAACGTCCGGAACATCAATCTTGTGCTTGAGAGGGTTGGCGGCATTGTGGTAATGAGCCTTTCTCATCTCCTCGAACTTCCTATGCTTTTCCTCCGCCAGCAATGGGTTTTCCTCGGCCTCGTCCTCGTCCTCGTCCTCTTGCTCTACTTGTCTGTCGACGATTTCACCACCGTTCATCGATTGAGTCACTGGATCGTCCTCATCGTATTGGCCTTCGCCCAAGGAAAAGTCTGGAATAGATATTTTGTCCTCTTCCTCGTCGGCTTGGTAATATTCACCTTCCGGATTGAATCCACCTTCATATGGTGTCTTAGGTTCGTCAATCTTCATGGTAGCGGCCTTTTCTTGCTCAGTCTTGTATAAATTGATCTCATCCCACTTCAAGTGCTCTGGAAGCTCATGCTTTGGCTCCTCGTCGTCGTTGTGGGTCTTTGCCTCGGCGATCTTGGCTCTAATGCGGTCGCCTTTCGTTGCTTCCGTTGATCGTTGTGCGTTCAATCTTGTGTTACGGATCACTTCCTGACGATCAAGATCGCCTTCATTGTGCTCGTTAGGAGAGCTTTCAGACTTGTTTCTTAGAATTCCTCTTGGTTCCATGTTCATAATTGGAGAATGAAGTATAAGGAGTTGGGTCAGGCTTAAGAAGGTGGCATGGGGTAGCACATCCGTACACCATATTTGGCGGGGGCCAAGAACCGAACAAAGTTTAGAAATGAATGAGCCATTTGAAGCCCTCGAAGTTTGGGATGAAGGTTGGACGCAGATATTTCATTGGAGGAAGCAATTGGCGATTGATTTTGGGCAGTTTTACTCCAAATTCGTAATTTTGGGGAATATGACTGGAAAACTCACCAGTGGCAGAATTTACAAGTGGAACCTGTCAATTCCATGGAAGCCGATGAAACGGAGATGACTCTGGAAGCTCGTAATGACGATGGAAGTCAATCATCGATCTTGTCAAAAGCATCTGATTGCAAAATGTCACTTGCATGGAATTGTCACCCCAGATTGTCTGCAGTGCGGACGCCTGGCGGCAATGGCAATAAAGGCTCCCGGAGATTGAACTGGGGGAAGTTACCAGGTGTTTAGTGAGACGGGATAATCGGTAAGATCCGTTGGTTGTTAGTAAAAAACAAACTTTTGACTTGAAGAATTCATTGAGAAAATTCCGATGGCAAATTTTGTGCTGTAAAATGGACTGGGCGGGTAAATGGACAGGTAGATGAGGGTGTAGTTTTGGCTGCAACATGGTCAGAGCAATGAGTGAATAGATGACCAGAAGTGAGGACTAGGCGATATTGACTCAATGTTGCAATATGTGAGGTGTTGTAGCAATGGACAGTGAGACCTGGCGTATTGCTGTCCATGGACGTCACTGTCGACAATGTAACGACGATGTCAGAGTCATATGCAAACAAAATTGCCCTGTTTGTTAGTAATCACTGGTATAAGTATCTATTTAGAGTTTTTTTTGTCTTATTTTGTTGAGTTCACCTGCTTATTGTCAGGCTCATGGAGACGCCCTCAAAAGTAAACAAAACACGACGACAATGGCCAAAATTGAACAATTTTAGTAAATAAAAACAGTCTATTGTTTTTTGGTTTTGGTTTTCCATATGTTAAAAATGATCTTCATGAAAAAATGCTATGTAAATTTGTGTTTATTGAGACATTTCAAGAAGAAAGTGGTTGAGAATTTGCAGCCATAATTTGGGAGGAATGGTGGTATTTATAGCTGAGGAGTGTCAAAAACGAGAGAGAAACGTAAAGCGGCATACAAAACAAAAAAACAAACTTTAGTATTTGTGAATTTTTCAATTCGAGATTCTTAGGTGATTTTGCTTTTTTGTTTTTTTTTTCGTTTCAATTAATTATCTTCTTTTTTGTCTGGTGTTGGGTCCCGCTGCTACTCCTCGTTCTTGAGATCGAGACGAAACACGCCGTCAATGATCGAGGAATGAGAAAAAAATAGGGTCAGGTAAAAATAGAAATTGGAAAGAAAATGATGGTTACTATTTGGGCAGGCTTCATTGTGAAATTGGTCTTTTTGTTGGGTCTAATTTGGTAGACAATGATATTGAGGAATGACCACACAAATCTTGACAAAAGAGACGAAAGTGCTATTTTAGATGTCATTAACGTGATTTATATAATACTTAAACATTTTTGAGCACGCTCATTTGAGCTTTTTGTGTGATTCTGTTGGGCTTTGCCATTGAGGTACTAAATATGACTGCTGTAAACGAGCACTCAACGAAGTCAACCATTTATTCATAAATGGACTAAGGGGACTCTTTTATTAAATTGATACTTCGATCACCTTCAATTGAAGTCACTTTAGCTATCAGCTGCGGTAATCCATTGGCCAATGTGATGTTTTCTATCTATTATGGGCTCTACCTTGGGCTTAACTATGAGCATCACCATGAGCTCAACTATGAGCATCACTACCAACATTTCTCCATAAACAAAATGCCACCATCAATTAACGAAAGCTATCTAGAGCGAAAACAACTCAGTAAAGAGCATTGTCAACGATAATTTTGAAAAATGCTGAAAATGGCCATTTTGCCACGTTGAGCTATCAAGCTCAAGCATTAAACTTTACCATACAGTTTGATCAAGAGCCCTACACTGTATCATACTTTAAAGCCTTGAAAGGGGAAAATCAAGAAGTAACATGGCAAACAGTTTTGTCATGAATTCCCGTACTTTGTTGTCTTGCTTTAGTGCTCAATTGACCTGTTCCTCGCTGGAGCCTCGCTAAAGGCCTATGCTAATGAGGCTTACTACTGCCTCGTCAATCAGGCCCCGAACAACAAAACCGATGACTCTTTTCTAGGAGTGCTCAAGAAAAACAATCAATGATTAGGAAAGAATAGTTCTCTTCCCCATTGAGTTCACAACATTCATGGTTTGGTGACATTGGTGACATTGACGTGCCATTCGAATGAGCGTTTCAACTGAAATTCTGTCTTAATGACCAATTCCCATCGACAGTGCCCACACCCCTCAACAATTCCCTAACAATTCCCCCCCAAAAAAACAGAACTTCCATCTTCACCACCAATTGCCCCGCCCCATCGACAATCTCCTACAAAGATGCCCCGCTTGGTGGCTTCACCGCAAGCCTGGCGCATTCGGTTAGGTGCGTGGATGCACCTCGGATACGAGATGATTCAACCGTAACAATAGCCGAAGGTTCCAAACTTACGATTTGGTCGAAAATGGAAAAGTTCCAGAAACGTCCAATTTTGACGTATTTTCCGTCACTACTCTATAAATTCCCGACCCTTTATGTTTCTCGTGACTCGCCTATGATAAGGTGCTCCAGTGCGTCTAGAAATCACTAGCGTCATTATTCATATGGGAAGTTGCACGTGACGTCATCAGAAAGACGCCAACAACAGCCACAAAAAACGAAAAAAAACGTTCAAAACACGGTTGGAACCATAATTCAAAGTTCAAAAACTCGACTCAACTCGTTTTTCCCCAAAAAAACGCCTCCAAAACCATTTTCATCAAGGTCGTGCACTCACCACAAAACCGGCCCTTAACTGATTCGACCCAGCTGTTACCTTCCGCCTCCGAGGTTTATTCCTGGTCGAAAGCTTCACATACAAAACAAACATCGTGAATTATGGGCCAGACCTTCAGTTTCATGAACGTGTTCTCCAAGCTCTGGGGCGTTCAGAAAGAAATTCGTATCCTAATCTTGGGGTTGGATGGTGCTGGTAAAACCACAATCTTGTACCGCTTACAAATGGGTGAGGTGGTCACCACCAAACCTACAATTGGGTTCAATGTGGAGACGTTGAAATACAAAAACTTGACGTTGAACATTTGGGATTTGGGTGGACAAACGTCGATTCGTCCCTACTGGAGATGTTACTATTCCAACACTGCTGCCGTGATCTTCGTGGTGGACTCCACCGATAAAGACCGTATCGACATTGCTTGCAAAGAGCTTCACACCATGCTCAAGGAGGAGGAGTTGCTAGATAGCACGCTTTTGGTGTTTGCCAACAAACAAGATCAGCCTGGTGCTATGACTGCGGCAGAGGTGAGTCAAGCACTCAGTCTAACTGATTTGAAGGACAGATCCTGGAGTATTGTTGCCTCCAGTGCCATTCGTGGCGAAGGTTTGACTGAGGGTTTGGATTGGCTCATGGATGTCATTAAGGATGAGCAGTTGTAGTGTGGTGTCAATTTGGTCTCATCGTAGATGAGCTAGTAAAGATGAGCTAAGAAAGAAGAGAGAAACTCATCGAAGATGAGCCAAAAAAGATGAGCCAAGAAAGATGAGCCAGAAAAGATGAGCTGAAGAAGAGAGGACACCTCAGGTCCTAGTGTCTATTCGCCTGAGTCTGGGTGTTGTGTATAGACAGCCGGTCAGCATGAAGTTATGCTTGCATTAGAAAAGATAATTCATATGTATTCGTTCTGCGTTGTAGATTATTTTATTCATTTCCTCCGGAATTACTTTTCCTCACGCTCTTTCACTCTTTGCAAGATCGTCTTGATCATTTCGTTTCCAATGGCATTAGCCTCGGCGATTTTAGGCATAAAGAATTTCTGAGTCTCTTCAAACGTGGTCTCGTACATCCTGTAATCGCCTCTAGCAATGATTTCAGCCCAACGACGAGCAGCAAACGTAAACTCCAAGTCGTCACATCTAAAGGAAGGGTCACTGATGGCCACATCAATGCATCCCTCCAATGAGCCAGGCGTACAGAAAAGGTACTCAGTCACACCCAAAAAGATTCTAAATAGTGGCGTAGAGCAAATGATATGGTCATAAGGAATGATCCCCAATTTGTGCCAACTATCGACTATAGCCAATAATGACAAATGGGAGTTAGGTTGCTTGCCCTCCGGAGGCACTTTACTCAATGAAAACTTCTCTAAAATTGTATCGTCAAGCAAGAGGGACTCATGGTGAGGATTGTGGCGGAAAACAAACCTCTTTGCCTCGAAAAGTCGCTCTCTAAGCTCCTCTTTGTTGCCTTGAATCATCAATGTAAATAGCTCAGTAGCAGACTTGGCATATTGGAGAACTTGCTCATGAGCTGAAGGGTTAGTGATGGCCAACCCGGCATAGACGTGCCATTTGTTGGAGTAGATTCGAAGCGAAATGTTGATTTTGGCGTTTTCCATACCTCCTATCCATCTGGGTGTTTCCCATGGGTACTGATTACTCTGTTTCCAGGCCACTCCCATCGATAAAAACGCAGCATGCGTCACTGCTTGAGTGTCAGCAGTGATTTTATCGTGTTCAGCAGCAGAAAGATGGACTACTTTCGATTTAAAGCAGGTAATCAACTCCTCCACAAACTGGAAGTTCTCATCGGAGGCTCTGTGACGAATAAGCACCAATGGCTGGCCCGTAGGGTCCACTTTTGGTCCGTGGAGCGAATGCAATGAAATGATATCGATATCTTCTGGAACAAACTCCTCAAAGGCAGCAATTTCAGGTGCTTTGCATGACGTTTGACCACCAACTATAGCACCAACTTTCGTAGAAGGCCCATACTTTTTCACGATGGCTCTGATGTTTTCAGCTTCCACAGAGTAGAGAACATAATCAGCCACTCTCGAAACATGATGACCCGATGGTAAAATCTTGAATTTGGCGTCTTTAAACTTGACCAATGTCTCTTGATATAAGTCCTCTCTGTCGCTTCCTACGACGTTCCAACCGGCATCAGAAAATCTCTCGGCGTAGCTGGTGCCCATATCACCGAGGCCGATGATTCCAATTGTTTTGGATTTGCGGTCTTGGATCATTTGGAGAAGATGGATGTGAGTTGGAGGTGATAGTATGGGATTGGTAAGTGCAGTATAGAGTCATAGGGTGGGGAGAGAGGGTGGAGGATTAAGTTGGAGAGGATTTGAAAAAGAAAAAAAAAGAAGAAGAGAGGATGCTGTGGTGGGTTTATATATTGCATTTTGTATCTTTTTTTTGTATACTGAAGGCGGTTTTGGTGTGGAATTGGTGGAGGTTTTTGGTGGTATTTGATGGTCTGTAGTGAGTATACTTAGTGAGGGTGGAGCATGAGGTGAATGGTGAGTCAGTGGGACGTCAAAAAGAGGTAAATTCTTGATATTCATTAATGAAAGGAGAGTATTGGAATTTTTTCGGAATATACATTATATAATACTGTTAAAGAATCAAATTATTGGTCCATTTTGTTGGACAATGGGGTATTATATGGTGGTAGTTAGTCAGTGAGGGTATACTGTGAGACTGAGAGTGAGTCAGTGGGGGTCATGGAAAGTGGAGAAACTTTGAAAGTTTGATTTTACTAAAGAATGAAAATGTATTTTTCTATGAAAGCTCATGAGATTTTGAGTTTGAGATTCTAAAATTCATGCCATCTTGTAGGAATACGTGGTACTGTGCTGATTTAACGAGAATTAGGTTGAGACGATGAGGATTACGAGGAGAAAAAAAGACTTCTTCTAAAGTTCAATTATTTAAGTAGAGCCTGTTACTCAAATGATTGTTAGATCAACATATAAGGTGTCTTTGGGTGACTAAGGCCCTTCTTTACTGGAATTCACGTAACCTTTACTGACATCATGAAGTTATAGGTAACTTGGGAAGGGTATGAAATTCAACGATAAACAGGCCTTCGATCCTTGGAACACCATTTATGCATCAAATTTATTTTCACAAATAGCTGTGTCTTGCCCTTTCTGAATGGTATCTTATTGCATTTTGCATTGCATCAATAAGCGCACAATGACTAACTTACTGAGAGTGCCATCCAAGGAGCCCAAAGAGAATTTTATGGGAGATAATTTTTCTTGAGATAATCGCCAACATTGGTGAAGGACAAAACTACGTTTGAATTTCTTCAGCCTTTAGAATCCATTTCGTCAGAAAAGCAAAACAGTTTATAGCGTAATTGCCAGTGAGAGTGGAAAACACCAGAAAAGGCCATGCAAAGTGGGAAAAACAATGAATTTTTGATTTTTAAAAACTTATCAATTGAATTGGCTCATGTACAAGAAACGTTTTCAACCCTTTGCATCCCATGTCGATGACCCACTCTTAGAAGTTGTGGTGTTCTACCTCTCCATACTTAGTAGGATTATAGATCTACTGAGACATCCACTTACCACATAATTCACCCACAATAACAAACCTTCAACGCTGAAAACTTTTAAAATCAAATAGACTCGTTGTAAAACACACATTTATACTTTTTCCAGAATCGTTTCCCTAAAATTTGTGTAAAATAAGTGGACCTCCATTCATCAGCCTCGTTAACTATGGCCGCACTATTAGAAATAGAGGCCAGAAAACACCACCAACAACCCACAGAAATAACACTAAATATAAAAAACAATTGAGAAACTTTAAGAGAAACACGTCTTGAAAACACGTCTATACATATTCCAAACACTTTCCTCCTTCCATGTCAAAAATTCTCCCACCTTTCTCATTCCCATACTCAACTGTCTTAACCAAGGCCCTCACTTTCTCAGTCGCGTAGTTCACTAAACACTGCACTAAGATACCGCACTCAGTCCACTAACGCACTCAGTGCACTCACTTCACTAACCCACCCACTCCATCATGAGCAAAGTCTTCACTGCCCCAGGTAAAGCGTTCCTTGCTGGTGGATATCTCGTTCTAGACCCTTCCTATAATGCATACGTGACTGCTCTTTCCAGTCGTATGCATGCATACATCGAAGAAGCACCCATTGATGGTGTTTCTCAAGTAGTCGTCAGATCACCTCAGTTTGGAGGTGAATGGGCCTATGAAATTGAGTTCAAGGACAAGATCGGACACTTTAAAGAGAAAAACGGTAACAGAAATCCTTTCATTGAGGCTACTTTAAAGACAGTTCTCAATTATTCCAGGCCTGAAACTTCATTTAGTTTGGTCATTACGTTATTCTCAGATCCAGGCTACCATACTCAAGAAAACACCTCGAAAAAGAGCTCTGAAAACGGCAAAAAGGCTTTCCTTTATCATGGTAAACCAATTGAAAAGGTTCCAAAGACCGGAATGGGCCTGTCGGCCGGTTTGGTGTCGGTGGTGACTGGTGCATTACTTAGTTACTTCACAGGCAAGCCACTTGACGAAATCCGCTCCAAAATCCATAATGTTGCCCAGATCGCTCATTGTGAGGCTCAGGGAAAGATTGGCTCGGGTTTCGACGTTGCTGCTGCCGTTTACGGTTCCATTATCTATAGAAGATTCAAGCCAGAGACTATTGACCATATCTTGAGTAAACCTCTGACTGAAGAGCTCTGTGAGGAAATTA
Organism: [Candida] citri; assembly: GCA_030571295.1. NCBI lineage: Eukaryota > Fungi > Ascomycota > Pichiomycetes > Serinales > Metschnikowiaceae > [Candida] citri. The sequence goes on along the minus strand of JAJLXN010000007.1, from coordinate 396,191 downwards.
AGAGAATTGTCGACTCCGAATGGGAATTTAACCATGAACAATGCTCGATTCCGCATGGAATTCGCCTTCTTATGGGTGATGTTAGCGGTGGTTCTGAAACTCCAAAATTGGTGTCTAAAGTCCTCGCCTGGCGCAAATCTGACCCAAATAGTTTGGACGTTTACACTCAGCTTGACACTGCCAATGAAGGACTTATGAAAAACTTGAAAGATTTGCATGTTTTATACGAAAACGACCCACAATCATATGATGCCAAGATCGAGTCTGGAGAGGCCTTACAACCGATCGTTGAGTCTATAAAGAAGATCAGAGCTGGTCTCCAAGAACTCACAAGTCGATCTGGTGCTGACATTGAGCCTAAGGAGCAAACAGTTTTGCTTGATAACTGTGCTAAGCTTCCTGGATGTCTTGGTGGAGTTGTTCCAGGTGCTGGAGGTTACGATGCCATTTGTTTGTTGGTGGAGGAGAAGAAAATTCCAGAATTGAAGGAGGCAAGTAAATTGAACCCAGAGCTTGAGAAGGTTTCGTGGTTGGACTTGACTGAGGAAGCCGAGGGTATCAAGGAGGAGAGTGTGAGTGATTACGCTGGTCTTTTTTAGAGGAGTTTTGATCGGAGATGAATGAGGAGAGAATGTTAATTTAGAGTAACAAAAATAGAGTGAATGAAAATTAATAATAGAAATGGAGACGTGTATTGGATGATTTGATTCGGAGACGTGGATGGAACTTTGTGTTATGTATAGAGTATGTGAGAAGCATAGAGGGTAAAACCATAAAATATGAAAATCTTTATATTCTGCCATTTCAAGATTTGATCCTTATGCTATTTCAATCAATTCAAGTCAAGCTCTTTCTCCTATATGTTCTTGGCATATGTTAGTTCATGCTTGGTGTGTGCTCACAAAGGTGAGCATCTTCAATCCGAAGAACCCACACCACGAACGTCCAGCAACACTAGCTCTATAAGCACTCCATTGCTTCTTTGGAATTAATCTGACCTTTAGAAAAAGAACGATTTTTTCTGCTCCTTTATTTTTCGGCTTAAACTTTATATGCCCTGTAATATTGGGTGCAAATTATTCGAGTATGCCAAAACCAAAAGTCTATAAAAGGAAGTGGACCCTTCAGATTTCCATCCGTTTTTCATTCTTATCAACAACCGCAAACTCAACTTTCAGGTCAATTCTGGTAGTTGTTGCTTTGGTTCTTCAAGGTAAGAGAAGTTCAACAGTCTAGGTCCTCAGACTTCAGTCAGTGCCAAAGACAAGACACCAAGCTTCAAGAAAACAACCAAAAACTCACCGAATCCAATTTAAAATGTTACCTCTCTCCAATCTGAACCCATTTGATATCTCTTTGGATGAAGAGATCTATGGAAACGCTCCACCTATTGGAATCCAATGTATCAACAAGAAAACCAGGATTCTGCTGTCTAATGAGAGAATTGCTGTCACTCGGCGGTTATTTGCGCTTGTTCATGGTAAAGAAGCCGAAGCAGCTCTCCAATTAATTGCTTCGTTGCCAGGAGTATTGCTAGAAGATTCTATTCACTCAATTTGCACTGATAGTGAGGAAGAAGTCAGAGAATTCCGTCCAAGACGTCATAGCAGATTTTCTGAATTGTTTAGAAACGCATTTTCTGAACAGTTAACAAGAGAATATTTGGCCAGAACTGGAATTGAAATCAATGAGGTCATCGCAAATTTATGGCTTCCAACAGCTCCAGTTGAAGTAGTTGAAGAGCACGAGTGGACTGAGAGGGTCGTTGAAGTTAAAGAAACGAGTGAATCGGACTTAAGTGATCTGGAAGAAGATGTTTTAGCGATCAATCTCTATGAGTATCCATATTCAGTGGGAGTGTTGGCAAATGTAGATGATGATAATATTGAGAGTTCTGAACATGAAGGTGTTCATTATTTTTCGGGCTCAGATGAGTCTTTTTGGAGATTTTATGATTCAGATGATGCAGGGGGTTTTGAAAGTTCCGATAATTACTCATTGCCTTCGTATGGTTCAGGTTCTGGTGTTACTGTTGTTGGTGAAGAGTTTGAATCAGTTAGTGGTGAGATTGGGCTGGTGATTAGAGACAACAACTCAAATTTTGGACATCTGCAATTGAGATATGGAAGAGAAGGTGCCCAGGGCCAAGAACAGCCAGATATTCCCGAACTCACTGAATTCTTTAGGGAATTATTGTTACATGATGGACCTAGATTAGAGAATATGCATCAAGTGCAACACATTAACCAAAATTCACCAACGGATGAAAATTCCGCTACTCCATACGATCCAGACTATGGTCTCTTGGGATATCTTATTATTTCAGTCTGCATCATCATTTGGTTGGGACTTACGGCACCTATGTTGATGTCCATGATTGAGAACGAAGTTTAAAGTTGAAGAGGTGAAGAACTGACCGGAAAAGAGCGGGGAAAAAAGTGAACATTCTTAAAACTGTCAAAAAATGATTAAAAATATTCAAAAACCAAATAAAAACATAAAAAAAACAATAAAAATCATAAAAAAGACTTAATCTAATTTATAACTACTAGTCCTTGTATGCACACCGCCACGGCTGAAATTAGGCCCGCACTAAAATGATCCTCATCTTACCCCAGACTATATAGATATCCCCCTTATACATCGATATCCCACCCAAAAATCCAGACAAAAAAGGGGTGACCTCATTTTACATACTCAAGACATTGCAGTCACTTCATTTTCCTTATCAAGTTCATCTTCTTCCTATCACAAACCCTCATCCTCACCTCTCCCAGATTGTCATGACCGGACCAAGGCGCGGCAGAATCACGAACTGATCTTCGTCCGGGCCGACGCCGGCACGTTGCAAGTCGACGCATCCACGAGAAAAGCCCCTCGGCAAAAGTCAAAAAAATCCCGAAATTCATTGACGAAACCAAAGAAAACAAAAATCAACGCGTCTCATTTTCAAAAAAACACAATTAATTTTTTCTTCTCTCCCGTTCGCTTGTCGAAATTTCACTTCGTTCTTTCAGGGTCCAAACGGCCAGGCGAAGTGCGGTGCGAAGTTCCTGGCCCGAGTAAAACGGCCTTAAATCGGCATTAATTCGGCACGAAAAGCGCATGCCAATTGCAACAAAGGCTACAGAAAAAACACCAAAGCAATGTAAAATTCACTCACAGAAAATGTCTAAAATTATCCCTTCATCACCTTATCAGGACTGTACCTTTTTTTCCCATTTTTTTATTGCATATCTCATTGTTCTCCCGGCTATAGTCATCCTTCCCCAAGTATCGTGACCTGCTGCGCTCATGCCGTCTGCGCTATAATTAGGGCCGCTTGGCAGGACATTCCTTCACTATACATTTTTCCATACTTCGTTACTTCACAACATATTCATGTCTCCAACTCCCTACGTCGAGTCGATTGACGATACCATCGATAACGAGTACCCATATATTCCAAAAACCGCACAAAACGGTCACCTCAGTCGAAATGGCCACAATGGTAGTCTAAGTCTGAACTACCCCTTGAAATTCGAGAGAATGGCCGATAATTCGCTGAATCCAGAGATGTATTTGGATAGTCCGAATACGTACCTCGAAGCAGACCGAAATTCCCAGTTTGAAGGACCAAAATCCGACAGAGTTGGCGAGTATACCTCATCTGAAGAAGATTTGCACATCACTCCCAATAGACCTGTCTTAGACATGGACCAAGCTTCAGAAATATCCAGTATTCAGGCTGATCCTGAATCTCCTACGCGTCACGGAACTATCGATGATAATACCACCTATAAACTTGGTCTGAAGGCGTTTTTGGCTACCTCCATCGTGTCTGCCATATTGGTCATGGCAATGGAGGCATTCATGTTCCTGGTGATCAATAAACATCGTCACGAATTCACGTCAGATGCTCGTTACTCGGAAATGTCCATCTACCTTGCTCTTTTCATCTTTGCAAGTGTTTACCAGGTGGTTCTCACCTTAGTTGGTCTCCATACTAAGAACATGCTCCTACTTTCGATGCTATGTGTCTTTTACGCTTGTATGTTGATCTATACGGGTATCCAGTACCAGGAAATGTCAAGACACATTGAATTTGCCAAGGCAGATGTATGGCAAAAGGCTTCCAAAGCCACCAACATCGCTGTTATTGTCATTTTGAGTGCAACGTTCATGATCCAAGGATTTTTGATCTACTTCGTGCTCAGAAAGTCCGTTCAATGGTTCAAATTCAAGAAAATCGGTGCCAGTTTCGAAATCAAGAGACTTTATACCATTTTCCAGATGCACAGGTGTCTTTTGATCTTTGATTTCTTCTTCTTTTTGGCCTTCACGATCCAATTCATTGTGATTATGATTTCCGATAAGAAGTCCGTCGAATTCATCCTTACGTGTTGTATGCTTCCATTGACACTCATTTTGCTCTTTTTGAGTGATTATGCTGCTACCAGAGAACTACTTTTGTTGACGTTATTCACATTGACATGCTTTTTGGCTGGATGTGCCTATGTCTTGTTCAAAATGATCAGATTGTACACCAAATACACCTCTGCATACGACATTGCCTTGAAGCCAGGCTCTTATTTCCCAGGAAGATCGTCTTTGGTCGGTTTTGGTATCATTACCTTGATCTTTTTGCTTGGAACCATCGTCTTTGAGTGTTTCATGATCTATGACTATAAGAGAGGATTATTGCCATTCGTTAACGGATACTATGGAGGCTTGCCATTGGCAGGCACGAAAACCAAAGCTCCAGCTCAGAGTTTCGATGAAGATTTGGAGAAATCTGAGGATTTCGAGTCGATGCTTATTGACTAAGGTGGAGACGTTTGAGAACTGGAAATGGGACGCTTATAAACTGGAAAAGAGACAAAAAAAGGTGCTTCTGACTAAGCAAAAACGCTTACTGTCCTTCGTTAATTTGACTAATATTTATGAGATTTATGACTATGACATTTAAAAAGATTGTAGGGTGCTGTTGGTGCCAGACCAAAAGTTTAAGGTTTGAGGTGGAGGTTTGGAGCTCAGATGGAGCAGAAATGGGCTTCATGGAGCATGAAATGACGAGATGAAACGTAGACCAAGAAAATTGATAGGTGGTAGTGGTTATTGGAAATGGTTAGTTGATATTGCATTAAAAAATATCATGGGAAATTAATGAGTTTTGAGTATATGGGAGTCCTTGATGGTTATTGTTCGGAAATGTATTTCCGCCTACAAGTCAAACACTAAATATCTCCACAAATAACCAAATTTCAACACAAACTACACTTTCCTAACCATCTCATCGCCATCGTGACGTAATATCGTTTATGTTTCTTTTTAAAACCGGTGAGAACCTTATCTTAAACCTCGCATGCCATCACCGCATGGTTGGCTACAACATGGGCCATGAAAGCGGCAAAAAGCAACCAAAAAGAGCAAAAAAAGAGTCAAACCATACTAAACTCCACCTGAATATTCATATAAACATATAAAAAACCCCAAATTCAAACTTTTTCCCCAGTATACCCCACCGCACCCCCATATCTGACATCACCTGCCTCAACGTGAAAGCCTCCCATATTTAGACTTTTCCTCTACATATCCTCAATATACGAACCCACTAACTTAAACAATAAGGTGGATCGACCCTGCCAAATATTGTGGCTATGCAGCGTGGCCGAATTTAGCCAAGCCAAGAAATATCACAAACTAAACCTAATTGCTGTTCCATCCGATATATGCAATTTTATTCCTGCCCAGTGTCGCTTTTCTGGCTTAGTTTTACGTTTCCCGCCAGTGGGATTCCTGAGGGCTTCGTAGTTGCCCTGAACCCTCAAATTCGGGCCACCTGATGCGATTTTTTTAGAGAAAATTTTTGATATTTTGGGGGAGACGCTCTGATATTCCAATGAAATTTTGAGGAACCTATCGTAATTTTCTTCCCCTCTTTTCCATCTCTTGTTTACTGGACTTTTTTTAGCCGCTCTTTATGCTAAAAAAGGAAGTCGGTCTAATTTAAATCATTTTCCTGTACACAAGCCTCCACACTACCCATTCACCAAATCTATCAACGTCGAATATCTCCATTCTCATTGATTAGGGGCATAAACTCCATCAATTGTCCACGGATCACATTCTACGAAGTTACGCTGCATCTTTTTTGTACGATTACCACTTTTCCGTTTCTTTTTAGCTGCTTTATCCACCGATATCCTCCCCCACTTTTCCACTTCTAGATAGGGTCTTTCATTGCATTTATTTCCACCCAGGACGTCGTTTTTCATCAGCTAAACGGTCCCAGACGCTGAACTCCGCTGTCTACTGAAAATTTGCATACCAAAAATGCCTGGAACTGAGAGAAATCAGGACTACGTGGAGTTCCATAAGCTCCAAGAACAAACCGTCCGTGAACGGGAATTTATCAGCCAAAACAAGGCCGATTGGATCCATGGGTTCCCCAATACGTTCAAGCTCATTGAGTACAATCCCTACGAGCCTACAGAGAACAATATCGACCTCCAGAATAAGAATAACTCAGAGTTGTATCTTGTCCCTCGAGTGGTCATGAACAAGGTGAATGCAGCCAATTCTACTACCAGACTGTCGTCCTTGAGTAGTACTCAGAGTGAGAGCAAGAAATCCAAGTATTCTAGCCATTTTAAGCAGGATGGCGACGCCTCACCCTTCTCTGGCCTTATGCATATCCCATCGGTGTCTATTTCGACGCTTTTCGACGGTCCTTTGGGCCCAATCAGCGCCTACGTGTACCAGACACACTATGAGGTTGGAGAAATTACATATTTGTTTGGTGGTTTCGTTGAAAACCAGATGGGAAGCTTGAAAGCTTTGGGAATTCCAAAATCGACCGATTTGTCCCGAATTTCCGTCCATTTGCCTTGCAATATGCCTCCATATGTCAATAAGGAGGTGCTTATGTCGCCACTCATGGTTCAAAACCCTGATTTCATCGCATTTAACCCAACTAGAGGTACGGTGGTTATCTACGATATGGCCAGTTTGGGAGAGACTTATCCGTCGAGATTGTGTCAATTGAAAGGCACGCGTGTTTCAACAAACCACGTCTTTTTTTCCGGTGGTTTTGAGGTCAAAATCGACTCTGTTCGTTACAGAGAAGATATAAATCGTTGGATCGTGAAAAAGAGCATCAAACTCAACGAAAACGGTTACATTTTGGATATTCAGAAGACAAAATTGAAGAAAATCGAATTGAAGTCGAAGCTGGATCTTCACTATAGCGGCCGTTTGGGTGCATCGATTGTTTCGAGTGTTTTTGACTCGCTGTTGGGCTTCGATGGTGATGCTGCACTGCCTGTACCATTTAGACTGGCTTCTTCGGGTCCTGTGGCTGCATTTTCAGGCGAGGACTTTGATGTGCCTATAATTAAGGAAGAACCAAAGGTAGAGCCCAAACCAGAGCCAAAGGAGCCGAAAGAACCACCCAAAAAGAGAGATCCTCCAAAGAGAGACTCTTCAAGTGCTCTGACAGTGACAATGTCGAGTGTTTCGTCTTCCCACACAAGACACACGATCCGTGTCAACACAGATCAGTCTCCGCTGCGATCCACGAGCTCAGGTTCGAATTTGAGCCGGTCTGGATCGAAATACAGCGAGGGAAGCACCAAACATGGCGGAACTTCGCTTTCGCCAACTGCTTCCGCTTCGGGAGGCTCCCTGAAGATGACATCGATGTTCCAGAAGTCCACGAGGCTCTTCCACCGTAATTCTGCACGTCACAGCCATGGTCTGGGCTCAATCAAGAGCCCATATTCGAGCCAAGTCAAGCAACATCGTTCGCAGCCACTGCAGGGCTCTCAGACCAGTAAACCAACGATCGAATCGACCGATACAGCATCGCAAAACAGTAATTATTCCGGTTTTTCCGGGAAAAGTCTAGCCTCACCAACGCCTCAGAAGGCTAGTCTTGCTACAACGTCAGAAATCTTGGAGAAAACGCTCAGTCCGGAAGAAGACGGGTCAGTTGGATCCGTCGACAGTATCAACTTCGCAGGGCTCCTTATGGCGGATTCTACCATGAGATCCGGCGTTCTTTCCGTTCCAGTTTTCCAATTTGGAGGATTCAGAATGGAAAGAGACGAAAACGGACGTGCTTACTTCGTTGCAACTAACCAAGTCCTCAAAATAGAACTCATTATTGATGACGCCAAAACAGAAGAATTCCATCCAGAAGCACTCATTTTGGAAATCACTCCAAGTCGTCTGGATACCTCATGGCCAAGTCCCAGAGGATACTTTGCATTTGCATTGGTAGATAACACTTACGCCAGTGAGGCGTGTGACATGGTCCAGCCAATGTTCCATGATAATGAGTCATCAACGTCTTTGGCGACAAGCACAGATATCTTGTCAGCCAGTGAGATGGGTAAATCGAATGGCTCCTACGATGCCGATGCCTTTTTCGAAAGTAAACAACTTATGATCCATGGTGGTGTTAATGAAGACTTTGAAGTGTTTAAAGACATCCACTTATTCAATTTCACTACGGGGACATGGCTGACTATTCCAACTTATGCCTATGATTATTATGGATTACCTAAGCAGCCATATGAAGACGAAAACATTGATGTTTTGACTCTAGATGCTCAAGTTGAGGAGCCTGCTCTTGTTGAAGCCGAATTGAGAGTGTGTCATCATCAAGCACTCATTTTCAAAGAAGACGGAAGAGAATACGTCTATTTCATGGGAGGACTTTACAACGACTATCTCCGACACTTCGACAAGACTCAATACACCAGTGACAAGTTGGACGTGTCTAGATTTGCCAGATTTCTGTTCACTCCATCCAATGACAACTTGCTACGAGTTCCGGTGTTGAATCTCCGGTCCCAGACGTGGAAATTCAGTCGATTTTTCTACGATCTCTCCGATGGAGTGTCTCCAGAAGCAATGGAGATGCTCATGGGTAACGAACACTTGAAAAACTCCAGAATGTGTCTTCGTGGAGGCGCTTTCTCGATTGTGGGGAAGCAAATTACGCTCTGTCATGGAGTTATGGATTTTGTCCCTCAACATGCCAAAGATTTCGGTAAAATCAGCCAAGAATTGGAAGCTACAACAGTTCTATTGGGCGGACATATCCATATTTCCTTCCCTAGCATGTAATTTTGCCACATTGTCGTTGGCCACTGGAAGTCTGGGTCTGGCACCCGTACACCACGATACTCGACATTAAAATTTTTGCAAAATCGCAACTATGCCAACCACTATCTATCACAAAAATGTTCGGATTAGGTGGTGCTCCTCAAGTTTCTTCTCAACAAAAGATCCAGGCTGCTGAGGCAGAGTTGGATATGGTCACTGGTATGTTCAACTCTCTTGTTGAGCAATGTCACGCCAAGTGTATCAACAGATCTTACGCTGAGGGCGACGTCTCTAAGCAAGAGGCCCTTTGCTTGGACAGATGTGTTTCTAAGTACTTTGAGACCAATGTTCAAGTTGGAGAGAACATGCAAAAGTTGGGACAATCTGGCCAATTCATGGGCAGACAATAATTGCGGAGCTGAGCTGGTGATTTTGTATATATAACATGTCCAATACAAGGAGAATTGAACGAGGGTGTAGCAGGCACTTCGTCACGAAGTGACGAAGTGACTGAATGAGTTCGAATGTGAAGATATGAAGGTATGAACCCTTTTAGAGAATGGCGGGTTAAGTGATCGTCAAGGTTCATTGACTGTCGTACTGTGTGCTCTATAGTGTGTCTGAGACTCAAGATAAGGGCACTAGTTACATTTGATGATCCATGGTTGAATGAGCTATTTATGCTTGAATGTGCTCTTGATAGTTAAGTTTGGTCATAAATCTCTATACTTTGTGTTTTTCTAATTGTTTTGAAGTCGTAAGGTGGACCCTCGTTAAATCTCACTGTGCTCACTATGCTCGGTGCTTAACTGTGCTTAACTATGATCTACGACAATGCCATCGGAGCTTAACCTTGGTCTTTATGATTTGATATTTCATTTTTATCTTCACTTTATTTATTTAATTTTCTATTCTCTGAAGAGTCTGAGATACGCTACTGAGGCCCTCCATACTCTGTGCTGCTTATGCTCGATGGTTAACTATGTTCAAGTACGCTCTTTTAACTTGAATGTGCTTTCAATGCTTGTCTTTGTCTGACTTAGTTTACTGTGATTTCATGTTTGCGATTGCTATCAAATAAGCATATTTTTCTTATGTATTAATTTTTTTTCGACTCTGAAAGTCAAGATCATGACCTTAGTGTACTCTCTATGCTCCATATTAAGTATAAACTTCATGCTCAACTATGTTCTTAATAATTGTAATTTATACTATTTTATGTCTTGAATTCAAGATTTGATATTTCAGCTCTTAGTGGTGCTATTCCTCGTCTCTGCTTCTCGTGGTCTCTGCTATTCCTCGTCTGTGCTCTTCATATCCAGTGCTTGAATATGCTGGGCTAAAGTCTTTAAGCTACATAGCTATATTTCTTGATTTATATTTTATCTTCTGTATTGTGTTAGGCTTACAATTTAGACCATTATCCCAATTATTATGCTCTCCATGTCTTATTGTCGACTATGCTTTCTGCGCTTAACCATTCTTAACAAATCCATCAGGCACACCCATGCCACGAGCTTAACAATGTCGTAAATGCTGGATCCTGATTCATTTGATGAATCAAACACTGATTTCATCATCTTTTATATGTCTTTAAGTCGGGATCAAGATCCTAATATTACTCTCTCTGCCTAAGTATGCTCTCTCCACTTAACTGTGGCCATCTATGCTAAACTAAGCTCTCTCTGCCATCCCCCTTTCTTCGCCCAACAATTCTCTCTCTACTTGACTCAACACCCTACAACCCCACCTCTCATGTCTATGCTTAACTATGTACAATCTTAAGGTCAAACCATCTCAAGGCCAACCACCTATGCCCATCCAAAGGCACGTCCCACTCTTAACTTTATTCCTTCCCATGACTTCAAATTTGGTCTGGCATCAACAACAACATTCAGTCCAGCACTATAGAAATCAATCACATACGGCACCTCTACTCCACATCTGTCCACCATCCAATCGTGTCTATCGAACGGCTTTTCAATGCCTAAAAACGTCGAACGGAACCATGCACGTGGTGTCAACTTCTTCAGGTCTCCCTTAAAGCTTGTAAGTGAGATTCCACCACATTTCTGCTTGGCTTCTTCGATATGTGTTCTCTCCCAGTTCATGATGTTTCTCCATGCGAGTTCATTGACGTGATTGTGGATAGGAACCACAGTTTGCATATCTTGAGCCTCAGGGTTCCATTTCTTTCTTTTCATGGCCTCGTAGAACTGTTTTTGCGATGGATAGATCCAGTTGGACGAAGCATCGGTTCTTGGGATCGAACTGATCTCTCTTTCCACGGGTAATGCCACGTTTGATGTGTAATTTGGGTCACTAGCCAATTTTTCCGAGTTGCATCCATTTTCAGCATCTTTTGCTCCATTTTCAGACTTATTTCCCACATTTTCAGACTGCTTCTTTGCAACTTCAATGGCTTCTGGTGCATTCGCAGTAACACTCACCGTGTCTAGCCATTTCGATCTTGCAGAATGATCAACGGGACACTTTGGCTGCTCCTCCTGCTTAGGAGCACTGCCCGACATCTTTTCGAGCCACTCGGCTCTTTTTGTGTGGTCTACGGGACACTTATCGTCAGCCATAGTTAAGGCAATGTAGTAGTAATGGAGAGTGTATGTAGCGAGCCAATTGCGGGTGTAGTATTTCGCAGTGAGATGATGTTAGGAGGGGAGCCAATGGTGGGGAGAATGTGATGATCTACGGGGGAAAGAGGAAACATTAATTTTCTATAGCATTCATTATATTCGTTAGTATTAGGAAATGTTTTTTTTCCGAGTTTTTTGGTAAATTTTTGTGGTTTTCATCAACCTTTTTTGTTGGTTATAGGGTTCTTGTGTTGTATGCAGGTGGTGAACGAGTGAAAGTGACCCATCAAAACGTCAAAATGCTCCACAGAAGACCCTTTTTAACGGAAAAAAAACCATCGTATATAAATTCTTTTGGTGTTGACGACCCAAGCGTCTATTGCCTTTTTTAAATTTTCATTTTCCCCCTTTTTTGTGTTGTTTCTCTCACCTAACCCAACACTTGACATTACCTCATTTTTGGGTGCAAACTCCAGCGAATGACCTCCCCCACAGTGAGAAACAATGACACGATTCGATCATAGCAAATAAGGTAATTTTAACGGCTGCAATCATTTTGCCCCTCTAACACAAATCACCGATTTCTCGCCTAAATGGTAATCTTCCGTGACCCAACGAATGTGCTGGTCATATATGCGAAGTACACCACTGCGAGCAAAAGGCCAATTTTGGGCACTTTTCTATAAATCACGAGCGAGGGCAACACAACAAGGAAACAGAAAAGAATTGTAGAATCGAGCGACATGGAAATAGCGAAAAGTAGACGAAAATAGGGAAAAAACGGTGTAAAAACGAAGAAAAATGAGGTAGTTTCGGTATGTCTTTTTGGTGGGGTTTCGCAACTCTTTATAGCCAACATTGTGTTGAGCTGCGGGTCTCCAACGGTATCATGCATCCTGTCAGACATGCATAATTGCTGGGAGATCGGCATGTTTTGGGGAAGGTTTTTGATTTTGGGTTCCCCATTGGGGAAGTTGAGGCTGGTGAAGAGATGTATAGGAGATCATGGTCTGTCTTATGATGGTCTGTCTTATCATAGTCAATGAGATTATCGTCTATCTGACTACACCCAAATCTCAACATAGTCAATCTTATCGTATTCTACCTTATCCTACTTAAATCTGATCGTATCAGCGTCCACCTACTCAGTTCTAGCAACTCTTGCATATATTCTTACTTGAGGTCTTCATTGATTCTCTTATGTACTTGACACAACATCAACAGATCTCCATTTTCGTCTTTTTTCACTAAATCTTCCTTAGTTCTTTCATCAATCACTCTTAGTAAATCTTCTTCTTCTCGTCAATAGACAACTCTCCTGCTCCAGCGTTCACAATGATTAGGAGTCCTCCCACAATCGACAAAGTCTGGAAGAACTCATATTTCAAAAAGTCTCTGTTGGCGTTAAACGACGAGTACTTCCAGAATTGGTTAACAAACACGTTGTAAGTAAACAACAACAATGTCAACACAGCAGCAGCTACCTTGGTCTTGAAACCAACTACAATCGAGGCACAAGCCACGAGACCAACAAGAATCACACAAACTCTGGAGAAAGACCAGGTGGCAGAGAAAACAAAGCCCAAAAACAAGAAAATCAACAATAATCTTCCAGCCAACAAAAAGTACTTCTTATTGTCGGTGTTTGCAAGCATTGGCAACCCTGGCAACGATCTCTTGTCTCTGACCAAAGAATCGGAGTATGCCAAGATCAATCCACCTACAACAGACAAGTTTCTCAAGAGGAATTGACTATCGAAGATCAATCCATAGAAGATACCTTGCATGATGACAACCAGACACAAAACGACGGTGGCAAATGTCAGGTGCTTTCTCAACACCAAGAGGGTGGAGGCGGACAACATCATCAAGATATTGGACGCCAAAAACACGATAGTGAGCCATTTCCAGATCTTTCTGTAGACATGCAAGTAGTAGATCTGTTCGGACCATTGGGAGAAGATTCTGAGGGCATCTTCGTAGAAAGTGGCAACAATAAAGGAGCGGCCAATCGCTGGAACGTATGGCTTCAATGGGCTGAAGTAATCGTCAAGAATATCCTCGATTTTCTTTGATACTTGCTCCAACTTTTCCAAGCCGCTCAGTTCGGTCGAAACAGGGCCAATCCGAGTTGGTTGTGGGTTTCCCAAGTGCGGGTTGAACTGGTTGTTGAATTGATTAGGGCCTCTATACGACATGACGATTTTTTTCTGGAATTAGGCGTGCTGTTGGTGTTCAATTGACCAGCACTAGAAACGGTGGCTTATCAGCAAAAATAGCGAGTTTTCAACCGCGAAAAAGGGTAAAATGCGTTTCTCAAGGGCGAGTTTCCAGATCTAATGCTCAATTAAGAGTAGAAAGCTCGGTTTGTGCAGAAGTCAGAATGACGAATGGTACTGTGTTGGATACGTGGAGGTGGTTAGTTGATCCGCCAGATTGTGGTCTGTGTGCAGGTCAATAATAATAGGAAAGTGATAAACAGAGGCACAAAAATGCTGAAAAAACGGGAAGAAGTTTGATTTTAAGAGAAGATTTGAGTTGTTTAGGTCTTCTTCTATATGGCTATGAATTTTCCCGGTAAATTTTCATGAAGTTGGCGGTAAATAGGTGCACGTGATAAGATTACTATGGGTAATAACAACGTAGTCAGTTAATTCGGTAAGACTGGGGGAAAAAACCCAAAAAGGAAAGACGAATGAATTTTCACCAGATTCAATGACCAAGATCATGTTTTCAATTTTTTTGTTGACGTGTTTTCTCCATAACAAGTGGGGACTAAAGGTGGGGAAACTAACCACTGTGAAAAATCTCACGCATTTTTCCGTCTCTGAAGATTGCTTGAAACGGTGTGAAAAAGGCAAGTTGGGATAGAGCTTTTTTGAGAAATTATTTTTGATTTTTGTAAGTTTTTGGTTAATTTATACGATGATTTGTTAAAAGCGGTGAATTTCTGTGAGTTCCCGCTTTTTCGGGTAATAAAAGTTGCCGTTTTGGGGAAGCCATTACTTAATATGGTAAGTGGTCGGACGCAGAAGACAACCTGATCGGGAACTAAGGTAAGAAGTCCGTGGAAGGGTGGAATATTCAAATATGGTGAATGTCCAAATTGGGAATTTCTTAAATATACGAGATTCTTGATCTGGAAGTTTTTTCAGCCTTTTTTTGTGGGTTTTGGCAGTGTAATTGGGTCTAAGCCTATTGGGTCGTTAACTAAGCCTGAAGGTCTAAATGTTAAGCCACAAGAGGGGAAGAGAGAGGCGATTAGGAGCGTGTTTTGAGTGGTGGTGGAACATTTTAAGAGAGGGAAAGGTCATGACTTGGAAACCAGTGATTTGTGTGAATTGAATTGTGCGTATGTGAAGTGGCTAGTGAGAAGTACTAAGTGAGCACAGCGGGCCAGTCAAAGGCGACATGGAAGATGAACATTTGAGACTTGGCGATGGAACTATTGATTTATGATGGATCTTTTTCGAGAATCATCAATTTCGGAAAATCATCCCTTTCAATAAGTGTCAAACTTCCCATTCCAATGTGCTCGCTCAACCTCTTACCTCACCTCACTCATAGTATCATAAACTACAACACTTTCCTACCTCTAATTATATTATTCTAAAGTCTAATGTACCCCTCTATCTAAAACTTACCATGCCAAAACCTCTCCGTCGTAATTGTAAAATTGACCATTGCCCTCTGGCTTCAAGTCTCCAATAAGCTTGAAGATAGCGTTACCACTCTCTGGAGGAGTAATGGCCAAGTCTCTAATGCCCAATTGATCAATGGAGGCTTCACCCATTGTGGTCAGAACAACACCAGGATGAATAGCAACGGTAATGGAGTCCTTAAGTTCAGGGTTACTGGAGTGCTCAACTGCAACTTGCTTAGTGAAGAAGTTCAATGCTGCCTTGGACATACCGTAACCATAGGTTGGAACCATGTATCCGCCAATTGAACCAGCCAAAGAGGAGATGAAAAGGAACTTCTTCTCTTCCTTGTTTTGACCCTTAACCCAGTATGGGAACACTGCTTGGTAGAACTTGATGGAACCCAAGGTGTTTTGCTCGAAATGAGAGGTGTAGTTCTCCAAACCAACAGAAACAGAGTCTCCTTGGTTTTGGTTGGAAACACCAGCGTTTTGGATGACGATATCAACTCCTGAAGCCAAAACCTTCGATTTGCTCAATGCACTCTTAAGACCTTCGACGGTATCATTGATGTCCAACTCAATAATCTCCAAGTTGTCTCTGTTCAAGTCTCTAAGATCTTGAGCACGCTCAAAGGAACGTGTAGTGGCCACGACTTGGTTTTGGCTGTTCTCAGAAGCCTTCTTGGCCAATTCAAAGCCGATACCTCTATTAGCTCCGGTGATCAAGTAAGTAGTAGTCATTTTATTGGTTTTTTTGTAGTTTTCTTTGATTTTTTTGGATTTATCTAGGGAAATTACATTCTGGAGGACATTCCGCGTACTTATATATTTTTCACAGCTTAGTAACCTCTTCGAACGTCAGAGAAGGTTGGTATGGTTGCTCGTATTCGTGATTTGTCAAGCTGCGGATATAAGTCCAAATGGGGAAAGAGCATCTGCCATCTACCCTCAAAATGCCCCACTATCTGCAGAATATGCCAGGTATGTTGGTTGTCTGCAGAACATGCACAATGTCAAAATGTTTATACCGTCCAGAAGAGGACACTACTCCGAATGATATAGGGTCAAGATTCCACCTCTTTTGTATTTCGGTGAAAATTTGAGTTTTCCGACTTTTTGAGATTATATTTATGAGAACATCCAATGACGGTGCCAAGTGGTTTCCACAGGCTCATTGCCCATGAACTAGCTCATTTTAGGCAATTCAGTGTGGGATCAAGAACGTAACTTTTATTGTAAATTAGTCTGATTTTGTTCCTTTTGCTCTCTTGAACGGCTGAGATCCTTCATGATGGTGTTTTGACCGATGGAGGTGGAGTTACGCGCTACGTCATCATTTCACTATGTCCTATATGGAAAGATCAGGAACATTGTAAACGATTCGCTTAAATGATCTCTTGCAGGTCATTGGAATTTGCTTGCATTTATTTTAGCCAAATGAGGTGACTTGTTCTTGACTTGTCTATGTTTTTAGAGTGGATTCCAATGGATTTGTACGAGGTCTGGCTGTGATACTGCGTCTTGGGAATGCCAATCCTGATCTCCATACTACCTGCTTTCTATAATCCCAAAAAGCCAATCAAATCCAATAAGTGGTAATGCCATCAATGAATCGATCTAACTGAAACTCTCACTTCTTTCCAGCTCAATGTTTCAATTCGTTCATGGCTCAGTGTCTCCACTCGAGATCACACGTCTTCTTTACTATTGCAAGTCCACTGTGATGAGAAGTGCTTAAATCATGGAATAAAAATTATGCTCAATAATTTGCCCAACATCAAATGTCCATAATGTTAGTTTCCCAGTACACATTCTCCTCTAATCTACCGAGATCTTATGCTTCGGTATGGCTTGCAATAACATATATTGATACATTATGTTTTCACTCAAAGCCCATATTGATAAATTTCATTTCAATTATTGATTTGAGAGGCCTAAGGATTTTCTCTCTCGTTGTTTCGAGAGAATAGTATGCCAATTGGCGTTTAATAAATCAATATAGGTCATAGTAGTAAGTGGTCTTCACGAGCACCACCAGTAAACAAAAAATAAAAAAGATAAAGCATATCCAGTTCAAATTTAGAGCACTGACCCTTTTATGGTGTCTTCAAAGCAATTAAGTCACGTAGTCCCAAATTTGGTTGCATCTTCATTCCTCACACCTCGCACATTAGTCCCAATAATTAAATCAAGTGAATATCCCAAAAATAAGAGTACCAATTCCCATTCAGCCCATACATTATCCAATTCACCAGGTCAAGACTTGTCCATCATAGTTATAGAACTTTCCATTGCCTTCTGGCTTCAAATCCTCGATGACCTTATAGATGGCTGTACCACTCTCAGAAGGTGTGATTGCCAAATCTCTAAGGCCCAATTCGTCAACTGCAGCAGAACCCATATCAGTCAAAACAACTCCAGGATGAATAGAAACAGTAACTGAGTCCTTAAGTTCAGGTTTAGTTGAGTTCTCAACTGCAACTTGCTTAGCAAAGAAGTTCATGGCTGCTTTAGACATTCCGTAGCCGTAAGTGGGTACTAAGTATCCACCAATAGATCCAGCCACAGAAGAAATGAAAACGAACTTTTTTCCATCTCCTTTCTGGCTTTTGACCCAATATGGATACACAGCTTGGTAGAACTTAATAGATCCTAAGGTATTGAGCTCAAAGTGAGTTTTATAGTGCTCTAAATCGACTGAGACGGAGTCTCCAAGTACTTGACTTGCAGTAGCGGCATTTTGGACAACGACATCGACTCCAGAGTCCAAAAACTTCAGTTTCGTCAAAGCGTCCTTAATAGCATCCAAGGAATCAGTGATATCTAACTCAATTATCTCCAAATTGTCTCTGTTCAAGTCTTTAAGGGCGCCAGCACGTTCAAGTGAACGAGTTGTAGCCACAACGTGATTTTCCTTATTTTCTGAAGCTTTTTTGGCTATCTCAAAGCCAATGCCTCTGTTAGCTCCGGTAATCAAGTATGTTGTAGTCATTGTAGTTGTTTTTGCTTCTTTGGTTCTGTTTGTTGAGATATATCCGATTGGAAGGGCTGTCTGCCTCCTTTTATACCCCTTCTGGCTTACCAATCCAATCAATTGTTGGAATTTCAGAGAGTAGTGGTACTGGTGGTTAAATCCGCGATTTGTCAAGTCTCGGCATTAAGTCTATATGAGGAAACATCTGTCAACCTTATCGAGGCCCGATATCTGCGCGACCCTAATGCATAGACTAACTCCGCAAACTGAAAGAGGCTTATACTCCGTAACAGCAGCAATTGCAGCCATATCCTCGAAACAATGACCAACATAGATGAGTGATTATTACTCATTTTCTAATTTTGGAATGGTGTATTGACTTATGGATTTTAGTAATTTGGAGTCAACTCAGGGTCATTGATGGAGGAGCTTGTTGATGATTTGGGGTGGCTGTGCTGCTTACCCATGAAGCAATCCAGTATTTTCCTGCTCGAAAATAGACCAGCTTGGCTGTTTCAGAAAACTTTAGTCTCCAAGCGCTTATGCAAGCCTTATAAACGCTTCAAATGGGTTTTATCATATAAGAATTGGAGTCATGAGGCGACACAAGTGATGGTAATGAAGAACACTAAGCTCGAGGAAGATAAAGTCTTCAAATATGTCTCAGATCTCTTATTTGAAGTTCTTATCTTTTAGAAATGTATAATCTAACGGACTGTGCTGTTTTGCTCTCATTTTATCTATGTTATTGAGGAAAACTCTTATAATGGAACAACTGAAAGGGATCAATTACAAAGAGCCAAAAAAAGATAAAAAGAGAAGAAATGAGAATAATGTTACATATTTGGTGAAACACAGCCATTTCGTTTCTGTTTTGCGAAGGAAGAAACATAGTATTTGTGGGAAGTCCTTGAGTGAACTTTAAAGGCACAAAAAGAGTTGAAGGACCTACACCCTCATTGAACTCCGCAACTCACAACAACTCAATTTTACTTTTAAATACTTATCTGATGCACTTCGTCTTCCCTCATTTTCATTGTAGTGTTCTCATCCCTATGCTTCCCATAATATCGTAATTGATGATCTACTTGAATATTCCATGGACATATCGTACTTCAACATAATAAAGTTCCCTTTCCTCACTTCGTTTACGAAGACTTAACTCCCAATTCCATGATGTTTAACTTTATTGTCTCACTATATAATCATCATCACCAACACAATACCCTCCCGTCGAAATTATAGAACTTCCCATTGCTCTCTGGCTCCAATTTCTCAATAAGCTCAAAAATAGCAGCTCCACTCTCCTGGGGTGTGATAGCCAAGCCTCTTATACCTAATTTATCAACAGCTGCCTCACCCATCTCAGTCAAAACCACTCCAGGATGAATAGCCACAGTTACTGAGTCTTTTAGTTCGCCTTTAGTGGAATTCTCCATAGCAACTTGTCGAGCGAAGTAGTTAAGTGCCATTTTCGACATTCCATAGCCATAAGTAAGCACTAGTGAGTCTGAGATTGATCCGGCCTTTGATGAGATGAAAATAAACTTCTTCCCATCTCCTCCTTGTGTTTTTGTCCAATAAGAATAGACTGCTTGGTAAAATTTAATGGAACCCAAGGTATTGAGCTCAAAATGACATCGATAATCTTCTAAATCTTTTGTAGTTGAGTCTCCTGGTCTCGGAAAGGAAGCTCCGGCATTTTGAATGACAACATCGACTCCAGACTCTAAAAAGTGCAGTTTAACCAATGCACTCTTGATATCGTCTATACTATCACTGATATCCAACTCAATTACCTCTAAATTGGGTCTATCCAAAATTTTCAAAGCATCAGCACGTTTGAATGAGCGGGTTGTAGCAACGACAAAATTTTCACTGTTTTCTGAAGCCTTCTTGGTCAATTGGAACCCTATTCCTCTATTAGCTCCAGTGATTAAGTATGTAGTGGGCATTGGGACTGAATTGACGTTGTAATTAATTGCTTTTTTGATAAAGTTCAGGATCGTGAACGGAATTTACCCTTTTATAATTCTCAGCTAATCTATGTTGTTTCATATTTGGTCATTTCGGAATTGAAGCTTATCTCGATGAGCAGTCAACTCGTATTTATGTACTAATCAGGAATGCGTATATGCGGTAGCCCTCCTCAATGACTAAATGGGGATATTGTTTATTCATTTGGATGCAAATTTCTGGGCTTTAACGTGGAGAATCGGTGAATTGTGGCTAGTGAGTTGTGGTCGAGACAATGAACATACCATGGTAAAGTTTGTAGTCATAAGTGACTTTAATCAATTCAGTTGATGTGAAGATAGTTGAGTTATTGGTTTGCAAAGCTTGTTTTATGCAAATTGGTGATGTTGAATTTTCTGGGTCACAATTTGGAATAATAATTACCGGAAGTCAAAGTGTTTGTTAAATCAACTTTAATTTCGATGATGAAATTCTTTCCTGTTACTTCTTTCAATCATTTACGGTTAGTGGTGGAACAATGAAAGGCTTACCTGTAAAATGCTTCAGTAATTTGACTGACTAGTCTTTATTGTGTCTTGTACGATTAGGTATAGTGATGGAGCTCGAGAGATTGAGACAGAATCATCAAATAGAGTGACAGTACGAAAAAACAATTACCTAATGATAGTAATGAGCACTATACTAGGCCCTTAGTCTACATAATGTGAATATAAAATAACTCAAAAATGTACCAAAGGAATCGGCTCAAATTCTCTCACTCTTGAAACCATATTATAGTCTTTGCACTAAAATTCAACTTTTATAGATCCATTTCGTTGATGCTTTGGCGTCCTCCAACTAGCATCTTGCAAACTGAAGACATCACCTCCAGTTTCCCCACAATTCAGTCGGATAAATGTCTTTTTCATCATCCAAAATTTTACGAATACAATACTTGGCACCCGAATTGGACCTATAGTATTATGGTCAACATGGGAGCGATAATCTTCCACAGTTCTAGTGTGGAGTCACCTGTTATGGTAAGTATGCTGCAGTGTTTTAAGCCGCAACACCAACTTTTGAAGCCAAGAAGTTCAGGGTTGTCAAGGCCTTCTCAATTTCTTCTGTAGTGCCACTTATGTCCAACTCCATATTCACCGATTGTCTCTTTTCGAATCCTTGGAAGCTTGAGCACGCTGAAGCAAATTAGTTGTTGCCACGACACGATGTTCTTTACTTTCTGAAGCTTTCTTGGCTATTTCAAAACCGATTCCTCGATTAGCTCCAGTAATCAACCAGGTAGTGGTCATTTTATCCTAATTATAATAATCTTTGGATTTTTATCGATAAGTTCATTGAAGCCTCAACTAGGAGAGAGCACCCTACCCCTTTTATATCTCCACATGCCCGGTTTCATATCCATTTGATTGGGAATTGAAGCTTATTTCCGTTTTGTAGCCAGCTCGGACCTAAGTCCCAATTGGGATGAGTAGCTGCGGATCGACCTTATCACCGTCAGAAGCAGGGTCGCGTATTCCTTCGCATGCATATTTTGCGACATGTTGCAAAATGAATCACACGGCCAAGTATTAGTGGCAAATTGTGGCTGATGAGGTAAAGCCCAAAAGAACGTTAATACTAAGATACATCCCTTGAATCCTTTTTAAACAATCAAAATCAAATCTTTTTATTCTGTAAACTTTAGACACGTCTATAATCACCATCCCAACTCGGTTTCGTCATAACTGTAGAACTTTCCATTGCCTTCTGGCTTCAAGTCCTGGATAAGCTTGTAAATAGCGGCTCCACTATCTTCTGGAGTGATTGCCATATCCCAGATACCATATTTTTCAACCACGGGCTTCCCCATTTCTGTGAGCACCACTCCTGGATGAACAGCGACAGTTACTGAGTCCTTGAGCTCGTCCTTGGTTGAGTTTTCAACTGCAACTTGTTTAGTGAAGAAATTAATGGCCGCCTTTGACATTCCGTAACCATAAGTAGGAACGATGTAAGTTCCCATTGATCCAGCCACAGACGAGATGAAAATGAACCTTTTCGAAGCTTCAGTTTGTCTGGACCAATATGGATAGACTGCTTGGTAGAACTTGATGGAACCTAAAGTATTGACTTCAAAATGAACACTGTAATCATCCAAACTTCTGGAGACAGAATCACCTGGACTTGGGTATGTCACTCCAGCATTCTGGATGACAACATCTACTCCAAAGGCCAAGAACTTTACTTTCTCCAATGCTTTTTTGATGTCTTCCAAATGGTGGCTAATGTCCAACTCAATAATCTCTAAATTGGATCTGTTCAAATCTCTAAGAGCCTGAGCACGGTCAAAAGAACGCGTTGTTGCCACCACATGATTATTACTGTTTTCAGATGCTTTCTTGGCCAATTCGAAGCCGATGCCTCTGTTGGCTCCAGTGATTAAGTATGTAGTCGTCATCTTGTTGATTTTTTGGTGCTATTTAATTTTATTTAGATGGGAAATCAATCGAAGAGACCAAATTCACCCTTTTATATTTTACTGTTTACTATTCGGGTTTCATCTTTAGTTGACGGGAATTGGAGCTTATCTCCGTCAATAGAAAACTCGTAACTCTGCACTAATATAATGCGTATATGCAAATGGCTGCCATTGAGGGTCCGTGCGAGTCTTCTGAATGCAGATTTTTGGGCTTAAAATGTATGGTGACGTTGTCTTGAAAGAGAGATTAGATGAAAAAGAGTTCCATGGAACGTTTGAGTGTGGGATTAATTGTGCTTGATGTTCTGGATGAGCTGTTTGTTTTGTGGAGATTTTTGCTGTGATATTTGAAGTCTTAGGGGACATTCTGGTTAGCATTATCCAACTACATGTGTACTTAGTTGAGATGAGGATTGGAGGGAAAATGAAGATGACAACAAGTCAGCGCGAGTGTTTCAAACATATTTCGGAGAAACATACAAATCTCCGATCGCTGTTTGCCAATTTCTCACACTTAACCTTGTATCACTGAAGAATTGACACCAAAAGTTAGCCTAATGATTGAAGCAATTCATATCGCTTACTAAAAACCCAAAGCTGGAATCTAAATCTTTTCATCAATCAGTTTATTTAATTCCCCAAAACTCAAGTTTGTATGTTTCAGTCGTAGCGTTCATTTACATACTTCGTCTTCCCTTGAGATTATGAAGCTAATGAGATATTATGGAAAACACCGCTGTAGAATTCCACTTAGCAATTTAAGGGAAAGAACTTGCATAGTTAATTAATTTTGGTATTGATCAATGACTTTACGCCATCTTTTGAACAAACTACATAATTCGTACCAACGCCTAGCCAAAATGACTGATACACTGAGTAAGGCATAATTCGACTTTAACCGACCAAACCCATTTGAATCCCTCTTTTAAGGTCAGTGTAATCATTTTGAAGCCTTCATTTAGCAGTGCCTGCTATTAATTATTATATGCCCTAGAATGTATCACTTTTCACCACCTTACCAATATTAGTATGCTATAACATACTTGAAAGAACTCAATTCCCTAAAAGAGCCCGCCTAAACCACTATTAAACAGCCATCACCTCCAATGATATTCAAATCATTCCTTTTGATTGTTCATGGCCACATTGCTGTGGCGTATGTACCTGTTTATCTTCTTGATGATTGTGGGTTCTTCGACTTGAGCCAATTGATCCAAAGTGGGTATGAATTCGATGTCGTACGATTCTTAGATAATCATAGCGCAATTATCTACTCTTTGGAACTGGCAATGAAAGAGAGAATCTTTGAAGTTGTGGATATTGCCAATGGTGATAGAGCGCACTGCTCAATTTATGATAATGAGCCCAGAAATGTCCAAGAAAAGGTCGAGAAAGTACAGAAACCGATTCAAAAAGGGATTCCAGAGAAATTTCCAAAGATTTCAAGCTATATGAACTCAAACGAAGACTCTTCTGGCTTTCATGAGGGCCGTGTGTTCGAAAGAGCCAACCTCTCTGATGTGCGGTCTCAAAGGAGAGGAAATTGAGATCAAGAGGTGAAATTCAAGGGAAAGGAGTAACCCGTAGTCAAGTAAGGAATTAACGCAAATAATACAAGCAGTTTAGACATCGTGTAGTAGGCTTATAGTGTGCTCGGTTAATGAAGTTGAAGGATGGATATATTGGCACACCAAAGTAAGAAAATAGATTGCCAGTATTTTTTAGTGTTTTTTTGGGCTATCCGATTTCTACAGGAATTCTAATTGAGACAAAATCATCGTTTAGACTTCAGTATTTGGCCGAATTAAGTCGATAATGAACGACAAATTTCATTCTATAGCGCTATATTTTTCAAGCTTCAAACCAGATGTCTTTATTGAAATTTTTTAACAGATTTTAATTGAAATTTCAAGAATAGCTATCTCCAATGGCGTCGTAGCTATGGTGTTAAACCTGTTAAAAGACGTTGCAACCATTGATCACCTCATTACTCTACACGTAAAGCCTGATTTTTTTAAAGCATTTTCTTTCTCGGTTGATAGTCATGAAATCTTTTTTTTCAACCCTGAAATTTCCTGAATATATTGATTTAGGACATCCCTACCTGATATGTCTATCACCATGTAGATACTTCATATAAGTGAGATGCGGTGGCTCAATGGTAGAGCTTTTGATTCCAAATCAAAGGGTTGCAGGTTCGATTCCTGTCCGTGTCAGCTTTCTTTTTTGCTTTTTCCTTAAGCATTTCTTTTTTACGTAAACCCAAACGTGTTTGTGAAATTGAAATTAACGTGTCTGTGTACATTAGCCATTACACCCGTACACCACATATCCAAAACATCCATACACCAGCATTCTAGACACCCGTACACCTATAGTTAAGAACGTTTCACCCTATAAAAGCCCCCATACAAATTTAGAGCGATAAATGAGTTATATATTTGCATCTGTAAAGAATTCCAACGAGATAAAAACCAAAAATGCCATCTTCAAACAGAAACTGATGATTTTAGAAGCGAAAATATGACACTCACGCTTTAAAATTCTCATATCTCTTTCTCATTATTCATCGCAATGAAGATCCCCGTCATAATTCAACAAAAGATCAATCCTCCAACACTAAATGGTCTATAAATTGGCCACTGCAATTGAACGCCTGGGTTTTTATATATATTCTTGTCAAGTACCATAAGCGCGATGCGGTGGCTCAATGGTAGAGCTTTTGATTCCAAATCAAAGGGTTGCAGGTTCGATTCCTGTCCGTGTCAGCTTTTCTTTTTGCTTTTTGAACTTTATAACACCAGATATGAACTTTGAAAGGCAGAATCCCTTATTTTTGATCTCACCTACCTTGATATCCTCTAAAATTGCCCTACCCTCCACCCAAAACCTTCTCTTATCCATGCATTATTCTATTGTACACTATGTGATGAGTTTGGCCAGTCTCAGGTTTCCATGTTTTCTAACCTCGATATCCATCAACTCCCTAATTCTATGACCTCCAGCAATCGCTATTCCAAGCATAGCTTCTAGTCTATCCATGGGCATCTTGTCTTCCAAAAGAAGCATGGCCAACTTCTCACTTTTACCAACAACACCGATAGTCAAGCAACTCATATCGTTCTCCTCCAACGTATTGAGGTCCAACAACGGCGTCTGGTCATGCAATCCAACGTTAACGGCAGAAACATAGTCATACATCGCAACACCGGCATCTATAAGTGCCAAGGTGATAGCGTTGGTCACAGCGGCCAAAAGACCTCCGTCTTGTGCTAAAACTTGTACGTTCACCTCGATCAACGTCCGTGGGTACAAATTAGACAAGATACTCTGCTCGAAAGTACGTTCCAAGGTGGTCTTCAACTCCACCATTCTCTTCTCGTTTTTACCTCTTTTCTTGCGCTCCAACGTGGAGAAACTGGCAACATTTAGGTTGATTTCAATGACTGCTCGACTCTGATTGGTTTGTGATCTCAATGGTGGCTCCATGGGTCCTTGAACCATACACATAACTTTTGTATTGCCTTGCTCTATATATGAAGAACCATCGGCAGAATTTGCGTGGGTGTTGATCTTGCACTCGAACCTACGCAACTCATTCCATCGTCTTCCATCTATGCGCAATCCTTCGGGGGAATAGAGCTCCATTCGAGACATGACGGCTAATGAAGATGAATTGGAGATATGAGTTTTCTCATCTCGAGTAATGTATGGGAGAGTCGCGTGACCTTCAGTCATGTGATACACCCAATCAAGCTGAACCCAATACGATAAATTGCCCAATCATCCAGCAATTAGTCAAGAAAAAAAATATCGATGAGTAGAATAAGCCTCCGTCGAATGTGCTCTCGCCCAAAAATTCCAATTTGTACGCGTGGTAGAGCCAACTTGCCTGTGAAATCACCCAGAGAGCAAGCATCACCAAGCCCCGCAGCGAATATTGCTTTGTGATCAATTTGGATGATGCCAAGTATCCTGGCAAGAATATAAGGTACCAGATGAAGTACTGGGAGGTGACCACCTTGTTGAACGTGACAAATGTGAGTGTTTGGATGAACAAACAAGACACTAAGTTGGTCTGGGCCAATGCGAGCGGTATAGCAACGGCAGAAAGGAAAATTTGCGGAATAAAGGCAACTTTTTCCATGTTGCTGGTGATGATCTTGATGGCCTTGTACGCAAGGTACACAGGTTCGGTCAATTTCATGAAAGCTTTGGCCGATTTGTAGTAGAGCGACAAGTTGTAGACTGAGAAGTTGTGTCTATGGTCCAAACGGGAGAAATGGTAGAAATATGAGTGGTAAAGGAACTCTGTACCGTAGATGTTGTACATGAGAGCCGTCCAGAACACAAAAGATCCCACAGTTGCAACCAAATACGTGCAATTGGTGTAATTGAGCCAGTTCAAGATTGGAATGCCTCTCAACGCAGCAAACGGTCTATCTTGACGAACAAGGAAGTATAAGAACGCTGGAAGGTAAATGATTGGGTAAATCTTGAAGTGGATCGCCAAACCAAGCCAAAATGCCGACTCGTAATAGTGTTTGGTCATGATATTGTACACTGCGAGCATGACAATAAACGTCAAGATACTCTCCGATGAACCTCTGGTACTGATGGTGATAACCATAGGGTTGAGTAGCCAAATGCTTGAAAGAAACGCCTTTTTGCTAATTTTCACTGTTTCACTGACATTTCCCTCTAATCCAGCTGGAAGTGTTCTGTTGATCAACACACCAGTGAGAATGTCACAGAACATGAACAAAACCTTTCCATAATGGACAAAAACGCCTCCGAGCGCATTGGGCACAAGCATCCATGCCAACAATGGCGTGTATCTGTAAGTCTCTCTCAAATATGGAGATTTCGACTCGAAAACGTACTCGGCTGCATCGCTAAACACCAAGTAGTCGATATCGGTGTATTTCACCGTCATGTGACTATCCTGATAGAGCCCATAGAGGAAGAACCCGATTCTGAGGGCAATTCCCGCATATATGATGGTTGAAGTTGTAATTGCCATGTTTAATGGATGCAAAGGCAAAGAAGAATCGTCCCCATATATATTTATATGGTCCTGCAGCCTAGGCGGGTCATAGAGCAACCTGGGGGAGGGAAGAATGACGGAAAAACGCCCGGAAAAAAAAGATCTAGGATTGTGAAAATGGTTAGAAACTGAAGAATTCATAAGAAATTCAGTTTCCCCTTCATTTATCCAACCTTTTTGTGCTTTTTTGTATGACTCTTCAACTCTCACCGCTTCTACCACCACCATGGGAATTTCGGTGCGACCACCCCACTCATAGTTAACTTCGATATCTCTCTTTTTCCCCAAAATGGCTGACCCACAAGAGGCCGTTTACGTTGAATTCCTGCAATGTGACTGGACGACGTTCCCTGAGTTCCAGGAAGGTCTTGCTGAAATTTTAGAAGGCCATTTGGCCTCGTTGCAAGAGAGGGACCCTTCAGTGAAGGTGATCCCACCAGCCGAGAAACAACAGCTCATAGACCAGGCTAAACTGTTCTTTTTCTGCTCGAAAACAGGACATATTCTTAATCTCGACGATTACTATGCATGGAAACGCAACAACGGCGGAAAAATTACCCTTTTGGACGAGACTCCATCGGTGGAAATCGCTGAAGAGAAGGAAACAACGGAAGACGCTCAGGCGCAATCTTCTAACGGAGAGGCTCAATCTTCTAATGGAGAAACGCCATATTCATCCAACTACCAACAGCTTGTTGATCTAATTGTGTCAGGAAAGCCAGTTCCAGGCATCAAGCAGATCCCAGACACTGTGTTAAGTGACCAAGGGTCAGTTCTGGAAGCGAAAACAAGAGCAAAGCCATGGGAACAGAAGAAGGAAGAGTCAGCTACGGAAGCTAACGTCGAGGAAATGACCACTTAGGATAGGACATGGATGTCTAATAAATATGCAAAACGAGAATGAGCGAGGGTAGCGAGTGAAGTGAATTAGTGCAAGAATCTCATGACTGCCTCGAAGGCAGCCAAAGCAGCAGCATTTGCTGGGAAAGAACGCAAGATCGATGGTCCGAATCCACGAGTGAATCCTCTCAAACCACGCTCTCTGTAAATGTACTTGACAGCATCGGTATAGTGAGGGAACTTCTTCTCGGCCTTGATCGGACTGTCGGTCATGATGACTTGCTTGACAACATCAGCAGGATAGGCAAAGATCCAGAACACAGTAGCGGATAATCCTCCGGCCCAGAAGTTAATGGACGGACGCGACATCTGGGTGTTCTCCACAAACCAGTTTGTGAAGATTTCATAGGAGCCCCACCAGAAAATGAAGTTAGTACGGAAGATCATCGTAGAGAAAAGACCAGAGTACATGGCAGTTGGCGAGATCTTCCACAATTTCTTAGCAACATCAATAGGACCAGAGTAAATTCTGGACTTAGCATCGTATTGCACCTGAAGTCTAGCCTTGAACTGTTCAATTGGAGCAGCAACAAAAGACACAGTAAGACCACTTCCCAAACCAGCCATAACATGGCCAAACAACGGCAATTTTGACTCATCGTGGTAGACGTTCTCCTTCAACAATCTTCTATACAAGTGAAGGGAGCCCAACATGACGGAGTCCATAAGCACCCAACCCACCAAAGGTGGTGTAAACCCTTTGTAGAAGCCCTTGAAACCTTCTGCCTTGAATGTTTGCCACACACAATCCATAGGACCCTTGAATCTTCCTTCAGAGGTCTGTAGTCTGACTTTGACAGTGTCGAAAGGGTGACCAACGGCGTTTTTGGTGACACCGGAGAACATACCGGCGACAAAGCCGAGGTATTTTGGAGGTTGCTTTGTCTCTTCGGTCATTTCAAGATGAATAGTCGTTCAGATCGGTGATTCAGCAAGAGGCCCCAATGACTAACATTTGAAAAACTTCTCGCCGGAACCGGCACAGATAGCGCGGCTTGTACTGGTGCCGATGTGGGGCAGCGATTAACGGTGCGGGAGGGGCGACAAACAAGGACCATAGTGAAATTGAATGAATTTTTAATAAACCGTAAGTTCTGAAGTATTTTCAATTGATTTTGTTAGTACGATTTTGGGGCAAAAATGGTGGCAAAATGAGCGTTTTATGAGAAAGTTGACAGAGAACGTCAAAACCGAATTAGGATGTCTCAATGTCCCAAAATGGATGTTAGCGACGACAACAACATTATAAATTATGAAAAAACAAATGGTAAATAAAAAATAAAATAAAGAATTATCTTGAAATTGTAAGAAGAGAACAATATCATATAAAAATCAATTCTTCCTAAGTTAAGCGAGAAACCACTAAAATCGCAAATTTACCTTAAAAAGAGCGAGGGGTACCCACTCCAATTTATACACCACATCTAAAAAAACGGTGGCAAATACACACACACATAAGTCACGCAACATGACACATCTTTAAATCCCTCAAAACTATAAATATGACCCTCTTTCCCTCCGATCCAAACTCCCACTTTCATTACTTCTTTGCAGCATCCTCCTGTGCAGGGTGCAACATCGCACTGCAACAATCGCACTCTCCACTTCTCACATTGAACTTCACTTCTACTCACTGTAGCTGACCATCGCCACAGTTGCCCCCTTAATCAACCTCGTTCCATACATAATCCTTCTAATCCATTTACCGCAATTGTATTGATCCAGCATGAGTCAGCCCACAGTGAAAACGGAGCCAGGCATCAAGTCCGAGCCAGCGTCGTCGCCCCAGATGAGCCCTACGCCAAAGGCAGCAGGCGGTGGCGAATGGAACGTGATTCCATTGAAGGCATGCTCGAGAGAGGAGCTCAAAGACACAAGAAACCACATCATGAGGTTCCAAACGAAGCAGGATGTGGACATTGTGGGTAACTTCACTAAGCCAGTGAGATTGCACCGTAAGGATCCTCAGAATATTCAGTTCCATCTTTCGAGGCAAGAAATGGACAGAAAGCGGGCAACCGCCACCGAGGAGCCTACCACGGCGCCACTTTTATTGGATGAGGAAGGAAACGAGATCCAACCACCAGACATGTCTCAGGTGGCGCCAGATGGAGGTGCTAGAAGACACAGAAGAAACTTGTTCAAGCGTAAAACGAAGCAGGTGCACATGATGGACGAAAAGAAGAGAAAGCTTCGGTACGAAGAGTACTACCCTTGGGTTGTGGAAGATTACGACGGAAAGAACGTTTATGTGGGCAGTTACGAGGCTGGATCGTCAGAAACTACACATGTACTCTTCGTCTTCGATAAGGACGGATTTAAGATGGTCCCAGCTGAGAAAGTCTACAAATTTACTCCAAGAAATAGATACGCTACCTTGACTTTAGAGGAGGCTGAAGCTAAAATGGAAAAGAACCAGTCTGCTCCACGTTGGTTGATGAAACACATGGACGAGGAGGCAGGAGGAAACTCAAGATTCCTGGGCTCAGGTACGTTTTCTGCTCCGGTTCGTCCGCTGGCCCTCAGTGAGTCCTCTTCCGGAAGCAGATTCCGTATGAGAACCGTTCAAGGTGGCTCCACATACAAGGACCGAGATTCCGATCATGATGATTTGGATTTCGAGGAGGAATTCGCCGATGATGAAGAAGCACCAATCATGGACGGTGATGAAGAAGAAAACAAGTTGCTGGAAAAGAAAATTAAAAAAGAAATGCTTAAAGCTGCCCACTTTGAAGGCCAGCTGGATGATGATAACGACAGTGACGACTTGAACGACTTGTTCGAGACGGAGAAGTCACGTAAGGTCGATAAAGAAGGTAAAAAATTGAAGAAGGTGTTGAACAAGACCGAGGGTGGTGTCTATGATAGTGATGATAATGAGCAGTTGAATCCATACGTGTCGCAATCGGACTTGGAAAGTGACGAAGAGTCTGAAAATGAGGTTACTGTCAAGGCAGAGCCTACAGATGATGTTCAGGGCGAGTCCTTACAACGTCCACGTTCATTCTTTGTTTCTAGCGCAGGAAACGGATACGTCGTTATCCGTGCTCCTAAGCAATTCTTGCAAAGCTTCCCACCTGGTGAATGGAACCCTAACGCCAAGAAGAGACCACAATCCTTCGAATCTCCATCGCCAAAGAAGTCGAGAAGAGAAGACATCAGCGCTACAGCACTGCCAATCCCAGAAAGCTCAACTGCAGGCGACTTGACCAATGCTGGACCAAACGGAGAGTTGGTCACCACCAGGGAGGTCTTGGACATCGTCCGCAACAACCCACTCACCACTAAAGAGTTGCTCTTGAAGTTGAAGAGCAGAATCAGCACTCACAAGGACAATAAGCTCCGGATCATCACCATTGTCAAGCTGAATCTTAAGTTGGTGGATGGACGTCTTGTACTCAAAGACGAGTAAAGACTTACACATGACTCTAGATGAACCGATCCTATTCTATAAAGTATTTGCAATCACAAGATTTCCACAATCTTATCGTCGTCGTCGTCGCTCTCAACGTCCATGGCCTCTTCCTTTGCTTCCTCGTCTCTCATCAACATTTGGACAACTCTGTCACACAAGTCGGTGACATCTTCAGCATCAGCGCTCTTGTGGAGCTCACGAACCAATGGATAAACAGACTTCTCTCTCAAGAACTCTCTCATCTCTCTAGTGGAACACAACAACAAAAGAGACTCTAAATGAGTACAAATGATCAGATCAACTGGATCTCTCTTCTTATCTTCTGGCAACAATTGCAACTCATCTGGCAAGTTGAACATGTCTTCCTCATCAAGCTCCTCTGGACCAGCAATAGGCAAAAGGATGTATGGCAAGATGTTGATTTTGTCGTCGGAGACCAACTTTTCGTGGCTATCGATGTCGAACAAAGAGTTCTTGATGGTGGAGGCCACACCTTCACGTCTGATCTTAGAGTCGTACTTCTCAGTGAAGACAAGCAACTTGGAGATTGGAACAACCTCGTCGTATGCTTGCTCTGTGATAAAATAGTTTCTCCCGAGCTTGAAACGGGAGATATCAGCGAAGAAGTACGACAAGTAGTCATATTCAGCGTATTTGTTCAAGGTTCTATCGAAACCCTTGACGAAACAGTCCATAAGACAGTCCATGGCATGGTCAGAGGAGAAGATCTTCTGTTGCTCTTCCGAAAGCTTCACGCGGATGTCGAAAATCTTAGTGATGGCGTCGTTCTTAGCCAAGTTGGCCAAAAGAATGCACATCAAGTCTGCATTCATGTTGGTAGGTCTGATGATGGCAGAAACAAGGTACTCGAGGTACTCGGCATCCTCAACGATCAACTTTCTCATGGTCAAGTCATCACACAAGTTGGCCAAGATGGTCACAGATTGACCGACGGTGGTCTTTTGGTCGTTTTGGGACAACTTCTTCAAGTCTTTGATTGCTTCATAGTTGGCGTAAGCAAACACTTGTTGGTGAGGACCTTGGGAAAATCCAACAAGGTTGTCGAGGGCAATTTGGACGACAGCAGGCTGTGGCGAGTGCAAAAATTCCACTAACTCTTCAAGTTCTGTTGGCATGGTTATTGGAGTTGAAGTTGAAAATTTTGTATGGTGTGCATATTCATGATAGAGAAGAGGTGGAGTACATAGAGTAGGAGGCCATGACGTATGTGGAGAAGGGAAGCCGGAGGGAGGGGGGAGACATAGAAGACGGAAGGTAGAAGAGACGATAGAAAGGAGAATTTGGTTCGGGAGAAAATTCCAGAAAACATCGCTGTTTTGGTGTGGGAATTGGTCCTCAGAGTGAGGGTTGCAAATCGCCAATGCTCACTCACATTTATGCTGCAGATGCACTGATAAGTCCACCAAATTTTCCAATTGGGCTCTACAAAAAGTCATAAATTCAATTTTTCGTGTATTGATTTTGTTCAGTGGAACTGAATTTTTGGCGAATTAAAGTTTCGTGTTTTGATTTTGTGAATTGAATTTTCAGCGAGTGTTCTTTTTCTATCTAAATTTCTGGGTCTGGAAGTTGGTCAGCCATTTGCAAGTAATAGTAGTAGAATGCGATCACTTGCAAGTGTGCGTCAAAGATCAACTTCTCGTCAACGGAGTGAATGTTTCTTCCTGGGGTTGGGATACCTGGGGCGTATCTATAAATGTTTCTGGTCAAATCCCAATAGAATCTAGTGTCGGTGTTTCCAGTACTGATGTATGGAGCGACAATGAAGGTATCGTTTCCATCTGGGAAGATCAAATCCTCATAAAGGTAACGCAAAGCACCACCATAAGATTTCCAGATCTCGTCTCCAATTGGAGTAACTGGTGCTGGCTCTAAAGGTGTGTTCAAAGAGTAATTGAAGTAACCATTTGCGGTTTTCTCAATTAAAACTTTACCATCAACAATCACACCCAAATCATACTTCTCAGCAAAGTCAACGATCTCATCTGTGATCTTCTTGACGGCATCAGCAACAGTCTCCTCAACGGCAATTCTTTGGTTGATAAGAACAGAAACATGTTCAGGCAAAGCGTTGGCTTTGTTTCCACCTTCGATGACATCAACAGCCTGTGAAGTTGTCACCAAGTACTTTGACGCAAGCAGCTCTTCGGTCAAGTAGTCCAACAATTTTTGGTTGGCCTTGACATCAATGTGTGCTTTCAAGATGTTCTTCTTGAGATCGGCGTCAATGCTCGACGAGTGCTCTGCAACACACTGCAATTGGTTCAATACTGGGTTAGTATTGGTGATGATACTCTTAAATTCGTGATCCTCAATCTCACTGATGAGTTTCGACAAAAGACCAATCGAAGTGTGTTTTGGAGGGATCGAAGAGTGGCCTCCTGGCGTATAAAGCTCAATAATCGAGTCTAAGTGGCCCTTTTCGCCTGTTGCTGGCAAAATGTATTTGTTACCTTGGATTTCCTCAAATGCCTCGGTTCCTTCGTCAATGAGTTGATAGAATGAGTCTGGTCCATATCTGGAAACTAGATGCTTCGAGAGGTTCTCTGCTCCGGTTCCCTTGGACTCCTCATCATAGCCAAAACCCAAGACGATCGTTCTCTTTGGATCGAACTTGCCCTCAGACAACAAGAGCTCAATGGTCTCCATGAGACCGACGAGCAAGTCCTTGCAGTCAGAGACTCCACGACCATACAAGAGCTTTCCATCGTATCCTGCTTCAAATGGAGGGTAAGTCCATTGGTTGACAGTTTCCTTCTGAACAGGCACCACATCGTAGTGGGCAGTCAAAAGGATTGGTTTCTTCGAAGAGTCACTTCCTTCCCAAGTATAAAGCAAAGCAAATTTGTTGACTTTCTCCAACTTCAAGTGCTTATGCACCAATGGGAACGATTTCTCCAAGTACTCATGGAATTTCTCCATTTGTTCCCATCTTGGCTCCTTTTTATAAAGCTCTTCCAAGGTTTTTGCAGAGTTTGGGTTGATCATGTCATCAAAGATCTGTGTTGGAACTCTGACGGCATCTTGCAACTTCTTCAAAGACTCATTTCTAAACGTGGGGTCGTAGAGAATCTTGTCTAGCGTATCGCTGTCGTACATGTACTTCTTTGGGTCAATTTTGTCCACAATTGGACAGAGCGAGTCTGGATTCTTATCGTTATCGCCGAAAATGGCAAAACCATTACTTATGGCAGTTTTGACGGAAATTCCATTGATAGAGCTGGATTCGCAATTTGGTGCCATATATAAGAGGGCAGGGATTGCAAGACAAGCAATTGCCAATCTGGTGAGCCAGCCAACGGAATTGGACTTCTGTCTCACCACATGGATAGGCAATTCAGATTCAGGGACACCCATTTTGTGTTGGAATTCGTTGGTTGTGGAGTTATGACGGAATTAGGGGCTCTTATATAGATACGGCCCGTGGCATTATGCAGAGGATATTCCGCACCAACGAGCAATTCAGGTTGAGGCGGCATTGTGCCTTGAAATTTGGATAAGAGAGATTGAAAAAAAAAAGAAAAGCACAGGCCAAAAAAAAAAACGGCTATTGTTCAATTTGTTACTGGTGGTTTATGGAGGAAAAAGTGGCAATTGAGTTGCCAATTGAGTTGGCACTAGGCAGTGTGAAATTATAGTGGTACGAAGCATCGCTAAATTGCTAAAAGCCACCTTGATAATATCTCTATTTGTATTCATCTAGAACAAAGAGAACCACGCAATTTGGTCAAGCAAGGTCTTCTCCTTAGCATACTTGACAAGTGGGTCCTTGAGGTCACCCTTAACGGCGTAACCATGAGCAACACCACCGAACAAGGTGAGTTGGTATCTGGCCTTAATTTCAGCCAACTTGGCCTCAGTCAAGTGTCTCAACTCAGTGGTGAAGATTGGGTCAATCTCAGCAGCAGCGATGATAATTGGCTTGGCAATGCCAGCGACTTCCTCAATGGTGACAAAGGAAGGATGAGCAATAGCAACAGCATCAGCGTACTTACCCTTAGCACCTTGTTGGATGGCGTACTTGGCACCGAAACAGTAACCAATGATACCAATGAAGGTAGAAGCACCGACCTCGGCACGGAGGCTCGAAAGGAAACCATCAACAATAGGACTGGTAACCTCATTGGTGTGAACACCGAGCCAGCTGCTCAAGTCACCATGCTCGACTGGAACTGGGTCACCCTTCAAAATGTCTGGAATGTAGACCTTGTAGCCAGCCTTGGCGAATTGGTCTGCAATCAACAAGACGTTCTTGAACTCATTTCCGTAAATGTCAGTAGCAATCACGATGATTCTGTCGGAAGAGCCAGTGACGTAAGTTTTCAAACCAAAAACGTCGCTGTAACTTCCTTGTGGGGTACCCTCGTAAAGGGTTCTTTCGAGACAACAAGCACCTGGAGGATTGGAGGCCATTTTTAAGTATGAAAAAGAAAAGGGGTAGAAGTGTCTTTCTGAAAATGTCGTGGGTCTGTCCGTATGGAGTATCTGGCGTACTGCAGACAGGACCCCACACCACATTTTGACAGGATTCTGGATCCCCTCACACGTTGGGGCTCAACATGTCTGCCTTAACTAGGGCATGGATCTGGAAAGTTAGTATAAAGTTGCGGAAAAAAAGGTAAAAATGGCAAAAAAAGCCAAATAACCATCGGATCACATGGCAAAGCGTCACGTGAAGCGTTTCAATCAAAAAACATACGTCTTGGATCAGGGCATGGATAAGTTGTCTCACCTCAATGGAGAGCCACACTTTAACCATATTAAGCGACACCTCGTTACTCAATAATTCTCTTCCTTCTTTCAGTGCACCGAGTTTTCTCAACACTGGGATCGAACTGGAGCGTTAGTAAAAAATTCACCATACTGGATTACCCTCTATATAAAGCCCAACTCGTTTTCTGTGGGGAATCCAAAAACAAATGCATATACGAACCTTGCAAATAAGTCAAGTTGAGGATCCAATTGTCTTCCGATACCTTCCAATAGTAAAATCGCCACAATCACCGTAATGAAGTCTCCTTCCATTCTGACATGGTGAGACCTGACCATCCCCAAAACTTGGTCTAACAAGTCTCCAATACTGAGGTTTCCAAGAGTGAATGTTCTTTGCTTCATTCTATCGACCAATTTCTCGACCTTCAAGGCAAAAATCTCCTTGTTGATAGCCGTTTCGGGCGTTCTAGACCTCTCCACCATCAACTCTCCTGCTTTGTAACCATCAAATTCCGATAAGGCACTGAAAAGATCGATGAAATTGACTCTGTCTGTATGGTTGAGTTCAGTGATCAAACCAACGTCAAGGAAGCAGATTTCAGCATGGTACCCGTTCTCGTAGAGTTGAGAAAGTCTCTCGCACCAAGCCTTATCGTCGTTGCCCAATGCCAAGAGCTCTTCGGTGATTCTGTTGGTTTCTTGCTCGTTACTGGACTTGACGATTTTGTACTCCTTTTCGTGCTTAAAAAGCTCATTCTTGTAGAACCGAACAAGCATGTTTCCTGGATGAAGATCGGCATGGACGAAATTATCAATAATCAACATTTGAAGGAACGAATCAAGTCCTTTGTCACTGATTTCCTTCGACAAATTCTTACCAAAATTATCCTTCAACGACAACATTTTCGACATCGGAATCGCATGAATGTAATCCTCCACTAAAACGTCTCTTGTACTAAAATTCAAAAACGGTTTAGGGAAGTGAATGTCGAGTCTGTTTCTGAAGTTATGACGGAACTTAGCCAAGTTCAATGCCTCAATTCTAAGGTCAAGTTGAAGCCTCATCAAGATGGAAAACTGCTCAACTTCATCTGGCAAGGAAAGCCACTCCATTGTAGGCACCAAATTGATGGCATTAGCAAAGAATTTCATGATTTTAAGGTCTCGATTGATCTTCACCTCAACGTTCGGATGTAACACTTTTATGGCTACTCTTTGCTTCGATGTGATCGTCTCGTGCTGTGTAACAACCACACTATCCCAAAACTGCGTATCTTCGGGTCCTTGTGGCTCTAAAGTGAGCTGAACCTTCTGGTCCCCCTCCTCTCTGGCCTTATCTATAGCTTTATCGGAAAGTTTGGCCAAATAGACCTGTGCAATGGCTCCAACACCAAGTGGTTTATCGCTAAATTCATCAAAAATGTCGTCAAAAGGCATACCAAAACTTTTACTAAGGATATGTTTCGTTTGATGCAATGAATGGGCCTTAGCGTTCGAATGCAAGTGTGACAACTCTTCACACATCTCCTTTGGGAAGATATCGGTTCTAGAAGCGGCCCATTGGCCCAATTTGATGAAAGATGCGCCCGCATGCTCTGCTGACCATCTCAAGTATCTATACCAGAGTCTAGCACCGGTTCGGCTTCCTTCTTCGCCTCTACGGTCTTTTCTTCCGACCCAGCAGATTGGCGCAGCCAAAAGGACCGGAACAAAGATGAACGTCAACTCTAAAAACCGTGCAATGGTCACACAAGGGTCCACAACGTAGTCAGTGAGCACAAACTTCAATTTGTAGAAGATTCGAAGTAGGAATGGGCCCTTGGACGTTCTCCGCTGGCGGTAGGCATCGAAAAGTTCACGCTCCTCCTTCTGAGAGGCCTGGTAAAGTCCGTTTTCGTAAGTATCAGCAGCTTGGATGGGTTTAAGATTGTGGATGGAATTGTCAACGGGATACACGTCGTTCATCAACGTATTGTTCCAATTCATGCATGCCAACACACCCGAACCGATTCCGATGGTTTTGGCATAGTTTCCATGGGAATTGTGTCTCTTTTGGTGGTGTTGCCATTGTCTATTGGTGTTACTCCCACTAAGTATGGACCCAGCAAACGACCTATGGTAATTCCGTGAATTTATAAGCGATCGCTTCACAGAAAACACGAGTCTATTTCTGGAGCCCGGCGTATTTAGGAAATTCATAGCGAAAGCAGAATTCTTGGTCCTAATGTGGCAGTTTTTGAGCTGGAGTAATAAGACTTGATTGTTGGAGTGCAGCTAGAGATGTTGCTGTGGATAAGCGGCCCTCGCACTTAAGCAATGCCAGGGCCCCACGAAGGACGAGGGCCAAGAGTAATCGAAAGGATCAGAAAAGTGACAGGAAGTGAGAAGCGACGGAGATTTTTTAAAGGTTTTTTCTTTCTACCTTCTTCTTCCATTTTTAAGTTTCCCTTTTCGGAAGAGAAATTACTCTTTTTGTAGAAATTACCTTGCCTCATATGTCTCAGGTTCACCTCGTTTTGTGAGTCCTGTGCGGTGGTTGCTACCGGCCTCAACCTCACTAAAATGACTTGCAAATTCACACCCACATCTATAAATAATTTTGCTAATTTTGCTTGATTTCCTCAATTTTTCTCAATTTTTTGCTAATTCTCCCTTCGTATCTTTGAGGTGATTTCTGAGAATGGAAGTCCATAAATAAATCGTGCAAGTTCCCTTTGGATTGGATTTCTCGCCTCTTCTTGCAACGATTCCATCGTGCGCATTGAACGAGTCGTGATACACGGCGATTTTGAGCCAATCGAGCTGATTCAAATTTTCAAGAATCACTTTTTGTTGCTCGAGAAGTTTCAATTTTGTATCTTCAACGAAAAGCGGGAACGAATCGAGGTCGTTACTGTGCAATAACTCTTTATGGGCAATGATGGCCTTATCGTTCTCTTCAGTCTGAATGTCCAAGACATGCGGTCTCTTTAAAAGCCCCGAAAACAACGACTTTTTCTTCTTTTCTGCTCCTAGTAAGTCTGTTTCGGAATCGTTATCATTTTCAGCCGTTTCTTCCGCATTTGAATGTTCCTCTTCTTCGTTTTCTGCGTCCTCGTCTTGTTCTTCAATCACTTTCGCGTCTCCATTGACAAATTTGTCTTCTGCAAAGATGATACCCTCCAAAGCGTTCTCTGTGAAGTTAGACGTGTCTCCTTTAAACGATTCGTGTCTTGCCAAGTGGCGTCTTTGCTTTCTATTCGACTCTCCTTGCTCTGCATGCTCACTATCAATGACACCTCCATGATAAACCGCCTGTTTCACTTCTTTCCAGTGTTCTTCGACTTTCAAAGACTTCAAGAGCTTCACTTTGAAGTAACTGTACGCAGAGACATAGTAGGTCAAGCAGAAAATCATAGGAATGTACACTGGAAGCAAAATGGAAGCTGCTGAGATAAGAATCGTATACCGAAGAATCTTATTGGATCTTATCACGGAAGTAGCTTCTTGTTTGTTGCCCAGGGCTTGCTGTGGGTCAGTCACACGGTGTGATTTCTGCAAATCAATGAATTTAGGCCAAACTGTAGCGTTACCGACTCGTGATGAAGGTAAGTCGTGCCAGTAGGTGATATTGACCGATTCCAACTGCTCAAAAGGGGAGTATTCGGTAATGTAGCTTGTATAGAACGCCACACTTCTATCATTCTTAATATTGGCCAAAAGGAGTCGTTTTTCAAACTGTTCCAAGCCTTTAAAGAACTTCGAATCTGGCTTCGACATTTCCACTAGTAGTTGATCATTATCGGATACGAAAAGCTGTGTGCCTGTGAGACCAAACATGTACTTTCCGATGGCATTGGCCAATTTGTCAAAGTAGTTATTCTTAAAGAAATGGACTCCCAAATGTGGAGTAGCAAAAGTACAGAAGAACACCGGTTTTACCTCTTCAAAGAAGCCCATGGAGTATAAGCGACCAACAACATTTCGAGAAATTAATCCTCCTAACGAATAGCCAATAATACTGATTTTTGTCACCTTCAAATGGTCTTTTTGCTTCAAAGTTTCAATCTCATAGAGCAAGTCTGCAACGACACGTTCAGAGCACTTTTCAATGCCATCGTAGGTCTTCCAGAAACGGAACGACGATGGTTTAAGCGTCACAACCCTTTCCGAACACACATCAGCCAACGAATTCCTTACAGCCTTCTCAATTGTCAGCATATGGTTGGGACTGCCCCAAAGACCGTGCACTAAGACGAAGAGGTGGGCCTCACCATCGATTTTCGAGGAATTTGAGTTCTCAGAAGAACGCGTCTCTTCGATAGAGCTCAGCATTGAATTTCAGTGGATTCTTCCTTGGCAGAAGCCTTGAATTTGACAGCACTGGGAGATCAATTATGGTATAAATTTAGCCTGCTAAACCTTATCGCAGTGTGCACGTAATCATGTGAATGCGGGCGTAGTATGGGCGATGCGAGCAACTAATAAGGTTTTTAGCAATCGGGAGAGGGTGAGTTTTTTTGCGGAAATTGGTGGGATTTAGAACTGAAATTTGGATATGTGGATGGTGTGGATGTAGCGGATTATTTGTGTTTTTTTAAGCGTTTTTTTATGGAGTTTTGTGTGTTTTTGATGGAGGTTTCTGGTAAGGTTTGGTGAGTTTTAGTGACGTCAATGTGAGCCAGGACCCGGCCGCAATCTCAAAATGGGCTAATTTTAGGGCCGAAGTGAATGCCGCGATTGGGCAATGAGGGCGGTGTTTGGGTGGTGTCGAGGCGAGTTTTGACGTCGCACAGGGCCATGCAGAGCCTTGTGGCTAGGGCCGGGATGTTTAAGAATGAGCAAGTTTGACGAGAACAGGGGGGAATCGGTTCTTAGAGGGCACTCATACAATCAAGATCACATATTAAAGTCTATCAAATTGTTTTTGAATTATTTTATCTCCCTAGTGTAGGAAATCGTTGGGCTTTCCGGTCAGGACTTTAGTGCCTTCTGCCTTACTGCCTCAGCGCGGCCTTCTCACTTTCCTGGCCTATCTTGATTCCTCGCCCTAGAATGAAGAATAGGCTTAAGTGCCGACGAAACGCCCACTGTTATATGTAAATTACGAGGAAAAATTGCTGCAGTGAAAATTCTCATCAAGGAATTAAAAGAAGTCGTTTTCGATAGAAATCTTCGGTCAATAACATCACTCAGTACCTAATGTGTTTTACTTGTCTCCCTCATAGTGAATCCTATAAGATAACCGATCTTTCTTATAGAGCCACAGTTCTCGAGTGAATATGCCCCAAATTTTGAAATAAGTGTAAATTTCAAATGTCGTGTTCTTTTTGAGAATACTATTCCCCGTTTTGTGTGAAATCTGTCAACCTTTATTGCTTGTGATTGACTTGGCCTAAGCGAGGCCCTGAACTGAACGCGCGGCCTTAA
Source organism: [Candida] citri (assembly GCA_030571295.1). Taxonomy (NCBI): domain Eukaryota; kingdom Fungi; phylum Ascomycota; class Pichiomycetes; order Serinales; family Metschnikowiaceae; species [Candida] citri. Next base: position 353,950 of record JAJLXN010000007.1, on the reverse strand, counting down.
AGTCAACATAATCGACCTTCGCATCAAGAACATCCATCAAAAAGGCCACTATATTTCTACACGCCACTTCATTTAATGACACAAAAAGGAAATCAAACTGATCAAAACACTCCAAATTCCCCTAATTTACCATAATGTAATCCAATCCTACGTTCCTTCCCAACATACACTGACCCTCTTTGATAACCATTAAGCGAGGCCTGAATGCATTGGGGCCGCAGTTCGCGATCAGGTCCTTCCTCTCAGCATTCCTATACATCCAAGCCTCACCATAAAGACCACAGAACTCTCCCCAAAGAACCATCACATTAACAAAAATGCAAAATCTAAAAACACCATAATAATCACAATACACTCTTCTCTTAAAGCCTGATATTTCCCCTCCATCCTTACCTCCGCTCCCCTTTTCTCTCCCTTTACTGGCTAATTTCCTACCCCTCTGGACCAACTCAATTGGTGTGCGCACACAGCACCTAAAAAAACCTCGAATCTTCAAATTTCACCAATCAACCCTCAAAAACACCACATTATCATGGCTCTCTTTGGTTCTACCCCTGCTGCTCCAGCCCCTTCCGCCTCGGTCAAGACCCAGCTCCAAGAACAAATCAGTCAAGAGTTGGCTGTGGCTAATGCTACCGAATTAGTCAACAAAATCACCCAAAACTGCTTCGATAAGTGTATCTTGCAACCACAAGACGTTATCACTCCACAACAAGACGGATGCATCAACCAATGTTTGGAGAAGTACATGAGATCCTGGAACGTCATTTCCAAGACATACATTTCCAGAATTCAAAGGGAGAAGTCTACTTAATTGGCTCGGTTGTGGGTAGCAGTTTGCTTGTATATAGTGCCACCTGTAAATAGGGCCCGAGAGCCGATTTGGATTTTAATAATAGTGGAAGAATAATAGAAGTCAGAGCATGTAGATGCTACTCTTTTTTCCCTATAAAACCTCAAACCCTCCATCTTTTTTGTGCTGTTCTTGTCTTTGGCTCTTGTTGGTGATATACCTGCATATAACCCCAAACTCCACTCCACTAGTGGCGATTCTCACCATAACTAACACCATAATCAACTCAGGAGTGACTTAAATTCAACACCAACTCAACGATTTTAATCAATTTTCACATTTAATAAATCATTGATTACGTAATGAGCACAGTCGCCTCAGAATACTCAGCAGAAAGATCATCTGTCCCCATTGAACACAGGTTTAATCCATACAGTGACAATGGAGGAACTGTGCTAGGAATTGCCGGCAAAGACTTTGCTGTTTTGGCTGGAGACACTCGTATTGTGTCTGGGTACTCCATTGACTCTCGTTACGAGCCAAAAATCTTCGATGTGGGCGATAACATCGTCATGACCGCCAATGGATTTGCCGCCGACGGAGTGGCGCTAATCGACCGTTTTAAGACGAGTTTCAAGTGGTACAAGTTCAATAATAACAACAAGAAGTTGACCATTAGAAGTGCAGCAAGATATATCCAACATTTATTGTATGGAAAGCGTTTTTTCCCCTTTTATGTCAGTACGCTTATTGCTGGTTTAGATGAGGAAGGAGTCGGTGCAGTTTACTCTTATGATCCCGTGGGATCGTATGAGCGTGAACAGTGTAGAGCTGGAGGTGCTGCTGCGTCGCTTATTATGCCTTTCCTTGATAACCAGGTGAACTTCAAGAACCAGTTTGTTCCAGGCACAGACGGTAAGGAAAAGAGACCATTGGAGTATTTGAGTTTGGAGGAAGTCATTGAATTGGTCAAGGATGCTTTCACGTCGGCCACAGAGAGACACATCCAAGTTGGTGATGGTTTAGAGATCTTTATTGTCACCAAGGATGGAATCCGTAAGGAGTACTATCCATTGAAGAGAGATTAGAGAGGGAAATAAACGAGCATGAGAATCCATGAAAAGAAAGAATAAAAGTGATGAAGTAGAACTAAAAAGGTGCTAAATAAAGAAAAACAGCGGGTTTTCACGCATTTTAAAGTCTTAAAGAGTAACTACCTTCTACACCTTATCATCAATTGACATATATTGCCTTTTACATGGGTACTATCACTTCATTGTCTATCCAGCCCACAATACCCTGAAAATCTCATACAATTGGGCTCCCCCATCAGTTCTCCACCTAAACAGGCAACTCAAAACTCTTTCCTTGCATCACCTTGGTATAGTAAATGTAGAAAAAGTCCGAGTACACCACGGACTGCAAGATACCAGCTAAAACAGCAACGTAGTCAAACTTACCCTCAGCAAAGTATCTGTAGATCCAGTTAGGAATGTATAATGCTCTGTAGATTCCCAAGGCGAAGATATAATGAGTGGTGATGTTCTCAGCTGAGCCACTTCTTTGTAACATGAACAATTGTGGGATAATTGCCACAGATTCCAACCAAATCGAGAAAGACCACGTAACCTCACGAAGCGAATAAGCGTGAGTCAAAATCAACGAGGCCACAGCAGCTGGAATCACTAAAAACTTCACTGGGAAGGTATCGATGTTCTCTCTGATGGTCTTCTGGTACTTCCCCGTCATCAAGTACACGGTATATGAAGAAGCACCAATGAAGAAGAGCTTCATGACCGTGTTATAGAGGGAAATAAATAAGAACAAGTCCGTGTAACGGAGCACGAACACCACCACATAGAGAATCTGAGTTTTCAAGGATAATCCGTTGATGGACTTGTTTTTTTCGATCGAATATAACAAGATGAGGTAACTCGCCAAATGCGAAAGATCAGCCACGATTCTAAAGATATTCATGGTGAGAATTGATGGAAGAAGTGGAGGGAATTGTAATTGCGAGTTTACTATGAGCGTTTAGAGCATAGCTGGCCAGACTGCTGGTGGTGGGGTGTGTGCAGGTGGGAATTCGGAAGAGCTAGGTATGGGGAATATGGGGAAAGAAGTTTTTAAAGAAATTTTTGAAGTTGGTTTTGGGGTAGAGAGAGAGAATTTTGGTGGGTTCGTGAAATTTTTTGGTGGTTTTTGGTGGTGTTTTGGTGGTTTGATGGACCCTTTAGACTGTGTTGAGGTGTACTTAGTGGAGGACAAACAATAGACTTGTGAAAAGTTGAAGTTACGCGGTGAAACAAATTATGAAGAATTTATATTATTATTTTTGGTTGTATTTTAAATGGAATGAACTTTTTCCCGGGAAAATTTCCCCGTGTTTTGACGTGAATATCTGTATGTTCTGTCTGATCTCACAGAGTAAAATATACAGATTCGGCATTTCCGGGAATACCACTAAATCTCGGCTTTTTTCAAGACATTCTCTCTCTTTCCTAAATGCAAGGTCCAACACTTTATCAAATCAACCGATTTTGACCCTCTTTTCATCATTCCTCTTGTATATCTCCTTTCCAGCCTTTCTCAAAGAAACACGGTATTCAAGAGATATTCAAACTCCTCCTCCAAATCAGCACCAACAGCATCACCTCCTGACTTCACATTCATTCCTCCCTTGAAATGCTTATGTCCCTCATACTCCAAATTGCTAGCATATTGATGCAAAGCCTCCAAGTCGGTAAACCAAGCGTTCTCCTCTTTTGTCTCTGCATTAGCCACAAACTCCTCAATTGCAGGTTCAGGAATCTCGTAGTTTCTCAAGTAGTTCGTCGAAAGCGTATTGTGGATTTTGATAAAGTCCTTGTCAACATAAACCATAGATGGGATATTGCTTACGTGATATTTCGACATCAATTCTGAGTCAATCTCGTCAGCAAAGACAATAGCAAATTGCACATTTGGGAATTTTCTTTGAATTCTCTGGTAAAAGTGCTCAGGATAATAATAAGTCTTCCAATCGATACCATTTCTGGAGACAAATGCTAAAAGGACAGGGCCAGATTCAACCATCTTTTCGACCTCAGCAACGCTTGAAACCTCCGGAATACCGTTATCTAAGAACAGCAAGTCTGGAGTAGCCTTTGTAACGTCTTGAATGAAGAGTTCAATATCTTCCCGGCTACGCTTTTGGGTGTATGTATGGATCTGCTTAGAGATCGAGTCGTAGATCTTTATAGTTGGGAAACTCTCGATTGCAAAGAGCTGAGATAAGTCTCTATGTTTTTGACCATTGATTTTGACTGATTGGAGATGGCTATTTTTCTCATAAAGTGTGGAAATGTACTCGAAATCAGGACTGAACTCTTCACAGTACTTACAGTCGTACCTGTAGAAGTACATGAGGGTAAATGGCTTTTCTAAAATCTCCGCAACGGTGGAGATTTCTCTAGTTGCCGCAGCAACCAACGTGGCCAAATAAAAGAGCAGCCAAATGGATACCCATGGAGTTTTGGCCAACATCACGGAATATGGGGTTGATGGAAAAGATAATTCGGGCTTCGATGCGCAGAGGTGTGTATGCAAGTGGATGACAGCGATAGTGACAGTGACAGGTTATTAGAGATAGAGAAGGAAAAAGGGGAGGTTTTGGGGTAATGGGGTGAAACTTATGTTTCTAGTTCTACAGTAGTGTAATTTTCTTTGATTTTCGTCTCTTCTTTTCTCCGTGTTTTTTATCTGGAAATGTGTTTTGATGGGATCTGATAAGTATTGGGTGAAAGTGCAAATCCGCGGTGTTTGGTTAGCAGTGGTGGGAGAGAGCATAAATTGTTGAGAAAGTTGGGATCTAATTTGATAACCCCAAATTTTCAACTTTTAGGTTTGATCAATGATTGATCTAACTTATTATTTTTTTAGAATTTGATGAGTTTGGTGGGGTTATTGTCACTAGATTTTCAACCTAATAATTCCAAAGTTGTCTCTTATCTTCAGCTGCTTAAACTCTTGACTTCTTGGGATCTAGGCCTTAAAGAGAAACAGGCCCAATTTTTTTCGAAGCAAGTGGCAAATAGAACTCCAGATTTGGTCGAATAAAATTTCCATGACACTTTTACACCGGGGGAACCAGTGATATCGCTCGGTACCTAGCCTAAATGGCCTGAGAATATGAAAAAGCCTGTTGTTGCGGATAATTTGATCTCTTTCAAATCAATTGAGCTACCTCAGGCACTTGAAAAGCTTCTTCTTCACCAAGACTATGATTTGGATAGTTTGGAGATTCCAAAACTGTTGAAAAAACTTAACTTATGTCATTTGCTTAATTCACTACGTGGTATCTGAATGCCCTTTTTAAAAAGTTTAAGTTTACTCTTAGAGGTGATTTGTCTACTTTGTCTTTTCCTCAGTCTTTGCAAAATTTACGAATGTTTTTCTAAGCTTTCCATGATGATTCGATTTTGAACTGCCTTGATGATATGGACTCGAATTCAGACAGTCATCAAAGTTCGAGACATTCATCTAAGCTCGAATTCTGGTGATGATCTCAACTCGAATTCTGACTAAAATCTGACCTCGAGCTTTGACGACAATCTGAACCCGTTGAATACTCAACTACATCAAGTCGGGTTATCACGAAATTTGAAAAAGCTCGATGTATTAATCAATATGGCCCACCTTGAACCATTAGCTCTGCCGCTGATGAATGTTTAAAGAAGGCTAATGTTTCCAATGACCTGTTTATAGTAGCAATTTGAATCTTCTCTAAAAAGTTGACTCCATTCAACCCGGTGCGAAAGCTTCGTATGCATGGTTTATCGCACTGTTTAATTAAATTGGTATATCCTTATGCAAGTGAAGCTATGATTGAGGTTCTAAGCCTCGTTATCTACTTTATCTGTAGATCCATCATACCATTTTAACCTTTATTTGGCTTAAATTCAAAGATACCCATACTCATTTCATACATTCTCTTCATATCTCCTTCATATACTTCCTCATTAGAAAACCCTGACTCATCTTCACTGCCAAGCTCAGGTGCCCCGCACTATTGTTAACACCACCAAAGTATGGCTTCTTCTCAAACACCTTTGGAAATATGGAAAACTATTTTTAGTCATCTAGATCCAAAGCATCTAAGTTTCTGCAGAGATGTACTAAATGATGACCACCCTTTAACTTCATTACTTGAAGCATTGCTTTACAAACAGTGCCTGCTATCTCCATGCGATAAGCATCACGTATTGGGCCAGAAAGAATTGGTATCTCATTTATCATCAGGGAAACCAATTGAGCTTCTTGAAACGACAATTGATAAACTTTTGGACAACAAAACATTGCAAAAGCTTCTATCATCGGCTACAAATATGAAGTTGCATTTTGAAGGTGAATACCACGAGTTTAGAGAATATGCTAATCACAATAACATCGAGAACATAGAGAAACTTGAACTTAATCTAAATGATGAGAAACTAGATCAGCTCCCACCCAATCTTAAACATCTCCACCTACTGTCAGGGGACAACCTGCCAAAACATCTCTTATGGGACTGGCCTGAGTCATTGACATCATTGTCGCTTTCTGGTTGGGGATACATATTCACTTCTTTACCAAATGTGTCATCACTAGATATCACTATGGATGTTTTAGTGGATATCCCGCTTCCCAAGCTGCTAATACTGTTGGCCATAGAAACTCCCACTGGAGATGACCCCGAGAGGTGTTTCACTCTCTTTGAGAACATGGCGGAACAAGTTCCCAATTTGGAAGAGTTAAACCTATATGAATCCCGTGAGTGGGATGATTTGGAAGATGTTGATATCATCGACCAGCCTAATTGGCCTCCGAATTTGAAGAAGCTTAAAATTGATGACTCTTACATCACCTTATATTCTATCAGGCTTCCTCCAGCACCTGAGGAGCTCCAGCTTTCCCAAGACTCTGATTTCGAAGGAATGGAATTTCCCAGGCTGCTTCAAAAACTCTGCCTTCGTGCTTTGCCTAGTCAGTTACGTCACCTGGCATTGCCAAATTTAAGAGAGTTCACCTTGGGATGGTACAGTCAGGTTGAGACTTGGGATATTTTGAATTTTCGATCATTCTCCGGTTTGCAATCTCTTACCATTGAGAATTTCGACATCAATTACTTGCCAAAATTAAGATTTCCTGAAATTTTGCTGGAATTGCTGGTCAATTTCTTTGAGTTAAGCCACATGGAAAGAATAAATACCTACCAGTTCCATGAGCTTATACTCCCGAGAGATTTGAAAAAGCTTAAAATGAAATTTTACTTGGAAAATAATGTTCAATTTGCCCCACCTTTGTTTCCGAAGGACTTCTTTCCCAATCTAGTACATCTCGAAATGTGTTCTGAGAATACCATGGCCTTGGATGTTTCTTTTTTGCCAGATACGTTAGAGACGCTCAAGTTGAAGGGCATTACAAAAATCTCAGGTCAATGGAACACTCCTTGCTTGAGAGTCTTACAGATCAGAGAAATTGTGAAGATTGAAGCTCTACCTGAATCTGTCACAAATTTATGTTTTCATACGACTGAAGAGGTTAATATTGAAATCCCAGAAGCGGTCATTTGTCTAGACACAAATATTCCGTTGAAGAGATATCCACCTGGTCTTAGAGAGTTGTATCATGGAACTGAGCTGTATAATGAATGCAACTTTGAGTCTCGTATTGATCCAAATGTTCCACTTCCTTCAACTTTGAAATATCTTTCGTTCAACACGCTTTTCGAAAACGAGACAAACCTTAAATTGCCTACTACGCTAAGAAAACTAAATGGGAAATTTCTGGGTGAAGTTGAAATCCCACCGTGGTGTCTTGTGAATGAGGAAGATGGGTGGCCTAAGGATTGAAATTGACAGGTAAGAGAATGCTGCGTATTTGAATAATTATGAACTTTTTGAAGAGATTTGGTTTTTCAACGACCTGCTTATAATAATATTTTGAATGTCCTCAGAAAATTGACTAATTTCGAGCAGACGCGAAAGCTTCGTATGCATGGTTTATCGCACTCATTTACTGGACTGACATTAATTTATGCAAGTGAAGCTGGTGTCAAGGTTCTAAGCCTCGTTATCTACTTTATCATTAGATCTATTATCAAACCTTAAACTTTATTTGGCTCATTCACTAAGATTCACATACTCAATTTTTACAATTTCTTGATCCCTCCTTTATATACTTCCCCATTATTGCAATGCTCTGACTCACCTTTACCGCAGAACTTAGTCGTCAAAACAAACCGCACCATTGTTTTCAACACCACCATAGTATGGCTTCTTCTCGATTACCCATAGAAATATGGGAAAATATTTTCAGTCATCTTGATCCAAAGCATCTAAGTTTTTGCAGAGATGTCCTTACTGATGATCATCCATTAACCCCACCGCTTGAAGCTTTGCTCTTCAAAAGGAGTTCGCTTGTGGTAAACTATGACAAAAATTTTTACTCGATGGGCCAAAAAGAGTTGGAATCTTTAATTTTATCGAAGAAACCAATTGGAGTTCTCAAGACAGACTTTTGGTATATTATGGGGGATAGAAATATCCGAAGACTCATATCGTCGGCCCCAAATATGAAGTTGCATCTTGAGGGTAAATATTACAAGTTCAAGAAATACTCTCGTCACTATAACATTGATAACATCGAGAAACTTGAATTAGAATTGGATGATGAGATATCAGATCCACTCCCACCCAATCTCAAACATCTCATCTTACTTTCAGGCCACGGCCTGCCACACCATCTCACATGGGACTGGCCGGAGTCATTGTCATCATTGACGATTTGTGATTGGGGATTTGGATTTACTTCTTTACCAAATGTAACATCTCTAGATATCATTATGGATGTTTTGGGTAATACTCCGCTTCCCAAGCTGCTAAAACTGTTGGCTATAGATTTTCCCACTGCACAAGACGCTGAGAGGTGTCGCTCCCTCTTTGAGAACATGGCGGAACGAGTTCCCAATTTGGAAGAGTTGCACCTATACGAATCCCATGAGTGGTCTAATTTGCCAATTGTTGATGTCATCAACCAGCCTAATTGGCCTTTGAATTTCAAGAAGCTCAAAATAGAAGACTTTTACGTCACCTTACATTCTATCAAGCTTCCTCCAGCACTTGAGGAGCTCCAGCTTTCCCAAGATTTTCATTTCGAAGGATTGGAATTCCCCCAGCTGCTTCAAAAACTCTCCCTTCTTGCTTTGCCTGATCAGTTACGTGGACTGGCTTTGCCATCCTTGAGAGAATTCACCTTGGGATGGTACAGTAGAATCAAAGATTGGAATCTCTCTAATGTTCGATCATTCTCCAGTTTGCAATCCCTTACGATTGAAAAAATCGAGATCAATTACTTGCCAACATTGAGATTCCCCGAAACTTTACTGGAATTGCTGATCGATTTACTCGAGTTGAGCAACATGGAAAAGGTGGATACCTACCAGTTCCATGAGCTTAACTTCCCGAGAAATTTGAAAAACCTTAAAATGAAATTTTACTTGGATAACACTGTTCAACTTGCCCCACCTTTGTTTCCAATGGACTTCTTTCCCAAGCTAACAAATCTCAAAATGTGTTCTGAAAATGCCATGGCCATAGATGTTTCCCTTTTGCCAGATACGTTGGAGACGCTCAAGTTGAGGGGCATTACAGAAATCTCAGGTGAATGGAATACTCCCTCTTTGAGAAAGTTGAAAATTGAAGAAATTTCAAAAATGGAAGCAGTGCCTGAATTTGTTACAGATTTGCATTTGGAGGCGAATGATGAGTTCAATATTGAAATCCCAGAATCTATTATTAGCCTTTACACAAATTTACCTTTGAACAAGTTGCCCATGGGTCTAAGAGAGTTGAGATTGGGTTCAATACGGGGAGATACAAGACTTCACGCTAATATTGATCCAAACGTGCAATTTCCTCCAATGCTACAGTTATTTCTGTTTAATGGTATCTTTCAAAACAAGAAACGTATCAAGTTTCCGTCCACATTGAAAAGACTTTATGGAAAGTTTTTGGGAGAGGTTGAAGTTCCACCTTTATGTCGTGCAAATGAGTTAATGAAGTCACCGATTAATTACAGAAGCCCAACTTTGAGTTTACTGTCAATAGAAGACTTGGAGATTGAAAACCTTTCTCTTTGAAGAAGTGGCGTTTTATACATCAATTATAGCTGGGTTTTCAGCCTGAAGGATGAGGACCAAATCGGATTTTGCGGAATTTGCATGTTTATCAGATCACACAAACATTACACTGGCTGCAGCGTTTTCACATTCTCATGGCAATCATCAACCAAAATGTTACCAGAACAAAATTCAAACTGGCTGGTTACGCGTCTTTCCTTTTTCACATCTTGCACTCTCACCTCTTGACAGGCAACTATAAGCACCACCATGTCTAAATATAATTTTGCACGATCTCCAGGATGAACTTTCCTAAAATGTTCCGGATGAAATTTTTGGGCACTTTCAAACCGTCTAGTCTTGACAACGCAGGTATCAACCATGCGTCATCAATGACATTTTAAGAGTCTCTCTCCTGGTGATCCAAATACGAGATTCTCGAGAAGCTCAACATTGTTTGGGAGACAGTCATCGTTTATCTTCCGAAACTAGAAAAACTAATCTTGTAGTGATTTCGATGTATCACCTTTTTGAATTTGAAAAATCTTATAGCAGTTTTGAAGTGCCCCTAAATACCTCTCTCAGTGAGCGCGTCATATGGAGCATAACTCTCATATCATAAGTGCCAAAAGGACCCGTTTTTAAATCATGTTTTATTTTTGTTTTTGATTGTAGTTGGAGAATATGGATTTTTTAAAGAAATAAGGTAGCATGGATCCTCTCAAAACAAACAAACATTTGATCCTCTTGATTGAAGTGAGGTGCTATACCCATACATCCGAAAGCACACCATCACATCAAAAACATGCAAAACCACAACAAAAGTCAAGAATGGGAATTGTTGATCTCTTCAAGCTAAGCCCAAAAATTATTTCCAAAATTATCCGGAATCTTCTCCAACCCCCATTTCGATTTATCTTGCCTGGATCCAATAACCTCACCGTAGTCACTTGATCCCCACGGAGTAGCAACACTCCTTGATCAAATACGAATTGCATCTTCAAATTTCAATCTATGTTATTGCTCCGCCCCTCATTTCAGCACAACACAGCCTGTGACTCGTAGATCATGGATCATGGCTTGTGGTTGCTGGGTGATGCTCACACCTCACAATTGGTGCCTTGGAGAATTACGATTTGTCAATATTTTCCTTGAATCCTAATTGTGATTTTGAAATCAGCAAATTATGATTGTGAATGTGAAATCAGAGTTGGCTTGTGCTTTGTCTTGTGATTTACGGTCGGTAAATTATGACTGTTTTACGGTTGGTGACGAGTACTCGATCAACACTGAAACTAGCAAGATGAGACGGAATTCTTCGGAAATTGTCCGGGAATTACAATTTCAAGACCTGGAAAGTTGCGCTCAATCATCTGTAGATATTTTTAGATATGCTCAAATATCTGTCGATATTTTTAGGTTTGCTCATATCATATCAACTTATCAACAATAAGAGAATTCACTCGAACGTATCTCGGGTAAGCTTCTTATCCAATCGATCAACACAAATCATAGTGGTCACTGGGCCCAATTGGAGCAAATCCCGAGGATTGTTCTCGCATACATTGGAACCATTATCATGCACATCATTTATCTGTTTCCATAAATAACTCAGATGATGTCAACGCACCTAATCTCAGGAATCAGGGGATATCCTCCGTAGTTTGCAGAATCTTTCGATCTGGCCAACAATGGCCAAAGTTCACCTCTTCGCCGATTGTGCAAAAATCATCGGAGAAACAAAATAATGTCATGGCCGCAAAATTGCACGATTTGAACAATCTCGACCCATTGCGCTGGAAACTTGGAATTAAAAAGGGAATTAAAATTTCAACGTGGCTGTAACCAGCGTGCTTGGTCTAAGCACCGTTTGAGTAGAACAAGGCTAAATCATCAAATCATAAAAATAACGGCTTGATCTTGTTGATTCCCATCACGCATCAAAATAAGCCACAGCCAGCCAGCCTATTGTGACAGGTAAAACCTGCACGAGTCACTACAATAAGACGTAATGCAAGCGATATCGAAGCGATGACTTTAACCGAGACAAAGATTTTCTGACTGGGCCGTCACACATTGCTCAGCCCAATTTCGTGATATGTGAGCTGGTGCCCATTATCAATTGGCTATTGTGGTTATAGTGGTATCGCGCATAGCAGAAGGTTCCGACAACTGCGAAAACATGATTTTTTCGAGGTAAACGTTCGCTCTAAATTTTGAAGTTTATTTTCCTTCGATTATTTCAACACTTCTGGCATTCCCGCTGCAATCGCTAATCGTCGCTTCCTAACATTCCTTCCAGAATCACGTCTCCAGGGTTCGCCAAGTTATGGCAGTATCATGCAAAGAATCCTGTTTGTTATCCCTGTGTGCAGTACCCCTGGCTGGTAACATGACGGATCGAGAAAAAATGAGAAGAGTGGAGGAACCAACCGGGTTTATTGTTTGATCTCACATCTTTCAAATCACAAAGCCTTAATGTTTCCATTGGAATGTTGGGCATAACCTCAAGTCGTTGCAGGGTCAACGTGGCTCGTCTAAACGAAGTACCGTCAAAGTTCTGCGCATCGCAGTGTGCTCCCTAGCTCTAAGCACATATTGGTAACCACAAGTTAATTAGTCAGAGGTTTTCACCCCAGAAAACTAAAGTTCTAGTCCCGCCAGTGCAGGCTACGACAAGAAACCGCTCCCTGTAGCCAGTTCTGCCACATGGCTCGGCGCAATCAGTGTGGAAAACAGACTCATTCGGATAGGCGGCGTGCAGGCAATTAGATTATTTGCGTGAAGATGCATAATTTCACTGCTTCACCGCCTAATCTGCGAGAGTGTCTGCAGTACAGGAATGAAATCCGCTCACATTTTCCTGCTGGGTGTGTTTCTGAATAGGAAATAATCGAATTTTTCGAGATTCCTGCAGCAGCCAGCATTTGTGGCTGCAACTGGCCCACTAGGGCCAACCGATCCAGCAATTCGGATTTCCCATAAATTGACCCGGATTCCTCGCTTGTTTCTCGTACTGTTTCTTCTAATCATCTTCATTAGCCCTTTTATCCATTTCACTGGTCCTTTGAGCAATATTCCCATTGACCTGGCTTCATTTCCCATACTACAACTTCCACAACTTACACAATAATGAGATTTTCCCCATTAGCCATCGGCGCTTCCCTCGCAGCTCTCGCAGCCGCCGAATACACCACTCTTACATCGACGATTTTGTCCACCACATGCTCCTTGAGTAGTACTGCCGCATACTACGGTAACTTCACTTCGTCTGCTACCGATGCCGATGTCGTTATCTACGAGACCGACACCGTTACCGACCAAGACACCGTCACTTTGGTTAAGACTATCTGTAGTGCTGGCACTTGTTCTGTCACCACTGAGGTCGATGCCTTGACCACCGTTGTCACCACCATCGATGGTGTTTTGACCACTTACGTCACTGCTGTTCCAGTTACTGAGGCCGAGACTGTCACCGAGACCGATATTGCTACTACTGTTGTCACTATCACCTCTTGTTCCGACAACCAATGTACTGCTACTGCTGTTACTACCGGTTTGACTACTGTCACTGCTACTACTGACGGTGTCACCACTATTTACACCACTTACTGTCCATTGTCTACTTCTACTGTCGCTGCTGAGTCTACCGAGGCCGAGACCACTGCCACTGAGGCCGAGACCGTTACTGAGACCGATATCGCTACTACCGTTGTCACCATCACTTCTTGTTCTGACAACCAATGTACCGCTACCGCTGTCACCACTGGTTTGACTACTGTCACTGCCACTACTGAGGGTGTCACCACTGTCTACACCACTTACTGTCCATTGTCTACCTCTACCGTTGCCGCTGAGTCTACCGAGGCTACTACTGAAGCTGCTGAGACCACCACTGTCGCTGCTGAGTCTACTGAGGCTGCTACTACTGCCACTGAGACTGACATTTCTACTACTATTGTCACCGTCACCTCTTGTTCCGATGACAAGTGCTCTACCGCTGCTGTCACCACCGGTATTTCCGTCTACACCACCACTGTTGAGGGTGTTGAGACCGTTTACACCACTTACTGCCCATTGTCTACCTCTACTGAGGCTGTTGAGTCTACTGCTGAGGAGACCACCGCTGAGGAGACCACTGAGGCTGAGACTACTACCGCCGAAGAGACCACTGAGGCTGCTGAGACCACTACTGCTGTTGTTGAGTCTACCGCTGCCGAGACCACTGAGACCGTCGCTGCTGAGTCTACTGAGGCCGCTGAGACCGAGGTTGAGTCCTCCGCTGCTGAGACCACCGTTAACGTCATCACCAACAACATCATCACTCAATCTGCTACTGTCGCTTCTCAATCGACTACTGCTTCTTCCGCTATTATCTCCACCTACGAAGGTGGTGCTGGACGTGTCTTGCCAGCTTTGCTTGGTGCCGTCCCAGCCATGTTCATGCTTATGTGAACATAATCGTATGTCATACTCACACAGTATTGGAGGGGTCCTTTGCTACGAGTTTTTTGTATAATAGCCTAGAATAAAATAATTAGCGTTGGTAAAGGTGCATCTCAAATTAGAGTTTATAGTTCCTCTCTTGGCATGAAATAACAATTTTTGCATGTTCAGGACAGTTTTTTGCATGTTCAGGATAACCGTTTGCATGCTAGCCTTTTGGAATTCCATATAGGCCCCTTTTTTCTTCATAATGAAGGTTTTTTTTTTTTCGTACTAGTTCGTTTTTCTCTTACCAATTTTTCATAGTAATTATTTTCTAGTATCTTGCCTTACCGGATATAACACTCTGATCTCTTTCGCTCCGCAGATCTCTTGGCTTCCAAAGTGGGTCAACTTCTCACCTTTGGGGATAATGAGGCTTTGGAATTATGAACACTCTAATTAGGGGCCACCAGATTTCATTCTGCCGGATGGAGATCCAATCGGGATATGCAAAGCTTCTATTTTATTGTATATCGGACTACGGCAATTATTCTTTTTGGATCGTTTTAGATGCTTTTAGACCGGACTGGAGCACTGGGGCATTATTGTAGTTTTGCTGGGGCAACGGAGCATTGTACTGCTGGGGCTTAAAGGGTAAATTTGGGGAGATGGAACTTGGCAGGAATTGGTGGTGCCTGGACAGAGGAATCTGGCCTTGTTGCCTGTGTGGAGATGATGGAGTTTATTCAAAGCCTCAGGAGAATTAGTAAGATGGAATTAGGGGAAAAAAGAGAAGATTAGGAGACTTTAAAAGAAATTATGAAGATTTGAAAGGGGGTGGTTCTTAAATTTTCATGAGATTTATAGGTTGTAGTGGAGATCTATTAAGCTTCCAGAGCCAAAGTGGAGCTAGAAATGGCTTAATCCGGAAATAAATGCTTATGGCCTGCCTGAAGCCTCATGCTCTTATAGTAGCCCATGTTGAAAATTTTATAAGGTGAGGCTACGAGGGCTACGAAGGCTAGAATGAGGCTTTATAATAAGAGAAGAAAAGAGGCTTTATAATAAAAGAGGCCATCGTAACTTGCATAATTTCACTAATCCGATGGTTGTTTATATCACGGGGAAAGGGAAGATCTCATGCAATGAAGCTATAAACGTGTATTTAAGACCTTGATCAGGAAACGAAAAAGAAATTTTGATCTGAGATTTTCCAATTTGAAATATGAAAATTACGAGATGTTTTTAGTAAAGATTATTGTTTTTGGATTAGATATATTGGAAAGTGAGCTTGGTCATAAGACGAAGCCATATGTCCGAGATCCGGAAAGGAAAGATTTGGATCTTTTGATTTTCCGATATCTTAGATAAGTTTCACTTACATGAGGGGAAGCGGGATGAGAGTGTTTGTTTGTTGAATATGAGCTGACTCGCAGCCATATGGCTTTATCGGTAGACCATAGAAAGAGGATAACCTAACAAAGAAAGTATCAATGTCGCTATCTGCATACATTCTGACTATTTAAGAGCTGGTTTCAAATTTGTCTGTCCTTCTCATTTATCTCTCTATGAATTCTCTTACTCTAACCTGATGCTTTCTTCTCGTGGTTAATCCATGGCTACAGTGATGCCTTAAAATTCTTCTGATAACTCCAGCTGAGGTATAATAATATTGAAAGTTTTAGAAGTTAAAGATTTTTCTTAAAGCTAGGAGGGTGTTGTAAAAGACCCCTTGAGTGATGTATTTGGTGCTCCAATTTGATATCATTACCTCTCCAGTGCGCTTGATAACGCTTGATCAGATCGTTTGTATCTAAGTCCCAAGTATTGGTATAAGCTAGAGTTATAGGCTCGGAATTCAAAAATTGTTTGCAATAGCTTGCAAAAGTTGTTCTTTCTTGTTAAAATACCAAGTTTCAATGGTAACAAATTCATGCGTGTATACCAATGAGACCATATCAATAGTTGAAGAAGCTTTTACAAAATCACAAGTTGAGGCGAAGCTCATATCCAATCTTCAAGCTCCCAATCAGATTTTTCCCGGAGCTCCCGTGAATAATTCACCTCTGATCTTGAATTTGAGATGGCTATTTGGTTATCTACATAAAGCCATAAGAGCAGTCTAAGACAAACACAAGTATCTTCAAATTTTGGAATACTAGCCACTTTATCTTCTTACCGAAAAATCAATTGAAAAAAAATTAAAATCATTTTCTCTCTGCAAAATCAGAATCCTTCTTCCTCTTAGTAACAATACTATATCAACACACCTGCATAATTCACCTATTACATATCACCATCAACACCCACCAACTTCCGCAATTTCCCTATCAAAACTGCAATATAGAAATTTACACATGGCCTCTCTAACTACCTCTTCCCCACTTAACCTTCTAATCTCCCTTTATCCACCCCATCACTAATGACCCCACCATCTCCACCTCCAACACCAACCACCTGGTGTACGGATGTTTACCATAACTCAAGCTGGTGAACTTTTTAAGATACAACTACATCCCAAAAAATGGACGCTTATGATGTGTTCATAGATCCTACAGTGGTCTCCGACTGTATTGGGTGTAACTTTGTTTCCCCGCATTCCAAACATTTGGTCGTGGCTAAACTGACCGTTTTGGAGTTATACGAAGTGGTCAAAATCAAACATCCACCGCCAAATAGAGGCATTGATTACAAGCTCAAATTGGTCACTCTGTTTAAGCTACAGGGAGAAATCACAGACATCAAGCCAATTCGTACTGTGGAGAATCCTGCCTTGGACTACTTGCTTGTTTCTACGAAAAACGCCAAGGTCTCATGTATCAGATGGGACCCATTGAAGCACTCAATTCTGACCGTTTCCTTACATTATTACGAGCATGCTTTACAGAACTTGACATATGAGAAAATGTCGAAATCCAGCTTGGTTGTGGGTTCGAATTCCAGTCCTGTGTTCTGTTTACGCCATAACAATCTTCTTGTGTTTTTGCCGTTTAATAGGGTATCAGAAGATGACGACGATGAAGAGGAAGATCAAAAAATGGAAGAACCTGCCCCTACTGAAGATGCAGCAGCAGCAGAGAAAGATCCAGACCAGAATGGAACTGTGGCTGGTGCTTATAATATGCCACTTTATGATGAGAGTTTCATAGTAGAAGCCTCCGCTTTGGACGATAGAATCGGCAATATTGTGGACTTCCAATTCTTGCATAATTACAGAGAACCTACTGTGGGTATTCTCTCGCATCAGAAAGAAACCTGGGCTGGTTTACTCCCAAAAGTGAAGGACAATCTCGTATTCAGTGTCTTATCACTTGACTTGAAGTCTCGCTCAGCAACAACAGTGTTGAGAATCGAAAATTTACCTTACGATCTTTACAAAGTGATTCCGCTTCCGTCGCCACTTAATGGTAGTTTATTGGTCGGATGTAATGAGCTTATACATGTTGATAGTGGAGGTATCACAAGGAGAGTTGCCTTGAACCAGTACACTTCCGATATCACGGCATCCATTAAGGGATACGTGGATCAGACAGAGATGAATTTGAAGTTGGAAGATTGTTCTATAACCCCAATCCCAAATGATAGCAAGCTATTAATGGTACTTAGAACTGGAGACATGTACTTTGTGACATTTGAGGTGGATGGTAAGACCATTAAGCGGATGATTGTTGAGACCATCGACCCATCTCTCATTTCCGGCGTTCAAGCAATTCGCCCGGGTCCAATGACGTCCATTGATGCCAACTTGCTCTTTATTTCGTCTAAAGGTTCTAACTCTCAATTGGTTGAGCTCCGATACCAAGACGATGAACACAAC
Source organism: [Candida] citri (assembly GCA_030571295.1). Taxonomy (NCBI): domain Eukaryota; kingdom Fungi; phylum Ascomycota; class Pichiomycetes; order Serinales; family Metschnikowiaceae; species [Candida] citri. Next base: position 335,773 of record JAJLXN010000007.1, on the reverse strand, counting down.
AAAAATGGCGATGCTTCCAAAGCCGTAACAGAAAAGGTTGAAGATGATGACGACGATTTTTATGCCGAAGATGAGAAAATAGACACGAAAACTCAGCGGACCGGACCGCTCAAATTGATCAAACAGGACGAATTAATTAACAATGGCCCTATTCCTTCATTTACAATGGGCCAATATTCCACCGAGAAGTTTGTGGCCAACTTGCCCAATCCATCGTACCAGGATGTATCCATTTTTGCTGCTGGAGGTATTGGTGAAGGTGGTCATTTCAATATCATCACTCCTACAGTGCAACCAGTTGTGAAATCGTCACTTCGATTCTCTGAAATCAACCGTTTGTGGACAATCAATAATAAGTACCTTATCACGTCGGATGATCTCAACCAAAAGTCGGAAATCTTCGATGTCAACCAATCCTATGCGAGACTTCCAGCTAAGCATTTCATCAATGATGAGTTGACTGTGGCTATGCACGAGTTGAATAACGGAAAGTTCATTTTGCAAGCCACACCAAAACACATCGTTCTTTTCAACAATAAGTTCAAGAAAATAGCCACTCTCGACGATGAGTTGAAGGAGTTCGGAGATGCCGATATCATCAACAGTGTCTTCAACGATGAATACTTGATGATTTTCTTCTCCACCGGTGAGGTCGTCATCTACAGCATTAACACATATAACAAGACTTTCAGCAAGATTGAGCTTCCAAAGTTGCTTTCAGATACGATCATCACTACTGGTTATATCACCAACTCCAGGTTGTTGAACGTTGTCTCGAAGGACATCTCTGTTCTTGTCAATAAGGGTCATAAACGTAAGAGAGATGGAGATGTTCAGGTGTCTGCCAAAAGTGACGTTTCTGAGACGCTCAGCTCACCAAAACTGAAGGTGTTTGTGCTTGTGACAGGTGATAACAGAATTGTTGTTTTCAGTAGATTCCACAACGAAAAATGTTTCCAATTGAACTCCGTTGACAAATTCACAGACACTTTGTCTTTGGGATTCTTTGACATTTCAGGCGCTGACCCTGATCCATTCATTAAACAGGTCATCCTCAACGATTTGGGTGAAGACCACGCTAAGGAAGAGTACTTGACAATCTTGACCATTGGAGGTGAAATCTTCTCATACCAAATGTTCTATGATGGCGAAAACTATAGCTTTGTCAAGCAAACAGGATTAGCTATCACTGGTGCTCCACACAACGCCTATCCTCAAGGTACATCCATTGAAAGAAGATTGATTTACTTCCCAAGTATCAGTGGACACACGTGTATTATGGTGACTGGTGTTGTGCCATATTTTATCACTCGTGCCATGCATTCGACCATCAAGATCTTCAAATTCTCGAAAATTCCAATTGTCTCGTTTGTGCCTTTTTCTAATGAGACTATTGAGAACGGTCTTATTTATCTTGACACGAAAAAGAATGCTAGAATTGTTGAACTTCCTTCAACCTTCTCTTATGAGAATAACTGGCCAATCAGAAGAATTCACGTTGGTGAAACTGTCAAATCTATCGCTTACCATGAGGGATCGCAAACAGTCGTTTTATCTACTTTTTCGGAAATTCCTTACAACTGTATCGATGAAGAGGGTAAACCAATTGTCGGTACAAAGCCAGACAAGCCAACTGCCATCTCGTATAAGGGTCTGGTTAAGCTTATATCGCCAATCAACTGGTCAGTGATTGACCAAATTGATTTAGAGGAGAACGAGGTGGGTTTGCATTTGAAATCAATGGTTCTTGACGTCGGAAGTGAAAACAAGAGATTCAAGAGCAAGAAGGAGTTCCTTTTGATCGGAACAGGTAAGTACCGTATGGAGGATTTGGCCAGTAATGGTTCCTACAAGCTTGTTGAGATCATTGACATTGTTCCTGAGCCAGGAAAGCCACAAACCAACCACAAGTTTAAGGAAGTCACCCAAGAAGATACTAAAGGTGCAGTCACATCGATCTGTGACGTCAGCGGAAGATTTTTGGTTGCACAGGGTCAAAAGATCATTATTCGTGATATCAAAGACAACAGTGCTGTCTCGGTTGCATTCTTGGACACTTCTGTGTTTGTCAGTGAAGCCAAAAGTTTTGGAAACTTGGTCATTTTGGGTGATACTCTTAAAAGTGTCTGGTTGGCAGGTTTTGATGCTGAACCTTTCAGAATGATCATGCTTGGTAAGGATCTCCAAGGATTTGATGTCAGTGCCGCAGATTTCTTATCTAAGGATGAAGATTTCTTCATTGTTGTCGCTGATAACGATAGAGCATTGCATATTCTTCAGTATAACCCAGAAGACCCAGCATCCTCCAATGGTCAAAGGCTTCTACATAAGTCGAGTTTCACTACGAACTACTCGACGACTTGTATGAAGAAATTGCCTAAAAATGAGCAATTCAGTCAATGGAACTCGCCTGACACGACACCTTTCCAAACTATCGGATCTACGGTTGAAGGTGCCATGTACGTTGTCTTCCCAGTGAATGAGAACACCTACAGAAGGATGTACATCTTACAGCAGCAGCTCACAGATAAAGAATTCCACTTCTGTGGATTGAACCCAAGACTCAACAGAGTTGGAGGTCTCCTTGCAAGCAAAGACGCCAATTTAAGACCAGTTCTTGACTGTGAGCTTCTTCGCAGATTTGCGAAATTGAACGAGGACAGAAAACGTACCGTCACTTCGAAAATCAGTTCCAAAAACGTACAAGTGGATCTCTGGAGAGACCTTATTGAGTTTGAATGTGTCTTAAACAACATGTAATAGTGTATAATATTAAATAATGGGTATCTTGTTTAGGTCGTAATACCAACCGTAGTAACATCCACCGCGGTCACGTGGCTCTCATAGTTAAGCTACTCAGGTGCCAAATCGTAACTACTACAACAAACACCGTCACCAATGAAGCCTAAAGCACCAAGAAAGAGCGTCTCGTTCCAGGCGCAAGTCGGCGGTAACGAAGAGGAGGCCGTCAAGACGGTTTTTGCATCTGTACCTCCGATTAAACGGTCAATTATAGTCCTTCCTTTACACCTTGTTTTGGCGCTATATTCCATGTTCCATGGAGGTCTTACGACTGATCCTTTCAACTCAATTCTCAAAGGATTGATCAATTTGTTGGTATTGCAGTTTGGGTACGGGTACTTGTATGCTACAGCCTTTGTTGATCACTCTAAAAAGAAGAAGAAATCAGACGCTGGAAGCGTTTTACTTTTGGTGATTTCGTCCACCATGATCTCGTTGGTATTGGCAAACTTTGTGTTTCTTGCCTTGGTCCTTTTTGGAGCACCAATTTCGTCCCATGTCAAGGAAACTTATGTGTTGGCGTACCATCTCTCATTGATCATGTTCCAGCCATTATTGATCTGTTACAAGATGGATTTCGAGCAGTTTTCGACTCTTTTTGCTACTGATAAGATTTACCGTGTTGTCTTTTCACATCCGGCTCTTTCCAGTAGTTTTTTCGTGATTATTGGTACATGGTTGGGTGTTCTTCCTATTCCACTTGATTGGGACAGACCATGGCAACAATGGCCCATTACTCTCTTATTGGGAGGATACATTGGGTCGATTGTGGGTACTGTGATTTCATTGGTTCCATTTTTTGAGTAAATGCAGTGGAGGATGACTACAGAGGACATCAAGGTGTACATACAGACAAACACAGACAAGGTAAGAAGGATTATTCTGGAGAATTTCGTAATGAGCTTTATTGAGAATTGTTAATTTGGAAGAAATACGATTGAATGCTTTGTTTCGTGATGTTTATTGTGGTGAGATCTGTGGCTCAATCGAGAGGTCAAGCACAATAAACAAGGACGATCAAAGTGAAAAAATATACTGAAATCCAGCAAAGGGCACCTTTAATTGACGAAATTAATGGCCTCAACATTCACACTGAGCATTTCTTAAGGCAATTTCGACAAATCATAAGGATTCTGGCATGGTTTTAGTATGTGGTTCATGAGATGCACCAATGAGAGCTAATGAAACAGATGAAACATATCAGTGTCTCGAGAAGAACGAGGAGGAGTCAATGTTGGAGAAAGCTTCCTCGATTTTCTTGACTTTTGACCCCTTACATCATTTCCCACTTCCACTCTCACAATACCCTAGTCTATAGAATTTACTGCGCTTGTAGACGTTTATGCATTATTAAACACAGAAGAAACACGCTTGCTAATTAGTTTGGTTTTAATTTTTATCCCTTTCAAAACAATCGATTTTTGGCTCTTCAGAGCCCTCCTCGAGCCCTTCCTCGACTCTTTTCTTAACCCAGCCGACCTCAAAATGACCACACCAGCAACCCCCAACTTGAACAACTCAAAATCCCCAGAATTCCCAAAATTACTCATTGTACATTCTACTCTTCATTGTTCATCTACTCTGCGTAGCACTCTTCACCAACTTGAATCCTTTCGAAATTGTTGATTGGTGATAAGTTGGACATCCAAAATTCCATATAGCAAAGGCTCAGTTTAGGTAGGATCCAGCATCAATCATTCAAATAATGAAGAAATACCTCTAGGAAGTGGACACATTCGCTCTAGAGATCTTCATGAGCAAGGTCGGTTTCATCGAATCACTCATAGTTGTTCCCATCATCTCCCTATTCAGGTGAACTTTCCTCTGAGAATGAGTCCAGAACGGGCAGACCCAAATCAAGCGAGTGGTTCATGTATTCAAGTTCATGTAAGGAAAAAGCCGCCATACGCTCAAAGACCGCTAGGGCTTTAGATCTGATTGTTTGAGTCCTTCCAAAAGCACTAAGAAATCTTTCGCTTGGTCTCCAAATCGTTGTTGGATCTATGATTCTATTCCTACCCACTCTGCGTCTGTCGCTCCCAGTACCTCTTCTACGTCTTCTTCCATTAACTGGCCTCTCACTTCTGTTTCTAAATCTTGCAAAAGTAATCCACTCGACTTTTTTATGTTCACCTGTGCGTTCATCAGTTGCCAGATTTGATTGTCTTCTTCTCAGACTTAACGCTGTCCTGTCCAGATTTGACCTTCTATTCTTAGCCCAATACTTGCGATTAATCGTACCAAAGAGGTGCTTTTGTTGATCAAGGAAGGTTCTCCTATCAGCTGGTAGTGGAAGCACAGCGTTTAAGCGCTGCTGAAACAATTCATTTGCTTCTCTGAAAATTGGATTTGTGGGCCTGTTGAGAATATGTAAATACAAATCACGCGTAGCAAGTGGACCAACTGGCGCTTGTCCAATGGGACGCAATTGGTTCAGAGGAACCCAACTGCCCCATTCTGCTTCTTCTTCTGCCTCTTCATCATCACTTGCATTGCTCTCCAGTGCAGAACTTGATGGAGGTGAGGGAATGCGTGCCCTGAAATTCCTAGTTCCTCGTCTGAACTCTGTAGACTCCTCAATCTCTTCAACTTCGACTGGCTCTTCAGCTTCGACAGGCTCTTCATCTCTTTGTTCCCGATTATCGCGATTCTCTGAATCGTCAGCTCTAGCAATCGCCGTCACAGATTCTGTAATGATCTCTTCCTCATCTTCCCCACGTGAAACACTCTCTTCACTGTGATTTTCAACAACGTCAGCTGGTGGATTCAACAATATGGAGCTATTGAATCTTCCATTACTGAAGAAACTCTCAATATGTTCTCTGGTGATCATACAATACTCCGAATCTTCAAGGGTATAGTACACCTTAAAATAATACTGTTGAGGTTCTGAAGACATTGGAATAATTTAAGAGAAGTGACTCAGCAGAAGCAATTTGATGGGGTCTGCTTTGATTTATAGTGATTGTATCATACTGTAAATGGGAGTTTTTTATGGCATTAAAATAATCCTAGAGTGGATTATTCTAGGGCAGATAATTGCAGGGTTCGGTTTCCTACAATATATATTATTGGTTTATAGCTTCACAAATCTTCAACTTATTTTTTTGTTTCATTCTTTTCCTCAGATCACAAAAGAAAGATGAAGGTAAAATGAGATAGAAGTTAATAAAGAATAGACGATAAGTCAAACAAACCTAAAACTATCATTAAATACAGTTATCATATTGAAGACCAGACGGACGTTCAATCAGCTAAGGTTCAGTTTGGGAATTAACCAGCATCCAGCTTTAGGACATTGAAGGACTATTTCTAGGAATTGTTGCCGGATCATTATTATTCTGGGAGAATTGACCTGGTCTTGTAAGCGAGCGACCCGTGTATTCAATTCCATTGAAAAGCCCATAGTTGTACCCACGTACTGGTTCAGGTGAATTTCCCCCTGAGGCTGCGTTCAGAATAGGCAGACCCAAATCAATCGAGTGGTTCATGTATTCGAGCTCATGTAAGGACAGCACCCCCAAACGCTTAAGAGTATTGATAACTCGACATCTGACTTTTTGAGTCCTTCCAAAAGCACTAACATACCTTCTGCTTGGTCTCCAAATTGTCGTTGGATCCATGATTCTATTCCTACCCACTCTGCGTCTGTGGCTTCCAGTAACTCTTCCACGTCTTCTTCCGATTATGGACCTGTTCTTGAATCTTGCAAAAGTTATGCCATCATATTTATCAGTTCCACCTGTGCGTTCATCATTTTCCAACACTAATTCCTCCACGTTTGACTCCGCACTGACCAGATTTGGCTCTGTACTATTCACATTTGGCTCTTTACTCTCCAGTTCTGATTCTGTACTTTCCAGACTTAACTCCGTACTATCCAGACTTAACTCAGCACTATCCAGATTGGACTCTGTATCGTCCTCCAAATGCCTTTTTTGAGGATCATAAGATATCTCCTGCTGAAGATCATGAAAAGTTCTCCTATCTGTTGGTAGTGGAAGCACAGAGTTTAAACGTTCTTGAAACTCTTCATCTGCCTGTTTGGAATTTGCATCTCTTGGTCTGTTGACGTAGTGTAAATACGTATCACGCATAGCAAGTGGACCAATGGGCACTGGTTGATTTTCATACAATTGTTCAATAGGGACCCAATCGCCCCAATCCGCTTCATCATCAATTTCTGCTTCTGCTTCATTTGGCTCTTCGTCCTCTTCTTCCTCTTCTTCCTCTTCTTCCTCTTCCTCGTCGCTTGCATCGCTTTGCAGTGCAAAACTTGATGGAGGTGATGGAATGCGTGCCCTAAAACTCCTAGTTCTTTGTCGGAAATCTGTACTCTCTTCAATCTCTTCAACTTCATCTGGCTCTTCATCCATCTCTATCCGATAATCGAGGTTGTCTGAATTGTCAGCTCTAGCAATCGCCGTCACAGTTTCTGTAATCACCTCTTCCTCAGCTTCCACAGGTGAAACATTGTAGTTTTCAAATATATCAGCTGGTGGATTTATCATCATGCGGTTATTGAATCTTTCACTGGTAAACAATTTCTTGAACTCTGCTATGCTCATAGTAAAATACTCGCAATCATCAAGGGTAAGGTACTCGTCGTACCAGAAGTCCCGAGGTTCTGAAGACATTAGAATGATTTGAGAGATTCGAGAGAAGTAATTCAGCAGAACCATTTTTAATGGGGTGCGCTTTGACTTATGGTGATTCTATCATACTATAAAATGGGGATTTTTTATGGCATTTGGATAATCCCAGAGTGGACTATTCAAGGGTGGGTAATTGCAGGGTTTGAGTTCCTGCAAAATATATTATTGGTTTATAACTTTATGAGTCTTTCACTTTTCAGGTTCTTTTTATTCCTTTCGTATAGATTTAATAAGTAAGATAAAGGTAATAATAAATAGAAGATATCAAAGAAATAGCAATAAGAAAAACAAACCCTAATTTATTACTTGATACAAATATTGAAGAACTACCTCTAGGAAGTGGGCACATTCACTCTACCGATCTTCATGAACAAGGGCGGTTTCATCAAATCAATCATAGTTGTTCCCATCATCTCTCGATTCAGGTGAGCTTGCTTCGGAGAATGAGTCCAGAACGGGCAGACCTAAATCGAGCGAGTGGTTCATGTATTCAAGTTCTTGTAAGGAAAAAACCGCCATACGCTCAAAGACCGCTAGGGCTTTAGATCTGATTGTTTGAGTCCTTCCAAAAGCACTAAGAAATCTTTTGCTTGGTCTCCAAATCGTTGTTGGATCTATGATTCTATTCCTACCCACTCTGCGTCTGTGGCTCCCAGTACCTCTTCCACGTCTTCTTCCATTAACTGGCCTCTCACTTCTGTTTCTAAATCTTGCAAAAGTTATCCACTCGACTTTTTTATGTTCACCTGTGCGTTCATCAGCTGCCAGAGTTGATGCTTCCAGATTTGATTGTCTTCTTCTCAGACTTAACGCTGTCCTGTCCGGATTTGACCTTCTATTCTTAGCCCAATACTTGCGATTAATCGTACCAAAGAGGTGCTTTTGTTGATCTAAGAAAGTTCTTCTATCGGCTGGTAGTGGAAGCACAGCGTTTAAACGCTGCTGAAACATTTCATTTGCCTCTCTGAAAATTGGATTTGTGGGCCTGTTTAGAATATGTGAATACAAATCACGAGAAGCGAGTGGACCAATTGGCTCTTGCCACCTAAAATACAATTGCTCAAAAGGAACCCAACTGCCCCATTCTGCTTCTTCTTCTGCCTCTTCATCATCACTTGCATTGCTCTCCAGTGCAGAACTTGATGGAGGTGAGGGAATGCGTGCCCTGAAATTCCTAGTTCCTCGTCTCAACTCTGTAGACTCCTCAATCTCTTCAACTTCGACTGGCTCTTCAACTTCGGCGGGCTCTTCATCTCTCTGTTCCCGATTATCGCGATTCTCTGAATCGTCAGCTCTAGCAATCGCCGTCACAGATTCTGTAGTGATCTCTTCCTCATCTTCCCCACGTGAACTACTCGGTTCACTGTGGTTTTCAACAATGTTAGCTGGTGGATTCAACAATATGGAGCTATTGAATCCTCCGTCACTGAGAAAACTCTCAATGTTGTCTCTGGTGATCATACAATACTCCGAATCTTCAAGGGTATAGTACACCTTAAAATAATACTGTTGAGGTTCTGAAGACATTGGAATAATTTAAGAGAAGTGACTCAGCAGAAGCAATTTGATGGGGTCCGCTTTGATTTATAGTGATTATATCATACTAAAAAAAAGGGAGAATATTATTCTTGGGTAGATTATTGCAGGCAAAGTGTATAATGGAGCATAGTAAAATGGGCCAGCTACTTAGGATACAGCGTGATTCAGGCAATATAATTGAATTGAATAGCTATGGTTGGATTTATATGATTTGGAAAGTCCACATCTCTTTCGTCAATTTTTCATCGTCATTGCATGTATTTATGTAGTAAGAATGAGCACCAACTTAGGACACTTTGAATACACCAAAGACGCAAAGAATTAACCCAGCTAGCTCTCAATGAAATGAACAGCACGATTGAGGAAAATTCTTGACCAGAATACTCAAGCCTGATGGATTCATGGAAATACCTGATGAATGCCAGGTCTTTGAATACGATCCTGATCTGTTGATGATGATTGAGGCCTAAGGGAGCTCAAAAAACACTTTTGACATATCAAACACAAGACGCAAGCGAACAAATTGGTTTCTACGAGCCAAGTTTGACTCTTTTTACTCTCGATCCCTCATAACACCCTCCGCTCTCACGGCTCCGTAGTCTATATAGGCTACCCAACTTATAGATGTTTATGCATTGTTTAACGTTTTTAGTTTTATTTTTGTTGCTTTTGATCTTCTTTCCCCTTCAAAACAGGCAACCGTTTACTCGACAGAGCTCTTCTTGAGCTTCTCCTCAACTCTTGTCTTAACCCAGCAGACCTCAAAATGATCAACTAAAAATTCCCAAGTTCACCGACTCAAATAATTTATCAGTCCAAAATCTAGGATGTTGAAATCCATTTGTTTTCGTTCTCTCTTCACTGCTCATATACTCTTCGTAGCTCTTGTCGTAACCTTGAGCCCTTTCGGAATTGTTGAATTCTGATGAATAGGGCTATTCTGCAATTTCCAGACCATCCGGAAGTTCAAAGGGTAAGCTCGAGAAAGAGCTAGCATCGATCATTCAGAAATGGAAGAGTTACTTGTAGGAATTGTTGTCGGATGAATATTATAACTATTCTCAGAGAATTCACTTGGTGCTGTACGCGAGCGACTTGTCGAGTCAGTGTTCTCTTCAACAAGTGGCACATCTACTCTAAAGATCTTCATGTAAAGGACGGTTAAATCGGATCACTCATAGTTGTTCCCATCATCTCCCGATTCAGGTGAACTTTCCTCTGAGGCTGAATTCAGAATAGGCAGACCCAAATCAAGCGAGTGGTTCATGTACTCAAGTTCATGTAAGGAGAAAATCCCCATACGCTCAAAGACTGCAATAGCATTAGATCTGATTGTTTGAGTCCTTCCAAAAGCACTAACATATCTTCTGCTTGGTCTCCAAATTGTTGTTGGATCCATGATTCTATTCCTACCCACTCTGCGTCTGTGATGTCCAGTACCTCTTCCACGTCTTCTTCCGATTACTGACCTCTCGCTTCTGTTTCTAAATCTTGCAAAAGTTACCCAACCAACTCTTTCATGTTCACTTGTGCGTTCATCAGTTGCCAGATTCGACTCTGCTCTTTCCAGACCTAACCCTGTCCTGTCCAGATTTGACTTTGTATCGTCCACCATGCGTTTAATCATTTCAAAGAGCTCTTTTTGTTGATCTAAGAAAGTTCTCCTATCGGCTGGTGGTGGAAGCACAGCGTTTAAACGCTGCTGAAACATTTCATTTCCTTCTCTGAAAATTGGATTTGTTGGCCTGTTGAGAATATGTAAATATAAATCACGCGTAGCAAGTGGACCAATTGGCGCTTGTCCAATGTGACACAATTGGTCAAACGGAACCCAACTGCCCCAATCTGCTTCTTCTTCTGCCTCTTCATCATCACTTGCATTGCTCTCCAGTGCAGAACTTGATGGAGGTGAGGGAATGCGTGCCCTGAAATCCCTAGTTCTTTGTCTGAATTCTGTACTCTCCTCAATCTCTTCAGCCTCGTCTGGCTCTTCATTCATCTCTCTCCAATAATCGAGGTTCTCTGAATCGTCAGCTCTTCTCAGTACCGTCATAGTTTCTGTTATCGCCCCTTCCTCAGCTTCATCGGGTGAAACATTTTGTGAACTATGGTTTTCAAACGTGTCAGCTGGTGGATTTAACAATACGGAGCTATTGAATCCTCCACTACTGATAAAACTCTCAAAGTCTTCTTTGGTCAAACTGCAATACTCCCAATCTTCAAGGGTAAAGTACTCCGTAAACACGAACTCGTGAAGTTCTGAAGACATTGGAATGATTTGGAAGGAGTAATTCTGCCAAATGAGATTTGCTGGGGTCTACTTCAATTTATATTGATTGTATCATACTATAAATGGAGGTTTCTATGGCATATAAATAATTGAAGAGTAGATTATTCTGGGACAGATAAATGCAGGGTATGGTTTCCTACAATATAAGTGATTGGTTTATAGGTTATAAATCTTTAACTTTTACAGTTTCATTTCGTTCCTTTCTTAAGTAAGTAAAATGAAGGTGATGATAAAATAGAAAATAATAACGAAATAGCAATAGGTCAAACAAACCCTAAATTATATTAGATACAATCATCAAATAGTTTGGGAAGGAACCGGCATCAATCATTCAAATATTGAAGAAATACCTCTAGGAAGTGGACACATTCACTCTACCGATCTTCATGAACAAGGGCGGTTTCATCGAATCACTCATAGTTGTTCTCATCATCTCCCGATTCAGGTGAACTTGCTTCGGAGAATGAGTCCAGAACGGGCAGACCTAAATCAAGCGAGTGGTTCATGTATTCAAGTTCATGTAATGAGAAAACCCCCATACGCTCAAAGACTGCTATGGCTTGAGATCTGATTGTTTGAGTCCTTCCAAAAGCACTAACATATCTTCTGCTTGGTCTCCAAATCGTTGTTGGATCCATGATTCTGTTCCTACCCACTCTGCGTCTGTGGCTTCCAGTACCTCTTCCACGTCTTCTTCCGATTACTGACCTCTCGCTTCTGTTTCTAAATCTTGCAAAAGTTATCCACTCGACTTTTTTAGGCTCACCTGTGCGTTCATCAGCTGCCAAAGTTGATCCTTCCAGAATTGATTGCCTGCTTCTTAGTCTGAACTCTGTCCAGTCCGGATATGCCCATCTATTGTTAGCCCTATACTTGCGATTAATAGTACCAAAGAGTTGCTGTTGATGATCTAAGAAAGTTCTCCTATTAATTGGTAGTGGAAGCACAGCGTTTAAACGCTGCTGAAACATTTCATTTGCCTCTCTGAAAATTGGATTTGTGGGCCTGTTGAGAATACGGGAATACAAATCACGAGTAGCGAGTGTACCAATTGGCTCTCGCCTAATAGGAGACAATTGCTTCAAAGGAACCCAACTGCCCCAATCTGCTTCTTCTTCGTCCTCATCATCACTTGCATTGCTTTCCAGTGCAGAACTTGATGGAGGTGAAGGAATGCGTGCCCTGAAATTCCTAGTTCCTCGTCTCAACTCTGTAGACTCCTCAATCTCTTCAACTTCGACTGGCTCTTCAACTTCGACAGGCTCTTCGTCTCTCTGTTCCCGATTATCGCGATTCTCTGAATCGTCAGCTCTAGCCATCGCCGGCATCGTTTCTGTAGTGATCTCTTCCTCATCTTCCCCACGTGAAATACTCGGTTCACTGTGGTTTTCAACAATGTCAGCTGGTGGATTCAACAATATGGAGCTATTGAATCTTCCATTACTGAGAAAACTCTCAACGTTGTCTCTGGTAATACTACAATACTCCCAATCTTCGAGAGTATAGTATTCCCTAAAATAATATCCTCGAGGTTCTGAAGACATTGGAATGATGTGGAGAAGCAATTCTGCCAAATAAGTTTTGCTGGGGTCCACTTCAATTTATAGTGATTGTATCATACTAGAAAATGGGAGTGTATTATTTCAGGGTAGATTATTCTTGGGTAGATTATTGCAGGCAAAGTGTATATTGGGGCATAGTAAAATGGGCCAGCTACTTAGGATACAGCGTGATTCAGGCAATATAATCGAATTGAATAGCTATGGTTGGATTTATATGATTTGGATAGTCCTCATCTCTTTCGTCATTTTTCATCTTCATTGCATGTATTTATGTAGTAAGAATGAGCACCAACTTAGGACACTTTGAATACACCAAAGACGCAAAAAATTGGCCCAGGTAGCTCTAAATCAGGTACAAAATATCTTTTCAATTACTTCTGAAGTTACCAAAAACTTTTATCCTGTTTTCGAAAATCTTGCATGAACTTTTCCCAATATTGTCTTGATGTATTCAGAATAGGCTAAGACCCGGAATATGACCATAATTTCATGACACCTTCATCTGACACACCTCATGACACAATCACTTTGTCATGACCTTGTTCTCTAGCAGTAATAATATATAGATTTTGAGTGTATGTCCTTGTTGGTCAACCTGAATGCCATTATTCGGAAAATAGACCAACATAGAATAAGAACTTGCGTTCATGACTTTTCTGCAGTCAACAGCCCCTAACTGCCACATGACATCCTAATCTAGCTCAAACTATCTTCATGAGCCTGACTTCAATCAGAAGGAACATTTCAGGACCCTCGGTTATTATCTCCCGCGTGATCTCCTCATTCTTCTACCAACAGCTCTCTTTCGTAAACACCTGTCATTCCTGTATAGCTAATGTGTTCCCCGATCTTTTGCAGCCATCCCAAATCTTTCTGTCCAACCATTACCACTTCTCACTATCCCCGTTCCTGATCTAAAGAGCATTTTTAGATCCCTAAGTACACCCTCAGGCTTAAAGAATAGGGGTAACGCACGAGGAAAGTGAATGACCGCGTGTGCATGGGGCGGGTTTACATGCATTTGTGCCACAGAATTCCCAAGTATAAAAGGGGCCATTTCCAACTTATCCTACTTCTCTCTTGTCCTTCTTCTTCTTTATCCTCACTTTACTTCTTTATCGACCCTACTGCACTGAACCTTTAGTGAAGTACTACCAATAAAGAAGTGAACAAGTGAACAGTACCGAAATGTCTTGGAACAAAAAATTCAAGTACGGTGCTCTGACATCGACTCCTCCTCAGGAGGAAGCTGTTATAAGCCCAACCTCAACCCCAACCACAAACTTTAAGAAACACCCTCTTAGAGACTCACTCCACAAAACTCTCTCCAAATTGACTTTTAAATGCAAAAAAATTCGTAATAAATGGAAACAAAGAGAAACCAAACAAAAATACAAACAAAAAACTCCTACCAAAAAAGATACTCTTGCTCTCAGAAAAAAGGCGATCTCAAGAAACAAACGACTCTCTTGGCTCTCAATGGCCACCTCCAGTACTAAACGGTCCTCTCTCTTCGATCCTCCCGCTCTCTGGAAGGAAAATAGCCTCTCAGACCTAACTACCTGGGCTCTGGCCCAACTCGCCAATGGTTACAAAACACCGACGGCCCTGGCGCTGGCCGAGGCCCAGACCTCTCTGGAATCTGGGACCTCCACCTCGGCCTCGCCTCTGCAAGATACTGCAGAGACCACTGGTAGTACTCTAGACTCCATGCCGCAGGAACCTCTGGCCCAGACCGCGGAGAAACCCACGGACGTGTACTTTTTGTCGCAATACTTCCATTGGAAGTCTAGGCTGCTGACTGACGCACCCCAGGAGATTGAGCTCCATACTAAAACTACTCCTGCAGGTACCGTCCCAGATTGCAGTAACACACAGAATGTTGACGCGCAAGTGAAGGGTGATCATGTTCATGTATCGACCTTGCTGTGCCTGGTGAAACTCGTTGACCCTCTCTTGCTCAAAAGGAATGAGAACCCCACGATCGTGGAACTGAGTGATAGCGACGATGAGGATTGCTCTGTAGTCATCATGCTCCCTATTGAAGCCTTCGAAGCCTTCAGCAGGAGATCTCACTGCGAGACCCGCCTGCAGGATATTGCAGCCAGACAGACTCTCGCACTGCAGATCACTCACACTTTCAGCGCCGTGGATAGTCCATATGCAGTCAAGAAACATAGATCGTTAAAGGCGGTTGGTGTACTCGACTCAGAAGACCTTGCCAAGGCCTGGGAGAAAGTATCATGGTATGTTGGTGGTTTTCATGTGATGATGCTGAGGACAGTGCTGGAATTTGGTCCTCGTTGCAAGCCCCGTAAGAAGGGAAGAAAGGTTCGGTTCAATTCTTCGGCAGTCTTGGGTGAGTGTCCTGACGTTTTCTGCAGTACTACATACTTCCGCAGAAGCGACAGGCCTCTGCAGATCAGACCATGCACCCTGAGTCCAGTGCCAAACAGAAGCTGCTTAAAGGTACCTCTGAAACCAAAACCTTCCCAAAGTCTTCCCCCACCCCAGAAGTTCACTCTTGGTGATTTCAATGAGCAGCTTGTCTTATTAAGAGAAGATGTAAGGAATCCTGTGACGCTGGGAAGAAAGAAGACTTTAAGGATGAAGAAGATCTGCAACAGGTTTGACATTCTCCTCAGACATATGCTAGAAGCATACACCTACCCACTTGTCACTGAAGTGCAACGAATATCAAAGGCCTTCAAAGATATAAGGTGTCTCTATGCCGAAACCCGCTCTTTGGGTTCTAGTGTTGTCAACGAATACGAGCTCTTGAGTGACACTCTTGTTGCTGAACATACCATTCTTGACCTCGTGAAAAAGGCTCGTGTTGCTTCTGCAAACCTCCCAATAATCTACACCATGATCGACGTCTTCGAGCGCAGCCTCCTGCAATCTGCAGCTGAGATCCGCGCGCTAATGTCCCAGTCTCTCGCATTCAGAGACGAGGTACTTGGCCTCTACGAAACATTCTCTAAAGGAGCCAAGGATCTTGGTCACTCGATTGAGGTTCCGCACTTGGACGAGTACTTGAGGCTGTCCAATCTGTATGAGGTGTTGTTTAAAGATGACGTCGAAGAGGTCTTTAATTGGGCGCTCAGAAAAGTGAAACTTGCCCTCCCTCGTTTGAATGTCGGCTGCAACATGCTCACGGCCACTATGGCTGATTTCGAATATCGACTTGTAAAGAAGTAGGTGAACTGCTATTGGTTGCTGGGCGTACCTCAAAGGAGGTGAATCAGTTAACTCAATGCCAGGATATACCTTGATCCCGTTAAAATGGTTTTCGTGCCAGGAGGAACCATGATGCATAGTCGAAAAAAAGAAAAAGAAAAAGCTCAACAAATGAGAAATGAGCAGAAAAGTGTATAAATGTATTAAAAAAGAAAAAAGAAAAAAACACAGTAGAATTTAGAGGATAAAAGCCTCGCGACCTCAAGTTCACCTACCGTCCAGACCTGAGAGTAGTAGGAAAAGTGTTGATAATTCGCATTGCACCCGTACCTCCTCATACTTAAGCTACCCGGCACATAGAACCACATCTAAGTAAATATACACTAATATCATCTACTGAGGGAAACGGACACATCATTGGAACTTTTAGTTTTCAAAAACACTATATCTGCATTTTCTGCATATTTGCGATCATTTCCATACCAGAACTTTTCCATTTCCTCCCTCATTTACTCCCAAATCTCCCTCCTACAAACAAGAAACACTCATCATGGCTGGCTTCCCAAAAGTCCCGCTGATACGCGGCGATACTGACGACGACGCGTCCATTCACTTGCATACTCATGTCGGACCTGCTAGACCCATTTCAAAACGAAATTACGACCGTCAAATCATGGAAATCCTCAATAGGCAGCCCCAGTACACGCTAAGTGAAGAAGAGCTCGAAGAGCAGCTGGAACTGGAGGAATTGAATGCTCAATTCGAGAGATTTGCAAGCAAACATGATGAGAGAGTTGTTTACTCTGATGGCGAGGAAACAGAGGTCGAACAATATCCAGTTCAAGTGCCTAAAAAGGCGACTAAATTAAGGTCAAAAACGCAACCCAAAACTCCACAGAAATCCTCGGTAGATTCAGAAAACTCCTCAAAATCATTCACATCTTTCTTTCAAGTCGATCTTAAGGTTTTGGGCTTCGTGATCGGTATTTTACTCCTATTATTCATTCCCTTTCCGAGACCCACAACCGTCGTCAGTCGCCAGCCTCCACAAGACCTCTCAGGGGTTAATTCACGTATTAATCTCGTGGAGCAACGAGTGCTGGCACTTGACGATATCACCAAGGCTTTGAGTGAGCAAACAGACCATATTACGTCAAGACAGGAAGCATTTATTCAAGGCATAACTAATACTATGGAGGAATTGACATTGAAAGTCGAAACTTTTGCTGAAAGTAACGAATTTGGAACGAGAAGATTGAGAGAAATCCAAAGAGAACTCTCGTCCTACAAGAACAAAGTCGACAACTTCGAACTAATATCAGGCGACTCAGAAGAGTTGCAAAAAAGACTAAATTCCGTCTCTGAAAGACTCACTGTGCTTTCACGCATAGGCTCTGATGTTGATTCGTTCAAAAACGGCATATTTAGAGCTTTGTTGGAGAAATTACCTGAGCATGTACCGGTTTACATGAAAAATAATAGAATTCATTATTTGCCAGAATTTCAAAGCTTTTTATACTCATTTGTGGAGAAATACGGAAGCAAAAACTCTACTGTTCCAAGTTGGGCCGATTTCATCCATGCAAACGAGCCTCAATTGAAGGATTTTGTCTTGGACTCAGTCAAGACTTCTGACGTTCCATACATCACGAAAGGCGAATTGGAGAAGGTTTTGAGAAGACTCACTGCTCAAAATGCTGCAGTAACTGCAAAAATTGACTCATTGATTGATAACGTCGACTTATCTGCCAACATGACCCATGTCAATTTGGAAGATAAAACCAACAGAGTTATGCTTGATAACTTGGTCGAAATCGTCAGTAAGGGCTCAGTGAAGGTCAATTTCGCCGACTACAAAAATGGAGCAAGAATATTGGGCTTTCTTACAACCACTGGACGTGACAGTTACCGCAACAAGTCCATTGCAAGAAAGGTTTTCCTCGGATGGTACGACTATTTGAATTCAAACGGATTAAAGTCTCCGAGGAACTTGAAATTCGACGCTAATAACATCTTGGTCGACAGAGGACATTACTGGACCTGTGAATCGAACAAATGCTCTGTTGGAATCCGTTTAAGTGAGCCTGTCATCTTGACTGATCTTGTCCTCAATAATCCATCTTACTTGAGACCAAAAGAGTTGACACTCCCTATGCGTGTTTCCGTTTACATCAAGCCAAGCAAGAGGCAGCAAATCCCAGCAATTGAGCAGTATTTGAGCCGCTTCCGTCCAGAATTCTTGAGTTCTAGAAGCGGTAACAAGTACTTGACGAAATTCTTCAAAGTACAAGAACTAAAGTTTCTGTCGCCTAAGTCTATTGAACATATCAAAGTTCCAGTGAGTTTGGTCAATCAGAAAATTCTTGTTCGTGATATCTACATCGAAATCTCGACACCAGCTGGGTGTACAGGGCTCTTCAACTTCAAGGCATATGGAGTCACAGAATTCAACTCACTTGCCTACGCTGAGCAGTTTGAGTCAATTCTCGACACTCTCCAAGACACAGACGATCTGTATGACCATGACATCTACCATTATGCCTTTGATAATATCGATGCCACTATTCTTGGAGATGATGAATACATATAGCAAATAATCTAAAAGTTATGCCATTAATCAACTAAATATGATTTCCGATAGTGGAGTTTTCGTATAAAACGTGAATATTTACTCGTCATCGTCCTCGTCGTCGTCACCGCCCTCAAGGAACTTGCCCTTGACATCGGCCCACAACTTACCTCTGTTGTGGTAAGCGTACCACTTGTTGACGGCAGAGTCGAAACCAGCTTGGAAGGTGAAGGCACCAGCAAAGATAGTGGCGACGTAGACAGAGTTTCTTCTGAACAAAGCGGACAACTGGGTCTGTTAGTATGGGGTTTAAGTGGAGATAAAGTGCTTGACATTTTGATGAAATGGAGACATTTTTTGGTCGGGAAAACGGGCGTATCGGTTTATTAAAGGATTTCGGATCGTTTCATGGAACTATATTGGCGGATAGTGGTGGAAATAAAAATATTGTCGGCGGGTATTGTCATTTCAAGTCAGGCCATGGAATTAATGGAAATCGGGTCAAAGGAACATTCATAACATTATCAATAAGCAGGAATCTTTTCAAGGAATCATTGAGCGGTTTTTGAGCACACTTTAAAAGTTGCACATACCATTTTCGTTGGAGTTAGTTAAGAAGTAACAAGTAGAAATTCGAAGGTGTATTGTATAATGCGAAATTTTGATTGGATGCGCGGATTTGTCGATGTACTGCAGACAAGCGTACACCTCGATCCACAGTGTATGGATACAATTATATGTAGGTGCCCATACTTAGTATGGTGTATTTACTAGTACTAGAAATACCCCAAAAAGGCATTCTTTTCTGAATTGTGCTTCATAAAAAATTACTCTCTAATTAAATCAGCTCTATCTACTCGATCTTAGCCTCCTCAAGCTTCTTAGCAGCCTCGTCAGCAGCGCCAGCCTCCTCTGGCTTCTTAGCACCAGGGTAGAAAGTACCCTTGTTCTTAACCTTCTTAACCTTCTTCTCCTTTGGTGCGTCAACAGGGTAACCGTTAACGGCAGAAGCTTGGAAATCCTTGTCGTTGTCGTAAATTTCTCTGATTGGGGCCAACAATTCGTTGATTCTGGCAGTAACCCCACCCTTCAAGTCAACAGGAGACAACTTATTAGCAGCAAAGTCCTCCTTCAACTTGGCCAAGGTTTCGTAGGTGACGTTACCACCGAACTGCTCTGGTCTTTCGACAGGGAAGTTGAAGTAACCAACTTGATCCTTGGTCAACTCTTGGATTGGTTGAACAACGTTCTCAAGGAAAGCGATCAAACCGTTCTCGGTATCACCAGCAGCACAGAAAGCAGAATTGATCTTCTTCTGGACGACCTTTGGCTCTTCGATGATGTCAATCTTGGAGTTTGGATCAGAGGCACTCATCTTACCACCTTGGCCCAAACCTGGAACCATTGGGTTCATCAAGTGAGCTCTCTTCTTGTAACCAATACCTGGCATGTTCTCCTCAGCAAGGACAAAAATCTTTCTTTGGTCAACACCACCAAATTGCAAGTCGACATCCAAGTATTGCTCGTCCAAAGCTTGCATCAATGGGTAAATCAAACCAGAAAGCAATGGGTTGGCGACTTGCTTGACAACATCGGCACCAGCTCTCTTGGCATCGTTTTGAGAAACCTTGTTGGACAACTTAAAGAGGTCCATGGTGTACTCAGCCTTCAATTGGTACTCAGAACCAACAACAAACTTCAATTTTTCAATAGGGACGTTGATGGATCTCAAGATGGCCTTAACGACGTTCTCGTAGTACTTGGCACGGTGTTGGACGGTCTCCAAAGGAGCCTTCATGTTGTCCAAGTAAGCGTGCAAGTCAGCAATCAAGACGGTGACCTCACACCCAGCCTTCAAGAAGTGAGCCAACTTAATCATTGGCACAAAGTATCCACAATGTGGCTTACCAGTTGGAGCAGTTCCCCAGTAGACTTTGAGGGCTCTGTCTTCGTTCTCCAAGACATTTTTGATGATTTGTGGGTTCAAGACTTCTTGAGTACCCTTCACGATCAAATCATATTTCTCAGTTGCGTTCATTTTGACGTTGGTAGTGAGTCTTTTGGAACTTTTTCCGTTTGACTCATGAAGCATGTACACCCGTACCTCTCGGAATTATGGGTAAGTTTAGAGGTTTTTAAATATGGGGAGGAGCATATGAATTTTGTTATAGAGAAAAAATCGGATTTATATTACCGTGGGAATTTTGATTGCTTGGACTTTCCAGTTTGATTATTTTCGGTCTGTTTATTTTCGGTTTTTATATTTCGGAATATTTAAAGCTTTTTGCTATTTAAGCCCTATAGGTGCGAAACGCTAGTGTGAGGCTTAACTAAGGAACGATGGAGGTTTAAAGAATGGGTAAAATCGAAGTTTTTCAAATTCAAAAAGGTTCAGATTTTTAAGAAAGGTTTTATTTTGTCCATCTATTTATTTCTCATTGCAATCACTTGGTATTCGTCTTTTCCTCACCCTTCATTCTCAGCCTCATCCTCACTATGCGCTCACTAAATCTCCCATCACAGCATATGAATATGGACACCAGATTTCCATCAAAAACACCAAAAATCAATCTTTCTATCCTGAAAATGCATTCAGCTTTCTTTGTCAAATTCTGCATTTTTCTCACAAATTTCAAAATCTCTTGGTCTCTCTAATCCTCCAGTCTCCCCCGCCACATGCCTATCCCGGCACAAAAACCTAAACCTCCGCTTAATAAGCCCTAGCTAAAGCCCTTACGACTCCATACTCTTGCAACCAGTCCCTAGAACCATGGAGGAGCTAAAAAGGTACATCATCCAATTGCCTCGAGCATTGGGCGATGGATATATGGATGATCGGAAGGTGAAAGCCAACGTTTACAAGGCTCTTTACTATGCCATCACTGGCGAAGGCACCTACTTGGACTTGCTCTTCTCTGACATCCCTGCTGACAAGATAGTGGCCCTAAAAGACTACTCGTGGCCACCTAGAATCGAAAGAGACCGTCCTTTTTACTACTATGTCCGTCCATCAAAGCATACTCATCCAATCGACCAAACTTGTGGTAAGCAGTTCCAACATGGAGAGGCGATTTATCGCTGTGACGACTGTGGCTACGACGATACGTGTGTTCTTTGTGTCCATTGCTTCAACCGTGAAGACCATATCGATCACAATGTTTCTATTCATGTTTCAAGTGGCGATACTGGAGGAATCTGTGACTGTGGCGATGAAAGTGCGTTTGTTAATAAACTCAACTGTGCATGTCAAAATGTTACCGATGATGCTAAGGAACTTCCTGAGGAGTTTAAATTACTTATGAGGGAAACACTTACTGTGGTTTTAAATTATATTCTTGACGTTTTGAACGTCTCTATCAACACTTTGCCGTTCATCCATAGAAACATCAATAATCGAGGTGATTTGAAGATCACTTCGCAACAAATTTCCGATTTCAGTTCACTTCCTAGCGATGTATATGCCGCTGAAGATGTCAACTCGGATAATTTGTGGTATTTGGTGTTGTGGAACGATGAAAACCACGACTATCTTGAGGCTGAAACTGGCATTAGAGCTGCGACTGGCGTTAGTGACTCTAAGGCCAAGGCCATCGCCACTGAGATCAATAAATACGGTAGGGCTGTTTTGAAAACAGCAAAGCTTTATACAGACTTGTTGAAGGGCCAAAAACTGGCTGAGGCTGATGGCTTGGTGGCTACTATCATGACTGCTAGAGACTATATGAGAGAGCTGATAGTTCATCACATGTTCAACTGGCTTGGTGATGTGGTTTCTTTTGCAGGTAATTCTGTGTTTAGAGAATACTCCAAGTCGTTAGTGGCTGAATTATTGTTGGAACCAAACTTCCAATTTTCGAAGTTGATTCCAGCTGAGTTCTTCCACACTGAGCGCCCAGACGTCAAACGCCACTTCTTTGAGAACGGTCTTCTTTACAATGGTGAACTTCTCAATCTTGCCTTAACGAAATTGAAGCCTGATGTGTCTAGCACTTCCTTAATGGAGAGCTGTCATGACCTTTTCAGACCTTCTACAGATGTAAAGCTTGCTAACTCCAGAATTCAGTTTTTGCTTGCATTTGAAATTCGTATGGTTTCCATGGTGAGAAAAAAATTCACGAAGGCAATTTTGCCAATTCTTTTCCATGATGCAAAGACAAAGGCAACTTTCTGTGAGCAATACATCGACGTCTACCCTACGGTTCTCACAATCTTGGCTCTCTCCGATAGAGAAGAGCAACTTGCATCGACTTCTGATATCTCCGTTCAGTTGTTCACATGTCCTCGTTCAAACAAGTGGATATTATCATCCGGAAAATTGGGTAATGTTCTCGGCCCATTAGCTGCCTTGATAGAAGATCATTCGTCGAGAACAAACGAAAGCGGCTACCCAAATTTGATAGACATTGTTGTTGACCTAAGGAGCAAAAGAGAAAAGTCCTCTGTCCAGAAAACGATATCTGATGCCGTAGACAACATCAGTCGTATCATCAGCAAAAATGACCATGAGAATGTTTTGAACATTCTTCTTTCGCATGACAACTTGGTCCTTTTCTTGAATTTCGAGAAGTATTTCCAAGGTCATTCTGCCATTACGAGGAAGTATGGAGACCATGTTGAAAGAGAATCGTTGAACGATTTCTATACTTTTTTGCAGAGATCGTTACCTATGCTCAATATCTCAAAGAACGCTGCCAAGGTTCAGGATATCGACATTGCATTGGCAAAGAAGGGTGTTGGTATGATCATTTCATTCTTGGCCATGAGAAAATTGACTTGCAGTGCTCCAGGCATCGCTGACTTCCATGTCAGTAAGGAGCCAGTCTCATTCATTAATCCCATCAACACATTCCTTTCCTACATCATCCAAGCATGCTCCTTGGACGAACTTCAAGAAGTCTTTGGTAACTCTAAAGTTCCATTCATGTACATTTCCGACTTCTCCCTTAGAAGTATCGTTCTTGCATCTCAAGTGAAGATTGGATTCTGGATCAGAAATGGTGTTACTGTTTCCCGTCAAGCATCGTATTATACCGAGTCTGCAATGGCAGACATCTCATACTTCCGTGATTTCCACTTGAACCAGGTGGCTGCATTGGAAGATGATCCAAAAATTACCTTGTTCAACTTTTTGGACAGATGGGAATTGTTGAACTGGTTTGTGGGAAGTGTTAACCATGAGAACACAATCTATGAAGATAGGTTCAGTTTCTTGTGTGAGCAATTCATTCTTTTCTTGTATAACCTTTTGACTGACCGTTTCTTTTTCGACAAGCATTCGAAAGATGCAAGCAACTACAGAACCAAAAAGGCAATTTGCTATGCTCTTTGCGATGAGCCAAGATCATACTCCTCATTGAAGAATGAACTTGGTGATGTCATGGCGGATGCCACCTACTTCGACGAGCTTCTTATGGAATGTGCAGACTACCAAGCTCCAACTGGATTGACCGATTTCGGTGTTTACAGATTGAAGCCTGCCTTGTATGAAGTTTTGGACCCATTGAGTCTTCATTTGGACTCCAGCAGATCTCAATCTGTGACTGAAGCTTTGGTGACCAATATTGCCAAAACAAAGAAGATCCATGAGAAGGATGTGATTTTGAAACCTCACATCTACATGTGCAAGAGCTCTCATGTCAATAATAATATTGGAGCTTTCACAAGAACCAAGGAATTCGCCAAATTGGTATATAAGTTGTTGCAGGTTGCCTTGGATTCACAAGATGAGTTGTTCTTGCCTCACTTGTTGCATTTGATCCATGCTGTTGTGCTCGATGACGAGTACATCAATGGATCTGAACACTTGACTGAACACTTTGTCTCAATCCCAATCAGTGACTTGTTACTTACTATTGCTGAGTCTACCATGTCCGCTTCGATTGTTTCAAAGGCAGACTTCCTCCTTGAACAGTTCGTAAAGAAGGATGTTCGCATCATGGACTCTTTGGTCGACTGTTTCGGAGAAGAGCTTGTTCTGTCTTACAAGAAGAGAAAGGTGGGTTTGTTTGAGACTGAAGCTGAAAAGAGAAAGCGTATGGCCGAAGAGAGAAAGGCTAGAGTTCTCAAAAAGTTTGCCAATCAAAGAGCCAAATTCATGAAGCAAAACGATATCGAAGTTGAAGAGGAAGACGGTGAAGGCTCGGAGAACTCCGATGGCGCTCTCCGTAGATGTGTGGCATGTGGTGAGGTTGAAGATTCGGAGTCTTTGTTCGGTATTCTATTGTGCTCCATGCCAAATACGATATTCTGGAGAATTCCTCAAGATGAAACCTTCGTGGACTTGGCATTTGGTGATTTGGACACAAGGCCTCAGCCAAGGGAGGGAGAGGTCTATACTCCTGGTTATCCATATGCGCAGATGAATGCTAAAAATTTGCCAAGTTTACAAGGCAAAGTTGCATCGAGTTGTGCTCATGGAATGCATTTTTCATGTTACAAGCGTTCTCAAACACAACTCAACTTCTCCCCATGTCCTTTGTGTCACAATTTGCATGACTCCTTCATTCCAAGTTTCGTGACTCAATCTGCTTTGAAGAATGAAGATTTGCTTTATGCTGATCCAGTAATCACAAAATTTAACAGAATTTTGACCAGCGTCGGACAAAATAAGATCAAGGGTTTGGCCAGTGCTTTGCTTGATGGGAACTACTTCACTGAAGGTAACCACGCCAAGGAAGAGTTCCTCAAACTCGACACTTATTTCGAGCCAACGAACCGTACTGGATACCTCAATTACTCGTTGAACTTTGAGAAATCGGTTGAACTGAGCACCGTCCTTGCCGACACCATCCGTGCCAACGAGATTGCCAACAGATTGGATGGTAACAAGAGTTTGACAACTTTTCTTGAAGAAATCCCAACTTCGACAAAAACATTGTTGCGTTCTTTGATTCAGTCACAAGTCTACTCTCAATTGATCGTTAATGACGACCCAAGAGAGAAGACCGAGCACTATCTCGAAGAGTTCTGGTCCTCATCCAAAGCCATCGATAGTGTATTTAACGAAGTGGTTCTTTTGTTCTTCCAAACTGATGAATCATTGAAAACTTGTATGCGGTTGGGTTTGGCCAAGTTGGTTGCTGTGTCTATTTACTCTCTTTCTACAGAGTTGTACCCATTCATTGAGAACTTGAACTTGAAGGAGGATCAATTGTTGGATAGCGATTTGTTAGTTAACCTTGGTGAGTTCATTGCAACCTATATGAATGAGGTTGATGACGTTAATAGTGCTTCTTGGTCTGAATCCAGCTTGAGATCCATTTACTTCGCTTTGGAGAGATGTCTTCTTCCATACTTGAGACAGTGTGTGATTTTTGCTGATGCGCTTACTTGTGAGACTATTGGACAAAATGAGTTCAAATCTTGGGAAAGTTTTGAGAACTTGGGAGAGGCAATTATGTCGCAAACTTACGTGGATTCAGCTGATGCTTTGTGTGATGTTTTAAGAATACCAAAATTGTCTGAAATTATCACGGCAACTTCCATAAAAGACCCTCAACTCGAATTCGAAGCTGGTATTTTGGATATTCATTTCCGTGCTAAGATTCCAAGTAAAATCGAGAACGGAATCTTGAGTCTCGAATACCCAGGTGTCATCAGATTGATCGATCTTCCAATGGACTACAACGACTGTATCACCGATCCGTTTTTCAAGAGTTCAAACAGTTGTTTCGGTTCCATTTGCTTACAGTGTGGTCAGTACGTCGACACGATCCGTCATGTCTCTCACAAATCAGAGTGTACATATATGCCTATCTGCTTTTCTCCAGCAGGTAACTCCTTGAACATTGTCATTCACATCAAGGACAATCCATTTGAGGTGAAGGTTCCGGCACCTTACTTGACTGTACATGGAGAAGTGAAGAGAGACCGTCTTCCAGGTAAGGCAACTTTGAATCATTACAGATACAAATATCTCAGCAGGCTTTGGCTTACACAAGGTCTTTTTGGATTTGTCACCAGAACCTTATTTGGTCAAAGAGGTAACCCGGGCATGGCACCTATGCCGCCTACTGGAGTCGATATCTTCGAGGACGATTCTGACGAAGAATTCGAATTCATGGAGTGAAGAAAATCTAGTATACATATCTTCATTATATGCATTGATTATAGCATCTGTAGTCTTTCATCCATCATTTATAGAGTCTCCCATCCACCAGCATCAATGACACTGTCAAGTTTTCTGACAATGTAATTAGGCACATTATGTTGAAGCCAAACATTTCTGATGAAATCGTCATATCTCTCTTTCAGCAAGTAGACCGTCTTTCCTTTCTTGTTTTCTCCTGGAATCTCTCCATGATGATCGAGGTATGGTTCATCATGGAACGAGCCTCCGTTCTTGTGAATGAGGAACAATGATCTTTCTTTTGGAAGCAAAAAGATTCCCACACTGTTTGAACATTCCTTCAAAAAGTGAGTTGTACACTGCCCATATTTCGAGCCCAAAGCACCCTTTTGCACATCCACAACCTCACTGCAAAACAAGCAAATTGCAGGGTTTTCAATGGTCAAATGAGGATTGTCATATTTGTCCAGGTAGTAGTACTTAGTGAAGAAATCATCCAATCTTTCAGGAAGCTTAGCAAGGCGAACAATTCCAGGGTACTCAAGCTTCTTTCTGATAGAATGATCTTCATTGCTTGAAGGTTTCATCGAAGTTTTCTTGAGGTACATGAGGAACGATTGAAGCTTGCGAGCCTCAAATGGAATGTCCTTTGATAATCCCAGTGTGCAAAATCTGTTGAGCATCTCACTCAAACTTGGTAAGTTCAAGAAAGAGCAAAGTTTGTCTGCCTCGAAAACAAGCTCGCTTTGGTCGTCAAACTTTGTTTTGTCTGTGTTGGAGCAAGAAATGTAGGCATAGATAGCAGCTTGTCTGAGGAAAGGTGTAATCGACTTCAACAACATCGAGTAAATGATGTGGCCAAACTTTGGATGAGAGGCAATATTCTCGTGTGGTGATGTTTCCAGGCTCGTAGCTTTCACTTTCTTGAACAAATTGGCTGCTCTCTTTGCATCGGCCTCTGTTGTCAATTCGGAGTGAGGAACATCAAGAATGGTGTAGAACTCATTGACGTAAAAGTCATGCGAAGTGATTTGAGTGGTGATCAAGTGCAAGTTCTGAATCAAGTTACCAGTAAAACAGGCATGCAAGATTGCATTGAACGAAAAACCAAGCGAAGGTAATGGGAATATGTTCACAAGCAACGAAAAGAAGTCCGCATAGATGATACTGGAGTTGAATGAGTCTGGAGACAATGCGAGTAAGTTTGCCAAGATCTTGACGTGAGCATCAGGCTTACTTGAAGGGAGCTGGATCCAATTGGAGATCTTCATCAACAAACTGGTGACCCTGAACTCGTTCAGAGCACGCAAATTGATGAGAGCGTTGTTCGAAATTTGACGGACCACCAATGTGGAGTCTGAAGATGCACCTCTCAAAGAAATCTCGGTCGACTTGATACTGTTGATGAGAATGTTAGGTGAGTCAGCCTTAAAAATCTGAGGGAATGTGAGCAATGATAAAACTTGGAACATGTTTGAAAGAAGGATTCGGAATTGTTGTTGATTAGATGATGCCAGTGCATCTGAGTTGCTTCCAATCATTTCTTTGGCAGCCGGGGTCAAAATCGAGAACTTCTCAAGGTCTGCCGTAGTAGAAGTGCAAAACTCATTGAACCAAGCTTCATCGTGAACCTTCAGTGTATGCAAGCTTTCGAAAACGTTTGGAATTGAAGGTGAGAGGAATCTCTCAAGTGATCTGTTGTTGGAAGTCCATAAAATCGGAATGAACATGTTGTTGATAGCCTTACACAAGGGACACAAGAACTCGCGATGTTCCATGCTGTCAGGGGTATTCCTTGTGATCTGACTCAGTCTAGATCTATTGCTTGACAAGAATTGCATGTAACAGTTGAAATGCATTCCATGTCCACAAGTCAGTGACACCAACTTGTTGTGGACAAGTTTTTGATCAGCGAAACCAGGACCAACAACGTAATCCTCATCCACTTTCTTCATGTATTTTTGCCATTTCTCACTGTAATGGTCTGGAACTGTTGCGGTGTCTTCGCTTTCATCGAGATTAGATCTGTCTGAAAACGATTTGAGGAACCAGTACTTGTCGTCGAAAGGAACATCTCTGAATTCAGAAGACTTGGAAATGTAGGCAATGATACCGAAAGGACCGGCATCATGAGCAGTATCTTGACACAAAATACAGTGAGCATCTGGAAATCTCCAGCCCTCCTCTTCCAAATCTTCCATTTCGGTATCACTGCAATCGGCACAGAAGTTGTTCTTTTTGATGAACAGCGACTGTTGCTTCTTGAACTTAGCCATAAGTTTAGCCTGTCTCTCCTTCGCAATTCTCTTTTTACGCTCCAACTTGTTTTCTGAGCTTCCCTCTTCAACTTGCAATTCGAGCTTGCTTGCATCGAAATCCTCGCAAGCTTCTGACAAGACCTCGAGAAGAACGTGGTGCCTTTTGTCTAAGACTTTGAAAATCTCTCTCACCTTTGCATAGTGATCCTTGTAATCGTCCTGCGATAAGATCTGATAAAGTTGAGCAGCCAAAGATGTGTTAAAAGAGTTTGAAGTTTGAGCGATGTGCTGGAAGAAAGTTCCGTACTTCTCAGTGTCGATAGTCTCTTCCATTGCACAAATGTGAACCAAATGAAGAGTCGTTTCAAGAAGTCCGTCCATTTTATGGACTCCCTCATCATGCACGTACTTAATTGTCCTGATGAGGAACTCAACAAATGACCGTGAAGTTGTAAAGTTACCCAAATGTTTGAAGATTCCGAGTTCCTCAACATTGCGAGATTTTGGTTTGATCACGATTTCGTTGATATTTTTATTCTCCAAACGCAGGTTTCTCTCCTTCACAAACTTCACTGCATCATCCTTCTTGTTGGTAGTGTAGTTGAAGTAGAAAGGATTGACCTCGTCCAAGTATTCTTCCTTGAGAGTGTAAGTTCCAGTGTCTTTGGATGTCTTAGGTTTTTTGTAGATTGTCAAGTTTTCGAGAATCATATCAAACCTCTTCTCGGCGCTGACATGCTCCGGGATTTGTGACGTCAATCTCGAGAAACTCAAAGGGCCGAAACACAAGTTATGGATGATTTCATTCTTAATTTTGATGTTGACAGTCTCTTCGGAGCTCAAATGTTTTAAGAAGATGTCTTCCATAAGCAAGCTGATGAAGAAGCTTAAACACTCCTCCAACATATAAGGAAGAATGTTCAGCTCGTATGAAATACTTCTATTGTCAGTGTCCGAGATCCAACCCTCAAAAAGTAGCCATCTCTTTAAAAACAACTCACAAATAATGTCTGGCTCTGAAATGACCGAAAATACTTGAAGCAAGAACATATCCCTCATGTAGACCAGCTCTCTAAGTCCAGTATTTTTGTAAAGCTGTAATTGGCTCCTCACACTAAATCCGTTTCTGACCCAGAATCCAGATTTGATTTGAGATGCAAGCACAATTGTTCGGATGGGGTATTCAAAGATTGCTTTTATAGCTTGAGTAGGGCTACCCAATACCTCGGTAAAAGCCGGAGAACGACTGATTGTGTCCGAGAAAATGGAAAGAAGCTCTTGAGGGGTTTCAAAAGTGGAGAACTCAATGAGCCAAGATAAAAATGAGTGGACTGGATGGAGAAAACTCACCTTCAACTCTTCATTGCCATTTTCACAAACCAATTGTGGTTGTCCGTAATCCACATCGTTGTATTCGCTGAAGTGATCGTTGTGGTTCCAAGTTTCGAGACGCAACAAGAATTGAACGACGTAACTTATTGCCTCGTAAGAGATTCTCGCTCTCATTTCAGGCTCAAGATTCGTGAGGTATTGTGCGTTGTACTCGGCAAATTGGTATATCACGGGAATTGCATGGAAAAAAGCTGTGTAATCTGAGTTTTCGTACTCAACATGGTTTTCTTTCTCTCTCTTCATGACTGGTCTACCCTGGAATAGGGCAAGTATGTCACACGCCAGAGGGAAGATGTTGCTTGTCAAGATGAATTCTCTATCTCTTCCACGGCTCATGATGTAGCCAATATCGAAGAAAATTTGACCCCATCTTCTGTTTTTGAGACTCGACATTAAAATCTTATTGTTCTCCAAAGCAGTGGATGAGAATGTTGTGATTTGTCCCGTCCGTAAGAAGGAGTAAATGGAGGAAAAAATCCGGGATACGTCACCATGGGATATTATTGACGTAGAGTTGGATGGACATGTAAAAAGCTGTGTGGAAAGCGTACACATGATATTAATTTCTGGTTCACCATCAACAGTCAAGAACATATCAGCAATAGTTGGGTAGACGTCGACATATTGGCAAGAAATGATGCCTTTAAAGGACAAATTAGTGATGAGCGATGTTGAGTAAACATCATGGAGTAATGTTCTGATGGATTTCCAGAACCGTATGTCGAGGTAAACCATATACTGGAATCTTGAGCCCAAATGACCTCTATCAGGTTGGTAGTCATCTAGGCTTAGATTGTAATTGCAAAGATTGCAGATTTCAGAAGGCAAATTCCATAGAGAGGGGTTGAACGACCAGTAAGTCTCGCCGGAATTTCCTTCCAGATCACGGTCAACCTTCGGAATTTGGAAATTGCTTCCGAGCTTGCCTCGGCAGTAATCACCCTGATAGTTTGAGGTTGAGGATAGTAGACCCTTCTCCCATCTGGAACAAAATGCTTGACAAAAGAGATTTTTGAAGGTGTCGTTCGATTTGAACATCTCACTTTCGGTCAAATGACCGATCCAGAGAATAATCTCATGACACATATCTTCTCTGAACTCATCTCTAGCGTTTCTGATGCAAGAGGCAAGACCGGTAGCACTTAGAATTTTTTGTCTCTCAAAAAGCAAATTCACGTCTCCGGATCGTATCACAGTTGCTCTTCCGTGGTTCTGGACTTTTTCTGCGACCATCATTGCAAACTCAGGTACTTTTTTACTTGCCAAATGGATTCTTTGCACAGCATCACGAAAGTGACGTACTTGGTCATTATAAGCGATCAAGCTGTACTTTTCGCTTGCTTTGTCGTATTCCAAATCGTCCATATCTTCATAACCGTACTTTTTTGGGTCTAAAGAGCAGTTAGCAGAGTATCTTTCTGGGTTCACAGCCACATCCCATGGCGAGTAGAATTGTAAGTCTGCTTGGCACATAATATCAATAACATAGTCCAATAAGATCTCAATTGTTCTTCTGAATGAGTATTCAAGCTCTTTTGGGATCACTCGATCATTAAAACTGGCATATTCCTCATCTTCCACTGCGTATTTGCAATGGTACTCGTTAACCCAAGCCTCGGGATCGCCACAATCACAAACTCCACCATTTTCTCTCTGACAAATGGCAATGTGCAAAGTATGGCCCTCGTGGTTTTCTGGCTGGTAACAATTGGAGCATAGAGCACAGGTATCGTCGAATCCACAAGTAAGACACTTATAAATGGGCTCACCCTTCCTGAAGATCCGAGCACAAGGGGAATTGGAATGATATGCATTGTGATTATGATTATTATGCTTTGGATCTCTTGTTTTGGCAACATGGGAGTAGTAATTGGGGAACAGCCAATGGAGGTCTTCTTCTAAAGTATGAGAAGCGAATTCACGATTGGAAAAGTAAAGCCGAGGGAAGACTCGATCTAGGTAAGTGCCATTGTCTGAAAGGGCCAA
Organism: [Candida] citri; assembly: GCA_030571295.1. NCBI lineage: Eukaryota > Fungi > Ascomycota > Pichiomycetes > Serinales > Metschnikowiaceae > [Candida] citri. Next base: position 303,472 of record JAJLXN010000007.1, on the reverse strand, counting down.
AAACAAGGCCCTTCTTATGTCTTTTTTGGCATTTTCTGTGAGCTGGTACTGTTGATATGAGGGAAGATCAATAAGAAATCGCTTTAGATCTCGGGCGAAATCCGAGGGAGGCATTAGTGGAAACCGAGGGTAGAATTAAGTTATTATCTGGGAAAAAAGGATATCAATTTCTTTAAATTGGTTTTTTTTGCCTTGTTTTTTGCCTCCAGATTCGTCAATAGTAGTCATAGAATTTCGCCATTGCCACCCATACTATTATAGTGTCCTGCAGGTAGGCGGGTACTCATAGTGTCTTCGAGTGGGATTCAAGAAACTCGTATCTTGAGAGGGCCGCCGGATCCAAAACATACACAAAAATTACGAATAAAAATGGATCCAGTCTACTTCCAGCCGAACGTCAATGCAAACAAGCAAAAGCTTCAGCGTGTACAGGACGTCATGTCTTTAGCACTCGGAGTTGGTGCTGGACTCTTAGGACTTGAGTCTTTAAATGGTTTCTGGTTCTTCCTCATTGGGTTCAGTTTATCCAATTTGTCTTTTTACCTGATCTGTTGTGAGGGGAAGCCACAACTTTTTTTTCAAAATCCACTTCGAGAGATTTTCACTGATGGAATCTTTGCAAGTTTATCTGGATATGTGATGATGTGGTGTTTGACGTATGCGTTGGTGAAGTAGGGCTAAAGAGAGGATTTTTGAGAGATTTAAGAAATGAACCCAGTGGCTCTTATCTTTATTTCATGGATTATAATCGTCAAAGATAGATAGCAATCAAGTGACTCAGCTGGAGGACGCAATGAGTACACAATTGGGTGAAATAGCAACACAGGATGTTGATTTTTGCGATTTATCATTGAAACTACTCCAATTGAGTCATTGAATGGTTATGGAAAGGAATAGTTTTGGATTTCTGAGTGACAGTTACCAATATAGGTATCCACACTTTCAGCAAAGATTAGGATCAAAAATTGGCCACCGACTTGACATTGACTTCAATAAAATCAATTCTGCTTTGTCAAAAAGGCCTCCTATAGCTCCATTTACAAGAGTCTTTTTGCCAATTGTGGTATACGAGGACTCAACTGAGCTCACTGTGAGCCCACTATAAGTCTCAACAGCACACAGCAAGTTAAACGAAAACATGGCAGAAAAGGTCAATTCATAAAAAGTAAATGCAGAAAAAAATATTTGTACTCATTACTTAAAAATCAAAAAACAAAAATTACTCTCATCCGTTCCCTCTACCAAGTGCCCCAGTTAAATTCCATAAATAGCTAAATCGTGCCCTGCACTCGGCCTCAGTGCTGAGCCCCACACCTTATTACCTGGCTTACTCAAACTGATTAGCCACCGAAGACCCATTGCTTCAATCGTAAAAAGAAATCAATTACAATGGAAAAAATCGATTTATCCACAAACTCAAGAAAAATCCAGGACTTATATTCCAAAGTCGTCCGTGGAGATGCCTCTACAACCTATGGAGTTTTCTCCGTAGACAAGAACGGTGCTCTCGACGCTTCTGCCTCTGGATCTGGCGATTTGTCCGAGTTCGTTGAGGAATTCGTCGATGGCCAAGTCCAATTCGGTTTGGCCCGTGTTACTGTCCCTGGATCGGACGTTGTTAAGAACTTATTGCTCGGATGGTGTCCAGATAATGCTCCAGCCAAATTGAGATTATCATTTGCCGCCAACTTCGCCGATGTTTCCAAGGTTTTGAGCGGATATCACGTCCAAATCACTGCCAGAGACAACGACGACTTGGACGTTGACGAATTCATCTCGAGAGTTGGTGCTGCTGCCGGTGCTCGTTACGGAATCCAATCTGTTTCCGGATCGTCGTTTACAAAGAAAGCTGCACCAAAACCAGCTCCTACTGCCACTTCCTCCACCAAGCCAGCTCCAAAAAAGCCAGAGAGTTTCATTCCAAAGTCTACTGGCAAGCCAATTGCTCCAATTACTCCAAAGCCAGCACTTCCCAAGCCTTCTGGATTTGCCTCTAAACCGGCTCCAGCTGCTAAGGATGACGACGAATGGGGTGGAGAAAAGGAGATCGAGGAGAGAGACTTCGAGAAGCAACCATTGCAGTACGAACCATCCGCTTACAAGCCTACTAAGGTCAACATTGATGAGTTGAGAAAGCAAAAGTCCGACACCGTCTCTTCTCAGCCTAAGATTGCTCCAAAGCCAGTTCAAGAGCAAGAGGATGATGAGGCTCCAAAGTCCTTGGGTGACAGAATGAAGGCTTACCAAAGTAACGACGATGGACGTCTTACTTCTTTGCCAAAGCCTAAGGTGGGTAACTCTGTTGCTTCCAGATATCAATCTGCAGCTTCTAGCGGTTCTGCTCCATCTTTCGGTGCCAAGCCACACTTTGGTACTCCATTGAACAAGAAGGAGAACTTGGTCGGCGGTGCTTCTAGAAACTTTGGTGCTGAAAACGGAAAGACTCCAGCTCAATTGTGGGCTGAGAAGAGAGGCCAATACAAGGACGTTCCACACACTGAGGAGCCAGCTCACGGAGATGCTCCAAATGAGTTGGAGTCTAAGTTCAAGACTCTTAGCGTTGAGAAGGATGAGGAGCCAGAAGAAGAGGAGGAAGAAGAAGAGGAAGAGGAAAAGGAAAAGGAGGCGTTCAAGCCAACCATCATCAAGCCGGCAGCTGGCGGATTTCCAGCTCCACCAAAGAGAACACTTCCACCAGTGGCTGCTCCTCAAGAGACTGCTGAAGACGAGGAAGAAGAGGAAGAGGACGAAGAGGACGAGCCAGCTCCATCTCCATCTCCAGCACCAGTTTTGCCAGCTCGTAACCTTCCACCACCTCCAGTTAGAGCCGAGCCAAAGGAAGAGCCACAAGCCGCTCCTGCCTTACCATCCAGATCTGAGCCAGAGCCAGAAGCTGCTCCAAGCTTGCCTTCTCGTTCTGATGCTGGTTCTAAGAAGAGTGTCAGCGCCGTTGCACAATTCGATTACGAGAAGGATGAAGACAATGAGGTTGAGTTTGAGGAGGGTGACTTGATCGTTGACATTGAGTTTGTTGACGAGGAATGGTGGTCTGGTAGAAACAACAGAACCGGAGAGACTGGTTTGTTCCCTGGTTCTTATGTTGTTGTTCAAGATGGTGACAAGGCCGAGGAAGCCGAGGAGCCTACTCCAGCTGCTCCATCTGCTCCAGCTGTTTCTGAGCCAGCCTCTCAAGGTAAGACTGCTGTTGCTGAGTACGATTACGAGAAGGATGAGGACAATGAAATTGCTTTCGCTGAAGGTGATTTGATCGTCGAAATTGAATTTGTCGACGACGACTGGTGGTCTGGAAAGCATTCCAAGACCGGAGAGGTTGGTTTGTTCCCAGCCAACTACGTCAACTTGCAATAGGTATGACTACGTCAGCTTGCAATAGGTTTAACGACGTCACTTGCAATAGGTCTTGTGATAGATTAAAAATGAATAAAAGATGAAGAATTCTATAATGGCTCTCTTAGATGCTCACAGACTGCTGGGCCCCACGCTTGAGCTCTCTTGTAAAAGGCTAGATCGGCTGGTAACGACTCGATGGCATTGGCCAAACATTCACCAAGACCTTCCTCTTTTATCTGGTTGATTGGAGTCAAGTATGTTCTCACGAGCATAATAACAGCTCTAGATTTTGGCATTCTTGTAAGGACTTGTCTTTCGCATCTGAGGAAGCAAGAATTCTCGAAATCAATGTCGTTTTTCGTCAATTGCTTGACCTCTTCCCCTTCTCTGCCATGATGACTGTCTAATTTGAAAAGAACATTGTTTGTTTGAATGGACCAATTGCCTCTCTGCCACAAATCTTTTGGCTCTAGCTTATTGAAGAACCGTGCCATTGGTGATTGTAATCTCTCTTGGTACTGTGGTACTGGAACATGGATGAATGAAATAGGTTGATCAAAATTGACAGAAGGGTCAAAACCAGCAGGTGATCCAGTCAAAGATGCTCTCAAAATGTATTCCTGGTCATGATCATTTGGATCGTCTTTGAGCATAATCAAAATATCCTCTTCAAGGTTTCCAGCTAAAATTTTGAGCAATTCCAATGGCTCTTCTTTTGACGCATCCAAAGGAAACGAGTCATTATTGATAAGATTGAAAACAGTATTTTTCTCGATATCTACCTTGAAATATTGTGGGTATCTTTCGCATAGAAACTCAATGGCTATGTGGTAGAACTCTCTCACTGCCTCAGTTGTTCTAGGCCCCGGATTACTGTGGATAATATGTTTGGCATAGACATCCACATACTTTCTTCTGAGACTCGTGCATTCGAGATAAGTGTTTTCGATGAGAAGCAAGTCTTCACGCTTATCTGAAATGTTATGCACTGCCATGGACGGACGGAAGTTCTTCTTTCCCACAAATGGCCTTAAACGGTATGGCTCTGCCTCATCCCACTTAAAAGAAGGTTCAACTGGGTCAATTGATGGAGCCACCCATTTAGCAGACTCTTTAGATCGAGAATTTGTCCCTTTTTGGGTTCTTATCTTAAGGATATATATGAGTGTGGCTAATGCTCCAGCGATAAGGACGAGCGGCCACATGATCAAGGAATGGGGATCTTAGTGAGGAATTGAGAAGTGAAGGAAGTCTTCTATGTATAAGAGACAGTCAATTTGAGCTTAATAGTAGAGGAGTTGACATATTATATATAAGCAGTTATGTAGTGGCTATGGTTGGCTCACAACCGCAGATAGTGGGAATTTGGGAATAGACTTCCGAAATTCCGCGAATTCCGTTCGTTATCCGCTTTAAACTTCTACATCAAGATACAACTCTAGAATTATTATTCACACCAATACTTCCATTACCCAACTATCTCTTATAATTACATGTGTTCTAGTCATTGATATCTGGAGGCGATTGTCACCTCTATGTCCTCGATACGTCTATGCACCCATGCTATGGTATCACCTGGTATTGTGGAGTCTCCGACAGACGAGCGAGAGGGGTATCGAGCTGGTTAAAATAGGAGTTGAAATTGGCGCTTTGGGGGGTTTTATTTGGAATTGTCTTCCTGAAAACTTGAAAATGTGTTCTCACGTGAAACAGATTTTTCGTGATTTTGTTGTCAAAGGCAAGGGTACTGACATGAGACTAAATAAGAGGACACGTTAAGATATATGTCTTCTTATAGGTATCATGAACTCTGAAAACCAATCAGACCTATCTCTTTACAACTGCCGAGCTCACTATGACATTGACCTTACTATAGATGGTCTTCAACGGCAACACTTGCATTACAAAGCTATTAGTTTTGAATGATTGATAGCTTGTAAACTGATTAAACAAATAAAATTTACAAATTGCAAGTCCTACAAGAATCTAGCAAGGGTTCCTTCGGGTGCAGTCATCTTGTTATTGAATTAGCAGCCAGCCCTAAAATTGGCAAAACTTAGGCCAAGAAATCCCAACAAAACTTCGGACAGGAAGATCAAAGTTTTCTCGCTTTAAATTGATGCTATCTTGAGAGGTTGGGCTTGTCCCTCTTATTGCTAATATACAAGCAATTACGATTTTGGGGTAGTAGTGAACATTGTGGATATTGGTGATAGGGGAAATCTACTCCTAACCAACAAAATATTCGCATTGATAAGTACCAAAGAGATTTGCTTGGGGATTTAAGTTCAGAGGAGGAGAAAAATGTGGTCTGAGCAAGAAATAAGAGTGAGAAAAGAACTACAGTTCGATTAGAGAAGCAAAAAGAGTCAGATTACAAGTAAAAAAATCGACTTCAAGCCCAAAAGCTGAGAAGCAAGCAAAATGCTAAACGAACAGAATGAGTCAAATGGTATTAGAACTCACAGGGAATTGCTAGGCCAAACTAGTTTCTCTTCGTTAAAGTAATTTTGTTTATCTTTGGCGCGCCGATGCTTGTTCTTAAAGTGCCTTAAATATTTGGCAAGTGGGTGTGCAATTCTCCAACAATCCACTTTTACCTCTTCATGACAGACTGGGCATGTCACACGAGCATATCTTCTTTTTTTGGCATTATTGCTGGTAGGATTGCCATGCGTGACGGGGTAAGAGAATCCAGCATTCTCTGGGTTTGGTGTTAGGTAGTTATCTTTGAAGATACCATGACAATTACTCATATGCTGAGAATAGTGTGAGTTTTTTAAGTTGTAAAAAGATGGTTTCTCACAGTAAGCGCAAAGGCCACTTTCAGTTTTGATCTTAGGTTTCCCGTTCACCTCTTCTACCCTTTTTATTTGAGGCTGGTAATACTCAGGATGCGAAAAACGGGGATTCTCCAGGTACTTTACACCTTCATGACCGAGCATAACAAAATCTTCAAATCTACGAATGTATCGTGTTCTTATGATTTTGTTGAGCTTATCCCCACCTTTATCGGGACGGAATAATTTTATCACCCTCTCGTCAGATTTTGGGCGATCGGTAGCATTATTTGGTTTTCTGGCGCTATTGATAGGCGTTGGACTTTCTTCGATTGATTGCTCTGTAGCACCATCTGCAATAATACATAGATCCGCTAACTTGTTATGAGACTCATTGTCAAGTCGTTCAAAAGCTTCGTCGTCTCGATCCGGTAGAGGAGTCTGAGATTGGGCAGCCTCGGCTGGGTCTCCGACACAATAAAGCGAATCAGTTTGTCTAGTAGGATGCACCAACAGCTCTCTTGGGGATTTTGAAGAATTACCCAGCAGTATGTTTGGAGTGGCCGCCAGTGCCCTTCCATTTGAATCAGGTGAATTCCCATTTAAAGCCTCGTTTGAGTCTGTATCAGACTCGCTTGCAATAAATAGGGAACTTGGTTTAGACGTCTGTACATTTCCAATTAGGCCAGCTGAATTTTCATTGGCAAGATCGTTTGAGTTCGTATCAGACTCCTTATGAATATTTTGAGGCGACTCTGGCATTTCACTTCAAAATAACAAAAGATGGTTGATTGGTTTGAGTTTGTGTCCATCATTCGGATCGCGCTCTACTTAGTACGTCTGATGCATATCCTTTCAGAATAGTCTGTCTGATATTTCAAATGTCATTTCTTCATTAATGTTCATATTCTGATCAAGCATTAACTCTTGGAAAGGAATAGTTGGATGTTCCAATCCAGCAGTCCAAATGAAATCTGGAATTTGAGGATCTTTGATGGGAGTTACAGTCTTAGTTTTTGTTTTCTTGGGAGATACAACGGCCTCTTCCATTGCAAGGGATCTGAACTCAATTACTGCATCATTGTTCATTTGGAACAAATTTGGTCTTTCAGCTTCATTATCGACACCTGGAAACAATCCAGGCAATTCTTCTCTGAATCTACCAGAGTATACTTCTGGTTGGGTAGAATTGAAGACCTGAGAGAAAGACTGGGACACATTTTCTTCTGGGGACCCTGCCCGATACTCAACCCTTCCATTTCTTGCAAGTTGACGCCATTGGGCGGCCATTCGTGGTGTCTCTTCATGGTAGTAGCCATTGCTCTGTCATGTTAGCATCTGCAGAATTGATAGGTCCCTCAGGATTCATTCTTTAAAGCTCAGCATCATAATCTCTAAAAGAATTGGACAAAGCATGTTTATCTTCCGTTTTGGGCTCGTTGAGAGCCTCTCTCAATACACCTATAACTTCTGGCAGTTTGAAATCGTCATTAGGACCCTCGGTCCCCAGGACATGTTGATCCTCTTCATATCACAGACTTCTTCCTGATCGCCATTCAAACCTCTCTCACTATTCACTTCTATCTCACCACCACTGACCTCTTCCTCAATCCGCTGTTGATTTTTATCAAGACCACTCACTATTCTTGCCCTCCCACATAAGATTCCAAAATCTACTGATATTCAAGTCGACAAATAATTTATTTGTAGATTAGAGGGGCGTTTTTGCGGGGCATACGTATTTCTTGCTCATTGTTCCGTGATCAATGTCTTGAATTCTGTCATTGTATGATTATTTTGCACCCAAAAAATGTTCCAGATTGTGTTATATACACTCCTCTAAACTTCCATGCTCAAATTGGCACATTTCCACGACTGAATCTGAGCTCGCTAAATCATCAATCTTGGTTCTAAATTTCCCGCAAAAATCGATGAGAAGAACTTAAGCATTAGGAAAAAATGCAGTATCAATAAATCATTGAGAGCAGCTTGGATGTGTCCATTAAATTCTAGGTCATGTTCCGGAGGTTACCGTGCGGCTGGGCCCGGCCGTGCCCTGATATGCAGAACATACTTCCAATGCAGGATCTGAATCTTGCATAATTGACTAAATCTTGCACAATTGACTAAATCCTGCTCAAAAGACAGTAACATGGAAACACCCATTCTGAGAAATAACAGCAGCATAGAATAGTCTTATATGCACTTTTCGTAAACGCTCGCGAATATAACCCCTCCCCCGTATATCTACGATTTCTATAGCTATGGAGTAGGACGACTTCACAGTTGGCGGAAGCAAATTTCTTTCAAGTCAACAATGAGACTAGATAAGAGGACACATTAAACTATATGTGTTCTTATAGGTATCATGGACTCTGGAAACCAATAAGGCCTATCTCTTTACAATTACCAAGCTCACTACGATATTGACCTTACTAAAGATGGTCTTCAACGGCAACACTCGCGTTAGAAAGCTATTATAGCTCATTGAATTAAACTGAATGGATCTCACAAATCGCAAGTTCTACAAGATCCTAGCCAGGTTTTTCCGGGTGTAGTTATCGGTGAAATAGAGTTCCCAGCCAAACCACAAGTTTGAAATCAAGCCAGGGAATACCAACAAAACTTCGGCCAGGAAGATCAAAGTTTCCTCGCCTTAAATTGATACTATCTTGAGAAATCGTGCATGTCCCTGTTATTGTTAAGATACAAGCAATTCCGATTTTGGGGTAGTAGTGGACATTGTGGATATTGGGGATAGGGGAAATCTACTGCTAACCAAAAACCATCCGCAGGTAATAAATGAAGAGATTCATTTGGGGAATTTAGTTCAGACGAACGAGAAATAAGAGCAAGAAAGGAACTACCACTCGATTCAAAAAGAAAAAAAAATTAGATTATACGTAAGGAAACTGAATATAAGCAAAATTACATGAGCAAAAGAATAAGCGAACTAACTGGGAAGCAAAATGCAAAATGTAAAACGAACGGAATTCGTTTAATAGAATTGGAAACTCACAGAGAATTACCCTGATGTTACTCCAATTTCGAGAGGTTAAAGAAATTTTGACGATCTCTAGCCAACCGATGCTTTTCCTTAAAATGCCTAAAATAATTGGAAAGTGGCTTGATTTCCTTGGTAAATTTGCGGTACTTCACTTCCACCAACTCAGAACAGATAGCGCAAATCACACATGTACACACTCTTTCTCTGGCAATGGTTTTCCTTTTAGAGGTACCATGCTTGGTAGATCGATAAAGGCCAGCTTTGATTGGGTTTGGTATGAGATAACCATTGGTGAGGACACCATGAGAATGGCACAAATGTTGAGCATAATAAGAGTTTTTTAAGTTGTAAAAGCATGGTTTCTCACAGTATGCGCAAAGGCCACTTTTAGTTTCGATCTTTTCTTCCCCATTCACCACTTCGACCCTTGATATTTGTTGCTGGTAAGCATTATCAGGCCCAAAGTCGGGATGCTCGTGGTATACAACACCTTCGTGACCTAACAGAACAAAGTCTTCGTATTTACGAACGTACCGTGTTCTTATGACTGTGTTGAGCTGTTCCTTGCCTTCATTAGGGAATAATTCTATCAATTTCTTGTCATGTTTTGCGATACTGGCGGCATTATCAATTAGGTCCCCGGCGTTGTTGGTATTCATTGCTTTATCTTCGATTGATTGCTCTGTAGCACCATCTATAATAATCCACAGATCCACTGACTCCTTATGAGATCTTTTTTTAAACTCTTCGTGAACTCTTCCCTCTGACTCATGATGAGACTCATTTTCAAGCTCTTCGTGAACTCTTCCCTCTGACTCATGATGAGACTCATTTTCAAGCTCTTCGTGAACTCTTCCCTCTGACTCATGATGAGACTCATTTTCAAGCTCTTCGTGAACTCTTCCCTCTGACTCCTGATGAGACTCATTTTCAAGCTCTTCGTGAACTCTTCCCTCTGACTCCTGATGAGACTCATTTTCAAGCTCTTCGTGAACTCTTCCCTCTGACTTCTTATGAGACTTATTCTTGAGGTCTTCAAGAACTCTTCCCTCTGTCACCAGTGGAAGAGGCCGAGGTTTGGCAGCTTTGGCTGGTTTTCTGACCCGACAAGATGACTGTATTTGTTTAGTAGGATGCACCAACAGCTTTCTTGGAGATTTTGAAGAAGTACGGTGCAGAAATTTTGGAGTGGCCGTCTGTGGCCCTCCATTTAAGTCAGTAGATGATCCATTGGGAAGCTCGTTTGAGTGCAAAGTATTTGAAGCCTTGAGTGGCTCCAACAAAGACATCACTTCCCCATACTCTCTTTGAGTCAAGAGAGAATGACCTTTTCCTTGAAATTTAGACACAAGAATTTGGTAGAGGGTTTGTACACCAACAACTACTGATGGATTGGTGGGAGCTGACGATAATTCTGACTCGTTTTGAATATTTTGAGAACTTGGAGTATTTCCGTTCGAGCCAATTCCATTTGAGTCAGTTGAATTTCCATTGAGAGCCTCGATTGATGTTGTATCAGACTCGTTTTCAATCATTGTGGGACTTGGACCAGACGTCTGCACCAATTCAATTGGGTCAATTGAATTTCCAATGGCAAGCTTCTTTGTATCAAATTCGCTTGGAATATTTTGGGAACTAGAATTAGACATTTCCTGGAGCGGCTCTTGAGAAAACGTTAGAGTAGTTGATAGGTTTGTGAGATTGTGTCCACCATTCCATTTGGACTGCGACTCTATTCTTTTTCTTATATGTTGATGCATATTCTTCAGGGATATAAGTCCATCCTGTAGAGTCTGTCTAATATTCATCTCGAATGACACTCCTTCATCATTACCCATATTGTAATCACGCATTGACTCCCGGTGAGGTATAGTTGGATGTTCCAGTCCAGTAGCCCAAATGGAATCTGGAATTTGAGGCTCTTGAATGGGAGTTACAGCCTTAATTTTTCTCTTGGGAGATACAAGAGCCTTTTTCATTGCAAGAGATGGAAGTTCAACTACTGCATCATTGTTCATTTGGAACAATTCTGCTCTTTGAGCTTCATTATCAACATCTGGAAACAATCCAGCCAATTCTTCTCTGAATCTACCAGGGTATACTTTTGGCTGGTTAGAATTGAAGACCTGAGAGAAAGACTGGGACACATTTTCTTCTGGGGACCCTGCCCGATACTCAACCCTTCCATTTCTTGCAAGTTGAAGCCATTGTGCAGTCATTTTTGGTGTCTCTTCATGGCAGTAGCCATTGCACTTCATGTTAGCATTTGCAAAACTTATCGGTCCCTCAGGGTTCATTCTTTGAAGCTCGGCATCATAATTTCTAACAGAATCGGACGAAACAAATTCTTCTTCCATTGTGGACTCGTTGAGAGACTCTCTCAATACATCTATGACATCATATAGTATAAGATCGTCATTAGGAACCTCAATCTCCAGTAAATATTGTTTCTCTTCACCACAGACTTTTTCCTTTTCACCATTCATACCTCCCTCACCACCACTAACTTCTTCCTCGGCCAGCTGTTGGCTTTCTCCGAGTCCACTCACTTCTCTCGCTGTCACTGACAATGGAGGAACTCATCCATCATTGGTCTTTCGAGCCTCTTAACGCTCTCATCACCATAACCTTGTGCTTTCAATGCTCTTAGAAGTTCCAACTCAAAAGTATCCAACTCCACACCTAACTCTTCCTGCGTTTCGTCATTTGAATTCACTTCCGTGCCCTCGTCCATGTCTACATCTTCAACCTCATTGTCCGTAGGACACTCTTTAACTCCTTTTTTAACATTCCCTCCTATTGTGGGCTGGGTCCTAGACTCCTTTTCTTCGGTAGTCTCCCTAACATCAGGGTTTGTTTCGTGAGTATTAAACTCAGCCAGCCTATGTGAGTTCTCAGGATTGGGTAGAGATCCAATGATGCCTGCTTTATATAAACAGTCACTCCAAGGTAAATTACCCTGGAGGAGATCGTCGAAGCCATTGAGAGTCATTTCGAGTGACTCCCGGTCAGCCGCGGTGTCACATTCAAGATTCTCTTGTTGAATGATATCAAAAGAGAATAAATCGGACATTGCAGTGAGTATTGAATACGGCAAGAAATTTGGGGGGTCCAGTTCAATTTATATTGAGCCAAGCAGACTCGAATTTGGTGCTTGACAATGGAGAATGTCTTTTAGGACATGACGGTGCTGAAAGACACAACAAAAGTTTCCAAAATCTTGAGAATTTTATGCTGGGAAGAATCATTTGCAGGAACAAGAGGCTATTTTCTGGGGTATGAGTATTTCCAGTTGTTTTTATATGATCAATGTCATGAATTCCTGCAATTTACCAAAATTTGCAACCAAAAGCTGCTCAGTCCGGTTTATATACACTCCTGTGACATTCGAAGCTTAAATGGACACTTCTTTACGACTGATTTCTAATTCGTAAATTTGTCAATTCTGTTGGTGAATTTACCGCAAAATTGGTCAATTAAACTCGATTGTGAAGAGAAATTGTATCATAATAAGAAGTGAGTGAGGAAAGCTTGATGATATCCATCAAACTCTAGTTTATGTTCCCCAGGGCACCGCGTGCGGCTGAGCACAGCTATGTCCTGCCCCGCAGAACACTGTACAATGCAGGGTTCGAATTTTGCTCAATCGACCAGAGTCTGCACATTAGACAGTAGCCGAAAATAATGTGAATAAGGAAACTATAGCACCTGATCAAGATTCGGATCTTAATTATGGATCTTGTATATTGACACCCTGCTAGAATTATTTCCGGCTGAAAAATCTGGATTAAAAAGCCCCCGATCTCCCCTGTAAATCTACTCTCTTTTTAGCAATGATATTAACAAGAAACCTCCGGACTTCTTCGAAGATCTGCAGACTCCTCTCAAAGCAGATGATTGAAGACCAATCTGGTCAACAAAAGTTGATGCAAGGTTGAAAGTTGAAACAAAGGACTCTTCAAAGTCTTCCCTCTTCAAGAGACTTGTAAGTGGAATTGCAGAAGAGAGAGGAAAAGAACTGGAGCACCCTGCTGCTGTCCCTAAACATAAAGCCAAGTAGCTCTGGAGATTTAAAATCCAAAAAGGACATCCTGGCTCGGATTTGGCTCCAAGAAATCAGGCTTGAATTGTGTCTATAAAGGGACCAATCAGCCTGAAATGGTGGTCGAAATAATTGAGGCTCAGCCTGAAGATATTGTGTAGCTTGACTGTTCTTCAAAGTCCTCCTTGCTCCTGGGAAATACTCTCGCTTCACAAGTTGCTCTTCCTCCACCTTCTCCGGGGTTCCATCCCTTGGTTCGCCAGTCTATGCACTTCTCAGAAGGCTTTTAATCGTGGTTTTCGTGAATACTGTCATTAATCTCATTGTTGTTATCCTCTGTAGCTGGACCAGCTTCCTCATTAGACTCTTCAACATTCTGTCTTTCCTGTTCCTCGGGATCTCTACTCTCGTCTTCAACACTGCCTTCTTCATATACTCCTGGACTCCGCTGCAATTCTGAGCTTTGATCTTGAGCAGCTGGGGTCATCTCCTCGAAAGGTGATTGTTCGAGCTCCAGGCTGGTGCCTTCGAGTTCACTCTCCTCATCTGACGCGTAACTAGGTGGCTTGTTGGGTATTAAACTCTCCATGGTAATTCTTTCGTCCATCGAGCCATCACTGTATGCGTTGTAGCTAAACTTGTCTCTGTTTTCATAGTTATCGTCATCATCCATAGCGTTCACATCCCAAAAGTCAGGAGGGAAATCGTTTTCACGGTCGGTCAAATCATTCTCCTCGTCAATTTCTGATCTTTCAAGCAAAATGTCACCATTGAACTTGTTGTAAGCAGGAGGAGCGGGTCCATTACCTTCCAAAGGAGCGAATCCCCACTTCTTGACGTTACCTTCGATGAAGACATATCCCATTTGTCCCACATTGACATGTATAGAACAGAGGTTGTTTGCTCCAATAATTGGGTATATTTGACCATCATGTGGCAATTTGAAGCTTTTAATATGTCCTCCAAGTTTCAGTTCGCTCACTTTCTTTCCATTTCTTGTGAAAAAGACGGTGCCTGAGCGGACTCTGTATCCAACTCCCACAACGTCACCCTTGATCAACTTTGGGAATGGCGGCTCGGTATCAAACTTAAAAGGTTGGTTGTGTCTTCTGTAGCCGTCACTATCGTAGCAAATGCTGTGAGCGTGTCTTCCCGGCAAACGGAACCAAGGGTAAGGCTTTACACCAAGACCAATGGAAATCGTAGTTTCTTCGGGATTCGGCAAAGAGTAGATCTTACTCTCAAAGTAATAAACCTCATTTGTGGATGGAATGGGTAGGTTTGTTTGAGCAGAGCACTCGTATTTCTTGAAGAAGTTCAACTCGGTTTTGTTCACGATAAGCAAATCGTTATTGGTCAACATGGGATCCTTAACAAATTCCCACGCTCTGATCGCCTTTTCCTGGATATTTAGACTCTGTGATAAAGTAAGTGGTCCTCTTAAGTGTGGGTTCGCTATCAAGAACTCCTTGGACTGGAAATAAAGCTCCTGTTCTTCCAGATTAAGCTCGAGATAAGCCTGGTTTTCTTCCTCTCTGATCAAATCATCCTCGCTTATGTATCTGAATCTTCTGATCATAAAGAAGATCACTCCTGACAACAAAAAGACTGCCAAAAGTGGCACAAATACCAACACTAAGATGAGTCCAACGTTACCATTTCCGCTGGACACAGAGGAATCTAGGCCTCCATTTTCGGTGGGGAGATGTACAGGAAGACCCTTGGCCTTTTGTGATAGCATGTAAAATGTTAGAATTTGTATTATCATCAGCAAGCTCAAAAAGGGTATAGATAAGGCAGTGCTAGCCGTTAGATAAACTGGCAGCGGGATTAGGTGCGAGGTGACCTGTGGTCGGTGCACGACTGCGGCAGCTATCAATCGTGGGAGCCCCGGAATAAATTTAGTGAGGGTACGTCATACTGTATCTGTTTGATAAGATTAGGAGAAGGTAGACATTTTGCGATAATTTTGTCACAATATTCATAGGATAATTCTTTTAGGCATTCTCATCTTGGGTATCACTCTATTCTTGCAAAAATTGGGATTCCAGACAAGTATTTTTTTCAGGTTTTTCGAGGTGGCTATGATGGTGGGAAGTTAACAAATCCGATATAAGCCACCTTCTGGCCAGCATCTCTCAACAATCGTGAGAGCTTCCATTGTCGTTTTATTGGCAGGATCATTGAGTTTCCTTCGAATTCTCGTTTGATTTAAGCTCAACATGAGAGATCATGGAAACTTATTTTAAGGTGTTCGACAAATCCATTCTCTGCTACATAGACTCAAAGCGGCCATCCGAAAGATTTGTCGCCGGCCTCAGAAGAAGCTGGTAAATTCTCTTAAGATACTTGTTTTGATATGAGCAGCAGGAATGAAAATGCACGATTTTTCAACTAATATAATATCAGTGCGCAGCGAGCCTTAATGTGTTATCTAAAAGTAACGAAGAACAGGGCTATTTTGGTAGAGAAACATATAATATAATCATTCTCATCTTTTTTGAAACAGATTTCAAGCTTTATTTGGACATCGATTTGGTCCATCGATTGAATTGCAGACTGGAATTGAAATCCAGTACCAATCAAATCGTGACCGTCGAACATATGAGTTTGATATTCCACCAGGGGATGCGAAGGACCACTTCATTAAATTGGCATTAAAAACTACAAAGGTTGTGAAAGGCCTTGATTATTACAGTAAGATGTCCGCATTGCGTTTCATTCAATGGTTCATGTGGTGAAATCTTGGAAGCTAATTGGATTGAGGAGAGGTTCTTGTGAGTAGACTTATTTAATAATCATTGGAAGACATTCTATAATTGACAAAAGAGGAGAAGTATTTCATCGGAATGGGAAGCACCTACAGGTCCAATAATAAAATTAAAAAAAATTGATCTAAACATCTATAAAAATATCTATTAAAGTTAGAATTTTATCTGAAAGCAAACTGGTCATATATCATAAAAGGCCATTGGTCATCAGGTATCAAGCTAGCCATTAAACATCAAAAGGCAAACAAAACTGAAAAGCAAACTGGTCATAACTCATTAAGTGACATTGTAGACCCAAGAGAAACACTCTCGGAAAACGTATCATGCTCTTGCCTTGAAGAATATCTTAATCTTTCTAGCAAAATGACGTTTTTCCTTAAGACGTACACTCTTAACTTGCTGCTGGGGTCTGTCAGCAGAAAGATAGTCTTTTTTGAGGTATGTCACACCCCTATAACCAAGTCGAGCAAAAGCGTCGACAAAACGAACATATCTAGTCCGCATGGCCAATCTAAGTCGGCTTTTACCTCCATCCAGATTGGAATTTTTCATTTCCAAAATCTGTTGAGAAGCTTTACCGGAATCAATTTGAGTCGCCCGCGATTCTTCCGATGGCTTCTCATCGGAGCTTGTCTCATTCTCTTGAAGAGTTTCCTCGTCAGACTCGGATGCAATAGTTTGGAGTTCGGCAACTCTGGTGTGGTGTCTGACCTCAGGCTTTCTAGTATTTAAGGGCAGCTTCAAAGCAATAATTGGCATATTTTCTGGCACAAGAGACGCAGAAGAAAGCTCTGGCAGCATCTTCAATGCTGAACTAGAGATTTGTTGAGAATCCAAGCTGGTAGTTTTTAACTTATTCTCATAGTCAAAACGGTCATGTCTGTCAAATATCAAAGCCTTTTCAGGCATCATTGGAAGCTTCACTCCGATATACCAACCAGTGGAGTTAGGGAATTGAATTTCTTTTTTTGGACTTGCAGCAGTGTAATAGTCAAGAGGCTCGAAGACCTCATCAATTACAACTGACTTAGCTTCCGGTGCCTGACTTGGCTCTGATTTGAACAACTCGACACACTCAGTATCAGACATCAATGGAAAGAACTTAGTCAATTCATCTGAACAATTCATTTCAAAATGTGGACCTTCTGGAAATGTCAAACTCCCATGAATGTCTTCAGTGTGAACTTCAAATTCCTCACTAAAGAGAGCCATTAAATCAATGCCCATATTGATGTCAATGACATCAACAAAACCATTTTTATCAGCACCTCCTTTTGAGGCCTCGATAATCTCAGCCTCGAAAGCTTCTAAATCCTCACCCAAGTCGTCATAGGCATCCCCACTGTTTTTAGACACGCTTCTGAGGGATCTAGCTTCAAAGGCCTTCAACACCTTACCCGTATCCTCATACAAATTATCACCTTCCTCGTATAGGGTCTTGAGAAGTCTAACTTCAAAGACTTCTAATAAATCACCTATATCAAAATTCTCTCCTTCTTTGTTCACGGCCTTGAGAAGTCTGGTTTCGAATTCTCTCAATGCTGCGCCCGAAACCTCATAAGTGTCCTCGTCGTCTCCAACAGAGGCCCTGAGAAGTCTAGCTTCAGCCGCTTGTAATAGTTCACCCAACCCTTCACATACATCTTTGCAGTCTTTATTTGAGGCTCTGAGAAGTCTGGCTTCGAAAATTTCCAACACCGCACCCAAAGTCACATCTTCAACACGATCTTCTTCTTTCAAAGCCCTGAGAAGTCTGACCTCAAAGCCTTTAAAGGATTCACTTAAGCTCTCATAAACAACCTCAGTTCGATCTTCCAAATCCCTGAGAAGCTTCACCTCAAAGACTTCCAATGAATCACCTAAGCCCTTATAAATAACCGGAGTATTATTTTTTAGAGCCCTGAGGAGCCTAACTTCAAGAACTTCCAATGTTTCACCCAAAACTACATCTTCACCGCAATCTTCTTGATCCAAAGCTCTGAGGAGCCTGACCTCGAATACTTCCAAGGAGTCACCTAAGTTCTCATAAAAAGTCTCGTTTTCATCTTTCAAAGCTCTGAAAAGTCTCTTCTCGAAGACTTCCAATGTTTCAAATAAGCCCTCTGACTGATCGGTTGTGTCTCTCAGAGCCCTGAGGAATCTAGCTTCGAGGTTCTCTATCGCCTTACTCAGATACTCAAAAAAATCCTCACTCTCTTTCCTAGAAGCCCTAATAAGTCTGGATTCAAAGATTTCCAAGTCCCAGTCAAAATAATCAGACATAACATCACTCTCAAACCCAACATTACAGTCTTCTTCATAAGAAGCCTCACAATGTTCTGCTTCGTATGCTTCCAATAACTCGAAGAAGTCTTCATAAACAATCTCATCCTCTTCTTTCAAGGTGTTAAGAAGCTGTGACTCAAAGGCCTCCAAGTTCATACCCAAATTTTCGGGAATGCCCTCATCTATTTCTTTGATGGCCCTAAGAAGTCTCGCTTCAAAAGCTTTCAACCCCTCGGCAGAGCAATCATACATTTCCTCATCATCTGTCACACCAATATCATCACATTTTTCATTAGAAGCGTTCAAAAGGCAAGCTTCAAATACGTGCAACACCTCGCCGATGTCTTGGAACGCATCTTCTCTTCTCTGTCTTGAGCAATTAAGGAGTCTAGTTTCGAAGAGTTCTAAAACCTTGCTAAAATCCTCACACACATCTTCACGGCAGTCTTTTTTATCAAAAGCCCTAGAAAGTCTAAGTTCAAAGACTTCCAAGTCCTTGCCCAAGAATTCATACATGTCTTGACCACAACCTTTCTCATTGAATCGCTTGAGGAGTTTAGCTTCAAAAATCTCTATCACTTCGCCCATGTCTTCAAATACATCATTGCATTCTTTCTCCAAGGCTCTAAAAAGTCTAGTTTCAAAGGCTGTCAACACTTTACCTAAGTTACAAGCTTCACCATTCGATGCCTTGATAAGCCTCACTTCAAAGGACTCTAAATCCTTACCTAAGTTTTCATAAGCCTCCTTTCCATTGTCTCTGAAACAACCTGCTCTCACCTCAACAACATCTCCCTTATTAGGCTGGGCCTTTGACTTCCCTTCTTCGTTAGCCTCCCCATCATCAGGGACAATCATTTCCTTATCCAACTCAGCCAGCCAACATGAGTCTTCAGGATTGGGTAGAGATCCAACAGCATCTACCCCACCATCACTCCGTGGCGCACCACTATGGAGGAGGTCACAGAAGATATCGACACTAATGTCAAGAAACTCCTGGAAAGCAGCAGTGTAATCATCAAATGATTCTTGTTGAGTGAGATCAACAGATATCGAGTCTGACATTACAGTGATTTTTGGATATCGAGAGAGATTTTGGGGAGATCCGGTTTAATTTATAGTAAAATCCAGCATAAAATAATTTTTGGCTTTAATATGAAGATCTACAATCTCGGTATTGCAAGTCTGAGAAATAAAGTATAACATTCCTTGATCTGGATATTTTATAGGTTGAATAGCCTATTCAGCAGACCTAAGTTTCTGTTACCTGTATATTCATACTCAAGCGCTTAAGATCTACAGATTCAGGGTCATTCAAGTCCAAGATTTGCTTAAAATTATATTATCTGCACTTTGGTCGTTTATCTGGCATCTTTATACGCAGATTGACACATTTTTACGGCTAGATCTTGGTAGCCAAATATGCCAAAATTGGACATATTCTTACGGGGAAAATTGCTCAGACAGAATTTTATTCTAAAAGATTCCGTCGTTCTATTAGTTTTAAAAACACATCCCAGATTGGTCGATATAATGCTCCACATGTATATCGCACGGCTGTGCACAGTTGCGTCCTGCGCCGCAGAACATGGTCTAATGCATGATCTGTATCTTGCACTTTGAAAGATCAAGGAAACTATAGCGCCCGAAAATAATTGTTGATGTAGATCTTGGATCTTGTATATTGTCGCCCTGCAAGAATTATTTTCGGCTGAGGGATCTGGGTATAAAAGGCGCCAGATCTCCCCTGTAAATCTACTTTCTCTTTAGCAATGATATCAACAAGAAACCTCCGGACTTCTTTGAAGATCCGCAGACTCCTTTCAAAGCTGACGAGTAAAGACCAATCCGGTCAGGAGAAGTTGATGCAAGATATGAAAGTTGAAACTAGGGACTCTCCAAAGTCTTCCTTGCTCAAGAGACTTGTTAACAAGTGGAATTGCAGAAGAGAAAGGAAGAGAACTGGAGCTGCTGCTGTCCCCAAACATGGAACCAAATGGATCTGGAGATTCATGAAGCCAAGAGAGTTATCTTGGTACAAATTTGGCTCCAAGAAAGTAGGCTCGGATTGTGTCCACAAAGAGACCAATCAGCCTGAAATGGTGGTTGAGATAATTGAGGCTCAACCTGAAGAAATTGTGAAGCTTGACTGCTCTTCAGAGTGTTCCCTGCTTCTGGGAAAGACTCTCGCTTCGCAAGTTGCTCTTCCTACACTTTCTACAGGCTTTCACCCCTTAGGATTTGTGGAACTGTTTGAGCTGGCTCAGGAGCAGATGCCATGCACAGACCTTTGGTTCCCTTCAATGTATTATCATTTCAGGAACTTTATGATGCTTATGAAGGTTTTGATAGATTTCGAGCCGGAGTGCCTCAAGGAAATGCACGAGGTCCCATTGATGGCTGCTGATGTTGAGTTTTTCGCACCCATTTGGGGTAGCACTAACGCGCGCTCTATGGTGATTAAGGTGGAGTTAGATCAGCCCGCACCAGTTTTATTCGCAGTGTGCGGTGAACAACCCAGAGCCAATGGCCTCATCATTTGCTCCACCATTTCGAGAATTGAGCTTCCTTGTGAGAATCCAAATTTATTTGAATTGATGGGATTTGATGTTGAAGTTCCAAGATTTTTGTCTTCAAGAGAGTCAGTGACCAAGCCAAGGTGTTCACCAAACCTTGTCTTGAGTTGCTTACAGTCATATTTCGCAGCCAGTAAGACTTCGGTCGGCCCTAAAATTGAGGAATTGGACTGCGAGGAGCGGACTGCTGCCGAGCTTGGCCCTGAAATTAAGGCCAGGAAGGTGAGCGCGGCCCCAAAGAAGAAGAGCGCACCATCAAAGAAGAAGCGCGCAGCCTTAAAAAGACTCAGGGCAGCCCCAACTGAGGACTTTGTTAAATGGGATCCTTCAAGAGAGTTCCTGCCCTACAATTTCCCGGGCCCTACAGGTAAGTCTATGACAAAGACTAAATCGAATGCGGCTGAAGTTGGCCCTAAAATTGAGCCCGAGGAGGTGAGCGTGGCATCAATGAAGATGAGCGCAGCCAGCAAGACTTCGATCGGCCCTAAAATTGAGGAATTGGACCGCAAGGAGCAGACTGCGACAGAGCTTGGACCTGAAATTGAGGCCAAGGAGGTGAGCGCGGACCCAAAGAAGAAGAGTGCGCCATCAAAGAAGAAGCGCGCGGCCTTAAAAAGACCCAGTGCGGACCCAACTGAGGACTTTGAGAAATGGGACTGTTCCATGGAATTCTTGCCCTACAATTTCCCAGGTCCCACAGGTAAGTCTTTGACGAAAACCAAATGTCAAGACGGAAAGAAAAAGGATAAGAGTAAGGGAAAGAGAAGAAGACAGAGATTGAGAAATTCAAACGAGACTCGCCAAAACTGATTTCTCAATCGGATAAACATGTTCGCAACTCATGTTGGAGTGTCTTGTCTGAATATATGGCCGGTTGAAGTTGACTCTAAATCGGCCACAAATCGACCATCATTTCGACAAGGCATGGTCTCTAGAAATGGTTGCTGAGTAAAGGAATTATGGATGTAGTAATGTAAAAGTTTATGAAACTAATGAGTTGTAGCTTCCATCGTCATAGCTTCCATCATCAAAGACTACAATCAACATAGCAGCAATCATGTTTTGGTCGATTAAATTGGGTTTCATTGATTTAAAGTGTAATTCAAAACATTCTCAAAGTTTCTGCTGTTCTGATTCGAAAACTTACGTTGGATACCTGCTCTGAAAGCATTTTTCATCACTTTTAAGCTCTCACACCT
The DNA here is from genome assembly GCA_030571295.1 of [Candida] citri. Taxonomy (NCBI): domain Eukaryota; kingdom Fungi; phylum Ascomycota; class Pichiomycetes; order Serinales; family Metschnikowiaceae; species [Candida] citri. Next base: position 281,481 of record JAJLXN010000007.1, on the reverse strand, counting down.
GGGATAATTTAAAAAAGTATATGTAATGATAGCCATTTGAAAGCCTGTAATTTGTCCAACCTGCTAATAAACTTTTCAAATCCACTAGACTAACTTGACTCACTGCAACACTCTATATAGAAGCTTAAATAACTGCTTGAAAAATCAACCAAAGAGATCGTCGGTCTTGTATGGATATTTTTCTCAGAACCTGATACAATGAGCGTTATCAATCAAAATTGTCTTGCAAAATTCGTATTAAACTCCCCCCTTGTTAGGGCTCACCACAATTGTCTCTTCAATCACCTCTGCTTCCTTTGAAAGACAGAGATCCTTGGAATCAATCACATAGGTTGCAAACTGCTTGCAAGGAACATTTCTCTCAAACATGAGGTCCAACTCTTCGTAAGTCCGGCCTTTACTTTCCGGTAATCTGAAGTAAGCCCAGATTAGAGTGGGGAACGCTGTTCCAAACCAAACAAATGCAGTTTTTCCTTTCAAGTTGGCGTTTCCTGGATTAATCAAATAAGGCTCAACAACGTTAGAAATCAATCCAACGAGATTGTATGAGTTTCTGGCAATTGCAATTGATTCCGCACGTAATCTTGTAGCTGAAATCTCAGAGACAATTGTGAAAGCTAATGGTCCAATCGTAAGAGAGTATGTTCCAACCCAACAGATTGTTATTGCTGCCTGTGCCCATTTTACGCCATCAGAGCTTTCAGCTGGGAAAGATAAAATACCAATTAGTAGAAGTAACACCACAAGAACAAAGTAACCAGTTACATAAATTGTTCTCCTGCCAAAACGATGAAGAAGGAACCACGATGATAGGGTTCCAGTAAACGCGATTGCTGTAGTTCCCAAATTCAATTTATACACATCGGAGGAGTCCAAGCCAGCTTGGGAAAAGAAATACGATGGTGAGTAAGCAAATGTGGAACCAGAAAGGACTTGACCAGCAAGTGCAATGCATGCAACTTCAGTTCTTCTTCTGTTGGTTCCTGAAAACAATTCAATGTATGATCTCCAGCCCAAGGCACCGCTGCGTTCCATTTTTGCTTTCTTTTGGGCTTTTTCTTGCTCTGTGGTTCTTATCATTAACCCAACCCGAGCTTCGGCTTGATGGTGGATGGACTTATGAGTCAAACGCTTGACTGCCTTTTCGGCATCTTCAATTCTTCCCTTTCTGACCAACCACCATGGTGAATCTGGAGCCAATAAGGTGAGAATGAAGAGAGGTGGAACCCATGCCCATTGGATTCCGAAAGGAATTCTATAGGACCATTGAGTGGAGTTTGAGACAAGCCCTTGCAAAACACCAGCAGCAATAAATTGACCAATTGCCCAACACATATTCACGTAAGCCAGCAATTGACCTCTCAAAGCCAATGGTGCTACTTCTGAAGAGTATGTTGGACCCATAGTAGCAAAGATTCCCCAGGGAATACCACACAACAATTGTCCAATAAGCAAATGGGTCAAGGACGTGGCAAAGAAAGTAATGAAAACAAAACCAGCCATGAGGATGAGAGAAACTAAAATGACTTTTCTATGGCCAAACTTTTCAACCAAGTATCCATTCACCATCAATGTAAGGATGATACCCACTGTTGAGGCGGTGGAAAGAGCTACCTGCCAACGCCCAGGAAGTTCCTTATTAGTGATATCACCATTAACTGGCAGGCCGTATTGATTTTGGAAGGATGGATAAGCGTAGAATGAACCAATCAAAATGTTATCATATCCTTCCATAATGATGGTACCACTCATGACCATTGACCAAAATACTGCCCAAGTATGAGTTTTCAAGGCTTGACCAATTGTAAGAGAGTGTTCTGCGTCTGCTGCATCATCAGCAATCAAGTTAAGCTCTTTTGTTGTGAGACCTCTGTCGATTATTGATGCTTCATCACTGTTCGATATGTGTTGAGTAATCGGTTTGTCGTCAAGACTGGCAAGTGACATTTTGTTGTTTCAGGTGTAAACTTCGTGATGGAACTGACATTTTATAGTAGGGTTTCGACACCTTTGTCAGATCTCAAAGGGTTTACCCCGACTTCGGTGGTCAAGCCATTTTGTCAAATCCAGACGTGGGGCTGAAGACGTATGATGCAAGGAATCAGGTCCCCCATACCTAAGTGGGTTCCAAATCTGGATGTCTTGAGCTCCAACCGAGACGCATTCCAGTGGGGTAGGTCAATATAGGCAGAACTGCTTAGCTCACCTCATTTTAGAAGTCCTTACGACCTAACCACTGCGTCTACGAAAAGTGACACTTTGGCTTTGAGTTGCCTGATGTCGCTAATTATTCCATCTGTCAATTTCCTGATATGGCTAATCATTCCGTTACTTGATGAGTCAAACTCTTTGATCTGCAAATATCTCGCAGAGATTTGCTCATGACATGCACGGTTTACTTTAGATCTTGCAAGCTTGGAGTGTGCCCCAAGAGTAAACTTGGCAGGAGTCTATCCAGGATTCTACAAAATATTTTGAGGCGCAATAGCAAGGATGTTGAGTCTTTCTATACTTACTTGGGGGTCTCACCTAGTGATCCCCGGGAATGGTGGGGTGGGGGTGCGAGGTGGGGAGGTGTTGTGGACCTGGGGCACTGCTGCAAAAGCGAATTTCGCAACAATTCCCCCACCAAAATGCATTTACGCACCACAGTCCGTGCGGCGCAAGAAACCTTGCATGCCTGTGTACGCACTAAATTCTGGGGACATACCCCAATGGAGTTGTTTGGACAAGTTCCGGCTTAAAGGTTCCATTTTCATCCCAATCGATAGAACAAAAGTTTCCGAATCGGCATTTATGTCTCCTCGACCCCACATTCCAATTCAGGTAATGGATCCAGGCTTAGAAGTCTTAACCACTATCAGGGCCGATGGGTCGAGTTGCAGCTTATAAGCTCTGGTTACATCCATCGATTTTCGAGCTGGTATTCACAGCTTTTCATACAAAAATGGAGCATTCCTCTTTGGATAGACACGTCGACTCGGATACCCGCTTCTCTCGCGGTATGTGGGAATTGAAAAACGGTATCACTATCAGATGGGCCAATGACGTAGTGAAGCAGACTACCACTAAAGAAAGTGTCACGACTGTTTATGGAACCTTGCCGATTCGGGGCAGAGGCGATACTTTAAACAACCCCTCTATCACGACAATCACCAAGTCTCCTTTGGAAGGAGTCATTTCTGGTGAGGCATACCATCATTTGTCGGCTTACAAGAACAATAGCGAGCCCAGGTTCGAAGTGAGTGAGGACTCGAAACATGGCTTTAAGATTACTGAGGACGCTGGCGCAATCAATCTTGATGCTGGAAGTAACTTTAAAGCCAATATCAATGAGAAAAAATTCGGAATTGAATACTTAGGTGAAAACGGAAAACAACTTACCCAACTTGGCTTCAGGTCAGTGGGCTGGGTACAAGATTCCCGTTTCCCCAAGAAAAACTCTGTGTCTGGTCAGACCTATATGACTCTTCAATTCCATGTCTCGGTAGATGAGAAGATTTATGGATTTGGTGAGAAATTTGGACCTTTCCAGAAAAATGGTCAGAGAGTCGAAATCTGGAATGAGGATGGTGGAACCTCATCTGAATGGGGCTACAAGAACATTCCGTTCTATATTTCCAGCCGCGGTTATGGAGTTTTCATTGACTCTGCTTCTGATGTTATCTTCGAGGTCCAGTCAGAGCGAACTACTAGAGTCAATGTTGTGGTTCCTTCAGAAGGTGTGAGATGGTACGTGATTTATGGACCAACACCAAAAGATATCTTGAGAAGGTATGGTCAATTGACAGGATTTCCAGCTCTCCCACCTTCATGGACTTTTGGATTGTGGTTGACAACTTCTTTTACAACCGATTACGACATAAAGACCGTATCTTCCTTCATTTCAGGAATGAAAGAGAGACACATTCCTCTTAGAACTTTTCATTTCGACTGTTTCTGGATGAAAGGTTTTCAATGGTGTGACTTTGAGTTTGATCCAGATATGTTCCCCGATCCTAAGAAAATGCTCAAACAACTCAAGGAAGAATTTGGAATCAAGATTTGCGTTTGGATAAACTCATACATTGCTCAAGAATCAGCTCTCTTCATAGAAGCCGATGAGAAAAACTATCTCATCAAGAATGTTGACGGTTCACTGTACCAGACCGATTTATGGCAAGCTGGAATGGGGATCGTTGACTTCACTAATCCTGAGGCTTACAAATGGTTTCAGGATAAATTAGAGAAGCTAATTGATATTGGAGTTGATAGCTTCAAGACCGATTTTGGGGAGAGAATTCCCTGTGTGGATGTTAAATACCACAATGGTAAAGATCCGGTTGCAATGCACAATTATTATACTTTGTTATACAACAAATGTGTTTTTGAGCTTTTGGAGAGAAAATTGGGAAAGCACGAAGCGTGCCTTTTTGCACGTTCTGCAACTGTCGGTGGTCAACAATTCCCAGTCCATTGGGGTGGTGATTGTGAGTCAACATTCGAGGCGATGGCTGAAAGTTTAAGAGGTGGTCTCTCTTTGTGTCTTTCTGGGTTTGGCTTTTGGTCTCATGATATTGGTGGATTCGAGGGTATGAGACCAGAACCCGCTGTTTACAAAAGATGGTGTGCTTTTGGTCTTTTAAGCTCTCATTCTCGTCTCCACGGATCTTCATCTTATCGGGTACCTTGGACTTTTGATGACGAGGCATGTGATGTCTTGAGAAAGTTCACAAACTTGAAGTTGGAATTGATGCCCTATATCTATAATTTGGCTATCGAGGCACATGAGACAGCAACACCAGTGGTAAGAGCTATGTTCTTGGAATTCCCAGATGACAAGACAGCCTATAGTGCTGACACTCAGTACATGTTGGGAGAGAGTATTCTTGTTGCTCCAGTGTTTAATGCAGAGGGCGATGTTAGCTTCTATCTTCCAAAGGGCAGCTGGTATGGTCTCATCGATGGTAAAATTAGAGAGTCTTCGGGACAATGGTTTGAAGAGCTTCATGATTTCCTTTCTTTGCCAATTCTTGTGAAGGAGGACTCTGTTTTCGTGTCGGGTCCTACTGAAGCAAAAGTGCCAGACTACGACTATGCTCAGAACTTTGTAGTCAACATCTACAAATTTTCGGGAACAGTGAAGGTAAAAATTCCTGACTTTAAAAATGCCGGAAAGATTGTTGGAACTGTGGATGTGAATGCTTCTGAAGCTTCAATTAAGGTTTCCATCTCTACCAAGTCAAAATGGCTGGTGAGACTTCTTGGTGTTTCATCCGTGTCTTCTAATTTCAAAGCAGATGAGTACGGCAACGCTGTTGTTGAAGGTTCAGGAAAGTCCATTGAGATCGCCTTTTAAATTATGAAACATGATAGAGACTACTCACATAGGGTTTGTAAATGGAAGACTGTAATCGCATGATAAATTTCTTGGATTTTCGAAATTGAATTAGTAGGCTGCTCAATGGGATTCAGGGAATTCCATTATTGAATACTCAAAAACGTCTGAGCTCGATATTAGTAGAAAAGGCTGAGCTCGTCAATAGTAGAATGGGCTGAGCTTGATGTATAGCCTCGTATCAATACTCATATAAATATGACGGTCTCTTGACTCAATGAATCAATGAATTTGAATTCTTACGAGACAATCACAACAACGCAGATTAAGCTCTTTGTCAATACTGGTAAATACCGAAGACAATGGTTTCATGTATCCTACGATTTAGTCACACTGATTTGGTCAGTTTCCTTCCAGAAGAGGATATGATAAGAGACAAGAGTGAAACACGATCGAGAAGATAGGATTAATCCGAGGGAAAAAAAAAATAGTTTGCTGATTGGACACTCTGCCTAAACTATCGTCTCCCGTTCTCAATAATCTTCAAGATACCACCATTGGCTGCAATTTGCAACAGCCAGCTCTAATCCTTAATTCAAAACATAAAATTTCCCGATTTGAATAACCGAAATCGACCGAAAGCTAATTGACGAGAAACAAAAAAGAAAACAAGGTTACCAAGTTAAAAAAAGAATGGAAGCCAATGCGAGAGCTCGTCAAAATCCTTTATGAGCAATTCTTATCGGAGGCTCTAAATGCAAATCGCTGGATCAGTCCCGATGCGGTAAATTGAAAGAGATGATGCTTAATAATAGAAACCACATGCCATCATACACTTAGACGACAAAAGCATGCTCAAAGTTTTTCGGTCGCTACCTGACAACAAAAAATATCACCTCTGAAAATCTGCCCGGTTTTCTGGCTCAAATCACAATTCGGGAACTGATAGTATGTGTCACGTGATACAGCCAGCCACCTTTGGCATAACAATTCTATCATTGTGAAGAGCTTAAACAGGGCTGCCCCTGAGATATGGGAAAAAGCAATTTTCTCAAATTTTCACTTTTGAGAATTTTAATTAACCCAATTTTCATAATTGCTCAAATACACCATTTTTGGTGTAGTTGACTAGTCACAAATTTAGACTTGTTTTGGTACAATGCAACGCGTCAGCGTGACCACGCTCGGCCCCCTTAAGAACTTCGCCGCGATTAAGTCATGCCTTATTTTTAGCCCCAGAAAACGCGGGGCGGACGTGAACAGGGCCAAAATCGTTTTCTTTTTCACCCCTCATATCCGGATGGAATAAGCTCTTATCCATGGAATTACGACAGAGTGTAATTCCGACAGACATAGCCATGATTGCTTCACAGCAAAATCTCAAGAGAGCTTCTTCGCATAGTAATTTGATTTAATAACGAATAACCATCCCGGGGCATTAGGGTTGTCCTACTATTATTCACCGCGAATTAAAAAAACGTTACGCCGTGGTCCACATGACAAGAGATGAAGATCAATAGACACTCATCTCTTCTCAAATAGTTCCCCGGCTGGCCGAATCCTGATTGGCACTTGTGCAGACAATTAGCTGTATGAGGGTTAATAATGATTAAAGCTACTAAGTCATATCCTTGCTCCATGGATGGAATTTCGGTTAACCTCTTGATTCGTAATCTGTACTATGTTATCTACTCTATCACAATATGCTTCTATCCGGAAAATAGAGGTGCGCGAAGATTAGCCCTCTGCGCTTATTCCACAGTGCGTCCCTTCTGATCTACACAGAGGCCTTCGCGTACAGACACGCTCCGTCAAAAATAGAACCACTAGACGGCCTCCTAGGGCTCAGCCATAGTGGCTTTAATATAAAAAGATGATGAAATTCCCAAATTTTTACTCGATTCAAATCACTCACTTTCCACTTCCATAATAAAAACTCCCATTTAAATCATTTAATTATGAGATTCTCACTGCTTCTAAGTATGGCTGCGGCTGCTACCCTCGTCAAGGGTTCTTGCAACCCAACCACCACTACATGCGCCGCTGACACTGCATTGGCTTCCTCATTCATCGAAGATTTCACTCTGGAATCTGACTACTTCGAAGAGGTCAACAGTGATGGTCTTTCCTACTCGTCTTCTGGCTTGAAGCTTGAGATTGCCAAAAGATTGGATAACCCTTCTATCAAGTCGAACTTCTACATTATGTTCGGTAAGGTTGAGGTTGTCATGAAGGCTGCTGCTGGTCAAGGTATCGTCTCTTCTTTCTATCTTCAAAGTGATGACTTGGATGAGATTGATATTGAGTTTGTTGGTGGTGATGCCACCCACTTCCAGTCTAACTGGTTCTCCAAGGGTCTGACCACTACTTACGACAGAGGTGAATACCACACTGTCACTAGTAACGTCACTGAAAGTTACCACTCTTACGGTATCGAGTACACTGAGGAGTACGTTAAGTGGTCTCTCGATGGTACCGTGGTGAGAACTTTGGAGGCTGATAACGGAGAGGGCTTCCCACAAACTCCAATGTACATCATGGCAGGAATCTGGGCTGGTGGTGACTCTTCTAACGCTGCAGGTACTATTGAATGGGCTGGTGGTTTGACTGACTACTCTGACGCACCATTCGATGCATACATCAAGTCTGTCATTGTTGCTGATTACTCCACTGGTTCTAGTTACGAGTACACTGATAAGACTGGTAACTGGACCTCCATCGAGGCTGTTGATGGTGAGGTGAATGGCCGTAAGTCTTTGGCACAAAGTGAATTCCTGAAGCTCCAGGATGGTGAGACTATCTCCGGCCTGACCACCGCTACTACCACTAAGACTTCTAGTTCTAGTAATTCTGCCCTTACCATTCTGGGCAAGACTAGCACCAAGACCTCCACTGGTTCTACTTCCGCCACAACTTCTTCATCTCTCTCGACTTCTGACTTCGTCTTTTTCAGTGCTACCACCACCACCGACTCTGACTCTACTGAGTCTGATGCTGCTGAGTCCGACGCTGAATCCGAAGTTTTGACAACTGCTGAAGCAACTACCGCTACAACAACCGGTTCCGCATACACCTCTCTCATTACAGGTTTACTCACCAGCACAACTGGCACAGCCTCCACAGCCGCCGCCAGCACAGTTCTGCTTGTCCTGCTGGACAACGCCGGTATCAAAGCATCCGCACCTGGTGTGGCTTTCCTTCTCCTCTTGGGACTTTTCATTTAGATAAGCTCTCTCGGTCCCTCATTTAGATTAATAATTATATATTAAAAGTTTGGCTTGAAATGTGATCTTATTTGTATGCCTAAATGCCGTTTGTTCATGCCTGTTTGTCAATGAGCCAAAGAAGACTACAAGAAAGAGAAGAAGAAGTAGAAAGTCTTAGGCCGCAAAGGTGTCTGAAGACTACGAGGATGCCGTTCAAGCTTGCAGTAAGATTGTGGTGAAATTTGGGTTGGTACAAAATTTCCAAAAAATGGAAACATAAACTTGATTTGAGAGATGAATTGAAAACCCTTTCAAAGGGCTTTGGTCATCATAATACTGCAAAGCGTGATCTCACTGTCGGTCTAATGTGGGCATACACAGACATTTACGTCAGAGCATCTTGTTGGAAGAAGTTGAGGCTCACGACTTTGCTCCGTAGTTCCAAAGCATCTAAAAAAATTTGATTAGATTTGGTTTGAGGTTTCCTGAGTGCCAAATTCTCATTCTGGCACCGGCTGAATAAATTGCCTCCATGAAACTATCAAGTGTGATATTTTCTTTAGTTGGGGCAATAGTCCATTAAAGGGTCACTGGTGTCCACAAGATATCTATTTAAACAATCAAAGAAAGAGAGAAAAATAAAAAGAAATGAACCATCCAGAAAACAGGAGAGTGAAATAATGAAATGAAAGAATAATAAACGATTTAGAATGAGATAAGAAACCTTCAAGCGCCAAAACTGGAGAAATCTTCGTAAGATGAAGCAGCGAAGAAGAAATTATAATTGCTGTTCCACTTGGCATTCAATTTGAACATTTACCAAATCGAGTAGAATTTGCTACAAGAGAGTTAAGTTTGACAAATCAGTACAATTCTTGAGAATTCGCGTTCTCTCTGCTAAAGTGCGATTTGTAACTTTTTCCGAAATCTTCTTTAAAAATCCAAAATTTGTCATTTGATCAAATGTGACCTCGGAAAGGAATTATTGGGTACTCTAGATTAATCTTCCCTAATTTGACCCTCATTGGTTTCCAGTGAGTTGCATTTTGATAGATTTTCCTTTAATGGCCATCGACCCCAGATCTGGGGGATTGCATGCAGACTGAAATCACCAACTATGGGTGTGATTTCGGTCTCCAGCAGCACAATTGAATAAGAAGGCTCAAACCGTCAGTTTTTAGCAATATAACCAGCACGAGAAAAGACAGAAGCAGAAAATGTCGGAGCTACCGGAGTACTCGTTGCTGCGATTTCTCAAATTTCTCGACTACAGAGGAGTCTTCCGAATACCTTATAAGAGAGATGAACAAGGCGAAGATAGAGCAAATGCGGTCCTGGAATTGATCGAAGGTGCAAACTTTGCCACAAGAGACAACATAGAAGACTCTGAAGTGGCCTCAGATTCAAGCTCAGTTCTGTCACAAGAGAACGATATTCAGTTCTATGTTCCTCGCTTCGGAAGAGGTCCAGTTGCCAAGGGCACTGAGCCTAACAATCCAGATAAATTTTACGAGGCAGAGTCAAATAATGCTGAAACCAATGAGGCCATTAGTGCCGCAGATGACGCCTTTTATAAGTATGTGGGTTCTGGCATGGAAAGTGATCGAAGATACTCTAATAATTCAGAAAGAAAGCCAATCGCCCTATATGGAACCACCCAAAAAACTGAATTGACCTCTCAGGAGGCATACAAGAAATGGGAAAGACATGATTCTGTAACTAAAAAGGAAATTAGTCCAGAAAGTGGAGATGAGGAGTCCGATTACATCAACCTGGACCACGAGAGTAACGGTGGCTTGTACGAGCCTTTCAGACCAGAACTAACAGAAATTGCCACAAATAACACCTTTCAGCTTCTTCAATTACCGCCTGCAGCGAAATACAGAGACTCTTTGAGCTTAAAGTATGTGGGTGTTTCTACAGTGAGTGGCTTGGAGGCTTCGAGAAAGTACAAAAACAATTTGTCAGCCGTAATTGGAAGTAATGATGGTAATGACTTGCTATTTGCTTGCTGTCGTTCGGAGATATTGATATTCGAATTTGACTCTCAAGTGCACACACCGAAGAATACACCGGTGCTTCGATTTGACACGAAGCCCTCAACAACGCTAGCCGTGGATAGAATTGTGCTGACATGGCCATACTATCCACACACGATAAATTTCATGAAATTTTGTTCTAAGTGGATTAGTGGTGCCGCTATTGGGATATGTACCGATGATGGATCAGTCCTCATTTGGCATGTGGATACACTAAGGAGTGAGATTGAAAAGCAAGCGAAGGTCAAGAATCCCAACGTGGATTCTGAGGCACGGTTTTATGGCTTGAGAATGGCAGCTGATGTGAGTTTAAAATTGGATGCATCTGCCTGGGGACTTGATTTTGCTTCAGTGATCGATGGCGATGGAATCGAGCATAATGTGGTGGTAGCCTCCTCGAACTCACAAAATGTCACTCTCTTCTATCATGACTCAAAATCGAACAATTTCTGCACGGTGACTTCCCACCAGCTCTTGCATAACGTCCCTGAGATATCCATCTTGGAATACATTTCAACAGGTTCCAATCATGTGGTTTATGTTAGCTGTGCTTCCATTTCAGGCGAACTTCTCATTTTCAAATTTGCATTCCATATCGAGGAGCTCAATGAGACTACAAGTACGGAATCTCAATGGCCTTTAAGACTGGGCCGAGTGCTCTTTGACGAGCCGACAGTTGTTCGCCGCACCATGTTAGGCTCCGACTGTTGGACATCAAAAGCAATAAAATCCTACTACTTCAAGCCTGTTCAGTCTGTTAGAGCAATGACAGGGGACCCTTTCATCTCTGAGGAGACTGAGGTCACACAGATTCTTGGTGAATCAGACATTTTGGGTGTGTCTCTGGATACAACCAAATCCACAAGTTTGGGTGGGGCAGCAAGTTGGCAATATTTTGAGTCCCCGGTTGTGTGTCTTGCATCAAGTGAATACATGCGGACAAAAGATGAGGCTACCAGCAATTTTTCAGACATCGATGAGGATTATCGTCGCATTCATCTCGCTTATAAGAATTTGTGTCTGTCGAGCAAGGAGGATAACTTCTTAGATGATACATTCCTTACAATATCCACTGATGCGAGCCTCGGACTTTTCAGAGCAAGTTCATTGATATGCTTAAGTGCAACAAAGCCAGTGTTCAATTTGTCTTTACCAGAGAATGAGGAGACTAAGTGGTGTAACCGAATTCTGATTACGCAGGTGGTTCCCGAGTTGCTGAGCTTCATTGCCGTATCTCAGCTGGGACTAGTGACGATTATGCGGCTATGTAAGCACAGAGGGCTTTATGGAATGAGACAAGAGCATCTTTTTCCTAATGCTCTCAGCGTTACTGTTGCTGAGAGCACATTACGCACAATCACTGGGTTGGCTGTGAGAAATATGTCTGTTGCACCCGCATGTCCGCGCTTCTACTTGTATTTGATTTACTCTGATGGGCTCATCATGACATATGAGCTACGTGACAACAATGATGATTTGCTTGAGGTTGACTTCTGAACTGCTGGCATGACTTTAGTATGACCGAGACTTAGCGATGTAGGGTATTGTCTATAGTTTTTTTCAATAATGCGCATTTGATATTTGTTCTGTGGGACCACAGAAATTGATGACGTTTCACGACAAGATTGAAATTTACCTAATATTATGAGAGAATAATCGAAAATTTTTATGGAACACCTCAACTAGTCACACGGTTCATATCGTGGTCTTCTGTTATCATTGCCTGCATACTTGACCATAACAACTGATCGCGGTGCGCGTACAACTCGAATGTAACTTCAAGAGCTTTGGAGATCCACACATCAAATGGACCTTTTACGTTTGGGTGCCCAAGCCCGAAAGACGGGAATCAAGCCCAAAGACAATGTTGCAAAAGATAAATATAATATGGAGGACGTTGACGAGTTCTTCGAGGACACAACTTGGATTGAGTCCAAGAAATATAATGAGAAGGAGTCGTCTCCTCGAGCAGGGAATGGGGGAGGTATTTCAAAACTCACAATTCTCTCGGACTCAAGCAGTAATAACATAACGAGGAAGACCCTTGGAGTGGGAAGAATACGACCACTGTCGAAACCAGAGAAGACAAAGCATGTCTCTTCACCATTACAAGAGAAAGATCTTAATGAGGAAGACATCGAAGAGAATAGAGTGGTTGAAGAAGAAAATCATGACAATTTTATGGACATTGATGATATCCATGATGATTTTGGAGATGTTAATGCCGAAGATGATATCCCAGCGGGAACAGAAAATGATATGACGCTTTCCCCAATTGCCCTACTGTCTTTGAAAGAGAACATCGCATCTCCGATGCCTAACCACAACCTGTCGCCACTATCTGAATCTCCTTCTGCTAAGAAACCGAAGGCAAAGGTTACATCATCTGCATTCACAAAGAATATGGCACTCGCGAAGACGAAAAAGCGTCCAAGAATTGTACACTCAGACGAAGAAGGAACCCAAGAACAGGAACCCGATGAACATTTGTCGGATGATTCAGATGTTCTTGATTCAGATTTCGTACAAAGTCAATATTCCCAGCCATCCAGCACTTACCAACCTTCTCAGGTTACGCAAACTTTGGTACAGCCATCCCCTCTACCATCTCCGCCTCCGGAGGGTCTACGAAGATCTAAACGTACTCGAATTGCTCCTTTGGCTTATTGGAGAAATGAGAGGATTGTTTATTCAAGAGCCAATGAAAACAACAATGTGGACCCTGACAGCACCCTCATACGTGATATAAGAAAGGTTCCTTTACAGGAGATTAGGGAAGTGGTACATATCCCAGAACCACAAAAATTGAAACCACCAGCTAAGAGAGGAAGAAAACCTAAGAATCAGGCGGTTTCCGGAAAAGCAAAGATAGCAAATTCAAAATCAGAGGTTTACGATTACGAATCCGATCCAGAGATTGAAGGTTCAGAATGGTTTAAAAACAAGCAACTAGAAACAGAGGTGTTCGAGAGCGAAAACTCCAAAGCAAAGAGGATAGTCGCATGGTCCCCTGATGGAGGAAATTTCGAAAGCCCACCTTCTGGTAAGAAAGGGCAAGCGGGTATGGAGAATTTCAAGGTGGCTCCGCTTTTCGACTCCGATTCAGAGGTGATAGCTGCTGGACTTTTGGAGTTTCCAGTGGAAGGTTTCAAGAGTTTGAGAACTACCGGAGAGTCGTTATTTATGTTTCATGTGACAAAAGGACTTGTTGAGGTGACGTTAAACTCGGACAAATTTGTGGTTACTCGTGGATGTTCCTTCGAGGTTCCGAAGTATAACATTTACAGCTTTAAAAATATTGGGAATGGAGCGGCCAAATTGTTTTTCGTTCAGTGTCAGCTTGGGTAGGTTAAATGGTACATAGGATAGTTCATAATGTTTGACTTAAGTGAATTCATGATATGGACCTGGCAGAATATTAATGTACAAATAAAGATTGCAATGCATGTGGCGAGATTAATCAAACTTCTTCACCTCTGAGCTCTCACCATCGTAAAAAGCAACGATCTTGACCTTGAATTCGGAAGCGGCGACACCAAATTGCTTCAAGATCAAAGCTTGAGTGACGTTCAAGTTGTCTCCCTTGCTACAAACAACGAAAGGCTCGTTGAGGAAAATCTTACCAGACTTGATTTTGGTTGGGATCTTGTACTTGTTTCTCAAAGTCTCCTCCAAAGAGTGAGACATTGGAACATCATCTTCGGTAGGAATTTGACCACCTCTCGAATAAACGATACCCTCTGGGATGGTGAAGTCGATTGGGGACTTGGACTTAGCTCTGCAGTAGTCGGCCTTGGAGTAAGCAGTGAAGTAAGCTTGCACAGTCTCTGGAGTTTCGTTGGTGAACAACAAACCAGACAAACCTAAGCAAAGCTTGGAGAACTTGTGCAAGTTGTCCTTATACTCTTCTTGTGGTGTGTCTCCAAGAGCCTTCTCCAAGACTCTTCTCTTTCCCAACATCAACTTGGAACCAACCCAGTCGGATCTGATGTCTTGCAAAACTGGAGTTCTAACATCATCTAATTGCAAAAGCCAGACGTATCTGTACTCATCAAGACCTTCTCTGACCTCATCAAAGATACGGGTCTTGTTCTCCTTTCCCTTTTTATCGGTCTGAGCCAAGGTAACGAGCTTGGAACGTTTAGATCTAGGCATTTTTAGTAGTTTGATGAAGACTCTATAATGAGATGAGGTAGATTAGAACACCTGAAAATTTATGGATCACGTGCCTCATCTCTCAGCACAAGGATACTCGGAGGCTCAACACAGGAACTCGGAGCTAATTCAAAGACGAGTCGATACATCGGGTATATTGTAGAATGTATGAGCTCGACAACAACAACCGGCGAAATCATCTCACTTGAAACAACCACATCTATGATTGTTTCATATAAATTTATCAATTCTTTTGTCATTTTTGTTAGTGAGTGGTTTCCATCGTTACCCTTCGCGACAAGCACGCTTAACGACATTAGCCTTCGTGTCAATTGAAAGAGCTGAACAACGGGAGTGTTCTTTTTATTCATTGTAGGCTCGTAGGATAGCTGTTGAGCTATTTCTCTTTGTTGTAACGACACAAATATGGCCAAAGTTCTTCCTAAGCATCCAAAGAGTTTGACTTTTTCCAAATGTTGATCATTCACTAGGATAGAGAAGAACTTGAAGAAATCGCCGATCGAAAGCGAAGCCGATACGATACGAAAAGCTGCTGAAGCCATTTTTGTGTTTGCCCCAACACAAGAAAGCTCAATTAAAGAGCGCAATATCATGAAAGTATCTTCGTGGGCCTGAATAGTAATAATTCTGAAAAGCCAACCTGACGCCATCATCGAAAGCAAGTCTTGTCTTACTTGCTTATGTGATGAGATAAATAGCTCTAAAATTGCACGCTGGTTTGGATTCAAAGATTCCTGAATAGCTCTGATGCATTCTCTGATTCTGGTATTCTCACCAATATAGTCATTGGTAATGATGAACAGGAGGAATTGTAACGTCTCCTCTGTGATTGAATTTCTAATTGAGTTCGGGTCTTGTTCGTATGACGACGTTTGTAGAAAGTGATGAAGATCGGAAAAGAAAGCTCTGGCTTCATCTTTCCTCAACATTGGTAAGAAGGCAATGTTGCTGTCATTGATCTGACCCGAAGTATCATCTGTAGATATATTAGTGTGAATTGGTCTGTAATTCGGATCAATTATGGTTATTGCTGGCTGGTATTCCCATTCATTTGTTTGCTCCAGTTCAACGCACACATTTTGGGAGTAATTAACCTTATCAAGGCAACCGTATTCAATGATTTGGTCGTCTAAGCCAGTTCTGTATCCTCTGGGTTTACCATTCACTTCAAACTTGCTTTCTGTGTTATCTAGATCTCGCTTACCATTAGATTCTCCTTGGCATATACAGCCTTCTTCAGTACAAGAATCCGACGATGTAAACGGCTCTACCTGAGAATATAAATCTAGAATTTCATCGCATGGCTCTAAAAATGCGTGTTTCAGAGCTCTTAGGAACACAAATAAACAAAGAATTATCGATACAATCATTGTTGCCGCTACAATTTGTGAAAAATGGGCATTCTCAACCGATATGGGTGCTGTTGGTTGTTTGACCTCTCTAGGCTCAATTAATGAATAATCCCTGATAATTAAATGGATGAAGATGGTATCGGTTCTTTCAATTTTTGTGGTTTCAAGTGGTGGTTCCCCCGTGTTTACCGTTGTAGTCATTGATAAGGAACTCGAATTGACAAGTTTCTCGTTGAATTTGTGAATTTCCAATCCAAAATGCTGGCGAAGATGAACCCAATCAATTTGAAAAGGTGAAACTAATTGCATAGCTGAATCTTTAAACAGATGTAATAATCAGAAGTACATAAGTTTTGCGCAGTGGGGCTGCAAACTGCAATGTATATGGGTGATATTGCATCAATCTCGTGGGATAATCCTACGAAAATGTACAAAAGATAAGTGTTTCGTAAGCTCTATTTTTGCTTACCTCTCATAAATAGCAATCAAATGAACAAATTTAATGTTTTGATTGATACCTGGCGACTCATCTTGGTGATGATTGAGAATACGAATATGAGGCCTATCCTTGTAATTTTCTACCATACAAAATCATTCATTGGTGAATAAAATAAACGGAAGGTTCTCTTGAATGAATTAAGCCAAGTTGGTCTGCTTAAGGTGGAATTGTGTCAATGCAGTTTTCTATCATTCCACATTTGGTAGTCATTCAAAGCAATTATCTTAAGCGTCTCTCCACAACGAGGAGTTACCACGCTCAAATTTACTAAGATAATGGCAAAGTTGATTGGAATGTTATGAATCCCCACTCTACATTGCAGTTGTCTCGTATTGAAACTTATATTAGCTTCATATGCAAAATTTAAATAAACGTAATGAATACAAGCATCCAGTTTACCCTCTTCAAACCACCAGATGGACATCCCCAACTTTTCTAAGCTAACTTACCAGTCTCCTGGAACGATAGGCTCCTTAGCCAAAGGAATGTTTCTCTCATACTTGGTTCCACCTGGTCTGCAAGGAGGAATGTAAGGATCTGGGTGGGCCCACTCAGCCAACTTGGCCTTGGTCTGGCTTATGACTTGCTCCAACTCATTTGGATCGGAAATATGTTTGTTGGCTTCGAACTGGGATCTAATCTTGATGGTTTCGTTTCTGTAAACGTCGAACTTGAGAGACGAGTCAAACGCAATTCTCAATGATCTTCTGAACAAGGAGGCAACTCTCTTGCTGTTTGCTTCGGTGAAAGGGAGGATGGGATTAACCATGTTGAATGAAGGGTACTTGCTCGAACTTCGGAGAGGTTGACCTTGAGTCTTTTGTTAATGCTAAAACTTTTATTGGACAGATTTGTGCGGTGTACTGGTGTATACTGCATACGGCACAAACCTTACCTACTACACTTGAATTGTGGCTATTCGCAGTTATAAAAGTACAATTTCGTTTTAAGATAATACAGATGAATTAGTCCAGGTGAGTCACGCTCATCAAACTTCCCACGAAGGACAATATCAACCGGCTTCTAACCTCATTGATATCTTCGGGCACCAACCAGATCAACGCACCAATCTTTCTGGCAATGGAAATAGCTAATCTTGCGTTAGCATATTTCTCTTCATCAGAAATATTTGCTCCCTGGTAAACCAAATCATAATCCACATAGCCAGGTTTGATACCGTTCAAGATGTCCAATAAGAAGACACCCGTAGATAAAGATGAATCCTTAAAAGATCTCACACTTCCACTTCTTCCACCCTTCGCAACCTGTGCGTTGGCCCATTTCAAGATGTCGGAGTCTGAAACATTCTTACCGTTTCCTAAGCTAGAAAGTGTGTTGACAATATTACGTCTCATCAATTGCCAAACGAGACCCAATGTCAACAATTTGTTTCCATCAACAATATCCGATCCTTCAATTCCAACTAAGGAGAAATTGTTGGCTTTTCCAATTTCAACGGAGTAGTTCGTATTCTCCAAAGCTTTAAACCGAGACAATTCGTTTCCATTTGCTGGCTTTTTATTGATGTGCTTCCACGAGACACTTCCTGGCAAGACTTTGTCGTATGCTTGCAAGAGAACCAATCCATCTTTCAAGTCCTCAAACAAGGAAACAATTGGAGGATCGACATCCAAGGAGTTTAACCATAAGGTGAACACTCTAGCTTCTCTTTCACCCTCTGCATCAAACTCTTCAATTTCTGGCTTTTCGCTTTCTTCAATAGGGTCCAAGCCTGGGTAAGTATTAAACAAGTGAGCAACGAAAGCGAGGTTCAACTTAGGGTTACCAGCAACTAACGAGTTTGGTGTCAAATACTTGCGCACGCCAATCTTGTCAGCATTTTGCAATACTTGCTCAGCACGTTGCAACAAGTCAGCGGTGTTGAGAGGAGATAAATCACAATATTCAGGTTGTAATTGATGCAACAACACGGTGTAATTTTCACCGTCGCTGATATCCTTGGAGAAATTGGTAACACGTCTTTGCGAACCAGCGTTCTTCAAGTGGTAATTGAACCAACGCAACAAGATCTGTTCAGGAGGCAATCTCAAGAATTGTTCGAGAGTTTCATCATCCTCCAACAAACGGTACAACTCGGGGTGGAATTTGATGTCAACCTTCGACAACAAACCACGACGGATGATCTGCCAGATCAAACCCAAGATCAAATGTTCCTTTCCATCAATGATATCTTCCGAATGCACATTGACGACCACACAGCCAATTGCCTTCGCGGAGTTGATGACGATGTTGGCGTTCTCTGACATTTGGAAGTTGTTGAGTGTCTTCTTCTTTGATGAAGGCAAATTCAAGACACGAGTGTCAATAGTATCCGGAACGGAATCATTGATTAACTTCGACAAGACTAATCCATCACGACATTCATCAAAAATCTGAAAGGTCTCAGTGTCGAAAGGCAATCTATCTCCGATGTGGTTATCACCAGCTAGCACAGAGTTTATATGACGAGTGAATTCTGATCTCTCTTCGTCGTTGATGGTGTGTGTGGTTCCATCGGTTTTGCCACCAATGTAGGTCTTGTTTGCAGTGTTTGCAGTCGCAATTGGAGCAACTCCGGAAACAACCCTTTTAGAGGGAGAGGTCACAGAAGGTCCCCCTGGAGCGGAATTAAAACCCGAGGACGGAGCAGAAGACCTAGATGGTCCGTCGGCACCTTTCAACTTGGCCACCAACTCAACGTAGTCATCCAATTCCACATGACCCGAAGCGTCCACATCAACAGTTTTCAAAGTTTCTCTGGCCTGGTCGTAAGAATACTGACCCTGATGAGAAATGGAGTTGATGACATCTTTCTTTTCAACCCAACCTTTCTCATCAATATCAATGTTTCTGAAATCCTCTATTATTCCGAATATATCGGCCTGGTTCAACTCAGGATATTTCTTCTGCAACTTTAAAACATTCATGTTAAGAGAGGAAAACTTATACTATTTAGGTCAATGGAAGTCAATTTCTATCAAATATTCTTCCTTGCTTCAATTGCGTTAATTTTTGGTCGACAGGGGCTAAATTTTATATCCTTCCGATGTGTCACGGATTTAGCATTGACAGTTACTTTCGAGGGGCGGTGTGTTATTGCTTCACACACGACTGGTGACCCCACCAAGATCGAAAACCTGCTTTAAAATTGCTTGCCCAGGAAAATTCATTCCCAGCAAAACATCATGAGCTTTAAGTATTATTTCTTTCTTAGATTGTTAAACAGTATGATAATTCGAAAGAACAGAGTAAAGTCTCCCATCATCATGATAATTTGATTTTATTGATATATCGTTGTTGAAGCTTGATTTGAGATCTCCTTCATTTCCTACTTTTATGTTATAATGAATATTGTAAATTTCAAATTGACCAAAGGCTATTGCCATGATTTAAATCTGGTTGTTTAGGAATTCAAGGTCGAGTCAATATGTTTGAGGTTGCTTCAGTTGTTCCTTATAACATGAAAATCTAAGGCTTGCGAGTGGTCTTCGAAATTGATATTATATACTGCAATTGCTTTGTTTCATGGTGAAAGCGGAGTGTTTTTACTCTCCCCTTAGGGTCCAAAATAGCATCTTTGAGTGAAGCAGCTGTTCTGAATAATTTGCAACCAATCGATTAAGTTGAACATCAGTACACCATCCATGTTACGTATCAAGCACGATTGATAGCCCAATCTAACAATGCCGTCAAATATGGACATTCATTCTACAGATGCAATTGGCTCTGTTGAATCAGGGCTGGAAATATCCACCAATCCGTCGTCTTTTGGACCGGACAATTTGGAGCTGACTCTCGAACAGCCCCAGTTTGACCTCGAAAGAGTGCAGCTTCAATTCGATCTTAAGAATAGCTTGAAGCGTCTACTAGTCGCCAATAATATGATGTATCTTGTCACTTCCACTCATGTTTACCGAATTGACTTGGATGATCCATCTGATGTTGCTCAAATTGCAATCCCTACGTTGTCGGAGAGTCAGAAAATTACTAATTGTTGGCTCAATCCAACCGGAAAGTTCTTCATAATTCAGCTTAATGGAAACCAGCATTTTCATTTGCATCAAAGCTACAGTAAGTTTAAAGTTCTCCCGAGGTTTAAAGGATTGCAAATTGATCGCATGGTGTTCTCAGAACCCAAATTGGAATACACCACAGGTGATTTCCTAGTGACTACAAAGGATGGTCTCGTTTATGTTGCGTTTATCAAATCACACCAGCCCGGAAGTCAAGATTCGAAAAGAGATGACAAGTACATCAAACAAGTCTACAAGGCAAACGGTAGAGTTCGTGGCTTGTGCTTTACAGATTCATACAGTCATCTCCATTTGTTCGTGGAGGACGAAATGCTTGTGTGGGATTGTTTTGAACCGGTGCTTTCTGAGCTAGTGAGGATATTTCGCCATGCACCAAATATCAGCCCGCTCAGCAAAAATGAGGATGTTGTGTTTCTTGCGTCGCGGCAACATTATTACCTCATAGATCCCCAGACTTGTGAGTTTTATTCCAACGATGATGAGCTACAAATGTCAGAAGCGGAAAAGTTGGAGTTGGGCGAGATGAGTATTCATAAGAGTGGCGAGTCATTAATAGCCACGGAACACCATCTTCTATCCTTGTCAAGTAAAAGTGACAAATTGATAATTTTCAATAAGCTTACATTACAATCCCCTATCCACAAAAGCTTGAAAAGCTTGGTTGATCCAAAGGAATACGTATTGGGGTTGGTTTCAGATGAGCGTTATAACACCAATTGGGTTTTCACGTCGAATGGTATCTTCGAGTTGGTAATCACTAATGAGTCTATTTCAATTTGGTATGATTACTATAAAATGGGCAAATATGAGCAAGCCTTAAAAATGTTGGAAGCAGTTCAAGAGAATACGCATGTATGGTTTAAAAGGAACGTGGTCCTTGTTAAGCAAGGGTATGATTTGCTTCAAGAAGGTGGGTTTGGTCTCGAGCATCTTGAGGAGGATAGAACTGCTGAACGCTTCCAATTACAATTGAGAGGAATTCGCCAATTGGCGAAGCTGCAAGAGCCATTTGAAAAGGTATGTCTCATGTTATTAAATTCGTCCAATTCAACGATTCAGATCACATTGACCTCCAACAGGCTACTAGCAGAATACCTCAAAGTCAAATTTTTGCATTCAAAGGAGAATGACAAAAGCAAAATAAGAATGGTTGTTTTATCTAGCTGGATTATTCAAGTGTATCTCAGGATGATTCAAATTCTAGAGAGTCAGATTGGTATTGACACTGAAGCTCTGCAAAAGGCTCAAAATTCCTCGACCAGGATATTCATGCCAAAAAACCTCCTTGACGAGCTCAATACGTCACTCGATCAATTTATCCAGCTCAATTATCGATCTTTCGATCTGAGAACAATCTATCAAATTTTTAATGATATGGGATTTCCAAGTAGGCTTGTTGCTTTTGCTGATTTATTGGAAGACTATGAATTCATCTTACATCACTTCATTGAAGAAGGAAAATGGGGTGATGCGTTAAAGATACTCGTGAAAATGTTTTCGAAGAACAAGGAATCCGCCAAGGACGCCATCCAACAAACATCAACTGTCTTACTTATCAACTATCCTCTGCAGACTGTGGAGATGTGGCTTCGTTTTCAAGAAATTGATTACGAAAAGCTCCTCCCTGCGATTTTGACATATAACCGGAATGTGGAAACCTTATCATATTCTCAGAATCCGACATTTCACTTTCTACTGAAATTGGTGAATGAAAAAGGGTTGAGAAATGCACTGGTCAACAATTATTATTTGTCGCTACTTATTACTTACCCGCATCATGACGAGGAGTCCCACATAATCAAAGCCATTACTAAAGTTTTAGATAATTTGAGAGATGGGTCCTTGGTCAACTATTCGAAGAAAAGCCAGCCTTATGACGCTAACTTTCTACTTCGGCTTTGTTTGAGATATGAGAAATATCAACCAGCAATCCTAATTCTCATTCACGATTTGCACTTATATGATACCGCCTTGAACCTCGCCTTGGATAAAAACTTGATATCCTCTGCAGAATTTGTGCTCAGAAAGTACGAGGATTATGTGTCAAATGATGTTGAAAACTCCAGCACCGAACTTATTGGTGATAAAGCTCGAGACGACTCTCGATTGGTGAACCGGATAAGGCTAGAGGATGATCACTTTGCATCAAGAAAAAAATTATGGATGGTTTATGCTAAGCATATGATCACAGGTGTATGTAACGGGATTCATTTCGATGTACTCGATGGTCAGAAGGATTTGGCCAGAACGGAAGCAAGACGTCAAGAAAATGGTCTGACAGTGAAAGAAATCACAGAAAACCTTTTCAGTGTAACAAAGGAACAACATGACATTAATTTCCAATCTGAAGACTTAAACAGGGTCTTGCGTTATTTGCTACAGTTATCAACAACAGGCAACCAAGAAACAAACGTTTTGACACTAAAAGATTTGTTACCTTTGTTCCCTGAAGATGTTTTGATAACCAGCTTTAAAGACGAGATCGTCAATTCGTTGGGCTTATTTAATGATCGCATCAACAGACTTACTTTGGAAATGCAAGAGTCGGCAAAGATAGCAGAAAAGCTTAAAGTGCTGATTCAAGAGTCAGAATCTCACGAGAAGGATGGTTTGGTCTACACGATTATTGAGCCAGGTGAATCATGCAGATTGTGTGAGAAGCTTCTTGTCGACAAAAATTTCATTGCTTTTAAAAATTGCCATCACTGCTTTCACAAAGATTGCACTATCAGATTTTATTTGCAGCTGAAGAAAGACTACAGATTTAAGAAAATTTTCCACAATTTCAAAATTAATTCGTCGGTTGCTAATAAGTCAGAGCTAGAAGACCTCTTGTTGAAAGAGTGCTTTCTTTGTAATGACAGTAACTTAAACACCGTTGACGAATTTATAATTGACTCAGAAAAATCACAGGGTGAAATTGAGGACTGGAAGCTATAAGAAACAGACAAAAAACTATTTTGTGTGCAAGTCTCGTATCACGTGACAGGATTAAGTAGCCTTTACTTTTTTTCTCTCATCTCATCTATCATCTCGCATCGTATCAAACTAGTATGGGTAAAACACAAAAGAAGAATAGTAAGGGACGTTTGGACCGTTACTATTACTTGGCTAAAGAGAAAGGTTATAGAGCTCGTTCTTCCTTTAAAATCATTCAAATCAATGAGAAATATGGTCATTTCTTAGAAAAGTCGAAGGTTGTCATCGATTTGTGTGCCGCCCCAGGTTCCTGGTGTCAAGTGGCTTCGAATTTGTGTCCGATTAATTCATTGATTATTGGTGTTGATATTGTTCCCATCAAGCCTCTCCCAAATTGCATTACGTTTCAATCAGATATTACCACGGAGGATTGCAGATCGAAACTTAGAGGTCATATGAAGACATGGAAGGCAGACACTGTTCTCCACGATGGTGCTCCTAATGTCGGTTTGGGTTGGGTTCAAGATGCATTTACACAGTCTCAGTTGGTTTTGAAAGCTTTAAAATTGGCTGCTGAAAATTTAACACAAGGTGGTACTTTTGTTACCAAGGTTTTCAGATCGAAGGATTACAACAATTTGATGTGGGTTTTCCAACAGCTCTTCGAGAAGGTTGAAGCCACCAAGCCACCAGCATCTCGTAACGTTTCTGCAGAGATTTTCGTTGTCTGCAAAGGGTTCAAAGCTCCAAAAAAGTTGGACCCACGTTTGTTGGATCCCAAAGAAGTTTTTGAAGAGTTGCCAACTGAGAACACAAATAATGAAGCTAAGGTTTTCAACCCTGAAAAGCGTACCAGAAAGAGACAAGGTTACGATGAGGGTGATTATTTATTATACAAAGAGATGCCACTTAATGAGTTCATTCGCGATGACGAACCAATCAATACTTTGGGTTCCTTGAACAAACTTGTTGAACCTTCAAAGGATGATGAGGAGTGGAAAATGTTGAAGAAATTAAGACATTGTACACCAGAATTCAGAGAATGTATTAAAGATTTGAAGGTTTTGGGTAAAAAGGATTTCAAGTTGATTTTGAAATTCAGGAAGGAAGCTAGAGCCTTGTTGTCCCTCGATGACGACGAAGAAAACGAAAAGCCTCAATTTGATGTTGAACCTTTAACAGAAGAAGAGCAAATCAACAAGGAACTTGAAAAGTTGACGGAGAAACAGAAGCAAAAGAGAAGAAGAGAGAAGAAGCGTGCCAACGAGCTCAAGCAAAAGGAAATCAAACGTATGCAAATGAGCATGTTGACGGATATGAGCATTGGTATTGAAGCTGAGCAAACAGGCTCCGACTCTTTATTCAACTTGAAAGTTGCAGAGAAGACTGGTCAAATAGATGATCTTGCCAAAGGAAAGAAGAGAATGGTCTTTACCGACGAAGAGAGAGCCAGAGGTACAGAGATCGATGCAGGTGATGACGAGCCAGTTGATAGCGATGAGGAGCTAGATAGCTTGGAGGCACAGCTTGACGATATGTACGAGCAATTCAAACAGCAAAGAGCTCAGAAAAACGCTAATTACAGAGCCAAATTGGCAAGAGGTGACGTGGATGATGAGGGCTGGGATGGTATTAAGTCAGGTGAAGAAAACAGCGACGACGACCTGGAGAACGATCTTGAGATGGACGTGGACTCGGATGAAGATTCGGATGATGATGACCGCATCCGTGCCATCGTTGAGCAAAAGCGAAAGGAAGACCTCTCCAAGAACACCAAAATGTTTTTCGCATCCAACAGTGTTTTCAGTGATGTGAACGATGATGACTTGCTTGCATCCATGACCGAGACTGCAAAGGTCGCCACACAATCCAAGAACGCAAAAGATGCTACTCGCGATGATATGGATATTGACGAAGACTCTTCCGTCTCCGAGGATCTGGGTTCCGATTTTGAAGTTGTGGAAGCAGAGCAAGAGATCGAAAGTGATTCTGAATATGATTCCGAGGAGGAAAGCTTGAACCGCCAATTGAAGAGGGCTCTGTCCGAGAAGGAGAGGGTGGACTTAGCCACCGTTGAAGCAATGACGTTGGCTCATCAAGTTGCTTTGGGTCAGATGAACAAGCATGATTTGGTTAATGAAGGTATTAATAAGTATTCCTTCAGAGATCGCGATAATCTTCCAGATTGGTTTGCAGAGGATGAGAAAAAGCATTCAAAGATTGTCAAGCCAATTACAAAGGAGGCTGCTGCCGCTATTAAGGAAAAGCAAAAGCAATTAAATGCAAGACCTATTAAGAAGGTGTTGGAAGCACAAGGAAGAAAGAAGATGCGTGCTTTAAGAAGACTTGAAAAGCTTAAGAAGAAGAGTGACTTGATCAACGAAGACAGTGCAAAGAGTGAAAGAGATAAGGCTGATGAAATTCAGAGATTGATGAGAAAGTTGACCAAGAAACAAAAGACTAAACCAAAGGCAACACTTGTTGTGGCTAAGGGTGGTAACAGAGGATTGAGTGGTAGACCCCGTGGTGTTAAGGGTAAGTATAAGATGGTCGATGGTGTGTTGAAGAATGAGCTGAGAGCTTTGAGAAGAATTGCGAAGAAGCGTAAGTAGACTCACTTCGCGTCAACCGAGAGAGTTATCAAGCTAGCCAACTCGCCTCAATATACGTTAATGACTATCGTACTTAGCTCACACTTTTAGTGGCCCGAGCGCTATAACACGATATCAGAAATATAATTTGCACTGTATCTACTCGAACTTTCTGAGATGGACAATTTACATAATATACTAATCGTACTATTTTCAGTAGAAATTTGAAAAGTAGGCTTTTCTGAGGCTAAGGTACCGACCATGAAACTAGTTTGAGAGAATCCCTAATTTACAATTATCTTTGCTTAAAGCTAAAAAGTACTCAGCCGCAATCCTAATTGTTGGACAAGCTTCTATATTCGCCCGCATAATCAATTAGTGTTTCGGGAACTTGACTATTTTGGGAAGCTGTTTCGACTCTGGTTGAATTCAAAATCAATTCGGGACTTTAATGGCAATAAATTTATTATCATCATGTTTAACACACAGGGCCAGGATAGAGTATGTAGGGAAATCTATTTATCTGCCTCTGTCATGTTAAGTTTGAATGTCATCCGTTGTCTCAGGATTCTATTCAATCCCAAAAACATCAAGAGTGCTGATGTCATGTCTTCGTATTTTTCCCAGCTCTTATAAAGCTGCATGCAGAGAAAAGGAACGTTGTGCGATACAGTCTGAGATCGAAGCATTGACTCCAGACAGACTTGCATCACTTCACTTCTTTCTTATGTGTGAGTCGAAATAAGGCCGAGAATCAACAGCAATTTCACTTATTAGCGGTGCGTATCACAAACTTAACATAAGTCAAGTTCATCAATAAAGCCTTCCGATCCTGGTGCACTGTTGGCTCCGATAGGCAACTTTCTTCAGCATGACTGGGTGTTAACGGAGGACATTTTTGCAGGGCATTTCATCGGGGCGATTAGAATTATCAATGCCAGGGATCTAGATTAATGAAAAGGCATTCCCATTTAACGTTTGTTAGTCCCTAGTCCATTTCGAGATTATCTGGCAAGAGAATGTAAGTATGGTTATGTCACTTCTTTTTGGACAACTTCTAGAGTAGTATGCGGCGACCCTACGCCGACCCTATACATCATGTCGAATACGTCTCGACTACAGACTTGAATTCAGTTTTTATGAATCGCATCCGGTCCAAGGATACCATTGCTCGCTAAAATGTTTTTAAATTTTATCTGAGATGAGTAATGATGCCCCAGTCAAGATGTTTATCATGACTGGGAATGAAGCTGCCGCGAAGGGCATTCGGAGAGGAATTGCGCACACCCCTTCGAGAGCACACAACCGTTTATTAGTTATCTCGCATGAACCAGAACCTCTCGCATCGTACCGCTTGCTTCGTAGAGAAGGGCTTGCGCTCATCGCAGAGCATTAGATTTCAAGGTTAAAGGATATAGCGGTATCCACTATTGATATATGATTAGGTGTAGCGTAGACTTTGGCAACCTTATTGTGCATTGGTAACTGACCGCCAACAACTTCCTTTGACACGTGATGCAATGCGTGCATCAAGGAACTCCAAAATTTTAAGGATACATTTTTAGTTCTTTTGTCTTGATTTTGCTGAGGTGAGCATTGTCTTTATCCTATTTAAATTTGCTAAATTCACTTTCCTGCTTATCCAAAGCAACACTTTCTCGCTGTTGCTGAAGTGGTGTCGTTGAATATACCGAAAGCCACCGTCTTCGACCTGGACTAAGCGTTATTGAGCGTGACCGGGTGTCCTCTCAAGACGTGTTATTGGGCACCAAGTTAAACATACGATACAACCAAGTTGCTTCTGGTGCCATCCCTTCTATTTACACACGCGTCGCCTATACTTCCCATCGTTCATTTTCATCACTTTTCTGGTCCCATTTCGCATAAGTTCTAAACGAACATCCATACTCAACTCACTGCTGCAACGTTAGCGTCCATTCATTATCAGTCTCGACCAGCAAAAGCTTATTCTAGTTTGGTCTGGCCTGAACCCACTTTCATTTCCTTTCCCTCGCGTTTCATTCGACATTATACTTCCGAAGAGGTGACTATCCGTTTTCAATTAATTTATTTCCAGCATCTTGCATTCTAATGAGTTCGCTTCCTTCAAATTCACATCTATCGGCGGGCCCAAGTCACACTTCCAGTGGTAGGGTCCACCGACACAGAAGATCTGCAGCTATATCTGGTGATTTTGATGTCATGGGCCTCGGAATATTTTCTCCACCCCCTCCACTTTCCCGAAACTCGAGACATGGCTCATCTCCCTCAAGTCCACAGGCACTGAAGACACAATCGCCATTCCATCAGAAACTGTACCTGAGTTCATTCGTGTCACAAACAAGCATTCATGCTGACAATGACAGCATGTTGGACAGACACTTTCACTTCTCAAACGACGAAGATTTTGCGAACAAGCCTGCGAATGAGGACTTTCAATTTCCATGCAAAAGCCCAGATATTCATTCCACGTCTTTACCTACAACCCCTCGAGGTTTAATCTCGCCGGTCAAAAAATTTTCAAGCAACGTTAGCAATTTAAACTCTCCGATTAGGCTTAAGAAAGGTAATATGGCTTCACCTTTCCAGGGGCCCTCAACTCCGAAGCTATATTTGACAGAGGCAACTGTCATGAATGAGGAGAAAGTTCCTGATGCAATGATCGATCTCGATGAAATTTTGTATGCCAACATGCATGGAGCCGAGAGAAGTACTGCTGTGACTGAGCAAAATTATAAGTTGCATGATGATTTTTTGGCTTCTCCGTTCGCCAAACTGGGCCCACTGAATTTGTTTTCCTCGGGATACACACCGTCATTTCATTATCTCAAACAACCGCTTAAGGATCCTGCGGCAGATGCCATAGAGGAGGAAGCCGATTTAGAGGATTACAAGCTGGCAGAGGAGGATATATTGGAAGAGCCAAACGAGGTAGCAACTGTCATAGGAGTGTCAGACATCATGCAAAGTCACAAGGGTGAATTTGCAAATCCTCAGGAGTCGTATCACGCAGTATACCAAACTATGTCAGCAAGCTCATCCACATCGAGTCTTCCCTCAGCTGGCTTGGGAAGCCACCGAGCTCCATCTTCTTCCCTCATTGAACGGACCTCGTCGAACTCTTCTAAGGACTCGGCTACCTCAACATTCTTTTCCAATGCAGTGACGCCTGGCTCCAAGCGTTCGAGTGCCAAGGCCACAAGGTATCAGTCATTCTATGACCAATCGTATAAGATTTCAAGTGCTTTGAAATACTCTTCCACAGAGAGTATTCACCTTGTCAATTCAAACAGTGGCGAAGTGAGCTGCAATGTCAACAAAGATGACCTGCCTCAACTCTCGAAAAGTTTGGGACACTCCTCAAGTTTGCCCAGCTTAAAGTCCAATGTGAAGAGACCGATACCCTTGCGCTGTAACGAAATTCGGGGCAAACGAGACAAGAGCACAGCATCGCCTCCATCTCAGATGGCCAAATCCGCAATCTCACAAGAACAAGTTGTCAAGCCACCAAATGCCCATCCCTCTATTACGTCTGGTACATTTTCACCCTCCAGATTACATCAGTCTACATCAATCGACCTGTTGATCGTTAACAAATCAAAGAAAAATGGCGGTCTGCAAACAAATTCTGGATCAAAAAATGTCTCCAACAGCCCATCAAGCTTGGTTTCTGGCAACTCCTCAACCATAACTTCGGCCGGCGATGCATCTACGGATCATTCATCTGTGATCTCCCAAGTAGAGGTGAGTTTGAGTGGTCCCAAGACGGTAGGTAGTGAATTGTCAAGGAGCTCGACGCCCCTCATCGTTGTTAGTATGGATGATATGAATTCTGAGAAGTCCAATCGTGAACCAGCTCTGTTGAAGAGCCTGGAGCCACCAAGCGACGCCCAGGGAACGCTGACCGAACTACAAGACCAAGATAGAAGGATAATTTCGACTTCGGAGAGGCAAATTTTATCCTCGACCGAAATTCCGGCCTACAAATCTCTCAAGAAAAGATTGCAAGCAACATCTGGTGTACAAAAAGCATCCAAGGATTTGCGGCTACCTTCCACGGCTGGAAATCATACTCCTTCGGTTGAGACTCCTGTGAATCCCAAGATTGACCGCTCCCCTCATATCCAGCACGGAAGACAAAAATCCGACAGGTTCTCCAATTGGTTTAAAAGAACCAAATAAGCCAAGGAGGCTAAATTTAATTTTTTTAAGATTGGCTAACAAGTCGAGAATGATCTTTATGTATTATATTTGGGTGGTCACTATTGGATGTGTGCGTGTATATACCCGGTTTGAATAAGGAAAGTTTACAATCATCATCGAAATTACTAATACAATCTATATTGCACTGGTTAGACACTAGTTGAAGATTATTCATCTATCTGGACCTATTTGGTGATCTTTGCACTCACTCAGTCGTTTCACTCTTTTTTAGGACCCAGGGGAGGTAACTGTTCGTGAACTAAGACAAATGAGTGCTCAAACTGTCAACTCGCCAGCAGACGAACCATTCGTTGGACCAAATCTTAACATCACACTTGTTTGTCCAGAATGTAAAATTTATCCTCCGGATTTGATAGAGAGATTTAGTGAAGGAGACATTGTGTGTGGTAGTTGTGGCTTGGTCTTGAGTGACAGAGTCGTGGATACCAGATCAGAATGGAGAACCTTCAGCAATGACGACCAGAACGGTGATGATCCAAGCCGTGTGGGTGATGCAGGTAATCCTTTGCTTGACACTGAAGATCTTTCGACTATGATATCTTATGTTCCTGAAAATGTCAAGGCCGGCAGGGAGTTGAACAGAGCACAATCGAAATCATTAGTTGACAAGAGGGATAACGCTCTAGCTGCTGCCTATGCAAAAATTTCTCAAATGTGTGATGGTTATCAATTACCAAAAATTGTTCAAGATGGTGCCAAGGAAGTCTACAAATTGGTGTATGATGAGAGGCCATTACGTGGTAAATCACAGGAATCAATTATGGCTGCAGCTATTTTCATAGGCTGTCGTAAAGCAAATGTGGCAAGAACATTCAAAGAAATTTGGGCTTTAACTAATGTCCCTAAGAAGGAGATTGGTAAGGTATTCAAGATTATGAGACTGGTAATTCAAGAGAAGAACGAGTCGAACCCAAACGCATACTCTTTGATCAAAGACAGCGAACAAACTACACAAACTTCGGCAGAGGATTTGATCAGACGTTTTTGTTCACATTTGGGTTTAAGTAATGAGGTTACCAATGCTGCAGAGCACATTGCACGCAAATGTAAAGTTTCAGGCATACTTGCGGGAAGATCACCAATAACTATCGCTGCAACGGTTATATACATGGCGTCTTTAATATTCGGTGCTGATATAACACCTTCGAAAATTGCTGGTAAAACAGGAGTCAGTGATGGCACTATCAAGACTTCGTACAAAGTGATGTTCGAAGAAAGAGACAAGTTGATAGACCCTAGTTGGCTTGAAAGTGGAAAGGTCAAATTAGAAAACCTACAAAAAAGTACTAGGGATTGATTGTTATATTCAACGTTTATAGAATTTATTGCATATTTTGGGGGAGCTCAGGTGAGTGCACGCGACTCAAGTAGCTCCAAAGAAAATTGAACATTTCAACAACACTATCACACAATGACAAAATTACCCAACGACTTCTCTGAGAAATTGTACAGCAAATATGACTCCAGCCTTGAAGGCAATCACTTGGTTTTCAATGGCGAGTCTGCTGTTCATGAGACCCTCAAAGTTGCGGTTAATGACAAGAGTTACAACTTTGAGTTGACAGAACTCCAGAGTCTCCAACATCGCCCTGAAGTTGGCAAGGTGGAGGAGAATCCGTTCGCCAATCCCGAGCCAGAGTTGACAATCGTCTCCTCCTTTGGTGATAACGACGAGTTTCGCATAGTATTCAACAAGTATCCTGTCATCCCAGCTCACTTCATGATAGTGACGAATGAATTTAAGTCACAGGATACTCCACTCTCTCCACCTGAGTTGCGAGCAGTGTTTGAGGTACTTCAAAACCTAAAGGTGAGCGACAGTGGTAAAAATTGGTTTGCCTTCTATAATTGTGGGCCCCAAAGTGGTGCCTCGCAACCTCATAAACACATCCAATTCATGACACTTCCGGAGGGACACGTTCCATTCGCTGATCAATTGGCAAAGACGTCCGCACCTTTTATTCCTAACCAATTCGAGGAGCCTCTTCAAGATCCAAACTTGCCGTTCTCTCATTTTGTTGCTAGATTGCCGGATCAACCTGAAGAAATAACAGAGGATCTTTTGGCATTGACGTTCGTGTCCTTGCTTCAACGGGCATTGACAGTTTTGAATCAAAATGGAGCAGATCATGTTTCGTTCAACTTTTGCGCAACCTCTGAGTACATGATGCTTGTTCCAAGAAGCCAAGGAAAATTTGAGGATAAACTAGGTATCAACTCGTGTGGCTTTATGGGATTGATTCTTTGTAAAAGCAAAGAATTGGTGGATTTAGTGAAAGAGAAAGGTCCAGCAACTATTCTTGAAGCTTTAGGATTTCCAAACACGGCAGGACAAAAAACTGACGGATACCATTACTAGAGACAATGTTTAGGATTATACAATAATACTACAGATAAACGACACCCTATATTGTAACCGGATATTGGAATTGGTAGGTATAACTTAACCCTGGATCCAACTAACTGATAATATATTATCACACCATACTTGTAAACCATAATGAATGCGGCCCAATTTTTCTACTCGACCCCTTGGTATGGCATGACATTATTCATTAATCTTGAGCGCAAGAGTTCCAAAGCATAACGAGGGGCAACATAAGTTCGATTGAATTATTGTGTCATGAGGTTCCGTGATTGGTAATTAGAACGATTGAGAACGAGTGTGCGTAAATTACAGGTCTGATATTGTATGCCAGATTAGGAAGTCTAAATTGGCCAATCATGGACAACGTTTCGCAAACCAAACCTACTCGCGAAGAAATCATTTATTCCTCCACCACTTCTCATCGATATAGACATGGCCTCCATTACATCTATCGTTAAGACTGCTGATTGGATCTTATCCAGACCAACCTTGGCCAAGGTAGTGACCCCAGTCGCTAAGACCTTCTGTGCTTACGCAGGTTACAGAGAAATGGGTTTGCGGTATGTTAAGCGATTAAGGACCGAAATAAATCGTTACCAATGATTACTAACACTTTAGTTTCAACGACTTGATCATGGAAGAAACCCCAATCGTTCAAAAGGCTCTTTCCAGATTGCCTGAAGAGGAGTCTTACGCCAGAAACTTCAGAATGATCACTGCTCACCAGTGCTCTTTGTCCCATCACTTATTGCCTCCAAACAAGGCTGTCAAGCCTGAGGAGGACACACACTATTTGATTCCATACCTTTTGGAAGCCGAGAAAGAGGCATTCGAGAAGGTCGAGTTGGATAACATTGAAGTTTGAGATTGCATGAGAGCTTTAGATGAGCATCAACTAAATATTGAATACGAAAGCTAGGAGATTTTTGAATCTTATGAGATCTATAAACGTCTATAATTGTCCTCCCATGGGCTTCGCATATTAATCAAAACATTCCGATTCTGAATTTTCTCAATTGTTCCAAGACCAAGAATGTAACGATAGTGTGGGGACCCAAACGAATGAATGATGGCAACCATCCTCTAAACATGAAGCCTGGGCCTTCGTTCTTGACTGCGTTCTTCAAAATTTCGAGAGCACCCCCACTTGTTCCCTTAGCATTCATAATTCTGGTCTTCACGACGTCTGCTGGAGAACAGACGGTTGTAGCAACCAAACCAGCCAACAAAGAGGCACTGAAATGGGTAGATTTCTTGCTAGGGTCCAAGTTCAAATTATCAACGAGCAAACCCTTGGCAATATCGTAAGTGACAACTTGAGAAGCTGTCATCAAGACACCTCTCACCAAATTAGGTGTTAAACCTCTGAATAAGGAAGATAATCCCTCTGTTCTCGTAATGCGGTAGATTCCATCAAATGCATTTCTATAGTTTCTTCTTTGCTCGACTGGCAAGGTGGAATCGTTTTGCATTCTAATGTTAACAACGTCTGATGGGTTTCCGACAAGGCCACCCAAGGCACCGGACAACATGGACATAGGCAATAAGACCGATGTAGTTGGCACTTTATTGTACTTGTCTTGGTAGGATTCCTTCATGAACTCATATGCTCCGAATCTAACTGTTGAATAGGTGGCTTGTCTCAACAAGGAGGCCGTTAAACCTGAGTAGATCTTAAGGATACCTTCGTATCTGATGATCTGATAAATCATGGAAGCCAATGATTGACCAGGCTTAGAGGCCGTCTGCAATCTGACCTTTGCCAAATCTAATGGGTGAGTGACTAAGCATGCTGCCATACTTGATGCACCTCCGTACCAAAACCTTGATGTTAGCAAGTAAAACCTAGAGAGTTTGATTGTTCAACTGGAACATACGGAAAGTTGACTTTAGTCTTATTTTCAGCCATTGCAATACAATAAATTTGACAGGGTAATGTAAAGGCAACTTTGTCTGAAAAATCGTCTTAGATAAGAAGAAGTTTGCAATGTGCTTATGTTTTATATCATCGTGAGAGGCTCAATGGGTTCGCGCATCGAGGCGAGAAAAAGAAAAAATTTAAAACAAAAAAATTTCTAGATCAAGAGCCCAACTTCGTTTCTAAAAGTGATTCAGCATCTCAAAGAATTCAAATGAACAATTAATTATCATATATTTATATGCATCTACCTTAGCATTATTGAAGGTCGTATTGTCTCAATAAATTCAACACTCTCTCTACAATCTTGTTTTAAAGAATTGTAACTCGGGGAAACTCGGAAAGATTTCTGCTACTGCAAGTTGCGCGGCGGGGCATTCCATATTGGGTATATCAAGCGGGGCAAAAGTGGAAGTAGACGCTTCGGTTCCCCAAAATGTTGTCTAATTGGAAGGACAGATTGTAGAGGCCCTTAGCCCTGACCAACAAGAAATAACATGAAATACATTTTGCTCCGATAGTTTTACTTGATCTGAGTTAACAGAGTTGTTGTGGGTATCACTCGAGAATAATATTCAAGATTGAATACACATTTTAGCACCATTCTCAGGCAAAGTAATATAATAAGAGTAATAATGGAACATACATTCTGGAATCTTGCAAATGCATGTAATCGAGTAAACTGATTTTTCTTGTCCAATGTAAATACATGTCGAATCTGAAGTTCTCCCACGTACGTTTTTCGCAATCGGTAGCGAAAACTGGCTTTCTTTGCAAACAATTCAATTTTACTAGTAAATTGAAATTAAATCTTGAAAACAATTGATGCTGTAAGTTTTTCTTGCTTCAAAAGCTCAGTCAACCTAGGTTTTGCTCGATAATTTTTCCGAAGAAGTGTTCAGTGTATATACCATTTGAACTACGTAGGGATGATACCTCGGACATAACTATTGATGATCAGTTAAGCTTGTCGCGATCATCATCATCCGTGCTGAAATTGAGTGTCCTTGAATAATTCAACCATACATGAGAAGTGTGTTCTCATGTTTTCTTCAACATTATTATTTCCAGAGTAAATTAGGGTGGAGGGTATGTGGAGTCTTGATTCCATGGTACACGCATCCAAATTTTGGAGGAGGTCGAGATAAGAATTCATTCGATCATCACAGAGCGCCCAAAACCTCAGTTTAACTGATTTAAAGCCTTAGAGCTTGAAGACTACTTAGGCAAAGATTCAAACCTCTTGAGAGCACAGCAAATTCCCTCTGCATTGAGTCTACCAAAATGTTAATTGACTTCGACCACCAACTATATCGAGTGGCCCAGATCAAATGATACTTCCGACGAAAACCAATGACAAAAATTACACGTCATTGCAGGTCAACATGAAGAGAGTTTCATACAAGTATTTTTCGTACAGCTATGTTCACAGCCGAAGTTTAGTCGAACCGGCCGGACGACCCGCACTATCCACACCTTACAAGCAGGGAGTGGGTTGTCTGTCCGCTATAGGGGCGCGGCACTTTCCACCTTCCAATCTCAACCTCAACATTAAGCTTAGTTTGCCATCCAATTTTGCCAATTGATTATGAGTCGAGCTGAAGTTGATTTGCAGATTAGTGTACGCAAAGCTTGCAACACTGAGGAGGTTCCTCCTAAAAGAAAGCATGTCAGAGCTTGCATAGTTTACACCTGGGACCACAAGAACTCCAGGGCATTCTGGAACGCAGTCAAGATTCAGCCATTGCAGAGCAGTGATGTGCAGTTGTTTAAAGCGTTGATTATGATACATAAGGTTCTTCAAGAGGGTCATCCCAATACATTAAAAGACGGCTATCGTAACAAGGATTTTTTGTACTCGTTGTCAACCGTGTTCCCAAGCTCGAGTAGCTACGGAAGATTGATCAATCAGTATGACAGATTCTTGTTACGCAAATTGGACTTTCACCGGAATAATCCAGGCTTCAATGGAATTTTCGAGTACGAAGAATACATCTCGCTTAGAACGGTCAATGATCCCAATGAAGGTTATGAATCAATTTTACAATTGATGGATTTGCAAGATCTGATTAATGATTTGCAAAAGCTTATCTTTGCTACCATTCACCAATCTCCCAACAATTTGTGCAAGGTAAGTGCGTTGGTTCCATTGATTTCCGAGTCATACGGCATTTATAAATTTTTGATCTCCATGTTGAGAGCAATGTATCAGCAATTGGGGGACGACGATGCTTTGAGAGCGCTCTTTGAACGTTTCGACTCCCAACACTTTATTTTAAGGGAATTCTACACTGATTGCCAGTCAATCAAGTTCTTGACGAGTTTGATTACTATTCCAAGGTTGGGGGGCAATCCTCCAAGCTTGAAGGTTTCTGACGATTCTCAAGCAATTCTGAATTCTTCCGGCCAAAATCGATCTACACCAGAGATTTCACTGCAACCAACCTCGAATTATGAGACACCCGCTGCACCACCACCTGTTGATCTGATTTTCTTGCAACAAACTGGTTTGTTCGATCAACAACAGCAATATCAGCAACAACAGGAGCAATTGGAATTGCAACGTCAGCAACAGCTCGAAGAGCAAGCCAGAAGACAACAATTGTTCGAACAACAAAAGAGAGAGCAAGAACTTAGAGCTGTCCAGGAGCAAGAGTTGTTGAAACAACAACAGACCCAAGCACATCAACTGAGGGTCACTGAATTGGAGCATGATCTTCTCATGTTCAAAAACCAATTTGATAACGATCAATCTCTTCTTCTGCAATATGATGCCAGAGTTAAGTCTTTAGAAATGGAGTTGAGCAATATCAACGATACTGCCACCCAACAAATTGCTTCAAAAGACGAACAAATCAGAAATTTGGAGAATCAGGTCAACAATTGGGCGAAGAAATACGAATCGTTAGCTAAATTGTATTCTCAATTGAGACTGGAGCATTTGAATCTCTTGGCGAAATTCAAGAAAATTCAACAAAAAATAAGCAGCGCTCAGGAGTCTATAATGAAGAAGGAGAAATTCGAAAAAGATCTCAAGGCAAAGAATCTTGAATTGGCCGATTTAATCCGTGAGCGCGACAGGGCCAGGCTCGATTTGGATAGAGTGAAAGCATCAAAGGATCAGGAAATTGAACGATTGCAAGCTGAAGTGAGAGAACTCACCGCGCAGACATCAGATTTGGGCAAATTGCAAGATTCAAACCTTGATGCATTGGTTACGAGGCATCAAGCTGAAATTGATCGTCTCAATACTGATATAGTTGAGAGAGACTTGAAACTCACATCTTTGGGAGATATCTCAGATCTTCAAGAAAAGTTGAAGGAGAAAGAAATTGATCTTGAAATCACACAAGAATCGTTGGATAGCGCACTCAGAGAATTGGCGTTAGCCAAGAATGACAACTTATCTTCAGGTATTAAGAACCTATTGAGCTTGCTTGATGTCATCTTAGTCAACAATGTAAGGCGTGTTCAGGATTCTAAGTATGAGCTCTCATCGTCCATGCAAGCAGGAAATCCAAATGCGACACCTGAATACTTACTTGGAATCATCGACTTGTGCTCGGACACAGCAACCGAATTTGCTCAAGCTTTTAACGAGTTTATTGCTGAAGGACAGAATGCAACTGACCCGACGAATGAGATTTCCCATTCGAGAATCATACTTGGAAGCTCTGAGCTCACTTCTACCGTGAATGACTTAATGTTGAATGCAAAGGGTCTCAGCAAGAATAGCCCATCTTCAGATGAGGAGACGATGTTGAATTTGGTCTCTGAGGTTTTGTCAAGCGCCGAGTCATTCTTTCTGAGTTTGACCTCAGATACTTTGGAAGAGTTGGATAGTGATGATGATAAGATCGACTTTGTCATCGATTGCAACGTCACATTCCAGCAACATCTCCACGATTTGTCGATGGTAGTGGAGGCTTTGAGCTCAACTGCCGGTATTTCCTTGAAGGGAAACTTAGAGGACATCGTCGAAAATGAATTTGATCAAACTGCTATTGCTGTTCAATCCGCTGCGCACTTCCTTGACAAGCTCTTAGCATCTGCCTCAAACGGAAACAATGTTGAAGTGGATGAGGCTATATTAGCGGCAGCATTGGCTATCACTCAATCAATTGCAGACTTGGTCCAAGCCACAGGGGAGTTTCAAAGAGAAATTGTGAGCCGCAACAAAGGATCAAGCTCAAGGAGAGAATTTTACAAAAAGAATAATCGATGGACAGAGGGTTTAGTGAGTGCTGCCAAAGCAGTCGCCGCAGCCACAAACATTTTAATCCAAACGGCTGACGGGGTTCTCAAAGGGTCCAATTCTCATGAGCAATTGATTGTTGCGTGTAATGAAGTTGCGGCCTCTACAGCTCAACTTGTTGCAGCATCAAGAGTTAAAGCCAACTTCATTTCCGGCACTCAAGACAAACTAGAGACTTCTTCGAAACTGGTCAATGCTGCTTGTAAGACACTTGTTGCAAAAGTTCAACAATTGATCTTCCGCATGGATCCTAATGATGATGAAATTGACTTGAGTAAACTCACTCCTTATGAAGGCAAAACTTTGGAGATGGAGCAACAAGTCCAAATTTTGAAGCTCGAAAATGCTTTGAGCTCAGCTAGAAAAAAGTTGACCGAGATCCGTAAATACGGATACCGCGACGATAATTCTGATGAGGAATAGAACTGTTTTCAACCAAACAATTTTATATAAAATTTTGTTAACCAATTATAACGATATTCACCCAATTGTCACCTCTTGCTGATGTGATGTACAATTTATTGTAGCTGCAAGAATGTTTACAATAATATTTTTAACTCTTGCATACAATGTTTGGCTGTCCGTGATTTCTCACAGTGGCCTACGACTGTTCAAAGCAGGCACAACTAAGCATACTCGTGAACTGATTTTCGTTCGCTAATTGAACTCTCTTCACTAAATGAACCCATGACTTGTACACAGGCGAAATCGTTCTTTTCTGTTTACTGATTCACTCACACTCACTAGACTCTTTCACTTTCGATATTATATCTATTTCGTAAATTTTATTGTCACTTTAAATCTTGAACTTACTAACAAATTGTTGCATAAGCACCTTTTTCAGGTTGTGTAACTAAGTGTGCTAAACCGCAACTAGGTGATGCTAAAGTTGTGCACAGGCTCGTCCACTAAACCGAATACAATTAAGTGACCTGAATTTATTTGATCAAAAAATTTGAGCCTACCACACCAATACTCAACTTAAACCCGCGAACGTTCACTCAGTTGTACCTTGGGTAGAAAGGAGATTTTTTATCGCTATGCCCTCAGTCGAACGCTTCAAAACTACTTGAGCAATTATATTCACAACAGCAATTGGAAGGTTTCTTCTGTCGGATTCTTGTCCGGTCATTAGGATGATCCCCTCAATACAAACCCGCATTCTAAATTAAAAAATCATTAAATTGCTTCCATTTTCTCTCATAATTTCACCTCGCAAATGTTTATCTCCTCAACATTGGCTGTTCATCAACGAAGAAAAGCAAATCGTACAAAATAAGAAGAAAATACATTCAAATGTCTTCAAGAAATTATTCATGCAGAGGTAATGTAGTTATCTTACTGTCATACTAAACTAAATTTAAAGCATCTTGATTAAGAATAGAATCTCCATCCTATTCGTACAAGTTCACGTTAGCGAAAGCCCGTAATTTCACACCCAAAATTGCAAACACCCAGTTCAAAATAGGCTGATCATGAAAATATACTTTAGGAATAATTTTATGTCGCAAACTTTGTCAAGTATTACAAAATTAATTACACACCAATACATATATTGAGAGACATTAATAAGGATGTGAGTCATGACAAAAGGAAAAAGAAGAAAAGCGGAAGAGAAGCTGGGAATGGAAACTAAAACTCGAATTTGACAAAGCTTCAATTTTTTTCACTGACGTAGAAATTCAAATTCAGTCCACTACTCAGAGACTTTGATTCATAGGTTTGATAAATTTGTTTTGTGTAGAATAAGTATCCGTATATTATTTTCCAAAAAAGGGCTGTGCACCCATTTTCGGCTTTTTTTTTCTTTCTTTTTAGTTAGTTCTACAAAATCACAAGGCCACTTTTTTTTAAAGTACAGATCAGACCTATAAGTTTGAATAAAATTATCCAAAGCTATCATCAATCTTCTTAAGATTATTCAACCACTGGTAGTTGTGTACTTTGTGAAAGTTTTCTGAGAATTTTAATGGCTATTGCAAATGTTGCTGAATTATCATAAGAGGAGATAATTGTTAGCATTCGATTCAGTAGAGCACATAATGAGAGCTGGTTGATTAATCAGCTACATACAATGGAGCATTATTTCCCATATATGTTAATACTTACGGATTGCTAAAGCATCATATTGTGGAAGTAAAAAAAAAATGAGTTTAAGTGTATCCTGTAATTGAAACATGGAACGCTTGGCTATTTCCGTTCAAGAATTGACTCCGTCCGGAAATCTATTCAGTTATAGATCTATTATAGATATCACTTATATATTCAGATAATAGTAACCCTGTTCAAAAGGTTACATCTGATACGTCAAGAAATATGTTAGTGAAGGAAAGCCAAGCTTTTGTTTTGCTCTCATTAATCATCGTACTTTGTCTTGTTTAAGTATTAAGAATTCTGATACTAATTGCAAAATGTAATTCTTTTGAAAAAATAATCTGGGCTTGAAAAGCAATGTGGGTGATGGGCATACTGATTTGTGCTTAATAGGTTTGATAAAAAGGCATTTCATATAGCCTTAAGCTAGGGCTTTATCTTGGAGAATTATTAAATTGCAATATTTGATATTTGACATTTTAATACGCGTTAAATCTTTCTGTCAGTGTGGACTCGAAGACATCTGAAATAAGATAGAAACGAGGTTTCATAATTTAAAGGTTGCTACCATGATTGATTACCATGTTTTATTAGAAATTTGAGAATGTTATTAGTAAAGAATGCTATTGACATGAAGTTTTTTCGATGTGGCAATGCATCTGACATAAGTATCACATTTGAAGTCAGAGTTTCTGCGGTATAGTTCCTTGAGGGTCAAAAGGAGTTTTCATATTCTTGCCTCCTGTTAGGTTCATCTCAAAAAGTAAATTATACCTGTAGTGAAGTTACAATTCTAGTCAACCTGAGAATGTCATTTACTCCTTATTTGTCAGAGGCAAGATGAAATGGAAGGTTGGAAAAAAAAAATATTCTAATTTTGACAAGGGGAGACTTTCCATGTATAATTTGAAAGAAAATAAAAGGTGGAAAGGTAAAGTCTACTTCCTCATACTGTGCTATTCTCAATGGCTAGCTCAACGCTTAGAATGTCTGAGACAAGACTGGACGGAAGCGATATTAATATCTCTTGGGCCACGAAATTTACCGTACCTATGACAGGACCCAAAGGTGAGTAAGGCTTACGTGTTTTTGGCGGTTCAAACTAAGCAGTCTTAATTTTTGGTTTACTGGTATCACTTATCGTGTATTTAATTATCCTTGACAGAGTTCTAGCTCATTCCATGTCATGTATTTTAGTCCCAAAATTTGCTTTCACATTTTCACGTATGATTGAAAGGGAACAAGTTGTGAATTGTAAACACTTTAAAGGAATAACCTTCGCGGGTTTGCAAAATTAATGCGCGTATCTTGTTTTTCCAATGTCGAATGGTAAGTACTTGTATTTGATCATGTGTTGAATTTGTTTTCTCATAGTGAGTGCGAACAAAATGATGAAGTACATGACAAGTATTGGCCAGAACACTGGAATGTCGAATATAGGGAAAATAGACAAAATCAACGACAAAGTTGTAGCTCTGGTGGCATTGACCCAAAATTTGAACTCGGGCAATCTTCTAATGAAAGGCCTGAATTCTTCTTCCGTCTCTTGAGGCTCCTCCCCACCCTCCTCAAGGGAGGACGATTTCAGTTCCTGTTCCAAGGATGGATCAAACTTGGGGGTCAAAAATGCTAGAAAGAGATTGAGAAGGTAGATTCCCAAAGCATAACAGATAATGTACCACCCTTGAGCAAAGAAAATTCTGAGCAAGAAGATGGAGAGAAGGATTCCAAAACCTGTCCAACGACGGGCAGGGTAAGGAACACTCTGATCAATGTATTTCTGGTATGTCACTTGGATCTTACCTAATTCCTTGACAGCAGGGATATCATTAAGATCAACCATTTTTGAAGGACCACTTGTCAATATGTTGAGAGTGATTTTTTTGCGTCGGAGACAATCGTTGAGACTATACTGTATACAACACACTCATAGGTTATCAAGGAGTGTTCTTCTGTAATTCAAGAAAGAATTGCCTGGTAGGACAAATGTCGAAATATAAAAATCCAACCTTGCGTTAACTAGAATACGATTATAAATACTTTGGAATTGTGTAGTCAACTGCTTTGATCTTATCAGTATTTATCCTCACTCGGCTGAGGACCTGAATAGTGAACTTATCAAGAAAAAAAGACGTTGTTCACATTCTGCGCAGGTGAGCAAGCAAGGCGTAGAGTAGAGTAGAGGCTTTGGGGCCAGGTCACTGACTGTTCAATCCATAGTTCATAGCCTTCGTAAAAGCGTTTACGAAATTTTGCGTCGCCTTATTCGAAAATTCTCACCCTTCACAATTTGTCTTAGTAATTAGTTTACATCTAGATTTTTATTCGATATGCTATCTCTCTTCAATTTGGAATGGATTTATGGCCAAGAGTTCCAGTATTTAAAAGATTCTTTACTGAGGCGCCGTATTTCCGCGAATAACGCGGATATGAGGAGTGTTTGTTATTATTTACATTATAGTCGACTAAAATTCGTGAATTCCTACACCAAGTTTCGCAGGGGACTTTTACGTCACATCTTTTTGTGAAACACGCAAAAATCGCGATGCTATAAAAGACTTTCATAGCCTTAGAATAATTTTAGAGAAATTGTCTCAAATCCATAACTAGCGAATTTTAGTCGCGTCCACTCCTTTAACCAACACTTTATTATGATCGTCCCATTCGCTTCCATCTTGACTGTAGCTTCCTTCGTGGCCGCCGTTCCGTTTAAGAGATACGACAACGAAACTCAACCAATCACAACCTCGCTTTCCTCCTCCGCCGACGTTGATACCACCGTGACAATTGATGAATATGTCACTGTTACCTTGCCTTCAACCACCCTCACGCTCGCAGCATCTGCCACCAATGAGATTGCGTCGGCTGAGAGTGAAGCTTCCGAGGCTAGCGATATCACTATCACATCTGTGATTACTCAATACAGTACCGTGACTATTGATGGAAGTGAGGTTGCAACCCCAGTTGCAACCTTGACTTCTACTTATGCCACTGGTGAAACGACGACCTCCACTATTACTCAATTCGTGACAATCACTGAATCTGATGGGTCTGTCTCCACCGAAGCCGTGCTTGAAGCCTCATGTGTGCCATCTACGGTTACCGTGACTGTCACAGAGACACCTGCAACCACAACCTCAGCCACACTGGACAATGTCTCGACCATCACTAACACTGTTACTACTGCTATCCCTGTGACCGCAGAGTTCACTCTCAGTGATGTGACTACGACAATTACCTCGTTTGTGGAAGTCACCACTTATGAAACCTCCTTGACCACAATCGACTCAACTTCTAGCACCTTCGTGAACGGAACCTCCTCGTCGCTTAAGAGACTTAGAAGAGGCCTCATGTTCAACTTATGATCACGTTTC
Source organism: [Candida] citri (assembly GCA_030571295.1). Classification (NCBI taxonomy): domain Eukaryota; kingdom Fungi; phylum Ascomycota; class Pichiomycetes; order Serinales; family Metschnikowiaceae; species [Candida] citri. The sequence continues at coordinate 237,115 of JAJLXN010000007.1, read as the reverse complement.
TAAATTCTGTTCGACTTCGTGTTCTTTCTCAAGTTTGCGGATTTCTTTCATTTGACAATTCGTATTGTTCCCTCGAAGTATGTCACTTATAGCAATGAAATATACCTTTAAAAGTTTGTTTATCTCAGATTTAGTAGCAATATGCACACCAAGTAAAACGCGATCAAGATCAATTCCTCCCAAGCCTACCGTACTTTTCCAGTGTCATCATGATGAATAGAGGCAGCTTCACCTTCGATGAGAAGTTATCTCCTATTAAACTTTCCCTCGACAAGCTTAAAAGCTCTCCAACACCTTATGAGGGAAAAGAAAACATCGAGGACACCTTAATCGAACAATCGCATCAAAACAAAGGAGGCATAGGAGAGTTGACACTAATGAAACATCCTCACGGTCTTCCAGCAAAACATGAAAACAGAAGATATACCATACACCAGGGTGCTCTGTTCACTACTCCGAAGAGACACCAATCTCGCCTTGCGGTCACATCACCCAGATTTTCTCACGAGAATGGACTGCCCGAGAGTTCTGACATAATGAATGAGAGCCCATCAACACGTGTCAGGAAAAAGAGGTTCATCAAGGGAGCTAGAGTAGACAAGCAAAGGTATTTGAGTGGGGTGGGAAAAAAACCATCCAGAGTCAATGATAGAGTTGAAAGCTTTACGCAACTCTATAATACTCTTGATAACTCATCAGAAAGCACTGATCACCACAACCAACTCCTAGAATTTGAACCTCAAGCATTACAACATGAAAATGTGAGTCAAACTAAAACTGCTAACAGTCTCGAGACCGTTGCTAATGAACACCCAATTTCCAAATCAGGAGAGTTTGCAACAACAATTGATGGTTCAGATACTCATAGCTCGGAGAGTAAGAATCTTTTGCACGCACTGGTTCTGAGTAAGTCACAACTTGAGGATGAGATTTCGGGTCAGGAACTTGTTAGGCTTGGGGAACCTGACCTGACAGTCCATTTGACTTTTCCTACCGCCTCGAAGCCTGTTTTTACAATTGACTATCTAAAAGGTATTCAAGAGAGGTTTCTTGATGAAGTGAATAACTTGGCCAATTCCCTAAAAAAGAAAAGCGAAGAGGTCTTAGAATTGCATCTGTTGAATAGTAAACTTCAAGGTGAAGCGATGAAACATGATCATGAAATAAAAAGACTCGAAACTTTCATCTCACTGTCGAAAGTAGCCGATGAGGCTGCTCGTCTCCAGATAACGGAATTAGAGAAACATGTCGATCTGGTTGCCAGCAAATTGAGGCAAAAGGAGTCATTGCTTTATTTGATGAAAGAGCGAATGAATTCACTAGAGCAACAGCACGAGAAGTGTCAGTCACAGCTTGCGGATACCTTGGCAAAATCGCTGTTGAAAATTGATGAGGTCAATTCTCAGAGAGAGCAATTGAAAGAGACAAACTCTCAGTTGCAGAAAGATTTAGACGAAGTGCGTAATTCTCTTGAAGCGCTTCAGAATGAGCAACTTCAAACTACTGCTGAGTTGCAACTTGCTCTTGGCGAGAAAGAATCTCAAAGTACGAAAACGGAAGTGCTTTCCAATTTGAACATCGACCTTAAAAATCAAATTCAAAAGCTACAGACGGACCTTGAAATCAGCAATGTTTCGAAGGACCGATTGAACGCAAGATTCTCGGATCTCGTTAAGGAAACAGGGCAACTTCATGATGAAATGGCTAAATTCGAAAGTGAACACAAACTCCAAGAGTCTCTTTTAGAGGAAAAGGATCTGGCAATTAGAGAACTTAAAGGAAGGTTGGAATCGTATGAGGAGAATTCCAGAATTTCAGTGAGAGAGCTTGAGTCATTAACTACTGAGAAAGAGCTGTTTATATCCCGACTCATGGAGGAGATTGGGGATTTGAAACGTCAGAACGATGAAAAAGACGTAATCATCAGTGGTGACACCAAAAAGATGTCAGATTTGGTCAAACAAGTCAATAAACAGAAGCAAGTGATTTCTGAGTACAAATCCAATTCTCAGAATAATCCCGATCCAAAATTGTTGAATCAGGTGGCAGATCTCAATGATCAGATCAGAAAAGCTAGACAAAAAACTGATGAACGCATTCAGGAGGTTGCAGAACAATTGTACCACCAATATTCAAAGAAGCATGAGTTGAAGGTCAACCAGTTGAAAGAAAAATATGAGGCAAGATTAGAGGAAAAGAGCAGACAATTGGAAGCTAAGCTAAGACTGATAGAAAATTTAGAGAGTCAGCTCAAGTCTGTGGTCAGAGAGAAGGATTACTTACTAAATCTGCTCGAGAAGTCTGAGGATTTCTTAAAGCAAAAGTCAAAATATTGAACTGTGGGAGGATTATGTTATAGTATTGTACTGCATATACATGTGTGCGAATATCGAACTCGAAGTGCCAACTTCAGCTACAAATTATCCTCACAACTTAATTCCAGCGATCAATCAATCATACAACTTCAGAGTTGATTGACAGCAAATTTATTTCAACCCAGTCTAATCGATCAGCGAACGGTCTGACTAAAAGCAATATAAAGCATAAGAGCGAGCTATTGTTCACGTCGTTATCATCTACAACTAACAACAATGTCCAACTACGAAGCAGGTAAATTGTACGAGGCTGTTATCGAGGAGGTAATCACTGACTCTAGACAAGACTTTGAAGATAGTGGTATCGATGAATCAACATTACAAGAACTCAAAAGGCTCTGGTGTGAAAAGTTGAGCCAAGTTAAAGTGTGTAATTTCGCTTGGGATGAAGAGGATCAAGAGATCCATCATCATGTGCAGCTGTCAATACTAGGAGATTCCGCAATAAGGAGTGACCTGCTACAGCTAAACTCGGGCTTGGAGTTGCCTAACATGGCAGCTCCTTACGATACTGCTCAAACCTCCATTCACACGACAAACATGGCCAATGCTGCCGACCCAACATACTCAATGGGAATTGAAATTCCATCCATCAAACAAGAATACAATGATGATAATGGATTGATCATCCCTAAAATTAATCAAAGCGATGGCACTTTTGAGATAACAATGGATATGGACACCGCGAAAGCGAGATCAACTATCAAAACTCTCAAGGCGAAACTACGGGCTCAATCTGATGGAACCGGAGATTTTGACGAGGATGATGATATTTTCAATGACTCCGACGACATCAATTCTGATTTAGACGATGATCTTGACTCCGAGAAGTCCGATGATGACGATGCAGATCAAGAGGAGCAAATCATGCTTTGTTTATATGATAAAGTGCAAAGAGTGAAGAACAAGTGGAAATGCAGTCTCAAAGAGGGTGTTGCCAACATAGATGGAAGAGATTTCGTCTTCCAAAGGGCGACTGGCGAGAGTGAATGGTAATAGACAAAAGGCGAACTTAGTACATGTTATAGTGATCATGATGCGTTTATGTAGGTCGTGGTACTGTTGTTGCTTTGTTCAGAATGTGGGGATCTGTAAATCCAACACCTCTCTGTTGCTTTCAGGAACAGGTTGTGAATCTCCGAAAATGCAATCAAAGTCTGTCAAGCACAAACTTAGGATATCAACCGAAATATTTAATGTAGGGACAAACACTATGCAAACGTTTTTCAAATTCATCTTATTGGATGATCTTTGTGCTATGACAGAGCGCAAAAAGCCGAAAATGACAACGCAAAAATCATAATGCGTTTGATCAATATTCCGGGAATCATTGAGAAAGTCTCTTATCATTAAGACGGTCGAGGATCTCGAGTTGTTAGCAGCATTTTTGGAAACATAGTTTTGCATCTCGTGGTATGCATAATTACCAAATATAGGGCTAGGAAGCTCTCGAAGATAAGTCTTGAACAAACCAGCAACTGTGTGCATATCAGGTTTTAGTGGGGATTCAAATAAGTCAAGATCATAATCCGTATTGAACTTATCTTTTAATTGTCTTATGCTTGAAGCGGAGCCGCTTAGTCTGAATATTCCCTCCTCATAAATAGCACCAGTCTTGCTCAAGAAATCTAGGCACCTGTAGCATACACTGGGGATACGACGGCCATTGAATTTTTGATTCGATAGTTCGAATGCATCTTCGATCTCTCTCCCAAATACAACTTTTGCAGGTTCGTCCGAGAGTTTGAGTTGGTCCAAATAAGATTGCATTGTATAGTCACCAGACGGGGATTGTAAAGTTTCTTGTTCCATATTGATGGGTTCGGTCTGAGCGGAGACCTTGTTTCTGAACGGAAATATGCTTCTTTTTTTCAATTTTTTGGCCTCTTTGGCTAAATCCTCTTGGGGTTGATGACTTGCGTCTAGCTCAGACTGCGATTGATCGAAGGCAGCATTTTGGCTTTGTCTATCATAACCTCTCTCAGTAGAATCATCATTTATGCTTTCGTTTTTGCTGTGGAACGAGTCTTCTTCTAAATGGGAGGCACCTTGAGTATTGGGTGCGGGAGTGGAGAGGGGATCATTTTCGGTGAATTCCACCATAGCGGCAACCCATTCATCCCTCTCTGTGTCCGATTCAGCGCAAAAAAAATGCTTTGGGTAAGAACTTGAGAGTTTGGAGCTCTTCGTATTCTCAAGTATGAGAAAAGCATGTCTATATCCTCGTTCTTCAGCGACTGTGTCCGATGATTGCCGGCCAATTTGGGAACCTGAAAGCTTTATCTGCTCCATGAGTGTTCCTCCAGGGCAGTCATATATTTCTAATGCAGGCCCGTCAACTTGGCACCACCGTACTTTCCAAGCCGTACCTAAGCCTTTATACCGACGTATGAGAAAACCCTCCTTCTTTGCTCCTGTTTTATAGTCATCCAATGGGTTGACAAAATCAAGAGAGAGAAAGCAGCAAATGCGATACAACACCAGGTGTGGTATGTGAGGCATGACAAACACAGTGTTGAAATAGTCTTGTAAAGAGTTTTTCCTGGCATCGACCTTCAGAGGAGTAGTCGAACTGAATGACGACTTATCGGGAAGTGGCGGTAGTCCAAAAAACTCAACCACTGGTCTGATTGAATTATCAAATGCTACCAATTGGGCATAGGTCTTCCTGATCCTCCACATTTCTTTACCGGTTTCTTTATCATTGATCGATAGCGTGCAATTTGGCTCATCAGACTTCTTTGGATTCATAGTTATAGTGCTGACAACACTGATACGAATTGTCTGAAATTCCTCGGGTTTCACGAAAAGATTGACATTTTCCTCTTCAAGTTTAGGGGTATTTAGAACATGAAAGCTTGATCCTGGGGTCTGAGATGAAGCTCTTTGAGAGCTGTGAACAGAATCGGTGGAGGCATATGTCTGTGTTGCTGGAGTTTTGACGACATCAATGTTGGAATTGGTTCTTGGGGTCAAACTGGACTGGGGTGGGGAGCTTGTAAATGGAGAATTGAAATAGCTTTGGGAGTCTTCAGATAGCTGCGCTGAAGTCTCTGACCTGCTGAATGCCTTTTGGTTCCCATTGAGGAACGCGTCAGGTGTTTGCGGAAGTTGTGGTTCATTGTACCCATCGTAAAAAGCCTTGCCGTTGTTAGATCCGGAGTAAGCAGATTGAATATCCTTCTGTCCAATTTGTTGACTTTGATCAGTGAATCCATCTTCAGCTTCGCCCAGTTTTGCCAGATCAATGTTCATGGATTTCGACTCTTGAGACTTGAAATTTTGTGGAAGCCTGATCCTAGATCTGTATGTGTTCACCGAAGATGAGCTGCTGTGTTTCTTGGAAGAATGAGTCGATACTGACCTGTTATCATCCAGCCTGCTTATGGTATTCGTAATCACTTTATCTGCCTCATCAATTTGAGGACTAAATATCTTCTTTGTTGAGCTGCGAGAAAGACTGTCATGAATAAGCCCCAAGTCGGACAGGTAGGGACGATTTTGGGAACGTCTTTCTGGAACTTCTGATTCTTGGCTAATAATTGGCGAAGTGGTATTTGATTCTGTCAAAGCTATTGCGGCTGAAAGCTCCGTACTGAAGTCATTGGAAAGCGGGATGCCATCGAGGATATCAATTGGACCATTCGACGTGATTGATGCAACACTCTCTCTTCGATGTTCCTCGACCTCAGTGTGCTTTTCTTCCTCAGTTGATAGCTGACTCAATTTTCTTCTAGCCGAGCGTTGTGGAATATCATCTTCCCCGTGTCCTGGTCGTAAAGACCCGACGGAACATCGGCTACTCTCTGCCTCTGGAGCATCTTGATCACTCAATTTCCTTGTCAACTGCTTGACTAAATCTTCACTTTTGGAAAGAGAAGATTGTAACTCTTTGATCTCGAAAAGCAACAACTCAATGTATTCATCCTTCGAGAAACGGTTTCTGTCGAAATTTGGATGTGACGGAGGTATTTTGCCTGCGGTTCTAATCTTCCTCTCCCAGAGCTTCTCGTTCTGTACCTCATTTGCCGTGTCATTGACGGATTCTTCTGAAGTCATTATTTCCGTGGCATGAAATGTTGTTAGGCTGGGTCAAAAGTATGCCAGCGAGTTTCCTTGAGAATTGATGACGTCAAACCGCGACTCGCCCCTAAATTGCCGTGAAAACTTTCCAAATTTTAGGATTGTCGGGAGAAACAAGAGAAATTTGAAACCTAAATGCGTTCTTTCTAGTATGTAAACGTGAAACAGACGCACCAGTATCCCCGCCTGGTGAGAAATCATGAATCTAGCTAAAATGGTGTACTGATGGCACCAAAAGAATTGTATTCTTCCTCAATTAGGAAAATTTGAAAGTTCGAAACCTCAATTAGGATTATTCTTATAATGAGACCTAGTATGTCTCATGAGCCTTCTGTTATCATCAGGGTCTCTTTTCGGACTGGCTGATTTTATTGGTGGGAGCCCGCTGCCATCTAGAATTTCCTTGAGCATCTTGTTCCCAGGCATAGATAATTCGGGCGAGACAGACTTAGCATATGCCTTCGATGCTTTCGCTGCGTCAGCAGAGAAATTGTAAACATAATTTGTTGGCAAGATGGAATTAGGCATCATGGATCTTCCTAATTTGATTGTTTCATTTGCCCAGATTGTGATATCTGCTCTTGGATTTTTATAAGGAGCCCATGACTGCTTGCAGCCTTTGCAAAGTTCTTTGATAACATGGTCTGATCCCCACGAATCATTCCACAACAAGCTATCTTCCTCATCTTTAGCTCCCTGACTGTTCGTAAGCCCTATCAAATGAGAAAAAATACCGGAGACAAGAGCACCATCTGAATAGCCACCCTCTAAAAATGATAACACTTTACCGTTTGTGTGGATCTTGGCGAGCTTCACAACATCTTTTGTGAAAGTTGCGTAGAAGGATGTTGGAACATTGATATTGTGTCGCTGCATTTGCGGATTTTCGTACTCAGAGGCGTCAAATCCCGCTGAGATTACGATCAATGGTTTGAACGGTGGTGGCTGAACAGGAGAAGGAACTGGTTGCTTGTACAAGTGGGGCCTGTTAAGATATTTGTGATATTTTGCAAGGTCAGCCAAATAAGAAGCATAGTTTTGTTCATACTGCTTCTTTGCCTGGTTCAAAAACTGGTTCGCCCTGTTCAAAATTGCCACATATTTTGTTTGATAGTGCTTGTAAAATTCATCTTCAGTTGACCACTCCTGTAAATGAACATTCCACAAATTCAAGTCGTGATCCATGATACATAAGGATGCATTTTTTATGTTTTCTTTCGTTGCATATCCAAGCTCGGTCGGATAAGACTTGATGTCGTGCAATGAAAAATATCCGACCTTTGGGTACTGGGAGAATTTCTTTCCAAATTCATTTCGTGGATTCTCCTTTGCGTCGTGAAATTCTTCATCTGCTTTTCCATAATCACCAGAGTACCCAGCTCGTTCCCAACAAATATCTTGAGATCCGTCACCATGATGCAAATCGATGTCAAGAATAGCACAATGTGTGACCCCATATTTATCAAAAGCGTACTCTATCCCAATCTGGGCATTGTTAAGTAAACAGAAACCGCTTGGTAAACAGGCATGAGAATGATGACCCGGAGGCCGAATCACCACAAATGCCAAATTATGGTTCTCCTCTTCAATTTTTGATTCATACAAGGAGTCGACTGCAGTCTCAATTGTTCCCAAAACACCCTCTAAAGCAGTTAAAGTCTTTGGTGTCAAATAGATATCACCAACGTTCCAATCTTCAGGAACCTCAACTTCATCTTTCTGTAATTTCTCATGTGACCTGAGGCATAGGTCATACAAACTTTTCGGCCAGCTTCTTCCATGAACTTTAGAAACGTGTTTCGAAAAGATGGACCCCTGTTTGGAGGAGTTCTTAATCTCATAGAAATAGGGAAACATGGTCAATGCTGCTGCAACACCAATACAAGACGCCAACATTCTCTGGGGCCTTTCGAATATTGTGGATAAATAAGATTTTGTTACCCATTTGCGCCCGAAGGCATGCTCAGGTGAATAAGGCGATAAAAGCACAAGAGTTTTATCGGATTTGTGTTCGAATCTTGGACTCTCGGCTTCAATCTGAGGGTTGGCGTTGATGAATTCCTCGAATGTCTTTTGGAATCGAGCCAACTCAAGATCCACTAGTATAGAGGGTTTAAGAGCACTCTCAAGAGCTGTGTCGCCATAATCACGAACTTCAAGCTTGGGAGAAGAGGAAGTATCTCTTTCTTGTTTGATACCTTGGTTTGTCTTTAAAGCCTTCTCTGGCTGTAATCTATATTTTCTTTTGGCTCTGAAATTGGGTATCTGCTCCAGTAGTTCTTCTTCCTCCTCTAGTTCCTCAATATCAACAATTGACTGATCTCTAGTGAATCCTCCAATTGTTGATCCATGGATGACTGTTGTGTGATCAATGGAAAGGTCGTCCTCCTCAGGAATTTCATTAGAAGGCCTGATAGTTAGGGTAGTTTCGAATTGAGATATGAAGGTTTCCTCACAAAATTCTTCATCCTCGGTCTCCTTCGATTTGGACATTTTGCTCACCAAGAAATAAGTCAATTATTCCTGGCAAAACAACCTCTATGAGTGAGAGCAATGTTTGAGGCTTTTGATCCACGTATTGAATACGCACTGATTTGGCAGAGAACGGTTTCAGAATTTGTTAGTGCAGACAATATCTCACAACAAACGCATGTCTCATCAAGCTTCTAAATTTAGTGGTGTCGTATGAAGCAAATATGCTTATGTGTATTTACTATTCTTATAACCATCCTTCCTTTGTACCATTAAAGCCATTCTAGCTAGAATTTGATATAGCTTGTGCTTCAATTTGCTCCAATCGTGGAACTTCCCCAACGTTAACCTTTCTTTTACGCAACACATTCTCAATGAAAGCTTCTCCGGCTTTATAAGATGATCTAACCAAAGGACCACTTGCAACATACAAGAAGCCCATTTCCAAAGCGACATCTCTCCAATGATCGAATTTCTCAGGTTTAATGTATTCGACAACTTTCATGTGTCTCTTTGTTGGTCTCATGTATTGACCAAAAGTCACAACGTCACAATTAATAGAACGTAAATCTTTCAAGGTTTGTAAGATTTGCTCATCGGTTTCACCAAAACCCAACATGATAGAGGTTTTTGTCACAAGCGAAGGTCTGGTTTGCTTGGCTTTCTCGAGAATAGAAAGTGATTGTCTATATGTTGCCCTCCTATCTCTGACATGTGGAGTTAATGCTTCGACGGTTTCCAAGTTGTGGGCATAAACGTCTAATCCAGAAGTCGCCAATATTTCACAACTATTCAAGTCTCCCCTGAAATCTCCTCCTAGAACTTCGACAAGGATATGAGGTGCCTTTTGCTTTATAAGTCTGACAGTCTCGGCTAAATGATTAGCTCCACCGTCAACAAGATCATCTCTGTCCACCGTTGTTAATACAACGTATCCCAAACCCCATCTCAGAATGGCTTCTGCGGTGTTTTCGGGCTCCATCGGGTCAGGCTTAGCCGGGTTTCTGTTTGTTTTAACGGAGCAGAATCTGCATCCTCTTGTACAAGTGTCTCCCAACAACATAATTGTTGCGGTTGCTTCAGACTTCTTTCCTCCCCAACATTCACCAATATTTGGGCATTTTGCTTCTTCACAGACTGTGGCTAGTTTGAGCTCGCGAACATCCTTCTTTACACTATGGAATGACTTGCCTTTAGGAATTGGAACCTTTAACCATTTGGGAAGTTTCAGATCTGGATCTTTACGAGCTGCCTCTAAAGGATCGACGTAGATATCAGCTGCCTTGCCGCTCACAAAGTCATCGAAAGAAGGGCCCTTGTTGAGTTGGTCGGTAAAAACCGTTTTCCTTCTCCTTGAGGTGGAATGCAATTCTGTTGTTGCTAGAGCCCGAGAGAAGCCTAAGCTCGTTGGCTTCAGTCTTGCTGCTCTGAAAGGAATCATTATAGCTGAAAAGGCTTTATAAGGTCACCTAGTAAATGAGATGAAGTGCGATTCAAATCGTCCGATACACAAGTTCACCTTGACTCTGGTTTCTGACTTCCTCGCGCGCGCCGTTTTGTTGACTCCGAAATTCTATAGAAGAGGCATTATGCTACGATTATCTTCCGGGCTAGCCCAAGAAAAATGATGAAAAGCAATTATTGATTAGTGATTTATGCTAGAATGAGAGCGAACCAAGTGACCGGTTTGTGTGAGCCCTCTAAAGAAGTCTATGAATTTCCTCGTCTCTGAATGGCTCGAGATTGTCCAAGTTTCTCCACCACTTCACCAAAAATGTCTCGTAAATCAATTTGAACCAAGGAGTGAAAACGAGGGACTCGTCATTGAACATCTCTTTCAACTCTTCCTCGCTGACATATTTGAAGTCCCTGACCTCATTGTAGTTAGCGTTAATAGTGATGTTGTTCTTGGCCTTTAAGATAAGGATGTAATCGATCTCATGCTCTCCCCACTTAGACGACTCATCTCCACTTGCGGATTTGTAATGAATTCTGGTGAGATAGCTGAAATTTTCCAAGGGGCAGTCCTCCTCCGGAATTCCAAGTTCATGGAATAACTTTCTGCGAGCGGCAACCTTGGCGCCAGCCACAGCAGTTGACAAGTCTTTGTAATGTCCTGTTCCTTCAGGAGACTTCATACCTAACTCGGAAGGGACACAAAGAGGGTGGGAGCAACAGGTATTGGTCCACATGTTTGGAAACGTAATTTTTTCATCGGCTCTTTGTTGCAATAACAATTTACCATCTTCATTGAAAAGGAACACGGAAAAAGCTCTGTGCAACAAGCCTTCATTAATGTTGTCCATAATGTGGCACAACTTTTTGGTACCAGCTCCAACTGGGAGATCATCATAATCAAGAACGATACATAACTCTTCCATGAGTCTAATTTGTTCCTCATCGTGGCCCTCCATAAGCTCCGAGTCTGATGATGAACCGTCCTCCAGAGAGGTCATAGTTCCAGAAATCTTCTCTAATGGAGTCACGTCAGTCCATTTGTTCAAAATGTCAGCCTTTTCAAGGCTTTGCACAAGCTTAGAATAGTCGGACATCGTGTAGAGATTAAAAGGCACTTGAAACTTTTAAGAGGTTTTTTTTAGATGTTTACTGCGCGCGGAGTATTGGGGCAGACGATCAGGACTGACATAAACCGCATGTACAGTAGTCTTGATTGATCGTTATTCTAGGTTAAGTTCACATGAAAACGTGAGCTAGTCGAACGAAGCTGCTGCTTCATATAAACCAGGCTATGTAAAAGACCATTTATAAGGTTGTCAATGAGTATATGTAAGTCTCGACACGAAAATTTCAAGGTCATGGGCAGTACGAGCATACGAGTTAAGTGAATACCGCGATTGACACGGATTTCTAAAAAAATTAATTCTCTGAGACGTGTTTTCATTTCAGATCATCAAATTATAGTCTCTCAAATTTTATAGGCAAATTTCAAATATTGTGCTGATGTCAAAATCAATTGGTCCGCATCCTAAGCGGCTGCCGTGTAGAAGCCGGCGTGTGTGTCTGGTCCTCGCACGCCTGTCGTCGAGAAACCAAGGTGGCATTTTCGATTTTTCAGTTACAGGCCTGATTACGTATTACCTAAATCTACAGTCATGTCTAGCAGCACACAACGCCCAAGACGCTTCATCAAGCGTCCAGATGACAAAGCCATGAAGCAGGATATCGATGAATTGAGAGCTGAGATCAAGAAATTGGATTTGACTAACAACGAGATCAACTCTCAAATCGAGAAGCATGTGCTTGATTCCCAAACCACTGAGAAGAGACAAAAGTTGCAAGCTGAGTTGAAGGAAATTATTGCCAAGCAAGCCAATTATAAGCAACAAAGAAATGCTGTTCAAGAACAAATTAAGAATGTCGACACGTCTTTGAAGAGAAAGATCGCAGACATCCAGAAGTTGACCGCCAAGAACAACTTCAAATCTGCTTCTGAGATTGACGCTAGAGTCCAATACTTGGATGAGTTGATTGGTTCAGGTAGCTTGAAATTGGCTGATGAGAGAAGATACGTCAAGGAAATGACCTCTTTGCGTAAGTTGCGCAAGGATTTCTCCGAGGTCGAGAAGCAACAAGAGGGCATTGACAAGGACAAGGCCAAAATCGCAGACTTGAAGAAGAAGTTGAGCGCCGTTGGAAGCAAGGAGGTTCAACAAGAGTTTGAGAGGGTTCAAAAGGAGTTGGACTCCATTAACGAAGCCAACAGATCTATCTCCACCAAGAGAACCGAATTGATCAATAAGAGATCTGAAATTAAGAAGTCCAAGGATGCCAAATATGAGAAGATCAGATCCTTGAAGGCTGAGTTTGACGCTGAGTTCACCAAGTTCAAGAAGGCTTTGGCAGAAGAACAAAAGAAGAGAGATGAAGAGTATAAGGCTGAGCAGGCTGAGCAAAAGCAAGCCAAGCTCAAGGAAGCTGCTGAGAAGAGATTGGCTGAGGCTTCCATCCCTGCTTTCACCAATGAGATCAACGAGATCCACACTTTGTTGGCTTACTTCGACCCATCCTACGTCAAGCCTTCCGCAAGCGCCGTTGCAGAGACTCAAAAGTCTACTATTGCTCCTAAGACCAATGTTAGACAAGTTGAGATGCCTGATGATGTGGTTATCTTGAAAAAGGAGCAACAATCTTTCTTTGAGGGATCTAAGTCCAAAAAGAACAAGAAGAAGGCTGCAAAGAACAAGAACTTCACTGTTGATTCAGATGTCATCATCTCCTTGTATGACTTATCTATTCCATTGCCAACTAAGTCCGACGATGTTCCAGGCACCATTGATGTTTTGAAGGAGACTTTGGCAGCTTTGCAAGATAAGCAAGAGGAACAAACTAAGGTGAACATTGAGAAGGCCAAGGCCGAGATTGCCAAGTATGAGGCTGAAGATGCCGAGGAAGTTGACGAGACCGTTGACGAGACTGAGGAAGCCGAGAAGGAAGAGTAATCTCCTTCAATAAATTTTGCAACGCATCATTTACATTTACTAGATAAATTAAAAAGTTAATTATTATTATGGGACCGGTGTAACTCCAAGGTCAAACCGCTTATATGTGTGCGGGCTGCAGGACTCTGCGCAGAGATGAACTTTTTTGTGACTCTCTTGAAGTGAAGACCTAACACATCATGGCCTCTGAAAAGCAAGGAGATAGCTCAAAGAAAACCCACGAGCCGTCCAAAAAGGCGGGCTCAGTTCAGTCTGCTATTTGTATCCCGTCATCTATAATCGCTCATTCGAACGCGAGAAACCTAGAACAAATCACAAATGTTGCATACCAAATCGCCAGAGCTGCTACAATTTACAACGTTTCAGAAATTGTCGTTCTTGAAGTTCCTTCATTGACAGAAAGACAGGAAAATGAGGAGGCAAAGTCACAGAAGGCTGTGCAATTAGAAGGTGAGAAGGGTAACAAGAAGATCAAGTTCAACCTCACAAATGAAGATGTGATCCAAAAAGAATCAACAACTGCTGAGGCAAAATTGGTTGAAAAGGAAGAAAACGAAAATAATGGTATTTTGTTTGCTACTTTGTTGCAATACTTCGTGACACCTCCATATTTGGTTAGCAGTGTGTTCCGTTCTAGCAAATTCAAGAACAAATTCAAATATGCTGAGAAGCTTCCGAAGTTGAGTACATTGCCTTTCATGAACAACAACAATGTTGGAGACGATTTCAAAGAAGGTATCTCAATCCCAAAGCACACTCCTAAGATCATGAAGAAGAACAAAAAGGTGAGCGCTCTCAAGAAACTACAAGTTACAAAATACGTGAACATCGGTAAGTCAGAGCCACTAAAGTTGACTGGAGCAGAGGTTCCGGTCAATGTGAGAGTCACCGTGGATATCAAGAATAAAAAAATTGTGAGTCCTCAAGCGGCCTACGGCATTTCAGGCACGAAGGCCTCCTTTGGATACCATGTTCGTTACGCCCAAACATTCAGTTCAATCTTCACAGGACTGTCATTCCCCAATGGTTATACCGAAACTGTTTTCATTCAGGCAGAAAACTACTTTGGAACATCTAATGTATCTCTTACTAACTATGAAAAAGCCACTTCTGGTGAGGTGCTCTTTGTTGTTAGTAGTCTCAAAGACTTAGAGTACAGTTTTTCCCAAGAGGAGATCCCTGGAGTGGATGATGCTGCCGATATGTTTGACGGTAGAATTGCTTTGCCGGACGGCCTTCGAATCGAAGATGCTGTGATGATCGGGCTAACTAAGGCACTTTAAATGGAAATTTCCTAACGAGGGTAGCAGTGTACACAGAGGTCTAGACTCGTCTTGTATAATGTGCAGTCGTAAATAAAACGCTTAATCGAATTAATTTTACTATGATCATGCCCAAAGCTGAGGCTATAAAGTTATCAATCCAAAGACGAATTACTGTCAGATGAATTCTCTGCCGAGTACACCTATTCCGTTCATACGGTGCACTTTCATGTTATTGATCTCGTGTATACATCATGTGTATAGTACCCCATGCGTTTTGTTTACATGGATCACGTGGATGAGGGGGTGTGATTGATAGGTAACTCTGAATCAGTGTTCAACAAATACAATCCAGGAGTATCACTCGAGGATACAAGTGACAGTAGCAATTGCAAAATCATCTGGACGACAAACTTGTTTGTCAGGCGACCGTCCCCTCGTCTTTATTGTGAGGATACTCGGAAGATAAACATTGGTGTGCAGGATTGTTTCCAAAAATAGTTGCTTTTTTCCTGTGCCTCAAAAAGTGGGTGAATTCTTCCTCGAGCATTCTTATTGCACCTCTTTTTCTCCCAGAGACAACACATTCGTTTAAAATGCAGTTGAAGACTTTGTTATCCGTTGCTGCGGTTATCTCGTCCACTTTCGCCATTGGTGATGTAAGTAGATTTCGAAATTCTTGAGAAAATCGGGTTCAATTTGAACCGGATAACCTCGAACTTCCGAAAGGAGGAGCACTGATGTCAAAACAAAACTAACATATCAAGCTTGGTTTCAACTTGGGTGTCAAGGACAACGACGGAAACTGTAAGACTGCTACCGAGTACGCCACTGACTTCTCATACTTGAGCTCGTACACCAGTGTCGTCAAGACCTACGCTGTCTCCGACTGTAACACCTTGCAAATCTTGGGTCCTGCTGCCGAGAAGGCTGGTTTTGAAGTCATCTTTGGTATCTGGCCAACTGACTCTACCCATTTCGAGGAAGAAAAGCAAGCCTTGAAGGACTACTTGCCAAAGATCTCTAAGAGTACCGTCAAGGTTTTCACCGTCGGTTCCGAGGCTTTGTACAGAGAGGACTTGACCGCCTCCGAATTGGCCTCTGCCATTTCTGAAGTCAAGGAATTGTTGGCTGACATTACCGACAAGAACGGTGACTCCTACTCCGATGTTCCAGTCGGAACTGTCGACTCCTGGAACGTTCTCGTTGATGGTGGTTCTCTTCCAGCTATCAAGGCCGCCGATGTCGTCTTTGCCAACGCCTTCTCCTACTGGCAAGGTCAAACTTTGAAGAACTCCTCTTACTCTTTCTTCGATGACATCATGCAAGCTTTGCAAACCATCCAAACTGCCAAGGGTTCAACTGACCTCACCTTCTGGGTTGGTGAGACTGGCTGGCCAACTGATGGTACCAACTATGAATCTGCATACCCATCTGTTGCCAACGCTAAGACCTACTGGCAAGATGCTATCTGTGCCATGAGAGCATGGGGTGTCAACGTCTGTGTCTTTGAGGCTTTCGATGAGGCTTGGAAGCCAGACACCTCTGGTACTAGTGATGTTGAGAAGTACTGGGGTGCTTTTGACTCCTCTTACGCTTTGAAGTACTCTTTGAGCTGCGACTTTTAAATAAGACCTTCTCGAACGTATCTCAAAGATTCATTTAGATCACCTCAATAAACGGGAGTGTGGTCACATATCGATTTCATACTTTTTTCTACAATATACCCACTGAAAGTTTTTTGTTTTCCGCAAAATTATTTTATGCGTAGTGATTGTGCAGTGATTGTAACATTAGACATACAATGACTAGACGACTAAAGCCTGCTGATTGACAAGACAGTGAGGTTCTTGTAAACTTCAGCTCTTCAAGCTTTGGTCTTACATAAAAGCACTTGAATTTGTCCTCGATAAGTGGAGAGACATCAGTAAGGATTTTTTACAATACATATTTTTGACTGTAATTCAAATGTTGCAGAAGTTTCCACAGCCCAGATTTCTGTTCAAAATTATATGGATATAGGGTCATGCTCCTCGTGCAGTAATTTCCTTCTTTCTCCAGTACTCAGCCATTAAAACTCATACCATATAAACTCGCCTACGAAATTTGCCGCATATGTCGTACGCACTACAACCTTCCCCAACTTCGCGGTTGATATTAAGTAGGCTGCAATTTACCTCAACGAAAGTGCAATTTTTGACATGCCAGACCTTAAAAAAAAGCATTATAAAGACGTGAAATTTTAGTCAAAAGCTAAAAGCGCTTCTTTTTTCTATTCACTATAGGATTGTATCAGTTTTCGATTTTTGCGGTTACTTCATCACTTTTGCAAATCTTGAGCTAATCCCATAAAAAATGAAATTGTCAAATCTTTTACTCGCAAATTTCTCTAACTTCACTTCTTACTTGAGTGAGTTGAACTCCACCGCTGGTGGAATACAAAATGCAGAAATCTTTGCTGCTCAAAATTATTTCATTGACAGGGCAAGGAATACCGAAGGCGTCAACAGCGTTCTGACAGAAAGTATAAGAACGGAGGGTCAAACCTACGTGATCTCCGACATTGAGTTGATCGAAGACCCTAAGATGGCCAAGTTGTTTAACAACAAGGAAAATTTAATTAAGGTTGATTATCATAATCAAATTATTTACTATGATCATGACATGAGATCATGGTACCTTCATGAGTTCAGCTCTTCAAATAACGCCAAAAATCTCAACTATCACCCCAAAAAGTTTCCAGTGACTTCATGTATGGACATGACCGATGGAGAAGGAGGTTTCATCTCCACCCAAGTTGAGATCGAAATTTCGGCTGGGGTGAGCCAGGGTCTTAGTGGAGCACTCCAAGGTGTGGCACCAGTTAGTGGAGACATTCTTACCCTTGCTTTAGGTGCTAGTCTCTCCAGCTCTATAAAGTTGACTGGAACTGTCACTTGCAATATTGACAAGGGAAACTACGGACAGATTCTTGTTCTGCCATACTACTACCAGGTCCCCGAGGGCAATAGAGTAAAGGTCAAATTTGTTAAAGGTAAGGGTCTTGTTGAGAAGGGTCAATGGGAAGAGACCCCATCTTATTTGAGATTTTGGGTTCGTCCTCCGTTGATAGAATGTGCTATCTCTTCCTCAAGCAGAGTGTGCACAGGAATGTTACCTTGATATGTAGTAAATTTCGTGAAGCCACAGTTTTTAAGCAGAAGTAGACATGGGTGACGACAAACACCACGCAGATTACTCCAATTTCTCAGGTTTGCAGAAAACCGAAGTACTTCAAACTGTCGTAGACTCGTACGAAGCACTTTCATCAGACACTACCAACTGGGTAGCAAATTTAGCGAATGCGTCATCCCTCATCTGGCACGCTTATCATTCGATTAATGTTCCGGTAAACTGGGCTGGATTTTATGTTCTTGACAAAGACGTCAACTCACAATTGATTCTTGGACCTTTCCAAGGTAAGGTGGCCTGTCAAACCATTCAATTCGGGAGAGGTGTATGTGGTAATGCAGCATCTCAAAAGAAAACGCAATTAGTTCCTGATGTGAACAAGTATCCAGGACACATTGCATGTGACGGGGAAACTAATAGCGAGATAGTAGTTCCAATTTTTGATGGAGACAGAGTGGTTGGCGTCTTGGATATAGATTGTTTGGCACAAAACGGTTTTGATGAGGAGGATGTGAAATTCCTCGAGGAGCTCACTGGAAGCATTGCCAGGAGTGTGAAATGGGATTTTTAAATAAGGATGTCCATTACAACTACTCTTGGATCGATTACAGCCTTTTTCAAACCACAACTTATAGATTAATGTACACGAATCATATCTTTTGGCAAACGGAAAATACCCCACGAGTAAACATACAACAAGAATTGAAGAGATATAGAAGTTCGAGGTCAACAAAGGAGTGTTAGTGTTGCGCAGGTATCAAGAAGAGTGACAGATGGAAGCATATCAAACCTTGCCATCTGGCTTTTAGAAAATCGTCGATAGCCTCAGTTTGGATTATCCTCAACGTTCAGAGCATCAACACTGTCCGCTTGGTTTCGCCTTTGCTCTTCTCTCTCTAGATTGTGGTACAACAAGCTTTTCGCCTTCTCCACGGCCCGCGGTGTACCAGTAATTGTAAAAAGTCTTTCGGGCTGATCTTCATCTTCCTCAGGAATGCCAATGATGGCTCCACTAACCTTTCTAACTCCTTGTATGCGGGCTCCGTGCTTTCCTATTAAGGCACCAACGATATCGTTAGGAAAGGAAACGGTTGTGGTGATCAGCTTTTGGGGTGGACCACCTGGTCGAGATCCAGGTACGTAGAGAATAGTGGTCGATGGAGAGGGAACGTCTTCGATAAGGCACCGCAGGACGATTCTAAGAGCATCGTATAAATTATCAACGGTTCCCTGAAGTTCGACCAAACGCTCATTTGACCCCGGCAAGAATGACTTAGAAGCAATCATCAGAACATTGCAGTTTCGCTGAATCTGCTGAATTCTTACACCACGAGAGCCGATTAGAGTGCCCATTTGGGCATTTGGAATTAGCAATCTCAACACTGTTGTCTCACCTTCCACATTAGCTATCAGCGAGAGTTGCTTGAGTGGGAAATACAGATATGAAAACTGAGCATCCGAGAAAGCATTTACCAACGCCTGAGCAAAGTAGCTAAGAGCTTTTGCTGTATCATCGACGGTTCCACTCACTGTCAAAATTCGCTCATGGGAACCCGGGAGCAACTTGGAAATTCCGGCACGAGTGTTGGTTTCGTCTCTAATCGAGTCAATAACAGTTCCATTCTGGCCGATTAAGCATCCTGCCTCTCTGGCAGAGACAAGCACCCTGTAGGTGATAGGGTTGGAGGACAGTGAATGGTCATCTAATTGAGGTAACGCCGAGAGGGCAGTGTTGGGATCCTCCGGAGCCTCGAGATTAGATTCCATTTTTTTGCCGGGGCTAAGCAGACAACCAACGCTGTGATATGAAGTCTGCTGAGTAACAGTCAAACGTATTGGAAGCCCAATCTAAGTCAGAAGGATTTCAGAGTTCACAAAATGAAAAACTTGGTGCGGTTGCAACAGGTGGCGTGGCTGGCAAGTTGAACCGAATGTTGCTCCTAACGAAACAAGATTACGGCTATTGCAGGGTTACGTTGAGGTGTTGAGATAAAAAGTAACCGGCTCAGTTAAATACACACCAAATGTGTAGATATTTAATAGCGTAGAGCCTGCAAATTTCTGACTGAAGCAAACAAGTAAAAAATGTTAAAAATTTTTTGGATTTCGTCTACAGAGGGATAAAGCTGGCGAAAGTGATTGTTTGGTTCCACGCCACATGCAGGTGCGGACGAATACGTCATGAGTGGTTGCGTCGCAAATCCTCGAGGTCCTCACCGATAACGATTCTTCGGTGACTGCAAAGTTCGATACAGTAACTGGAAAAACTTTCCCAGTTGCTTTCCTGAAGGTGCCTCTGTTTTCAAGGGCAAAACCTTGAAATACGAAAATTGCGGCTCGGATAGGTAACTCTATGAATTATAGACGATGCAACGACCCCGTTGCGCACATACAGGAGGCATTGACAATAGAATAGAGCTCTTCTGGCCATGATTACCTGAGGCGCATGTCCCGAAATGTTAAATTAAGAGACAGTGAACATGCCGATATAACCCGATGATTAATTTTGGAAGCATTTTGTGATTGTCAACATGCGACTTTCAATTTTTTAATAAGGGGAAAGCTTAGGCTTCTAAAAAGTTAGTGAACGCACAGAAGTGCGCATGTAACATTTGCGGGGAGAAGGCTTGTCGATCATATCCCCTTCTGGCGATTCTACGTCTCGGACCCAAAAATAACAGAACGCCAAATGGTGTGATCGTCACCTACGACATATCCCGAAACTCGTTCACAACTCTCTTACCTAAGTCGAATTTGATTATTAATCTTCAAAAAGGCGATACCTCACCGTTGGTCATTCATTTTTTGATCATGAGCCTCTCGCTTCCCGCCTTGTAACAATCACTTGTTCCTTCGGCGAAAATGTGTTCATTGAAAATCACGAAAAGTGAAGCAGATCCTACCAAAAAAATTTTCTACACCACTAATCAAAGTCTAATCTCTGCAAGGTAGATAATAAAATATTTAAATATGCTAAGCAAGGTACTGGCTCATGGGTTGAGAATTGAACTTCTCTAGGTCGTTCTCCCCGTTTAAGACGTCTGCAAAAGAATAAAAATTAATGGTTGGGCCTTCGGTTTGATCAGTTGGTGGAGACAGAAGTCCCGTTTGTTCAGTGTCTGACTCGTTTGTTGCATTGTCGCTGAACGCTTCCATAAGGCTATGGCAGATCGAAGAACGAGATTTTGATCTTGTTCGGAGAGGAGGCCCTGGCCGATGGCCCGACTTCATGTTTGCCTTGGCTTGTCTCAACCGACATGCTGCATCGTCACAATCACAGGAAACAATTGTCACATCATCGTAGTGGATTGTGGGATCAGTTAAGATTTCAGCTGTAGAATCCAAGACAGGAGCAACGAAATCTTCTGTGCTATAGTACTTCGGTATCAGCATATGGGAGGTAGTGGACGCCGACAGCGTTATTGATGTGGACCTGCCAACTGAAGCTATCGAATTTTCAATTTTCGAATTTCTTCTGGATGTGGGTAGTGATTGCAATGGGCTTGTATTCAATGACCGTTCGAAAATGTTGTCGGGCAGTGTGGCTAATTCGCTGGCAGAATGGGATGCCCTTTTAGTTCTACCATATTGGGACATTCTTCTAGCTTCAATGTCAGACTTAGAGCTCGCCGACACGTCCTCCTCGGGAATAGTTGGTTGGCACATTCGGGAATTGTTTCACTGTGGATTGGAGGGTGAATGAATATCAGCACTTGAATATTCTAAATTATAATAATGATCTGTCGATTGAAGATTTGATCGAAAGACACGGATGGATCTCTTGCAAAAGGAAATTCGTGATTATATAGTGACAGGGATGGCTAGCTTCTCCAATGATGTAGTCACAGTCTCACGGATTAGGCAACCAGGCAAAAAGAAAAAATAACGGGTGGTCTGCCTGATCCAACGCAGCACGAGTTATTTCGAAAAATTTTAGAAGAATTTCCAAAATTGCTGACGTGTTGAAATAATGGAATGGTCAAGAGTATGGCTTAGGGGCGCATATCCGGGTTTTTATTTTTTCGAGCTCGAGCCACTTCAAATTTGCTGATGATCAACTGTAGAGAAGGTTTGGAAGGTTGTGTGACCGCTCTGCAGGTGAGGGCACTTCGAATGCGGGCTGCGGGTTTTACGCGCTGCATGGAATCCAGATTCTGGAAATTGTGTGATGATCTTTCCAGCCGCTCGCCTGGTTTACAATAGCACCAGGGCTCCATCGCCCTCAGATACTTTGGTAATTTTTGCAGGCAGCTCAACAACTAAGACCCAGCCCACGACAGTACCTGGTTACGGGCAATTTGTGTTAAATAATCATTTTCGTGAAAGGTAACTCCAGTATTCCATTGCATAGAATAATCACTGCGCGGTCAACAGGCGGATTTATATGCAGCCGGCAAACTCCATTTGGGTGCACCCTATCAGTCACGAAGAATTGCGGACATTGTAGCGTGACTATGCTGCAGCGTATTTCTTGGAATATGTTGACCCCACCAAGCGTTGCACCGGTTTCAGGGGTGTGACAAAATTTTGCTCAAATCCGACCCCATTCTGCACACCATTCTGTAATTCCTTACGAGCCCTTGTCTGGTGGCATTATAGTAAAACCTTAAGAACTCTATTGATAGACATGGCTCTTTGATAAAATTTTTTATCGTTCTACTCGCCCTTGTAGAGAACTTAGTGAATGAAGTGATTTTTCAACTTAACGTCTTTACCACTCAATTGAAGCTGTGGCGGTATTATTGATGAGGGTGGCTTAATCGAGAAGAAAAAGAATCGACTTTGTCGTCATCTGAGTGATACCTCAAAACGCTTGCTGTACATCAACATATGTGGTAAAAATTACTTCTTACTTTTTCGGATAAGGGCAATTAAGCGAGTTATTTCATGATGCGGGTTTTGAGAAGATAATTTTGTGGAAGAGGTTTACTAGTTAATACTAGTTTCGATCATACCACAATTAATTTTTCTGAGAAGTCCAACTGTTATGCTTATTTATATTCGACAATACTCTGAATTCATTACCAACAGTAGAAGCCTTGAAATATACCAGCAAGTAGCTTATCTTTTCCGAAATCACAGGTGTAGCAAGCCCTGTAGATTATCAACACCTACAAATCATCATCGGTCTTAATGTATGACCAAGTGAAATTTAGCCGCCGAGACAAACGAGTATTTTAGCCAATCTTTTATATTGAATTAGATTCTAGAAATTCACATTTTTCACATTTTCAAAGTCACTTGATTCGGTATAAGCCGCATTTTCATAGGCAAACTCTCCTATCGCCTTAGAAGCATAGGAAAGCATCGTAACGCGACGGGAAAAGATGACGATTTTCCCAAAAAAGAAAGCTGCGGATTTGTGACAATTTTCCTATGAAATTTGAGAATGGATCCAGAGTCAAGGCACACTTACGTCTTTGTATTTTAGAAGCTTGGCACATGTGGCTATTGACATCTTTCGCCTCAATTCCATACGCACGCGTGGCTTAAATTTAAACAATTGAGAGAAT
Source organism: [Candida] citri (assembly GCA_030571295.1). NCBI lineage: Eukaryota > Fungi > Ascomycota > Pichiomycetes > Serinales > Metschnikowiaceae > [Candida] citri. Next base: position 213,779 of record JAJLXN010000007.1, on the reverse strand, counting down.
GTTGATTTTATATGACATGTGGGTCATTCTGGCATGGCACCGGTATGCTGGGGAAGGTTGCTCATCCGGCTCATATACGCATTTATGCGGAGACAAGCGCTCAGTACTGACGGCTTGCCATGTAGACTGCACAATACTAGTCTGAGAGAATACTTCAGTGTTTAAACAAGGTTTGAAACCGATTTTTCAAGAGAACTCAATCTTCCATCATCGAAACATGATTGTGGACCTTGACACGCTGTTCCAAAATGTTACAATTTTGGATAGAGCTGCCTTATACGCGCCCCATTTGCTCTATTCGTCCACGAGTATGCCCCATCTAATCACGTTTGGAATCATGATTACCGTTGCAACAACACTTGTGTGCGTCGGATCGTTTTCCACAGTTAGCCAGCCCAAACTGGCTTCCGACCCAATTTATGATAGACATAGTTCCCTCTGGGATCCGACAGACAGGGATGGTAGCTCTTTGTACATTTCGCTGGTTGATGAGGCACTCAACTTGAACGCAGACTTAATTGACGTCAAGTATGCATTGTCGCTCCCAGTGATGGCGGCAGGTGCCTTATTTGGACTTGACTATTTGCTTCGGCTGCTCGACATCCAGAAGCTCACCTTGCTCAACTACTACGTTACTTTGGCCGTGGTGCCTTCGACGTGCATTGTCTTAGTTTACGGTCTCAATGTAGTGGCAAGAAACTTGGCTTACACATTGGGCCTCAAAAACAATCTGGGATATTTCTTTACAAGGTATAAATTGACGTTATCACAAGACGAGAAATTGCCATTGGGAGTCATTGAGCAGTTCGATTTGGAGAAAATGAAAATGTCCAAATCCGAGTTGAAGGAATTCGAAGAGTGGATGCATGAAAATAACAACATCAAACTCATCAAGCCGCATAAAATCGAGGCGAAAAAGCAAAAGCTCCTGATTGTGTGGGACATCAAAACTTTCATTGTTTTGCCATTTGCAGTGGCCTTACTGGCACTCTTTTACTACCACAACCCTGCTCTCAGGGAGAACTACAATGTGAAAAAGATCAACTGGATTGTCAACAACTTGGTTGCGTCGATGTTTGCCATATCGGGAAGCTCTCTCATGAAGGTTGGCACTTTCAAGGTGGGTGCCTTGATGTTGATCGCTCTTTTTCTTTACGACATTTACTTTGTTTTTGGTTCCACACTCATGGTTTCTGTTGCAAGCAACTTGGAGTTACCGGTAAAGATCAAGATTCCGGCGGCCCCACACCAGATCTTAAGCTACACAGAGATAACTAACAAAACCGTTGGGGAATTACAGGGCCCTGCTTCAATTCTTGGACTTGGAGATATTGTGATTCCCGCATCCGTCATTTCACTCTGTCTCCGATTTGACTATCATCAATTTTATGTCAAGAACAATTTGCCTTTCCATAGGCTCAGATCCATTGGCACTCCGAAGTATTTCGTATCCGCTGTGATTTCCTATGTTCTTGCACTTATCGTCACAGTAGGGGCAAATTTCTATTCAGGCCACGGCCAACCGGCTCTTTTATACATCGTGCCAAGTTTGTTAGCGGCTATTTCGGGTTGCGCCTTTTGGAACAATGAATGGCTGCAGTTATTGCAGTACACTGAAGAAAGCGAGCCATACCCTAATACGGACAACGAAGACAAAGAAGGTACAAATGCCATCCAACTGCAACCCGAACAAGAGCAAATCATTCAAACTGAGTCCATGCAAGTTGTCGTCAGCGAGGTTATCTATGAGTTTGAGGAATCAGGAGACGAATCGGACGACACATACATAATTGAGGAGGATACTGAGGAAGATGAGGAAGTGTACGATGACGAAGACTTGAGCAACGAGATCAACTTTTTGCTACAAGATCAGGATGAGAATTAATAGCTTGATGGATTCTCCCACCCTCTGTGACCCGGGCTATCAGCCAGAGGAAATGTGTCAAAATGAACAAATTTGTTACAACCGGCATATAAGGCGCACCGAAACATTCCTTAATCGCTGTTCGAAAGGAATTTGAGGGCTCTTATCTCAGTCATCTACAAAATTCTGCACCGCTCCTGTGGCTTTGACGAATGCGGCACTCCCCGAATTTCGGATCTCAACATACCCCACAACGTGAAGAGGTGGATAAAACAACCAAGAAAGGCAGCCGGTGTCAGCTGCCCAGGAATCTCCACAAAATTAAAACCGAAAAATTGCGGGGCCAAACTACGAGAGAAGCCTCAAAATGTATGCCCCACTCAACACGCTTACTTCCGAGACGAGAAATAGAAAATATAATATATCGAAATGCAAAGAATGCAAAACTTATCAGTGAGAAAAATCTCCACAGTAACTCCTCATCAAGCGAAAAGAGAAATTGACCGTGATCCCCAAACACGGCAAGGTGCCGCATAAGCGGTGACCCTCTTAATCATTTTTTGTTATCTTCAAAAAAGAAAATTTGGCATTTTCGCGATGCGGAGTCGGGGTTGCTATTCTATTGGCGAAAAAGCACCTATTCTGGGTGCGGTACCAGTGCGACAAATACCCCTATACGGAGTGCCGCCACGCCATTTCTGGAGCGCATCTGGAAAAAAAAAGGCCGCTTACCGAATAAAAGGTGCAGGGTATGCTGGAGAAATTGGGGCCACATTTTTGGGGTTAATATATCTTGCTTTTCCTATTAATTTGGTTAAAACTCCTTTTTCATTTCCAACCTGTTTGCCTCAATATGTATAAATCAAGCAAGCGTATAAAGCTAGAAAAGGAGATCTTTTCGAAGTCCATCAAAGATATCGAACGAATGTTCAATTTATCATATCAGGAGAACGATATTGAAGAAGAAGAGGAGAAAACACACAAGCCTTCCTCCAATAATTCGTCCGCCCAACTTAGCAAGCTGGATCACCCGACACGGTTATCGCTCCACAACACAAGATTCAACTATGATTGTGTCAACTTGGAGTTGATCCAATCGGACACGCAAAGTGATTACGGAACTCGGGGTCCTAGTGCACCACCAGTTCTACCATCATCGACACTCATTCCGGGAAGAATTCCCCAAGTCTCTACTGAGAGCCTCCCCCGTACTGTCCTTCTAGATTTGAACGACGACGAGGACGTGGAAGATTACAAATTCGAGCTGGACTTGAAGCTGTATTTGCCTAAGCTTAACTTGGAGCATGATTTAAAAATGATCGACCAAATGTTTATGCGTCCGTTCCACTTTACATAACCTACTTGCATTGATACCATTTCGAATTTGAGACATTGTAGCATAACTCACATGGTAGCAAATTTTACATTGTAGCAAAACTTTCATTCTTGGTAAAGGACAGTGAAAATTTCGGGTAGCCCCACCAACCCCATTTTTTGCGCCGTTTTCCAGATAAGCTTTTGAATTTTGCTCGATTGGTTGTTGTCATCATTGCATGTCCACGCTGTGGGCCTCCACAATGTTAGTTGCCCGGATCGCACAGTCACCCTCACGTGAGCAATAATTATTTGTAGATAAGAGACATTATTAGCAACGAAGAGGGGACAGCACTCACAACCCAAAACAAACCTTGGTAGTACTGTAGACAATAGCAGATATGTTTTACCATAATATTGAATTTTACTTTATTGTTTGACCTCTTGACGATCTCACACAATTTTTTGTCTCACCACTAATCGAGATGGCTGGGGTGTTGTTTGATACACTGCTCCTTTAGATTGTGCGGAGTAAAAGGTTCAGTCATCAGTGTGACGATTTGCGCGCGCAGGGCTCATGAGCCTCCAGCAAAAATTAACCCAGATTCTGTCCTAATAAGCGATGCGTGACTTACCTAGCTTGGACGAATGGACCCTGTAGGAGGTTTTGCTGATAACACAGTGTGGCTGACCTGCAGGCAAACCCTTCACAATTATTGGTGACTATTCTCGATCTGCTCACTCCTGATAAGTCCGCCTTCTCTTACCTTTGAGGGCCTGGGCAACTTAGCGGAGAAACACCCAAAAAAATTTCACCCAGTCTGCGACAAACCCCAAAATTTCATCGACTTGTTTTCAGCTGAAACTTTTCCGTGTTAGCCGGTTTCAACCTTGTGATGTTAATATTTACATTCTCGGTGACATCTGAGATCGTGCTTTATTGCGGTGTATTGTTATCGAAACTCCACATCGGCCCTTTGCGCTTAGCAATTAGAATTCTCTGATAACGTGGCTCAATTTGCATTCTTGTTTTGGAGATAGCTGGTGCAGGACTCGTGGTACGAAAAATTACTGATAGCCCGATGCGACTTGAGCAATAGCTTATTGACACACATTCCATTTGGTCCATTTGCGAGACATTTAGACATTTTTCTTTTTTTACTCAACTGTTCGTCTTCGCCTAACTCAACCAAGCCTAGTAGCACTAATGTCCAACACCCGTACACCAGAACCACCAGTGGCCTGGTGTACGGATCTCTCCAGATAATTTTTTCGAGCGTTCAACAACGCCATACAAACCGATCACCTATCGCCTCCAAACTCACAATATGGTTTTAGCTGATCTTGGGTCGAGATTGCGTAATGCGCTCGGTTCAGTGGAGTCTGGGTCTGAGGCTGAAATTCAGTCCATGATCAAAGATATTTGTTCTGCATTGCTAGAAAGTGACGTTAACGTCAAATTGGTCGCCAGATTAAGAGATAACATCAGACAAAAGATCGCTGGAGAGATTAAAAATGATTCAGAATCATCCGCAAACAAGCGTAAGAAGTTACAAAAGATCGTGTTCGATGAATTGTGTGGATTAGTGGACTCTCATGAAGAGCCACCAAAGCCAAAGAAGTTGAGCCAGGCTGGCAAGTCTGTTAGCAAAAACGGTAAGAAGACAAAGAAACTCGCAGCCGAATCCCACGTCATAATGTTTGTTGGTTTGCAAGGTGCGGGTAAGACAACTTCTTGTACTAAGTTGGCTGTCTACTATAAGAAGAGAGGCTTCAAGGTTGGTTTGGTTTGTGCGGATACTTTCAGAGCAGGTGCCTTTGATCAGTTGAAGCAAAACGCCATTAAGTCTTCTATTCCTTTCTATGGTTCTTACTTGGAAACCGATCCTGTTAAAGTGGCCTACGAGGGTGTGAAGAAGTTCAAGGAGGACAAGTTCGATATCATCATTGTTGATACTTCTGGTCGTCATAAGCAAGAACAATCACTTTTCAACGAAATGATTCAAATCAGTGAGGCTGTTCAACCATCTCAAACCATTATGGTCATGGATGCTTCCATCGGTCAAGCTGCTGAGGGTCAAGCTAAAGCTTTCAAAGAGAGTTCCAACTTCGGTTCGATCATTTTGACAAAAATGGATGGTCATGCCAAGGGTGGTGGTGCCATTTCTGCCGTTGCAGCTACCAAGACCCCAATTGTTTTCATCGGTACCGGTGAGCACGTTGGAGATTTTGAAGTCTTCAAACCTTCCACATTTATCTCCAAGATGTTGGGTATTGGAGACATCCAATCGTTGATCGAGCATGTTCAGCTGTTGAACCTTCAAGATGATGAAAGCCATATGAAGACAATGGAGAACATCAAGGAAGGTAAATTCTCATTGAGAGACTTCCAAACTCAAATGAACAACTTCTTGAAAATGGGACCATTGACTAATATCGCATCTATGATTCCAGGAATGTCGAACATCATCGGTCAGATCGGTGAGGAAGAGACCAGTAAAAAGATCAAGAACATGATCTTCATCATGGATTCTATGACCTCGAAGGAACTCGACAGTGATGGACGTATTTTTACTCAAGAGCCAGAGAGAATAATAAGAGTTGCTCGTGGTGCCGGATGTGCAGCCGTTGAAGTCGAGATGGTCTTACAGCAACAAAGAATGATGTCTACAATGGCAGGAGCTGCTAAGAACATGAACGCTGGTGGAATGCCTGGAGCAGCTGGAGGTAACAACATGCAAAGAATGATGCAACAAGCACAATCTAATCCAAACTTCATGCAACAAGCCATGAGCATGCTTGGAGGTGGTGGTGCCGGTGGTGGAATGCCAGACATGTCGGCCATGATGAACAACCCACAAATGATGCAACAAGCACAACAAATGATGAGACAGAATCCTAATTTGATGCAACAAGCTCAACAGATGATGCAAAACCCAGGAATGATGCAAAAGATGATGCAACAATTCGGTGGTATGGGTGGTATGGGAGGTATGTAAGAGAGCTTCGAGGCGTGTAAAGATTACGTACTGTTCTATGGTTAGGTAGAACAATTAATGATGAAATCCCCTATGTTCGTATGCAAGCTCGTAAATCCGAGGTTAATTGTTGAACTAAGGCGTCAACAACGTCTAGAGCCATCAGTACTCGTACTTACACATGTCTATCCAAAATCCGTTGGCCTATCTTCGTAAGGTTTTACGGCTAATGCACTATAAGCGTTGTTGCGGGAAGTAGTCCGATGAGGAGTTCTAGAAATGTGTCTTTGGATCGGACAAAAACGTCAATGACCAAAAAATAGTACTAATTCGAACCAGAATCTCACCCGGATTTTGACAGGATCATCCCCGCAGCTAACAATAATCACCATCATTCCATAGAGGGAACAATATAATTTGCAACATAAGCTTCTTAGATGCATAGAACGAAAAGCCCCCCGCCGAAATAACCTGATCGGGACACGCCCCATGTGAGTTTCTAAATTTTGCGGCTCGGATCAAACTGTGCGCGCAGTTCCTGACCGAATGCAACTCCACCCGTCAAACGAAGAGGGAATCAGGCCAGAAAGCCAGAACACCACACACATTCGAGGAGCCACATAACGCAAAAAAATAGTGTAGAGCAAACTTTAAAGAAGCCGTTCCATTGTAAAAAAACCCCTCTTGACATTCCAAATCCTACGAGCTTTCCTTCCTGTTGTTATCGTGATCTACTACCAGGTAAGTCCCGGTCAGGTGAGTGACCATCTGCAGTCTACAATCTCCTGCCCCACGATCTTTTTAGTGACCAAAAGTTCCTGCCATCAGGTTTTTTTTTTTTTTTTGATAATCAAATTTGTCTACGTGCTACTGTTTTCCATCAAAACACTCCTTTGTATTTCGCAACTTGCTTCCCCGCTTCGCTAGCCAACGCTCTGTGCCTAGCCCAACTAACCCACCGGTTACCAAAAGTTGTATAGACCCAAGGAAAATCCACCATATAGGACCGGAATTGTCCGATGACGGAAGACAAGTGTGCCCATCTCGATTGGGATAAGATCCATGATTTCGTCGTGGAGAAAAGTAATACGTTCTTGCAGGGAATTGGAAAAGTCGATGTGGACTGGTTCCTAAGAGACTCCAATGTGACAGTGGAGCCCAAAAATGGGTCGCTGATGCAGAATTCCGAGTCGGTTTGCTCGACCAAAAGTGAACTTAGTGAATTGAAGAAACTGACTCTGAATTCGTCCCTCTCGACTCCTCCATCGTCACAGCTCCCAGTGTCCAACTCAAACGAGAACAGCATTAACAAATCCAAGCCAACCATTCTGCCGGTTTCAGAAGAACAAATCCAGTCGGACCTTTATCAAGATTATACTAGACGCTCAAGAACATCGTCATTCCTGAAAAGAAGAGGCAGCGTTTCCAGTATAGCGAGCAATGGAAGTGCCTCGAGCAATGCCAGCTCAAGCGGTGGGTTCTTTTCGAAGCTCAAGCATAAGTTTCTGAGATCAGACTCGGCGCCTTCATCTCCACAGGTCACTCTGCAACACACCACAGATGTTGTGCCGCCACTCCCCTCCACCAACCTGGGTAAGCTCAAGTCCGACTATACCATGGCTCCAGCAAAGAAGACCCTTTCCAATGACCTGCTTTCCAGACCTCCAACCAACGATTTGCCATCCATACCATCTCTTGGTGGAAGCTTAGGAAAACCTCCGCCTAAAGCCGATGAGACTCCCTCCAGGGGAACAGACGCTGAAGGTGAAGTCGACGATCCAAGACTCGAAGAGTTTGTCCGGTTTTACAAGCAATCAGACCGTAGATCGTCTGCTCTGGGCCGTCGCAGCTCAATTAAGTCAGACAGTGTGATGTTCCCAAATGGATGTATCTCCAATGCCGAAACTCACATCAAGCCCGGTGGAATAGATACGCCAGCACCTCAGGGTAAAATATCCTCATTATTCAGAAGAATGAGTACTACAACTGCTCCAGCAACTCAGGATTCCGAGAGAAGTCCTCTGAAAACATCGCTTGACCTGACCACTAGTCTGACTTCAGGTTTCCCTATTGAGTCTTTACCTCATTGTAAAGACCTCAAGCCTTTAAAAAGAGTTGCTTTCCACTCCCTGACATTTTTGATCGACCCTCCACAACAGATCCCATCGAGAACTCCCAGAAAAGGAAATGTGGAGATACTTCCATCTGGAGTGGTCAGAGTCAATCCACTTACAGAGGCAGATAAGTTAGCCATCGAGAAATCGCAAAGAGGTCTCGGAGGTGGATTGGTCGTAGGAGGTACAGGAGCATTGGGTTTAATCAAGAAAGAGGATAAAGATGATGATGACGAAGAGGAAGAAGACCCTGTTGCTGGAGAAGAGAGAAGCTCAACAGAAAGCACCTCAGATAGCCTTGGGGAGGAAGATGCAGCTATCGACAAGTATGCAAAGTCTTTGGCTATCGATAAGCCTATGGTTCATCAGGTGGCCAGACCTGGCTATACTCAGCCAGTTAAGAAGATGGCTCTTGATCTCATGTACACAAGATGTTGCCATTTAAGAGAAATTCTTCCAATCCCGGCGATTGCGAAGCAGATCCCACCTGGCTCAATGGCTCCATTACCCTTGTTGCAGTTAAGAAACCCAACTCCTACCATGATTGAGATCCAGACATTTGCCGATTTCATTAGAATTGCTCCAGTCATTTGCATTTCTTTGGATGGTGTCATGCTCTCCTACGAACAGTTCAAGATTCTTTTGAGTGCTATGAGTGCCAAGAAGCAACTCGAGAAATTGAGTTTGCGTAATACTCCTATCGATGCTGATGGTTGGTCGTTACTTTGTTGGTTCCTCTCGAGAAATACCGTTCTTAATAGATTGGATATTACCCAATGTCCTCCATTATCGGTGAACGTTCTCAAGAAAAAGAAGAAGAAGAAGACCGACAAGAAGGCGGAAGAGGAAACACTTGTCCGCATGACGTGTAATAAGGAGAATAGGTCTGATATGGATTGGTCTCTCTTCACGGCAACCATCATAGCTCGAGGTGGTATAGAGGAGTTGATCTTGACAGGATGTTGCATTAATGATCTCTCAATTTTCGAGAAATTGATCCAACAAGCCATGTGCTTGAGAACATTCAAGCTTGGTTTCGCATACAATCAACTTACTCCTCAACAATTGAAGATCATTGTCGACCACTGGATGCTTACAGACTTGAGTAGAGGTCTTGACCTCGGCTATAATGACTTCCTGTCTTCCGCTTACATGAAGATTTTTGCCCAGATAGAGAAGCGGCTCAAGTGGAAGGAGAATCGGTCTAAGAATAGGCTTGGATTCTTGAGTTTGAATGCAACAAATATGCGCTTCACAGACAATTTCAAAGAGGTTTTCGACTCCTTCATTGTCCATCTTCCTAACTTGAAGTACCTTGATATTTCAAATAATCCTAAGTTGTTTGGTAACTTCAAGCATGCCCCTCCTTCATCGTCGTCATCAAATTCCCCATCATTGTCGAAGTCTCCATCAGCATCAACCAGCTCTAGCAGGTTGACATCTCTTGAAGACACTCAAGTGCAATATAGCCAAGAGGATATCATTGGATATTTCTGCTCAAAATTGCCACTTTTCCCACTGTTGCTTAGATTGCATTTGGAAAATAATGGCCTTGGTCCATCATCCTTAATCAGCATTTTCGAAGTCCTTCCTTACTGCAAGAATTTGGCATATTTATCTGTGATTGGAAACCACGTCGATACATTTGCGGCAAACTCCTTAATTCAAGGTTTGGAGAACTCTAAGTCGCTTATCACTGTCGACGGTGACTATAATCAATTGCCAGAGTTGTTCAAGGAGAGAATCGGATTATACTCCATGCGTAATATGGAGCTGTTCATCAATAACAATGTGGGACGTCCAGGCCATGTACCTACTGAAATTGATGTTGCCAGCACCACAAGCTCGAACTCATCTGGTTCTAATGAGGTTTCAATCACTGAGAAGTTGAACAGCATCTTGTCGCGTAGGGCAGAGGAGAAGATTGACTTGAAATCACCTGAGGTTCTCGAGTTCATTGATCGTGTTCAAGTCGACCGGAAGAAGCTTAAGGCCACAATTGCTGACTTATACCATTTACAATGGAAGAATGAGTTGAGTATTGACGGAAAGGAGGCATTAATTAGACTTCTTTTCATCGACTCTTCATTGGAGAGAGGTTTGAAACTTCTTGACAGTTCATTGGTTGAGAATGATAGCTTCACATCGTCTGACATGATCAATATAAATCTTGCAGAAGATGAAAAGAGCAAGTTGAAATCACAGTCGCTCCAGAAAGTGCATGACACAGAAGCGATCCATGACGATTTCCTTTCGCCGGTCGGGACAGATTCGTTGCCTATTTCGAGAACACAATCTCTTACAAACTTGTCCAACTTGAACAAGCAAGAAGGTTCTGTTTTGAAATGGCTGCATATGCACCCTGCTGAAGATAGGGTATTTGAAGACTTCTCAGCATTTTCAGGAGAGGAAATCCGTAAGAAGTTGCTTGATGTCAACTTGGGTGAGCTTGACAATGTCGTCAATTTCCTCAGCAAGGCCAAAGACAATGGTATTAATTTGAAGAAGCTTTTCGTCACCGGTACATTGGATTCCTCGAACCATGATCAAATGTTAGAGGAGATCAGAAAGAGACTTGACGTTTTGCGTGAAGTGGTTCCTGTTAACGGAAAGGCCGAGCTGGAACATTTAGAGAAAAATGACCTTAATCTTGCTATCGAGAACACATTCGAAAGTTCAAAAGATAGCGATGAGCCTATTGTTGAGACGTACGACAAATTGCTCAAGAAGCTCAGAGCCGAGTCGCAAGTTCCAAGAAACCCCGATCAAGAGTAATCGATTCTTGAATTTACGCATGACATGAGATGACATTAGAGATAATCAATGGAAACCAACACATTTACACGAGAGATGCATTAATTCAATCACGAAAACGTCCCAGTTTTCGGTGATCAATATATTCAGACATTCCTACCATTCTTTAGCTGAAACGTAGTCTTCAGTGTGACCACGTTTTCTGGAGCTCATCTAGCGCCGAGTCGGTTAACCATCTTCCCTTTATTTACTAATTCCCTTTGTATTTACGGCTAGTATTCGTCGTCAGACTCAACAGCACGACTTCTTCTGCCTGGAGCATCATCATCACTGTATTCTTCTTCCTCGTTGGCACCGTCCTCGTCCTTGACATCGACTTCCTCAGCCAAATCCTCACATGCATCGATCCAGTCGGAATATATGTCAACTGGTTGTGACAAGGAATTGATGGCGGTCTGGAAATTCTGCCCGCAGATCTTACAGTGCAAGTCTCCAATGCTGTTTTTCTTGTCTAGTGTGCAGATGACTGACTTCTCGTGGTTGCAGAATAGACATCTGAAAGTCGTGTCCAACTTTTGTTTGATCTTTTTAACCGGCTTAGCGGCAGCTTTTCTTTTTCCCATGATGTGGAGCTACTGGTGTATAGTTTGAGTGAGTGCCCGACATAATAGGTGATGATCGTGCACAAGCTCATAAACGCGCTCATTGCCTGAGCATCAGCTGGGCCTTTTTCTTGAGTCTCATTTCCATCCTGAGCTTCTCGAAGGCCATGGTGGCTGCCTTTGTATTTTTATCGCTTGGAACGTCCATTGACAGTTTAGGAGACGAGTTGGCGCTTGGAGAATTCAGTCGGCTTTCTCCAGAGGTGTAGCCCAAACTGACTCGGAGACGCGAGTTATACTTCTTGTTGAGCTTGAGTCCATATTCGTAGAGCTTCAAATCGTTGTCACGATGCTCGTAGAGAGTGCAAGCGTCCTTGAAAACGTGGCTAAGAAAATCCGGAGTGGCGTTCATCTTGGCAGAGATCGGATAATGCAAAAGTAAAGACAATGCCTCTGAGAAGTCACATACAACGAGCTCAGTCTTAATGTGCACGAGAAGCACCGCAATCAAGAACATGACCAAGTCAGGAATGAGGTTCTGTTTCAGTCCCAGTGGCAGCTCAGTAGCAACTAACTTGTCCCAAAGCAGAGAGCAAACCTCGAGATTGTTTCCAAGCTCTCGCAATAAGAGAAGCCTCAATGGACGAATTATCCACAACTGTGACTCGAGCTTGAGCTTTGTTATGAGATTGTAATGAATCAACTGGTCTACCTTCATCAAGATCCCGTTGAACTTCTCAATGGACCCCATCAATGCCTTTTCGCTTTGATAGAACTCACTGATGACTCCACTAGTAACAAGGAACTTATTAAGGATCGTAAACAAGTCATGCTGAAGGTAGTGGGCATCGTATAAAGAGAGGATTCTCAAATCGTCTTGTGAGAACGTATTTGTGTTTGGAATCGTCACAGATTCCCCCGCCAAGTTCAAGTAGATAAGCCCCAAAATCTCATGAATACCCTGTTTATACCCAACTTGAGGATTACACTTTGACCAAATGTACAAAACGTTGATAAGCTTCTTCTTCGTCTCAAGAGCATTATCGTCTTCGTGGAAAATCTTCTCTCCTGGGAAGAGACGATGGATGTCGAGAGTAATCGACCGTAAGAGCTCACCATCGGACTCAGTAACTTCGTAAGCTGAATTTGGGGTGGGCGATCTGCTTGGTGATGCAAGAGGATCATTCAGAACATTCGAAACACGTACTAAACGTTGCACTTTAACTGATTTGGGCTTCTTCTCTTTCTCCACATAGAACTCACTATCAGTATCCAAGGTCCACCATGGAATGGCCATTTCTCTTGACTGTCGAAGCTTGTGGTACACGACACGAGACGTCTTGAGGCTGGACTCCCATGTCTGAATGTTCAATGACTCCGTAATAAGGCACGATTTCCAGAGAAGGAGTCTGGTGAAGTTGCTTCTTTTGGAGGAGTACTCGTTGGATAAAACGGCATTTTTAAAAGTTGAAAGACTCCCTTTATATTGCTCAAGCGTAAGGAGAACTTTCTGGATCGTTTCGTTTTCCTTGATCATCGTCAATGGTTCTGACGAGTTCAATTGGAGACCAAGGCGGCTACACAAGCTGGTGCTTACTATAGGATTTGCACATAGTGAATGGACCAGAGATTGGAGCTATGAGGCGGGAGGAGGGAGGGGAGCCATAGTTTCAAGACTGGCTACTTTTCTACTGGTATTTGGAATTTTGCAATTATTTAACATTTTTTGTATCAATTTTTCCTTTTTCTATTTTTTCTGAACGTTTTTGTTGCTTATTCATGACCTTTCTCTTGTGCTTAGCTTTGGGACTTTACGAGAAAGGCACATATTTTTGTGCGACCGGAATAACTAAATTTAGCTTGGTGAGATCGGAAAAAAATAAGAATTGACGGTGACTTTTATTTTTTTATATTTTCCCTTCCTCTTCTCATTCGCCTCGCTTAGTTCTACTTCAAAACTTGACTCATTACTCAAGGTCCCGCCTCGCGTGCCTACAACCGGAAGATCTCCATACATTGTTTCATGCATTTTTCATCGTTCTATGCATTTTCTATTGCAAGCTTGTTGTACCTCCAAGCGACACCTCCAATTGAAATCCGTCTCTGACTCCGTACGTGCTGGAGGAATTGAGTCTTTGCGAAACGAAGTATCCAGCATCTAAGCGGACCCACTTGTTGAAGTAGCGAAGACCAAGACCAGCACTGAGCACACCATCATCTTCCAAGACGTTGTCAGCAACACTACCAACAAAACTGGTTGCATAGAGTCTCAATGGGTTGGACTCAGTGTCTTTATGCACAAACAGAGGTATCTTAGAATAAAGAGTGGCTCCAGCTTTGTAGAATTGCAAACCACCTTGGTCGTTGACGCTGTTTCTGGCAAAACCCTTGAAGGAGTTGAATCCTCCCAAGTAGAAACGGTCGGCCAAGTGAACGCCAGTGGTGTTGGATGAGCTGGCGTAAATTGCACCTGCCTCCTTGAAAATATGCGCAGTGAAGGTGTTGTTGAAGAATGACTTGTACAAGTTAAGAGCACCAGACGTCTTCACAATGAATGCCAGGTTACTGTTTGCAGCTTCTTGTTCTTGATCAGAGCAAATCTCGTTGGAGAGAGTTGCGCTAACACCGTTGGTTGGGAAGCTTTGGGTGACTCCCAAGTGGGAGATATTAGAATAGGCCAATCTGGTCACGATCGAGGACTTCAAGAAATCACCACCAAACACTTTTATGGAGTCTGGGGCAGCATCATCTATGTCGTAAATTGTTCTTTTTGTCAATGCCAATCCATTGAAAACGGATAAGGTTTTTGCCAGGTTCAAGTATGACACTCCAATGACTCCTCCAGTAGCTTTACTGGAGTTTTGCTGCCACACTTGATTACTGTCGTGGGAGTTGTACAAATCAAGAATGAACTTGAATGCTGGGTTTCTCAAGTTGGACACAACTCTCATGGTTGAGACAAGATGCTCAGATGGCTTATAAGGTCTGTAGTTGACACCAATGTTAACCAATTCAGCATTGTGGTTGAAGTTGTTGTTGACGTAACCCAAGTCAACCACCAAGTTGTCTTCGGTATTGAATCCTAAGGAGGCCTCTCCAGAGCTTATTTCAGCCAGCTCGAGGTCAAAAATGACCTTAGTAGCAATAGGCTTTTCTTTAGAGAAGATCTCAGGATTCGATGCCTTGTGAGTGTAGTCCACATGGAAAGAAGGAGAGATTTTTTTGAATATATGTGTCTTTTGCAAGTTATCGTAACTTTGCTCGGTGCTCTCCATCAATTGACCAAATGAATAGTCAGTTTTCTCCATCAATGGAGTCAAGAGCTTAGCAAAGAATTCTTTGGTGAAGTTGTCTCCACCATTGACCTCAACGCGTGTGAGATGGACAGGCCTTGTTTGGGTATTGTCCAAAGCACCTTGCTTAAACACCTCAGCTTGGAAGCCTGACGTTGAAACTACCATTGCTTGGTGGTGGAGTGTAGTATGGAAGTGTGCCTTTGATTGGTTCTGGGGTCGTGTAGGACACTACCTGGGGAATTGCAGTAGACCCTTCAGAGAAGGTTTAGAAAGAAGGGAAGAGAAGGTGAAAATGTTCTTTAGACGGTTAATTTTGGAGATAACATATTATTGTATTTTGATAAATTCTTTTGAGTCTTATGGCTAGTTTGTGGTGATTTACCATGGTATCTTTGTAGGTGCGACTCAATTTAATCTATACTTCTGAAATTCAGATACTCATGATCAGAGATCGTAACAGAAATGAGCAAAAAAAAAAAACAAAAACAAGGCAGGTGTTTTAGTTTATCAACAACTCATATTTTGCGAGATTCCCCTTTCCTTTTCTATCAAGACATTACCGCATCGTTCTTTCTTTTCGTGTATACTTCTATGATGTACGTGATCTATTGATCACAATGGTTTCTATACATGCTCTCACCTTAGATCTTCTCAACAGTGGCACCATCGTAAGCCAAGTCCAAAAGCTTCCACTGACAAACAACGTTGTGCTTCTTGAAAATGCCAATGACAGTGTCTGCAATCTCCTCAAAGTTCTCAGTAGCCAAACACAAGATGGTTGGTCCGGCTCCAGACAAACAGATACCACACAAGCCTGGGTTAGACTCTGGAGTGAGATCGTTCAAGACTTGTTGCAATCCTGGGATAAGTTGTGCTCTATATGGCTGGTGGATCTTATCACGCATAGACTCGTAGATCAACTTGTGGTTTGGCTTCTCAAGAGTCAATGCAGTGGTCAACACAGCCAATCTTTGTAAGTTGAAAACAATGTCTTCCTTGTTGTATGAGGTTGGAAGGACAGCACGGGCGTCGTCAGTCTTGACTTCGAATTGTGGTATTATAGCCACGCAACGAATTTGACGGTTCCAGTTGTACTTCAAGTATTGACCAATGGCGTTTGGAGGTGGTCTTCTCTCGACAGCCTCAGCTGGAGTAGACTCCTTTGGCAAGATGTTTTCAAGTGGAACGCTCTTGGCCTCGGTCTCCTCAGCAGACAACTCATTCAAGTATGATCCAACAAATCCACCCAACATAGCAGCAGCGATGTTGTCTGGGTGTCTCTCTATTAGCAAAGCATAGTCAAGCATTCTTTCCTTCGACAAGCCAAGCTGTCCGATCTCGTTACCCAACATGATACCACCAACAATAGCAGCACCAGAGGATCCCAAACCTCTACCGAGTGGGATTGGGTTCTTGACGTGGATTTGGGTACCCAAAGGGAAGTTCTCGATGCCGTTGCATCTCAATATGTACAAGGCGGTCTGAGTGACCAAGTTCTTTTCACTTTGCAAAGGCACACCCTCGGCACCGTCTCCCTCGTATGTCAATTTAGCGTTGTGTTTGTCGCTAGAGGTGTCCACTTTTGGGTCCACGGTAACCTCCATCTCGAGGAAGAGGTTCAAACCGATACCCAAAACATCGAAACCAGGACCGATGTTGGCACTTGATGCCGGAACTTTGAGCTTGAAAGAAGCCATGACGGTGTATCTGGTAGAATAAATAGGTTTTTCTGATGATTTTTCTTAGCGCCTGGGCCTTGAGTCATAGATACACCCGTACACCAGGGGTATCAGTTGAGGAAAATTGTTAGGCGTTTTATAGAGGAAGTACTTTGAGGTTACTGAGGGATGAGATGAGAACGATATACTGAAATTTATGGTGAAATGAACGTATTATGATTTCACAGAGAAGAATCCATTCTTGAAAATATTGAATATTTCAATTACACACATGAATCTAACGTAAATTGAGCCTGCTGTAGAAAACTCAGATCAGTCAAAGAACTACGTGGCCAAATGTTTCAGCTTTCAATCCGATAGCTCCTTTGGGACTGATGAGGAGGTCTCAAATGGTAACATAGGCAACCGCAGTACATGTATGCTTTCCTCGAGTTTCATAATTGTGTCCAATTTAGGTACGTTAAAGGTTATCGGAACATCATTGAGGCCTAGAATCCAAAAAATATTCTAGGATGCATTTCATTCACGTTCTTCTCTTCTCGCGAGTCTTAGGCTAGATTTGATAGACCTTTGCTGCTTAAATGTAGTGATTTGGCAGGCTTTTTGCTTAGTAAACATTAAGGTGGTATTAAGTTGTTTTTTCCCTGATCTGAACAGTTTTTTTTTTTTTTTTCCATGTATTGGGGATTTCGTTGAAAGTTCATCAATGGCTGCAAAATATCTCGTGGCAGTTCGCACTCATAAATCTCGCCTGGAACAATTTGAAGCTTTAAGTGCCTTCAAGAAAAGCCGATGTCAACAAGAATTTTTTATATAAAAAAGGTAGCAGCGCTTTGAAAATTAACACTCGTCAAATTAGTCATTGACTGATTCAGATTTAATCTAAAGGAGGCTAATTTCAAGGGCGTTTTTTGGGGACTGCAGTGGTGAGTCAAGCGCATCTTTAATTAGCTAAGTCCTTCAAGTTCATCCCATACCATTGAGCCGGATGCTTTATTAGTAGCAATGGTGAATTGCCGATCTTCCTCAACTTGTTTCCTCTCACGATCCTCTTGCGTTGTAGGGAGAATTTGGAGAGCAAGGAAAAGATGAGTGTTCTGACCCGTAATCGCTATTCTCTGGTGACTAAGTTAATTGGTATCTAATCCAGAAAAAACTGCGGAAACTCTAGATGGCAACTTAACACCTCGCCAGTGATGTCTCCTTCTAAAGTCAAAGGTCTCATGGCAGAGACGGAAGAGTGAAGAAAAAAACAGAGAAGAAATGATCTCATATCTGGGAAAGTGGAAGGTCCCAAATATTCAAGTGTCAAAATTAGATTCCACGTAAAACATGCAAATGTCAGTTTAGCCTTTTTAAATGCGTTTCATTGCATCAAGAGGTTGCATTGCATTGAGGTTTCATCGCATTGCGAAGTTATTGTATTTCACGTATCTTGACGTGCATTTACGGGAAGACGCCTCAATATATAGGGGAAAGGGGAAAAACGAATACGTATCGCTTGTTCCTAAACTGCTGGAATTTCCTTTCCGATGGGACTCGCGGTCGTATTGGAGCTTCATGCTAAATATAGCACTTATTGTGGAATACTGAGGGATGCGCTTGGAAGTTGCGAAATTGAACATATCTCGAGATGGCCTCAGGAGTACCACATCGAGATATCGACTGGAGATTTTGGTACTGAAGTCCAACAAGTAAAACTTTTACCGGATTGCTTCATTAAAGAAGAATTCACTCTAAGTTCCAGTTTGTGTTCACTGATCTATTTATATTCGTAATTTGAAGGCTCTGGTTCGACAATCTAAGCGTCAACCTCCATAGATTATTGGCTTTTCACCAGGAGAAGAAAGTCATGTTATCAAAGCCTCAAGCAATACTTCTTAAGGCTTGGAAATAGAATTTTAAGAATTGGTTTTCGGCTCTAGTTTTTTGTGAGATCTAATGCCCTCCTTCTTGGATTTCTTGGGCTTCTTGACTTTGAAATTGGAATGTTAAAAGTTACTAGACTGTGTGTTGCCAGTGACCTTTTGAGTCTTGTCAAGAGAAACTTTAGAGCAAGAAAGTTTGGGAGCCTCTTAAATTTTGAACTCATCGAGTCCATTAGTCTTCTCGGCCTTTTCCTTTGGAAGTTTCGAAGTGGCTGCGAAAGGTTCTTGTTCGTCTTCTGAGTCTGAGCAAAATTTGGTCAGCATTGTTGCTTGGATTGGGTATTCTGGGGTTAAAGCTTTGGTAATTGTTTTTGATTTTTTTCTTGGAGCAGATTTTCCCCTGCTTTACTGGGACCAAGGTTTAGTCCTAAGTGTTTGCACACTTGGGCGCAACATCAGCCTCAGGTGAGGCTAATTATGTGTATCCACCTCGACAAACGCAGATGCAGCTCACAGGGTATGGCTCTATGGCCTACATTATTGGTCAAGGGTAATTTGAGAGGGGAAATAAAAATTTATATAGGGATTTAACGTTGAAAATGATTGCGAATACCGAAAAATACATTATTATATGATTAAACTTGAGATCCGGTACAGTTCCCAAATGATATCAATAAATGCAAAGATGAGACGCGGTTGATATCAAATGAGTACCCGAATCTGGGTCAATAAGCTAAGCGAATGACAACTTTAAGCCAAGGCAATTCGTAGTCGTCACCAATATAACATCTCTACAAATCATTCCCAAAACGACGGTCTATATTTGTTAGCGATTATGGATTATTTAAACTGTAAGACAATTGTCTTAGATCACACAGGTCTCTCTCTTCTCCCAAACAACCTCAGCTGGAGCCTCTGGCAAAGTAACCATAGATTGGTAGTCAACGTTAGGAAGCTCGTGGCCCTTAGCGTAGTGCCACTTGATGTTGTAAACGTAGGTAGCCAAAATGGTTCCCAATTGGACGTAAGCAAATTGCTCACCAATACAACGGTGTCTTCCACCACCGAATGGCAAGTATGGAGAAGAAACACCCTTGGTGACCTTACCGAAACCGTAATCAACACCCTCATCCTTGTCAGTTGGAGCAACCTCAACCTCGTCCCATCTGTGTGGGTCGAACTCAGAAGCACTTGGGAACCACTTCTCAGAAGTGTGAGCGTAACCTGGAGAAACCAAAACGTAGTGGCCCTTTGGAACAACGTACTGAGAGTTTGGAACAACCAAGTTTCTCATGACCTTTCTGAAAATAGAGTGCAATGGCATGTGGAGACGCAAAGTTTCCTTGATAGTGTTGTTAACAAGTGGCATCTCCAGCAAGTCCTCGTAAGCCAAGTCGGTGATCTTACCACCCTTCTTAGCCAAAACAGAAAGAACCTCCTTGTACAATTCCTCTTGAACCTCAGGCTTGTCAGCCAAATGCAACATAAACCAAGCAGAAGTGGCAGCAGAAGTGTGTTGACCACCCATCAAGACACCAATCAACAAGTTGGCAATCTCTTGGTCAGTCATCTTCACACCATCCTTGTAAGTAGAGTTAGTCATAAGAGAGTCAATCAAGTCTCTGTCTGGAACAATGTCACCGGTTCTTCTTCTGTCGTTAATCAAAGACATGTAGGTCAGGGAAATCTTCTTTTGAGCGTCATCTCTACGCTTGTAAGATGGCAAAGGCAAGTGAGGGAAAACAAAGTTCATTGGAGTGAAACCCTTGTCCAAGTCAGAGTACAACTGAGCGAACGAAGTGTCGAATCTAGCTCTCATATCGTCACCCATCAAGGACTTAGAAGCGGTCAAAATGGTCATTTCAGGTTGAGTCTTCATAACGTTAGCAACACCGTTATTACGCTCAGTCATAGAATAGTCAGAACAGGTCTTGAAGTAGTCCAACATCTCCTCTTGGATTCTTGGAACGTATTTTTGGAATTGTTCCTTGGTCAAGGCAGTCTTAGCGAATTTCTTTTGTTCCATCAAACGGTGGTTAGGACAGTCGTAAATGACACCCTTTCCGAAAACTGGAGTAGTCAAGTGGGAGTAAGCAGCCTCGGCAGAAACATCAGCAAGCTTGGAGTTGAAAACAAACTCGTGTCCCTTTGGACCCAAGTACACGGTCATCACTCTTCCCAACAACATAAAGGCAAACACGTCACCGTACTTCTTGTGACAAGCCTCGAAGAACTCGTATGGTTGCATACCGTATGGAACAGCAGAACCGAACCATGGGATCCAGTGGAACACAAGTGGAGCTCTATCCTTTCTAAGCGAATAGAGGAACTGCCATACTAGGTTATACACGATGGGAGCGATGATGAAAAGAGCCACCTTGGAGAGGAGGCCAAGCAGCAAAAACTGCTCGTACAAAGTACCAACGAACTCTGACAATGCCATGATACCTAATTGAAAAACACCAAGAGTTGCCCTGAAAAGTTTCGGGCGGATATTCGAGACTATATACTTTTTATCCGCTATACGATGGTGTACGGGTGTGGATTGATATGCTTATAGAAAAACGTCAGTTGGTCGATAGAGCGTGTGGCACACGTGACACATGGTCCCAGTTTGGGAGTGATGGAGGAATCGTGGAGATATCGGAGATGAAAGATATGTAAAAAATTGTGGAATTCGAGAAATTTTGGCTCATTTAATTTTAATAATTTTTATAGAATTATACCCTAGGTTTGGCTCGTGTTTCTGAGCTATCGACTGCTAATTTCGATGAGCGTCAGCATAGTGAACGCGCATACGACTGGCTAAATAACTCAGGCCATAAAGAGGCATGATAAACCGTTAGAGACGGTGCCAGCCGCAAATTCTTCCGTGATAAGGATATTCAAAGTAATAGGACATTTTATACATTCTCTTAATTGAATATTAACAATTTCTTCTTTGCTTATTTTTCCAAATTTACCCAGATCTACGACTCTTCCTGATTAACTATGGAAATCACAGTGGAAACTCCGAAGATGTACGGGTGAAACAGCCTATCAGGCCAGAAACTGATGGCTTTGAAATGGGATGATCTGATAAAAAACAAACAAATTTTAAACGAGAAGTGGTCTAGCGGAATAAGCGAAATAAAACTGTATAATAACTCATAATACGACTACATTTGTCAAACCAAAATCGTCAATTCATAACAAACTCTCCGCGGCACCTTCATGTTGATGGATTGGCATTAGTGTATAAATAATCAGTATGGATAACAATCCAAGATCCAGGCCATCATAGAAAGGCACAACGTTCTCCTAGACGACCCTCATAATTTTAATTTCCACAACACCAGTGGCGTAACACACCACTTTTTATCACCAATTGTAATTGCATTCGCTTAATGCAATGCACTCTTCACCACTAGCAATTCTCTTTCAACGACTGTGATTGCTTTTCACCGACTCTGATCGCGCTTCACTAACTGTGACTGTTTTTCCCCAGTCATCTATCGTAGCTGGCCTGGGGGTCAAGTAAACTCTCGTCCAAGACGATACCTAACATTCTTGCTCTTTCAACGAGCTCTTGATGCTCGATCTTCATGCGGTCATTTTTGCGTTCCAAGAACTTAATGTACTCCACACTTTTCGCGAGGATAGTACCTTTGTTGAGCTTTTTAGCTGGCTCTAAACCTTCAAGGTCTTCATTCACATCAGGCAGTGGCAGATAATCGTACTCATCGTCATCGTCCTCATCATCAGAACGACCTTTGCTCTTCTTGCGGGCAATAACCCGTAGCGTAGGAACGGAATTCTGAAGTGCAGTAAACTTGTCATTGATTTTGTTACGATACCGCTGCTCAATGACATTGTGAGCACTTTTGGCTCGAGGCTTTTCTCGTCTGGCATGTGATGGCGCCGTATCCCCATGGTACTCATTGGAAGGAATAGGCAGATGTGTAAGGGTATCGTCGTCGTCCCAGTCATGCTTAACAGGCATCATATTGAGGAGGGTGTTGGACATTGGATTCATGGATGGTGCCATCTGGGTAGACTGAGCGGAGGAGTTCTGGCCGGACCCTGGAGGGTTGCCATTCATGGACATCATCCCAGTAAGACCGCTAGACATCCCACTCAAGGGAGACACCCCAAAAGAGTCACCAAATCCAGAATAGCCAAGGCGATCGTAAGGTTGCGTAAGTGAGGACATGCGGTCGTAGTTCTGGTTCGAAAGACGGTCGTAATTGGAGCTTGACGGCTGGTAATCAAAGCCATCAACTCGGGATTCCATATCAGATTGTAGCTTTGGGTATGAGAGATCTAGCACGTCCATATCTTTCATTGGCGACTTTGACTTCTCATTGAATATCGAAGAAACGGGACCAGTATTATACCGTTTTGACATGATACATGATGGTAAGGAGGGAAGCGGAACAATAAAAAGGTAAACTTGTGACTTTTTCTTATTTTCGCCTTTTCTTGGTTACAATAGAATAAACCTGCCTTGCCATTTGGGACATGGCGATTGATCACTCCACTGCACGAATCGTATGATAAACTGACCGGAACTGACAGGGTGAGTATGGAGAAGGTCACGTGGCGCATCCGCATCACACGCAGGACTTACGAGGGTAGTCACCGTAATGTGTCCCCGGTGGATTTTGTTGGCCAGCGGCGCGGCTCGCCCGGTTTACCAGGGGCTCAACAGGTTCCGCGGATAAGGCTTTCCCCAGTGTTGTGGCATGTTATCTTGGGATCTCTGGTTTGGTCCCGCGGCTGCCGCTGCTTCCAGGTGCTGTCTATCCTGAGTGACCTGCAATGTTGGGCATAAGAACGTCTATATACACGCACCAGCGCGTGGAAGTTCATGTGTGAGTGCTCTTGACCGTTTTACGGTTCTGTGCGTAGGAGACCGTACATTAGGAAACATTTACCCCCGTGTTGTAACGGTAAAGAAATAGAGAAACCGTATTTGCTACACGAATAGCTATCCCAGACGAGCGGCGATTTGTACCTCACGTATCACAACCTACGCCCGTCATTCTCCGATTCTCCTAACCAGGTGAATCTCGAAGTAAACGCCGCACAGGCGCCAGATGCCGCTGCGCAGATACTTCATGTATTCTTTGATTATCGAACCACTTTATCCGGAATTGGCAATGTGGTGCCTTTTACTGGAACAAAGCCGATTTTAATTCACTTTGGATGTGGCGGGTGTCATCTCGGTTTTATAGTAGATGAGGCCAGCGGGGTATAGCTGCTGCTAACTCCGGGGGTAAACGATGCATTTAAAACGTCTTCTATTAAGCGCGGCTGAAACCTCTACGAATCGACATACCACCATTTCCCCGGAAATCCCCTTACGTTATCCCAGCACGTCTAAAAGCTGATCGTCGATCCCCATTACGGCGCTAACGTGCGGAAAAATAAATTGATCACGATCGGGAATAGCATCGATTGTTTCGCAAACAATAGACTGTGCATGAAGGCAAAGCACATGTGAGTGTGAAGTGACGAAGAGATAAACGAGAGCGAAAAACTCCTTAAATTTCGGAAATTATCTGATTTTAAGCGAAAAGTGGAGTCCTGGAGTTACCACATTCTATTTTTTGCAATTTTTTTAACCCGGTTTCTTCCTTCATGCCTCTTTTAGTACCGTATGCGAGTTCCCCAAAGTTTCAGTAGGTCCCGCTGCTGCTACTTCCCTTAACTGCCGCCGTTATTGTCTCCCCTCGCCGATTCTTACTCTTGCTGTCTCGGAAGATCGTACCGGCTCAAGTAGCAATTTCGGTTACATTGTTTTTCCCGATCCTCATGCCTCCAGCTCCATGCTCCATAATGCACTGTTGCATATTTCTTCTGAGTCGCTGGTACAGGAGATTCCCCTTAATGCAACGTTTGTAAAACATTGTAAGTTTCGAGGGTTTGTTCGGAATGCTTAATGCCACCTTCACTGTTTCACTTCCCCGGTAGGCAATCGTTACCGGGACATGGATTACGCATTGGGAATTGCTTACCAAAGCAACGGCAAAAAGATCTATTGTTCGGAGAAAAGAAAGAATTCCGAATTTAAACTGAAATTATCGATTTGGTTTGTGTTTTATGTCGACAATGTGGGTGTAGCTGGGTATAAGGTGCAACCTTATAGTAAGCCATCCACCACTGGTGGATTCAGGCCCAACAAAGTCGG
Organism: [Candida] citri; assembly: GCA_030571295.1. Taxonomy (NCBI): domain Eukaryota; kingdom Fungi; phylum Ascomycota; class Pichiomycetes; order Serinales; family Metschnikowiaceae; species [Candida] citri. Next base: position 189,138 of record JAJLXN010000007.1, on the reverse strand, counting down.
CCATTTCACCTCGAACAAGACCCAAATTTTTCTCAATGAGCTCGGGATACCCTATTCAACTCCCCTGACCATTGATCTCATCAATACTGGCCGAAATTACCTTTATTCATGCCGTTGATGGTGGTTTCACATCACGTGATACTTATAATTTAGTATCATGTAAGGCCCTCGATGCATCCACCATCGTCATCGCCGTCCTGCACCCACAACCACCTACAGTTATCTATTCATTATACTGACAGGACCTGAAATTGACGATCGTAAAAAATGTCAGACCTTCACGACTTGTGCAGATTCGAGCTGCGTCCAATATCACCACAATATGTTGAAAACCTCAAGTTTTACTTGAAAAGCGGCATCCCTTCGACCTACACCATAGAAGAGGCCTACAACTACACAAATGGCATTGAAGAAGAGCCTTCAACGACTACTACTCCTTTACATATCATTGCTACGCATTACCCAGCTGATGCTTCAGAGGAGGAGCTGAAGATTGTCAACGAGATGGTTCAAATTCTTCTTGAATACGGTGCTGGTTGGTGTCTTACAGATGTTAACAACGACACCCCAGGTTGTATCTTGATCAAGCGTAACTTGAACAAAACAGCTATTTATGATCAAATTGTTGACGCTGGTGTCCGTGCTGAATTGTTGTTGAGAAAGGTCACCGAGTATGACATGGAGGTTATCGAAGATACTGACGATCTAGACCACGAGCAATTCGGAGAAATTCCTGATTTAGTCACTGGAGAGGAGGCTGCTGCTATTGAAGCCAACGCTACCAAGGAGGAAGCGCAAAATGAATCTTCCGAAAAGGAAGTGACCCAAGAAGAGAGCCTCGTAAAGGAGGAGGCCGAGAAGAAGGAAGAAGAGACTTCCCAAAACGCCGAAGCAGCAAGTGACAACGCATTGGACGATAAGCAAGACCCCTCCCACAACCAAGAGGCATACCTTAAGTCCAAGCTTGAATACAAGAATGGTGCTCTTGTTACCCAGTCCAACCAAGATGGAGTTATGATGGAATGGGAGACAGATATCATGAGAGTTGGATGTGAGTCTCTTTTCAAGGGAGCTATCATTGATGGAGAGAAGGACGAAGAGGTCAACATCCTTAACATCGGTTTTGGTATGGGTATTATTGATACCATGATCAATGAGAAGAACCCAACTAAGCAATATATCTGTGAGGCACACCCAGATGTGCTCAAAAAATTGAAGGAAGACGGATGGTACGAAAAGGAAAATGTTGTCATCCTTGAAGGAAGATGGCAGGACCAATTGGGTGAGTTGCTCAGCAGTGGTGAGGTTTACTTCAACGGTATCTACTACGATACTTTCTCTGAGCACTACCAAGACATGTTGGAGCTTTTTGACTACGTTGTTGGTCTTTTGAAGCCACATGGAGTCTTCTCCTTCTTCAATGGTCTTGGTGCTGACCGTCAAGTGATCTACGAGGTCTATAAAAAGTTGGTTGAGATCGATTTAGCCAACTACGGACTCAAGTGTGAGTTCACTGAGGTCGAAGTGCCAGACCAAACACTCACTAAGGGTGAAGATAGCGTATGGGAAGGAATCAGAAGAGCATACTGGCTGTGTCCTGTGTTCTACCATCCAGAGGCCAGATTCATGGAAATTGGAGAGTAAACTCTGCAGTTTTTTCGATCCAAGATGTCATCAAGTGCACCCAAACTCATATACATAAATTTCCTGGAGTTTTAACTTCCAGATCATACCAATTTACATATAAACGGGAACTTTTCAAAAAACCCATTCCTCCGCACATAATTTGCACCCACTATGTAGGCTCCATCAACTTTCTCGCCTCTACACTACTACCTTTATTTCAAGCTGTCAGCTCCAGAAACACGATAAGATGCTTTCAAAGTCAGCTCGATCTTTCAAGAGGTCACTTGCAACGGCACCACTGCCTATCCAAATTTCCACTTTGAAAAATGGCCTACGTATAGTGACTGACTCCACACCAGGCCATTTCAGTGCTTTGGGAGCCTACATCGACGCCGGATCCAGGTTTGAAACCGGCAAAACTTCTGGAATGTCCCACATGCTTGATCGTCTTGCCTGGAAGTCTACACAGAACCGTTCTGGTGTCCAAATGATGGAGGACTTGGCCCGTTTGGGTGGCAATTACATGTGCGGAGCCCAAAGAGAACTGATCATGTACCAAGCATCTGTTTTCAACCAAGATGTCGATAAGATGTTCGGATGCATTGCTGAGACCATCAGAGAACCCAAATTGGCCGAGTTGGAGGTCGAAGAGGCTAAGTATACCGTGGAGTACGAGCTCGAAGAGCTTATACATAAGCATGAGGTTTTCCTTCCAGAAGTTCTCCACTCTGCTGCCTATGGCGAAAACACCCTCGGAATGCCTCTCTACGGATCCATGGATTCGCTCAAAAGCATCTCCCACGGTGGAGTTTTGGACTTCCACAAGCAGTTCTATAGGCCAGAAAGAACCGTCTTGGCCATGGTGGGTGTAGACCACAACGTTGCATTAAAAATGGCCGAGGCCCAATTGGGAGACTGGGTTGGAGACCAAACCGTTCCAAAAGTGGAGAAGTTGCCTGCCTCTTACCAAGGTGGAGAAGCTTGTGTTCCGTACCTTGAGCCTAGATACTCCAACTTGCCCAAGTTAGTGCATATGCAAATAGCGTTCGAGAACGCTGGTCTTTTAAGTGAGGACCTCTATGCTCTAGCCACACTTCAAAAACTTCTTGGTGGAGGATCGTCGTTCTCCGCTGGAGGCCCAGGTAAAGGAATGTTTCTGCGTTTGTTCCGAGTTCTCAACCAGTACGCATTTGTAGAGAACTGTCTGTGTTTCAACCACGCGTACGGCGATCTGGGCCTTTTCGGAGTTACCATTTCCTGTTACGTTGACCATGCCGAGTACATGGCGCAAGTCGTGTCGCATGAGCTTTCTAAGATTTTGGAAGAGGATATTGGTAAGGGCGGAATTACCAAGCAAGAATTCCGTCGTGCTAAGAATCAGTTGGTGAGCTCGCTTTTGATGAATGTTGAGAGTAAAGTGGCTGCACTTGAGGATATTGGAAGACAAGTCCAATGTCAAGGTAAGGTTACTTCAGTTGATGAGATGGTGGAGAAGATCGAGAGACTCTCCATTAAGGATGTTAGAGATGTTGCTAGAAAGGTGTTCTTGGGAGAAGGAAATGGTAAGAATCTGGGCAAGCCTACTGTTATAATGCAAGGAGAGAGAGCAGAGTTTGGAGATGTGGAGTTTGTCATGAGACATTTTGGATTGGGTCGCTGGGACGGACCAGCTCCAACTGAACCAAGAGACTACACTGACCTGTGGAAGGGAATGCGTGGGTGGTTTGCCTGATTACAAGTCTCTGAGATAACAAAATTGTATATAATATTCATATCACGTGCCTAAACTGAGTTTTGTGTTTGCGTAGACATAATTGAAGACTCATACTTAGCTCTTTCCTCCAACATTTGGAGCAATAAAGTACTGAGATCATTAACTTCATCAATATCATTTTGAATCTCCAGTGAGATGCTATGCAGCATCTCAATTGAGGGTTTGAGGCTCACAAGTGAGTCATGGAGTTCCGAATTTATTACATCAAGATCCAAGTGCACTAATGAGCTTACTGCCGTAATATATATTCTCAATTTCTCTTGTAGAGTGGAGAGTTTTTTTTTAAGGTCTTCGTCCATGAGCTCTCAATGATGCCATAACCGCCATTTTATCATATGCTAAAGTTTCAAATACGTTTCGTATATCTTACAGTAGCGAGACAAATTAGTGATCTCAAAATAATGCGGGGCCTCCATGTAGCAATTGCATTTGATTTTCTCAAGCCAAAAATTAGGGTGAATTCTAAGACTGGACTGCACAAACCAACTCCCCTGTCTTATCGTCTTTACCAGAGGCAATACAACTCCTCATTTTCATCACAACATGGTGTTGCATAGGTTCAAAAACAAAATTAATTTGAGCAATCACAAAGGGGATAGCTCGGAAGCTTTGGCTACAGCAGATGATGTTGATGAGATTGACACAGAGAACCAGTCCATTTTGATGGGAATAATTTCCCAGTTGCGGCCCGGATGTGATTTGACAAGAATCACTTTGCCGACTTTCATCTTGGAAAAGAAATCTATGTTGGAGAGGATCACTAATGCCTTCTTTACTCCACAAATTTTGCTCGATGCTAATTCAACGGATGATGATATTCAACGGTTCTTGTTGATCGTCAAATGGTATTTGTCTTGCTGGCACATTGCTCCCAAGGCTGTGAAGAAGCCATTGAACCCTGTGCTTGGAGAAATTTATAGCTGCTATTGGAGCGAACTTCCTGATGGAAGTTCAGCTTACTATCTCGCAGAACAGACTTCTCACCACCCTCCAGAATCATCATACTTCTACTTAGTTCCTGAAAAGAGAATTAGAGGAGATGGTGTCTTAATTCCAAGATCTAAATTTCTCGGCAATTCATCTGCCGCAATGATGGAAGGAATTGCACACCTCACGTTAGGAGAACATGATAATGAAATATATTCAGTCACCCAGCCAAACATCTATTGCCGTGGTATTTTGTTCGGCAAGCTAAGGTACGAACTTGGTGATCATATGTTGATCAAATGTGAAAAAACAGGTCTAGAGGCTGATATTGAGTTTAAGACTAAGGGCTTTATTAGCGGATCATACGACGCGATTGAAGGCACTGTCAAAGATAGCAGAACTTCTCAGGTCTTATTCACCATTACTGGAAAGTGGAATGGTATCATGGAAATACAAGAGGGTACAGATGGCAAGAAGCAAGTTTTCTATGATACAACCACTGCAGAAACACTTAAGCCAGAGATAAAACCTTTCGATTTGCAGTTGCCAAATGAATCGAGAAAGTTATGGCATAAGACTCTTATGGCTTTAGATCAGAAGGATCATACCACAGCTACAGATGAGAAGTTCAAGGTGGAAGAGGACCAAAGATTAAAGGCTAAGGAGAGGAGTGAAAACGGTCATCATTACGAGCCAACCTACTTTGTCAGAAACAAAGATGGTCCAATTCCTTTCACTATTAATACTGACATCGATATATCCAAAGACACACCTGAAGAGATGATCTCCAAATTGATGAACGTCTACGACATAGTGCCTAGCTGATGGACTCTCGAAATTACTGTTTTGTTAATATTCTCAATAGATTATTTGAATACATTCACCTATTTCATATGCAGCACTGTTTTCTCACATACCTCCGACCTCACCGACAAGCTTTGCCAATCAGATCATGCGCTAAACAATGAGTGGAAACGAAGATAACATACTCGAGTTAGCGGAAGCTCCTGGGTTTGATATATTCAGCTGCGTCAATCTTTTGCGCCGCTCAACTGGGGATCTTGGTGTCCAGTTTTTCCTTACCAAAAAGTTAAGAACCTTCAAATATGATGATATTGAGTTCTTGATTCCCCAATTGCTTCAACTTTTAGTCTCCTTCGAGACGAATTCTATGGCTTTGGAAGAGTTCATTTTGGAATACTGCGAGCAGTATCCTCATTTCAGTCTAATTGTATTTTGGAATCTTCAGGCATACGTTTTCGAATTGAAAGACAATCCCAGCTCATACTCATTTCAAATTGTGAGAAGTATGGTTAACAAACTACAAGACATATTATTCAATCCTAATCCAGATCCTGTGGCTTTGGATTTCAGAGAAAACTTACACCCTGCTCTTGTGTTGTGTGGAGCAATCGCAGCATCAATTGGACTTCCTCAAATCCACGAATATGCTAAACCGATTATTCAGACTCAAGCAAAACAACAGAAATCATTTGTGTTCAGGTTAGCAAATTTCCAAAAGACACTCACTAGAAATTTGACATTGAAGAATCAAAAACTTTCCACTGAAGTTAGAGCTGTTCATTCTGATGATGAAAACATTTCTAATACGACCAAAAAAATGACGCTCCAAGATAGGCATTCAGAGTCATCTGCAAGATTGAAGAGATTGTCGATACAGAATATGACATCTGATGAATCTGAATTGAACTCGAGTGATGATGAAATCCCACGCAAGTCAGTGAGACGTCACAAGTCATTGAACATGAAACCAATGCAGAATGAAAGCATGAGTCTCATACAAAACATGGAAGACCGCCTAGATGTGAATACTGTTCTTAAAAAGAAGCTAACGGCTCAAAGAAAAATTTCTGACCAGCAACACATTTCACACTCGATGCCTGATCTCAGTGCAGCAGAAAACAAGCATTCAGTTCGTCCAACTCTTGCTCCGACAATGTCCGAGCTCAATATGGATGGTATTGACACAACAGACTTATTTGAAACACCCAAAGTGGAGCCTAAGGGGAGTCTTAGCAATGTTGACCCACAGAGGTGGTTAAAAATCAATTACTCGAAGAATGTGACAGAATTTATTCTCGCTCTTCAAAACATCTCTTTGAGATTGTCTCAATTGCCTAAGGCTGCCAGGTTATCTGCCCTTAGGGCCGAATTATCGATTATTAATGAGACCATACTTCCATCAGAGATCGACATTCCACAGCTCCTCCCTGTCACAAGCACCAGGAACAAGAAATATCACAAATTATTGAAAATGAGTGTCAATGAAGCTTGTGTGTTGAATTCAGCAGAAAGGGTACCGTTCCTTTTGTTTGTCGAATTCTTAAGTGATGAGATTGACTTCGAGCCTTCAAATCCTCAAAATGAAGCAATCTTGAAGCTGCGCAATAAGAGTCTTGATGAGAGGCGACACGACAAAGAGAAATTGCAAAGAGATCCAAAGATTACCGATATAACCCTGGATGTCACTCAAACCATGCTTCAAGTTGAGACTGACTTGAGTGATCTCAAAACATTTTCAGATAGGGATTCAAGTTATGATTTGAGCTCCTTGAAGTCTGGATCACACATTGACGCGCTTGGCCGAGGATCCGAGAAAACTCATACGCATGGTGATTTCAAGGCGAAGGATAGGGCTGATCAAATGCGTATTGCTGCTGTCATGTTGCAACAATTGGAAAGTTCCGGACAGGCAACCTCAGAGCAGTCTGCAGCCATCAAAGAAAGGATTGTTAAATCGATGATTGCATTGCAAGACCAATTCGAGTCAATTGACTATGACAAATTCAACGAGTTAAAGGGTGATGATCCAAACGCTGGCGAGAGAAAGCTTGAAAATGATTTCAAGCTTGCTGAAGACTGGAAGGCTAAAAAACAAAGGATTAGAAATTCAAGTGTTTACGGCCATTTGCCTAATTGGGATCTTTGCTCGGTGATAGCGAAAAATGGCTCAGATTTACCACAAGAGGCATTTGCGTGTCAACTTATCGCTATGATATCCAATATCTGGTCTAAGAAAAGAATTCCTTCGTGGACCAAAAGAATGAAAATTTTGATTACAAGTGCCAATACTGGTTTGGTCGAGACAATCACGAACGCTATTTCAATTCATTCTGTCAAAAAGTCATTGACGGAAATATCTATCGAGGAAGGCAATAATGCCAAAAGGAGAATTTTCACCTTGAAAGATTATTTCGAGAAACTTTTCGGTGGACAAAACCTGTCGGCATATCGGAGGGCTCAAGAAAATTTTGCAAAAAGTCTTGCTTCTTACTCTGTCATTTGTTATGTTCTTCAGATCAAAGATAGACACAACGGAAATATCATGTTGGATAATGAGGGTCATATAATTCACATTGATTTCGGATTCTTACTATCAAATTCACCTGGAAGTGTTGGTTTTGAGGCTGCCCCATTCAAACTTACTATGGAATATGTCGATCTTCTCGGAGGAATTGAGAGCGATATGTTCTTGTATTTTAAGGATTTGTGCAAAAAATGCTTCCTTGCGTTGAGGGAAGAAAGCGATCAAATTATCAACATGGTGGAGATCATGCAAAAAGACTCTTCATTACCCTGCTTCAATAACGGCGACAACACAAGTGTGCTTTTGAAGCAAAGATTACAGTTGCAACTCAACGAGACCGAGGCTTGTGAGTTTGTTGAATCAACTCTCATAGGTAAAAGTTTGGGAAGTATGTACACTCGCTTGTACGACCAATTCCAGTTGATTACACAAGGAATTTATAGCTGATTCAACTTGAATCTTTGAGAATATATGTGCGGTTTACTAGATTCTAGTGTATGAAAGACCTAAATTGGAGAAAGATCAGCAGAATGAGATAGTGTATAGGCGGGCGAATCGCCCTTATCAGATGAAACACTGATAGCCCCTGACCTACTTGCTTTAATTCTGCTTGATAATGGCTTCCCTGAAGAACTATAAAACGAATCATAACAATGAGGCTTTCTTTTCGGTGTTCAGGATGGTGAATTTGCCCAAATTGCCTAGACCATCGGAGAAGTTGCGGCGAGTATTATTGAAATACCACCAATCTCAAGATTTTGTCAGGATTGAGAGTGAAACAAAGAAAAGCAAGCGTAAAGGAAGGAAGAGAAGAATCAACGGTTTCATCGCTTTTCGAACTTTTTATTCTCGAAGCGTTCGAGATTCGAAGCTTCAAAAAGAACTTTCAGCGACTTTAGGGAAATTATGGGTGACTGAACCAAGCCGCAAAACGTGGAACTGTTATGCATTACATTATAATGAAGTTGGTCACAACGAAACTTTCATTGATTGGTTATATGTCAGTTTGGGAATGAAACAGCCGGCCGAAGAAGTTTCCAACAAAACAACCCGCAAGTGCAACAGCCTCCTCTTGGATAATGTTGAAGATGTCTTTTTTGAATAATTATTGTCTTTCTCCGTCCTCATGCAGCTGTAGGGGTCGAAGTCACACTTTTCGGTCTTTTAAGCTGATCACCTTTGGAGTCCTTCTTGCGTTTCTTAGTGGATTTGAGTGGACGGGCCTCTCCCTCAATGTAAACATCATTGGGGAGATCGTGCAATTTGACATTTTTTATCTGGATAAAATTTACCTTCTCATCGAATGTCAGCCAACTTTTGCACAAGTTGTAGAATTCAGAGCATGGGTATTGGATATCCAACTTCCGGACACCACCAATCTCTGATTTTGACAAACTAATATCCAACCCAATGAACAACTTCGTAAGGTGGAGAGTTTGTCCCTCCAGACCATTTTTCGACTCTGTAGTTTCAGCCGATGCAGGGGATTCTAAACTGTCCAACATCTTTTCGCCCTGTAAAGTTCCGTAAGCGTTAATAAGATCCTCCACTTTATTATTCGCAACATGTACTTGTTTTGAAAAGTCTTTAACATATGGATGTGCCAACGCGATTCCCTCAGTGACCTCTAATTTTTGAACGAGAATTCTTAACTTTGACTCTATCATACCGCTCCATTTATGGTGTTCTTCGTCAGTGGAGAGTGTGCCGGCCACAACACATAAGTAGAACTTGTAATCATGAAAGAAAGTGTGTCGAGAGAAAAGATCTGCCCATGATTTTTCCCCGTTATTGATTAATGTCATTAGTTCAGCGCCTCGTTGAAGTTCACTCAAGATGACTTTTTGGGTCGAACTTGTAATATTATGTGTTGAGCACATTGAAGGGTAAGCAGGAGTGATGACGGGCATCCTATGTTGTCGGTCATGAGGATATAACCTTGGATTCCATACTCTCACCTGAAGTGGGCCATCCTCGATAGGTTTTAGTAAAACTGGTTGGGGCCAATTCCACTTTGTATAAATAGTAAAAAACTTTTCGACAATAGTAGCACTCACCGCGTTTGGATACAATTGACAAATTCGAGCAACCAACATAGCCCATGCAACACCACCTGGAAATCCAAATACATTACCATAAACTGCTCTTTGCTGTGCCCACATCTTTATACAACGCAAAGCATGTTTGAAAACTGTAGTTTTAGGAACTAATTGTAAAATCTCATCGGTAACACGCGTACCATTCAAAGATCTCAAATCTTTTTCATCAATATTTTTCAAAAGGTTTTTGTCATCGAGATTCATGTCAGCTGGTACCCTTGGCACGTTTAATCTAGCAAAAATCAAATCAATCGAAATGCCATCGAACTCAAGCTTGATAATTGGCACAAACGCATCAGCAACTGAGGTAATTTCCTCTAGTTCAGGTCGTTTTCTTATTATCAGTTCGAATGTAGTGAAGAAATCATCCCGAGATACGTGTTTAGGCACGACAACCAAGGTATCAATATCAGATCCTGGTCCGTATACACCCAAACGGTATGATCCGAAGGTAAAAATCTTACCCCCGGCATCTCGAGCCATACCATCGGTCATATTTTTCTTTTTCGAGACCGTGTACACGAATTCTTGGACCATTTTTTGGAATAAAGATAGCACTTCAACTCTCTTCTTAGTTGCCTGCTCACTCTCAAATGATCCTCTTGCCTTGAGCTCTGCGATCAAAGAATCATTAAGCTGAAATTCACGGCTGGTAGGATTGGCCATAGACACAGGGCCTGTCACACCATAAGTTTTTGTGGCCATGATTGACAGTTATCGAACGCTCAAAAATGCCTGAGAGAGCTCTACTTCCCACAAGACTTACAGAAGTATGCAAGAAAATGTTATATACAGTATAAACTAGATACATTACCGTATTTTCACGCTCCATGTCCTGATCACTTTCAATGGAACCCTCCTTTCGTGCCCCATTTCTATCACCCATTTCAAATCTTTAACAATACCCTCTTCTTCACCAACCCGAATCACCAAATCGCCGTATCTGGCCATTGTTCTTGGACTCATTTGGCTCTTATATCCCAATTGGCGCATAACCGATTCAAACTTCTGGAACACCTCCAACTTTTTCTTTGCCAGGAGTCTATTCGTTCGTAGCAATCCCACTTGCACTGCTTCCATCAATGGAGTTTTTAAGAAGGATTTGTTTTTGCTATAGTTTTTCAAGATTTCAATACTGATCATTGGGTCATCGTAGACGATATGTTCGAATAGGGAAGCTTGCGTAGTGATGGAGTCAAAACTGAGTTTTGAAAGAATTTCTTTGATTTGTCCAACTCCCTTCTTTGGGACTGAAGAATTGGCCTTGTAGACGAAATGCATCGTTCTTGCAATGAGCCTTGTGAAGATGTAATTCTTTCCAGTTTCAGATTGAATAAATGTGAATTTATCCGATTTGATGAAATCGTGAAGACCGCTTAAAATTGCTGAAATCTCTCCAGGCGAACAAAGCGAAATTGTTTGTGCTAGAGCTTGAACGTTGAGGAGCAATGCCTGTTTCTCCTTTGGTGTTGCGACTCCATAAAATGCTCTAAAATCGTCCTTGAGTGGACCTTTATGATCACTTTTTCCAATTGCAGTATTCTTCTCAAGTTCTTTCATTTCGGCTCTTTTCTCCATTTTCTTCAAATTCCATGTTCCATGCAAAATTTCGTCAAATAGCTTGTATAAGTTGTCATTAATGATGTGGTTTCTTAAGGCATATCTTGTTGTCTCAAGAAGGTTATATGCTGAAAGATTCATATGAAGGAGTTTCTCCAAATTCTCTGGATTCGACGTGAGCTCCATCAAGAGTCTTCGAATGAGCTGTGGATGATTATCGGAGATGTCCACGAGACTTAAAACTTCATGGTCAGAAAGGTCATTATTTGTTAAGAAAGTCTCACAAACTTTAAGAAATTTCTGTGGTTGTGTCCTTCTTAATTTCTTCAAGAGCTGTTGACCTTCATCGTCGCTCAAGATGGCCTTAAAAACTTGTAGCCATGTCTCTATGGAGATGGCCAGATGGAACTTCAGGACCATGATTTTTGTCCATTTGAAATTTTCTGGGTCCTTCAGAGAGAATTCAACAAGTAACGAAAGAGTCTGGTCATGAATCACAAGTCCTTTCTTAATGTTTTTGCACATGGAGAGGTAAATTGGATAGACCTGAGATGGACCAGATTGGAGTATGCAATAGTAATCGTAATCGTTCAACAAGGCTTTCCTATTTTGAACAATGGATTCACCCAATAATTTGGAGAGATCTCCTTCTTCGGAAAGTATTAATGATGCCAATCCAGGCATTTTCATGAGGTCCTGGTCTTCAACGACCAGATGCAAGAATGTTGATTTATCATGATCATCGTTGGGGATTAAATGGAGCATTTTTCTCATGAAGAATGCACGATGAATGGAATTTTCGATTTTCGACTCTGAAGTTCTTTTCAAAGTCTCCAAATCGGAGATCGTAGAGATCGATGCCAAGTAGTCAAAGAAGACTTCAACTTCGGACTTCGTAAGACCAAGCTTAAATTCAAAACTTTCACATATTGAAGATAAAAGGCCAAGGTTTGAAGTCACAGAATGAGCGGCTGCCAAAGCTTGCCATGGCCCAAGAGTCAAGTTATTGTTCAAGGTCAAATTTTCATGAATAAGGTCAACGATTTCCTCGACGTCGACCAAGGTAGCGCCTTCAAAAACAACCACCTCCCAGAACTCGTGCCAGCAGTTATGGAACATCAAAAATTTGAGCAAAATCGTCTTTTCCAGAGGTAAAATCGCCGGAAGTGTATGATAATACTGAAGCATCAAGCTGGGTGGGACTGTGACCGGATGGTACGATAAAAGGAGCAAAAAACGATTATAATTGTCAATTTCACGATCCAAAGCTTGTTTAAAGGCCAAGGGAATGTTTGAAGCGTCCACCTGGCTATGATTTTCGAGTGCCCCATCGATATTCATGGAATCTCTAAGGATCTGCGATTCCTTCTGGATGAACCGAATCAACATGCCCGAAAGACCATTTTTAGGGTTATTTTGAGTGGCATTTTCAGAATCATTGATTTCTTTTTCAATTTTTGATTCGTTGGTGTCGATTGGACTCTTGGTGGAGATATATCGAGGTCGTAGTATCGTTCTGGATGCAAAGTATTGAGGTATTAGACGGGAAGGGCCTCTTCGTAGAGGTGATATTCGTATGTACATGATATTAGGAAAAAATTTTAAAGGGATATTGTGGAGTTTTGTCGTGTCAAAGATTCATGGGTGTTTCTTAGTGGAATAAGTAGTAGTGTTTTTTAGGATGCGCATCCGGTCTAAAGTATGTGAGCCAGTGATGAAGCATAGGTTGAGGGGAATTGAGGATTGGGACACGAGAGAGGAAATGGGGAGGAGGAAAGATTAATTGGGGACATTTTGCGAAAGAAAAGATGATCTGTATTTCTTTTAATATTTTTGTAAGGTTTCAATGTGGTTAATCATGGCACTTGTATGGTATAGTGTGGTGAGTAATATGACCTTAATCTATTTAGTGAGATCAGACTAAGAGCACAACAAAACACATAATTTGTCTTCCTAAAGAAAGTATAAAGAACATTGGCGAATAAGGAATATCATATAGATCACATTATTAAAGTTCGCATAGAAACATTCCCGAGTTTTGACTTGTTTCAATGGCCCTATAGCTAAAGCTTCAGTGCCAGGACAAGGCACAGGAATTAGGTGGGGCCTCTGGCAGTAAAGTTTAGTGCGACTCGGCAGTAAGCCCCAGCTCTGAGACATAAAGAAGGTAGATGTATACGGGAGGAAATGAAGAGAAATTAAGTGAAGAATTCGGAAAATGGAAAAGGATTTCCTCAGATATTCTTTTCGTTTCTTTTTCTTCGATCAATCCTTGTGTTTTTGTTACAAACTACCAGGCAATCTGCTCCCTCGTACTAACCCCAATGACTCTGTCCATGACATAGTTGGACCTAAACGCGCAGACTTAGGCTTAGCGAGGCCATACGTAACCGAACAGACCCAGCATAAAAACCACCAAAATGACAGAAAAAGAAGAAACAAAAGGATATTTGGAAATATTCACTCAGTTTCTATGAGCTCTTTTGCACAAAAATTCAAAGACCTTCTATTTTCATCAAAATCCTCCTACCTCAACCTCCCCCACTCTCGTTCTCAAGCTCCTGCATTGGCTCCACTTACCTACTAACCACTCTTCCTAGAAATGGCCCAGGTTCTATGGAATTCGGACATCGATGTATATAATCCCCAGGTGATCCCGCTTCCGGTGGCCCGGGTCATCTCACTTTACTTGGATGTACCTGGTTTGGTGCTGTTTTCGCTCACTTCCAGAAACGCTTATAAGGCCGCCAACGATCCACACTTATGGGTACTGAAACTCAAGTCTATGGAAGTCTGGAACTCTGCAATTGCAGTTTCCAAAGAAGAGATTCCTTCGCTATCATTCGCTTCGTTCTCCAATGCGCTTACATGTCTAGATACCATCTATAAAGTGCCCAAAATGGCGAAGTTTCAAGTGCTCAAGATTCGTGGGTGTCTTCAGAAATATTACGACGATTTACAGCCATACATTCCATATGAGCGACTAAAAATTTTCAAAGACTTCGAAACTCCGCAAGCTCAGGCGAGAATATTGGTGAATTTGCTCAAGTACAATTCCATAGATGTAGACGACGTCAATAGGGCACTTGTGCGGCAGAAAATCACGGATTTAATGGAAATCTTCGAGAATGCGTTGCTTCGAGAATTGGAAATCCATTACGATATTCAAGATTACGAGAAAACACGCTCATTTGTGGAGATTCTTATAGATCTCAAGAATGACCAGACATTGATCGATTTCTTCTTGCAGAAGACTTGTTTTGATAACGAGTCGATCAAGTTTCTCAATCCGGAGCTATTTGCCGTGAATGAATTCTTTCAAAAGGTTGAAAAACCCAAAAAAGATGACAATTCAGATGAAGAAGAGACAGCAGACGAGACACCTGAGAAATTACCCGAAGAAGACGAATTGGATGGTCAATTCACGCTAGTTAAAGAAAGACTCAATGATTTTATCAAAGAACTCGCTGATGTGTTTAATGAATTAGCAAGAATTATTGACCTTATCTTCCCACAGTCTGTTCCTATGATGTTCAAAGTCAGTGAAGAAATCATATCCAATCAGCTTCAAGAAGTCGTTTTGGTTTTATCTTCTGCTGCTAAAGAAAGAGGTCTCTACCTAGAATTGACCCCCTTACTTTATCATAAATTGACCCATGACCTTCTTGACCAATTGAAGGACTCTTTCAACGTTGGAGAGTCATACAAGACGTTGATCCATGAACTCATTGATTCGTCATACGAGTCGTTTGCTTCAGAATACATGAATGAGGAAAAGTACACATTCAGGCTGTTTTGCTCAAACAAGGTCAAAGAGTGGAAGATTGAGGTCGAAAAAAGGGAACAAGAAACAAGTCAGAAGATCTTGAAACATGTGAAAGTCGAGACAAAAAACGATTTTTTGACCAGTTTCAAAAAAGTCTTCACAATTAGTGGCACTTCAGGAAACGGAGACGAAAAAGATGAAAACATAGAGAATTATTCGGAAATGCAGGCCAGAGCCCGAATTCTTGCTGAAAATATCAAGTCTTTGAATGAAGTCTTCAGTCCCCAATTGGCACTTGTCATTTTGAACGAGGCTAAGAAGTCTTTGGGAAGACTACTGCACTTTATTGAGTTCACTATCAATGCTGTTTCGATGGATCTTCACTCAACAATGCAAGAGGAATTTATGACAGTTATAGATTGCATTGGTGAAGATCACCTTAAACCCGGGTTTGAGAAGTCTTTGGTGTATTTGAAGGAGTATAATCCAAAGGATATCAGCAAGCTTATTGATCCTTCCACTGATAGTGCAATTGGACCTTTGGTCATCTATTTTGAGCTGATTAACATGGCAGATATGATTGTTCAGATGCTTGATATCTTCTATAAGGAGGAAATGATCAATAGAAAGTTGATCAAGCACGAAAACTCCGTTCTTAATCCCTCATTGCAATCTAAGAAGAAGTTGGAAGGCATGGTCGACAAATACGTCGCTGATGGATTGAACACGGGTATCGATATTCTTTTCAAGGAGATTGAGTCCGTGTACCTCTCCACACTTAGCGAGAGAGACTATAACCCACCTCCAGGACAAGGACTCTTGCCTGATGGACCTACAGTTGCAGCCAAGAGAGCAGTACAAATTTTGGACGATAATTTCGATTTACTTACGGATTCAGCGGATAAGTCGATTGTGGAAGTTTTCCAGCAAGAAGTTGCCGAGAGATTCTTCCAAGTGATTGTCAAAGTCTTGAAGAGAAGCACGATCTCAGTGGATGGAGCCATCACGCTTATTTCCGACCTTAATCTTTATTATGAGTTCATTCTTTCTCATATTCGAAGCAATAAGAAGATGATTTTCCCATTGTTTCAGGCGTTGAAGAAGGTTGGATCGATCTACTTGATTTCTGGAGATGAAGCCAAAGCCATTGGTCAACTTGTGAGTGATTTATCCAAATTTAATGGTATTTTCAGTCAGGAGGAGATTTATGAGTTTGTTCAAAGAAGACAAGATTGGTCAATCATCAAGAAACATGTTGAAAAGGTCATGTATGGTCTCAGTGTTGACTGTACTATCATGTGAGAGATATATATCTAAATTGCATAAGAAAGGTGAGACAAGAGATGGCGCTGATAATTTATGACTGTAAAACGTGTCAATTGGTAAAGAGTATGATTTTTAGGTTGCTATTGGAAACTTTTTTCGGAGTCATTTCAACTTAATGACATAATATCCTCAACCCTCTGTCTTGTCAATCATCGCATTGGAGAACCTCACCAAATCAACACAAAAACATCGGAAATTTTCCATTTAAATTTCATTTCTTATATCAAACTAATCTCTCAAAACCAATTCATTTAATTTTATTCCCGATCTCACCGAAAAATCACAAAATCATGTCCCCCTCTGTTCTCCCCATCTTCTCGAGATCTGGTGCAGGTTACAAAATTTTAAGTACTATCTCCATCTTATCGGCCAATGCTAAAACACCACCATAGACAACTATTCTGTTGTCGCTCGATTTCTTCGACTTTCCGAATACGAAATGCCGTTGCTCTCCGATCCCAAATATCCAACCTGAGCCCTCTTTCATCATCAAATTCTGACCAGAACAGCTTAAACGTCAGGATGGAGAAAGTGACCGAAATTTTACAAAGCAGTCGCCGATTCAAGTACTCCTGTGCTAGCTGCTTTGATATTTACGAGAATGAGAAGGCAAATCTCGTTGAAGATCTTCTTTCGTGTCGTGAAGGGCCACTCAAGGAGCTTGTTCTATGTAGCTATAAGAGGTCCAAATCCATGGCTGCATTTGTTCTAGAACACCTTGGAGAGTTATTAATGCAAAAGAAATATGACCAGTTTCTTGAATTTTTAAAAGAGATGAAAAAATTCGGCATTTTGACCGAGTCTTCCTATGATCAATGTGAAGCTACGATCCAACAATTCAACGCTCAAAACGAGCTAGAAAACAAAGATTTGATGGCTAAACTACTGCATCGACTCATCATGGAGTATTTGGCAACAGGAGAGCCGCTCTTGGCTGTTCTGTGTGTCTTGAAATTGCACAATGATGGATTCCCAATTGAGTCACTCACAGTTGAGAGTATCGTGTCGACGCTCTCGCTTGATGCTCCCAAAAGATCAACATACAATGCTATGGCCATAGTGAAGCTTCTAGAAACGTTCCAGGAATTTCAAATTGGACCTTTGGTGAAATTTAATGCCATTAGGTCTTTGGCCAATTGCCAAAATATTCCATACTATGCAAATTTCTTGTATGATGAAATCAACATTGGAGAACTCAATGAAAACGAGAGAAATCAATTCTTGAAGCTTACGACCGAAATTATGGATGTGAACTTGAATTGTGAACACGTCTATCGGTGTATTAATATGTGGGAGAAAGCACAGAAAATCGATCAGAAATTCGCCGAAGATAATGTCAAATTATTTTCCCGATTGATCAAATTGCTTGAAAAACAAGACCAGAAGGCTTTGGCCAATCTTCTCGAAAATCATTTCCCTTCTCATTTGCATAAACATCCGGATGTTGTTGACACATTATTGGCGTTTTACGGCCAACACAATGGGTACCAAGCTCAGTTCGAGAAGCTCACACATGAACTTACTCCACCACTTCTGAGAAAGACTCTTTCAACTTTACTTGCTTCATTCCTTTCCCAAAACAACGAAAAGGCTTCAGAGCGAATTTTGAGAGCTATTTTCGGAACAAAGAACGGTCTTAACGCCGACGACTTCAATGCTATCATCAGAAAACTTTTACGTCAGCAAAAAATCAAGCAGGCAATTGCCATGTGTCGTCAAACGAGCTTCCCAGTAGCTCAAGGTGGATACATTAAGGCCGTTGATTTCTTGCTCACTCATACTCCTGAGGATCTCATTGAGACCACCGACATTGAGCCACAAGAACTCAAAGAGGAGAGAAAGAAGCTCCTTAAGGAAGTGGCTACAAAGTTCAAGAAGCTTCCTAAAGATGATGTCACCAATAAGGAGTTCACCAAGGTCCTTTTCAAGTATTTCTCTCACCATGTGAGCAATGGATCGAGCAGAAAGCTATTTATCAGGGTTTCCAGCCAAATGGACACTCCAAACTTTGCATTCCAGGCGTACCTGATGCCAAAACAACTTAATGATCTTGTATATATTGATGAGACCAACAGACTTGGTTGTCTCACCATCATTTTGAATCAGGCCATCAGTGAAGGCGATGTCACCACTTTGAAGTGGTGTGTGACCGAAATGGGTCTTATGGGGATGTCAGCATCTGACATTAGAGAGTATTATCTCTCTCTGGAGGCAGCTCAGAAAATCTTAGCATAGAGTAATGAATAACGAATACGACGGAGGTGTAGAGAACGATGCTTGGCAGGGTAGGAAACCAAAACGAGTATTATGAATTTGGATTTGAAAGTTAGTTTGTAATTCCGTTTTCCTGGACCTTTTTTGGTCGAATATGGCCTCTTCAAGCTCGACGTTATAGAGTCACTAGATATCAACCAAAGTCCACTTCTATATCTCCAAAGTCCACTTGTCTATATCAAAATGTGTCAGTTTTAAACTGCTTACCCACTACAAATGGCTCATCAAACCCTTTCACAGTAATTCTTCGACATTAAATATATACAAGCTACTTCTTTCCTCTCTTCTTGTCGTGAATTCTACCACCCTTTTGCACCTCTGTCACGTTGACACCCATCAACTCTATGAAATCGTCTTGCTTCTCACCCTCAGCCTCAACCTCTTCCTCTTGGAATTGAGAGAATCTCTTCTTGAACTTGTTGACCTTACCAGTAGCATTAGGATCAGCAGTGATCAAGTCAGATCTGGATGGGTTCCACAACGGACTGTTTCTTTGATCGTTAATCATTCTGATTTCGTCCTTTGGAGCTTGAGATCTTCTCTTGATGACGGAACCATCGGAAAGCTCCACCAAAGTATCGAACTGGTGGAAAATGGCAGGTCTAGCCTTACCCATCTTGATCTTTCTCATGACTCTTCTGTTAGAGAGATGGACCTCGTTTTTCATGGCGACGTTTCTGGCGGCATTTCTGGTGAACTGTAATTGGACGCCTCCCAACGTCTTTAGCATGGGGGACCTGATCATGATGAAGAGTTGTAGTAAGAATTTTCTGTGCGAGCTGTACAGGTTAGTTTAGGTGGAGGAGGAGGTTGGGGAAGTTGGGGAAAAAGATGAGGGAGGGAGAGGAGGAGGAAACTTGTAGTTATATATAAATTTTGATAAAATGTGATTTTGCAATAATATTTTTTTTTCTGGAGGTTTTACGGTGTTTTGGTGGAAATGTCGTGGTGGTTGTGTCCTCCATAGTTAAGCGAGAGTGAGGGCCCACATTGAGTGAGCCATAAGAAGAGAGAGCGGAGAGACAGAATAAAAATTCGAATAAAGGACTGTTTGAAAAGAGAATTGAATTCATATCTTTTGTAAATCCGTTTTCTTTTTGTTACTTTTTTTTTCCTTTTTGCTAGAAAGATGGTTCAAGTCACCCACTTCTTCGTTGAATTCAACGGTCACTCTGGTCTAACTAAGAGAAGGTAGACAGAGCTCATGAACTGTAATACACTCCAAAGGATAATGAACGAAAAGAAACTAAACGACTAATGATTTTTCAATGGCGTAAAAAAATTTACTCTGTCCCCTAATCGACCGAAAGACTGAGTTGAGATGTCAAATCATCACCACTTAATCGTTCTCTCTTTGGCTCTCTTAACTATGGAGAGAAGCGAAAACACGAAGTTCTGAAAGAATATGACGAGAAGGCAAAATTCCAAGCACAAGAAAATGCCTGACTTATTAAATTTACATTCTCTTTTTTAGATTGATAATTTTTATCCTCCTGATATCAATTTTCTGTTCATTTCTATCAAGCTTCTATGGTCTCAATAGCCTTCCATAGTTAAGCATTGAGAACAATCTGATCCCCAGAATATCCTCTAACTTGAACGACAAGAGAATTTGAAATGTGCAAAATACAAACTAACATCATTTTTCAAAAAACTCTGTCTTCTTAAAAATTCCTCAAACTCATCAATTTTCGTCTTTTCTTCGAACATCTGTCACTGCTTCCTCGTCTATGCTCGCCCATACAATTATTTCCATACTTAACGGTACCATAGTTAACGCGCTCACCTTCACTCCAACCCTACTGGCCATATAACATCCACAAAATGACCACACCCACGGTAAACAAAATAATTACAACAAACAAGAAGCAATCCAACTTTTTTCAATCCCTTTTCACCACCTCTACCACCTCTCTTCCCAAATCAACACCCATAACCCCAGTCGTGCCCTGCCCAATCTACCCACCGAAGATTCTTCAATGTATAGCACCTCCTCTACCAGAACACCAATGGCTTTCTCTAATCAAACTCCGACAATCGTCGTCCTTAAAGAGGGAACCGACGCGTCTCAAGGCAAGGGTCAAATCTTGAACAATATCAATGCGTGTCTCGCCATTCAAGAGACTTTGAAGCCTACTTTGGGTCCATTTGGATCAGACATTTTGATCAAGTCGTCTAGTGGTAAAACCACCATTTCCAACGATGGTGCCACCATTTTGAAGCTTTTGGATATCGTTCATCCTGCTGCCAAGATGTTGGTTGACATTTCCAGAGCACAAGATGCCGAAGTTGGAGATGGAACCACTTCCGTCACTATCTTGGCTGGTGAGTTATTGAAGGAGAGTAAGTCCTTTATTGAGGATGGTGTTTCGTCCCATTTGATCATTAAGGGTTTGAGAAGAGCCTGTGACTTGGCTGTGGCCAAGATCAGAGAGATTCAGGTCGATATCAAGAGAGAAGACGCCAAAGAGTTCAGAGAGCTCTTGGAGAGATGTGCTACTACTGCCATGTCTTCCAAATTGATCAGTCAAAACTCCAAATTCTTTACCAAGATGGTTGTCGATGCTGTCATGTCCTTGGACTCCGATTTGGACGAAAACATGATCGGTATCAAGAAGGTCCCAGGTGGAGCCATGGAGGACTCTCTTTTCGTGGATGGTGTGGCTTTCAAGAAGACTTTCAGTTACGCTGGTTTCGAGCAACAACCAAAGACTTTCACTGACCCAAAGATTTTGTGTTTGAACGTCGAATTGGAACTTAAAGCTGAGAAAGACAACGCTGAGGTGCGTGTGGAGCAAGTCAAGGACTACCAAGACATCGTCGACGCCGAGTGGCAAATCATTTTCAACAAATTGGAGGCTATCAAGGACTCTGGTGCTTCTATCGTGTTGTCCAAGTTGCCAATTGGTGATTTGGCCACCCAATACTTCGCTGACAGAGACATTTTCTGTGCTGGAAGAGTCGCTGCTGAAGATATGGACCGTGTCATCAAGGCTGTTGGTGGATCTGTCCAATCTACAGTCACTAGCATCAACGACCTGGCTTTGGGATCCTGTGCTAAGTTCGAGGAGGTCCAAATTGGTGGTGACCGTTACAACATCTTCAAGGGCTGCCCAGAGGCTAAGACTTGTACTCTTGTGTTGCGTGGAGGTGCCGAGCAAGTCATTGCTGAGGTTGAGAGATCTTTACACGATGCTATTATGATTGTTAAGCGTGCCATGAAGCACAGCTCGGTCGTTGCTGGTGGTGGAGCTATTGAGATGGAGTTGTCCAAGTATTTGAGAGAGTACTCTAAAACTGTTGCTGGCAAACAGCAGCTCATCATAGGAGCATTTGCTCGTGCATTGGAGGTGATTCCACGTCAATTGTGTGAGAATGCTGGTTTGGACGGTATTGAGCTTTTGAACATCTTGCGTAGTGCTCATGCCAAGGGTGATACCTGGTTCGGTATTGACTTCCACAAGGAGTCTGTTGCCGACAACATGGAAACATTTATTTGGGAGCCATCTCTTGTTAAGATCAATGCTCTTCTGTCTGCTACAGAGGCTGCTACGCTATTACTCTCGGTTGATGAGACAATCAAGAACCAAGACGATCAAGCAGCAGGTGGACGCGGACGTGGTGCATTTTAGAGATGTTAATAGTGATGGCTAAGTCATTGATAGAGTTGGGCAATGCCGAGGGAATGCCGAGGGTTATATAGTCAACAGGTCCATATACAATTGCAGTAGGATAACTGACGAGGTAGTAGCGTGAATATGACACGATAGTGGGGATTGACAAAGACACCAACCGACCGTGAATTGACGTTGTAACCGCAAATCCACGATATTTAGCCATGGCTCTACATAGCCATAAATGTATATCCGGGTTAAATAACCGTGAATTTGAGACAATTGACGTGGCTCATAATTTCTCGTCAATTCCGTCATTAACACGTAATTGTCATGTATCGGGAATGTTTCTGAATAGGGCCACAAGCGCTCGATTTTGAGCGTTTTCGGACTATTCTTAACGGTACACGAAATCGTGAATCTCGGGGCTGGACAATGGGGAATTACATGTGCATTGCACCGTTTTAGTCGAAATGGCGAAGAGCAATCATTGAAAAAAAAATGTGAAAAATACAGCAGATGAATTTGGAAATGAAGGAGATGAAGATGAAAAAAATAATGTAAACAATGAAAGCGGAAAATGAAAAAGAAACGTATTTTTTGAGAGTGGAGATGTTGTAGTTAGGCCATTGTACCGTTAGTATGGAAGGAGAGCAAAGCCCTGTCAATGGGCCAGAGAAGGTTGAGACACCATATGGGGAAAATTTTTGAAAAACGAGTAAAATAAATGGAAAGTGATGGTTTTGTTCAATTTTTGACGTACTTTCCAAGGAAAATGATGAAATTTCGAATTTTCTAACGTATTTTATGGTTTTACTGGTACTCTTATTTCTCCATCTACCTTTAAATAGTGTGCGCATTTTAGTGCTTTGGGTGCAAAATGCATGAGAAGAAACACGAACAAAGCAGCGAAAAAGAGCAAAAAAAGCCGAGAAAAACCACTAAAAAAATCCAATTTCATAACTATATCGATGCTACAATCACACCAAATTCTCATTTCATCTTTGTTCTCGACATACTACAAATTAAGTGCATCTCCCCACTCCACCTACAAATCTAGGAACGTCCCTTCCGAACAATCTGCAAGTGCGTCTCGATGCGCGGCACGCATCGCTCTAAAAAAAGCCAGAACGGGCCAACCCCGAAGTCCACACCGTAAACCCACCACAAACCAAGACACCAAAATCGCCAAAAATAATATCCGCTACACCCTCGCCAAACTCTAATGCAGCTCCTGACCTTATTATGCCATTATGCCTTCTCCGTGTAAAACCGAGCGAGGCGCCAAATGGCAGCCTGTATAATCTGGACCTGACCCAGAATTTTACTACCGTGCAGAGCGCGTTTTAGCCCCGCGGCTCACCATCGCGGTAGTCCTTTTAGGCTCATGGAAGGAGGCCCGAAACAGCAGGACAGATGAAATAGTGAATTACGGGGTTAGCTGAACGGACGGCTCAGTTTAGCAATGAAACACGAAACGTTACAAAACCGGTAAAATTGAATCATTGGTCCAATTGTCTGCCTACAATACTATACTTTAACAACAATCTCTCCTCTGTAGCTTAAGGCTTAATGTGAAACATCTGGACCGCATCACCAACTCACCATAGCCTAGCGTCAAAAAGCCCACCACCAAATTCTCCACCAAAATAAAATTACTCCAGCAACGCATGCACACCACGTAAAAAACCCCGTAACCGCCAGAGCCGCTGTCTTTTGTCCCTTCCACGCTAAAATCCGCTGGATTCCTGGTTAATCAGGTAACTCTCTCGCGGTGTGCGGCGCCTGGGGCCGGGCCCTCCTTCGCTCCTGGGTGACATTTCTATAACGTGCAAACTTTCGCGTCGCGGCTTTAAACCGCAGGGCCTGGTTCTTTATAAGTGGTGCGAATCTCCTGGGGCTGATATTCAATCACCTAGCGGATTCATTTGTTTGGGCCTACTCTTTTGTGTTGTGTCTGTTTAGCTTAGTCTGTTGGTCGACTAACTTGCGTGTTATCTCTCATTCTTTAATTCTCTGTCATTCGTTTTCTATAGTTGCAGCCTTGGTGACTCCCTCCAGCTCAACTTCTAACCACGGTTCCCCACTGCCAAAACTTGCAAAACTTTGACTGGTTTTGCTTCAATTTGCCTCGTTCCGGCTCCCATCCAATCCAAATTCCAAATCCCTGAAAATGGCTCGTGCTTATGGTCCTCCACCTTCCAGACCAAGGCCGTACCCTCTTTTGCTTGAGGTCCTCGAGACTCAAGCCAACAAGAAGCTTTTGAGCGAATATACTTCCGATGTCAAGCTGTGGATGTCTGTTTTAGAGTCCCAGTCGGGCGCTAACGCTCAAATGATCGACTTGCAACCAGAGGTTCAGTGGTATATGAGACCATACCTCTTGGACTTCCTTATTGAGTTGCACCAGCTGTTCCGTTTACAGCCAGCTACCTTGTTTTTGTGTATTAACATCATTGATCGTTACTGCGCCAAAAGAATCGTTTTCAAGCGTCATTACCAGCTTGTTGGCTGTACCGCGTTGTGGATCGCAGGTAAGTACGAAGACAAGAAGCTGAGAGTGCCTACACTCAAGGAATTGGCCATCATGTGCCGTAATGCTTACGACGAGGAGATGTTCTTGCAAATGGAGTTCCACATCTTATCTACTCTCGAATGGCTGTTGAGTCACCCTCTGTTGGAGGAGTGCTTGCAACTTGCCATTACTGAGGCCGGTGTGTCTAACCATGTTACTCCATGCAAATACAACAGACCTTTGGCAGATGAGCTGCAACTGAAAGTTTCAGCCGTTACTGCTGTGGGTCGTTTCTTTTGCGAGTTATCTCTCTACGATCGTTTTTTCCTCACCATGCCCACATCTTTAATTGCCATTACGGCTAATTTGATGGCATGTTCTATGCTTGGCGTTCCCACTGCTGCTTCTTACTTGAACCAACTCTTGGCTGGTGTGCCAATTCTTCGTTTCCAGGCTCTGCGGGCAGACCTGGAGGAGAATGAGGCTCCAGAGGTTCATGGCCCATTTTTGCTGGGTTTGGACGATGCAGCAATTGCTCAAGTCCGTAAGATTGCATTGGTACTTTTCTTGAACACTGGCTCTCTTTCTGAGGTGCTCCAGCGTAAGTACGAAGCATTGGGTGTTATCCCCGTCATCCACAACTATTCCAACAGGCATCCACTCACTGTGCAAACAGTGTTCGATAACTCCACAGAAATCACTTCTGAGGATACAGTCATTGCACCAGGAACCACATTGGCACGTGCTGCTGACGTGTTGTTGATGCTCTCTCACGAGGGGAAGCATATGGCTCCTCCACAGCCACAAAATAGCATTCTCCCGCTTACGCCGCCGCTGGCAACGTCTCAGTCGCTGGTGTTCTCGCATTCGGGCTCTTCTGCCTACACCACGCCAGTTCTTCATTCCGAACTGGCCCGTTTTTCTACATACCTGCCGCTTCCTGACTGCGATCTGGGCTGGGCGCTGCCGATCCCCCTGCTGAAAGCACGCGTCTAAGCGAGGAGACCATGAGTGCCACCTTCTTTTGACTAATACCTTTTATTAATGTTCTCGAAATTCCTTCATTTATGAGCACCATCGGTCTTCCTCGTGCATTGTTTGCACCCAAGTCGCGTCATTGCGCATCGTCTAAATGTACTTACATAATACCTTACGTAACATGGTACCATCGCTAGTGTTGATGTAGATGATTTGTGTGATTTTGATTTGACACCTACTTGAAATTTCTTTGCATCGCCGTGCGTCTTGACACATGCAAGGTGAAAATAAGAGGGTCTCCATCGATTGTTTCTCCATTGACTCCTGGGTTTCTCCTTCCAACCTCCCAATCCTTTGTCCTGGCATACGACATACCAACATAAGATCAGCACGTGACCCGCTCCACCGGTTGTGTTTACCTTTTGTTCGCCTTAATCCACCTCAAGCCTAACACTCCAATTCTTCATGTCTGACGACGACTATACCACCAATAATTGGGTGTGGGTGCCCGATAAAGATGAGCTATTTGTTCGGGGCTTCATCACCGATTATTTGGACAATAATCGCGTTCGAATCACCATCAAAAATGGTGCCCAAGAGTTCTCCAAGGAGATCGATCAGAAGCTTTTGGAGAACTGCAACCCGGCCAAATTCAACAAATGTAATGATATGGCCGAACTCACTCATTTAAACGAACCTTCTGTCATTTATAACTTATTTTTGCGTTACAACGATGACATGATCTACACTTACTCGGGTCTCTTTTTAGTGGCTATCAACCCATATAAAAAATTGCCTATTTACGAGAACAGCGTGCTCAACAAGTTCCATTCACATCTGGATGATCAGGATGAACGGATGCCTCCACATATCTTCGCTATCGCCGAGAGCACGTACAGAAACCTTGTGGCTAATAAGAAAGATCAGTCGATTCTTGTCACGGGAGAGAGTGGAGCTGGTAAGACGGAAAACACGAAGAAAATCATCCAGTATCTTTCTTCGATCTCGACAAGCTCCGAGGAGCATCACGATATCCACGATAAAATCTTGCGGGCCAATCCGATCTTGGAGAGTTTCGGAAATGCCAAGACGATCAAGAATAACAATTCCTCTCGTTTCGGAAAGTTCATCAAGATCTTCTTCGACACCAAGGGCTTGATCAGTGGTGCTACTATCGACTACTACTTATTGGAGAAGTCCAGAGTGCTGCACCAGCTGAAAAGCGAAAGAAACTACCATGCATTTTATCAACTTCTAAAGGGTGAAGATGAGTCCACATTAAAGGAAAAATACAACTTGACGTCTCTGGTGCTGGCGTACAGATACTTGAGTTCTTCTACTGAAAACATACCCAATGTGGAAGATTCTCGCGAGTACCGTACGCTTCGTGATGCCTTTGGCGTTATGGGATTCACCGATTTCGAGATCGATAGCATTTTGGCCTGTTTGGCCATCATTCTTCACCTTGGAAATGTCGATTTCACGTCATGGAAGTCAGAACAGGCAAACTTCACTGCTGACTCGAACATCGACGTCATTGCCAGCATGTTGGGAGTGAATTCCGATGAGATCTCAACAAATCTTCTTCGTCCTAAGGTGAAGGCAGGTAGAGAATTTGTTCAAAAGCTGAGAAAAGCCGCTGAAGTCAAGAGCACAATCGACGCGTTCGCCAAACATCTCTACGAGAAGGTTTTCCAGTATATCATCGTCAAAATCAACGAGAGTTTGCTTGGTGGAGACGCTGCAGGCGAGAGCTTCATCGGAGTTCTTGATATTGCCGGATTTGAGATCTTTGAAAGCAACTCTTTCGAGCAATTGTGCATTAATTATACCAACGAGAAGTTGCAGCAGTTTTTCAACCATCATTCGTTTATTTTGGAGCAAAGCGAGTACTTGAGAGAGGACATTCAATGGGAATTCATTGATTTCGGTTTGGACTTGCAGCCTACCATCGATTTGATCGAAACAAAGCAACCAATGGGTGTTTTGGAGATCCTTAACGAGCAATGTATCTTGCCTAAGGCCTCAGAAGAGACATTTATCGAGAAATTGCTCGATACCTGGGGCAATGGAGAGAGTAAGAAGTTCAAGGCCAACAAGGTTAGAAGCGGGTTCATTATCGACCACTATGCTGGTATTGTGGAGTATAATATCTCCGAATGGCTTCTGAAGAACACTGATCCAGTCAGTGAGAACCTTCTCTCGCTTATGCCAGGTTCTACCAACAAATTCATCAGTCAACTCTTTACAAATGACGAACATATCCCTCAAACTAGAGGTAAATCACCAAAACTCAAGACAGTGTCGCAGAAACACAAGGAACAGTTGTCGTTCCTCATGCAACAACTTGAGAGTACCGAGCCACACTTCGTGAGATGCATTTTGCCCAATTTGAGCAAGCGACCTAACAGGTTCGATAAGGAATTGGTGCTTCATCAGCTTCGGTGCAATGGTGTTTTGGAAGGTATCAGAATTGCCCGTGCTGGATACCCTAACAAAATGACATTTGATGAATTCTTCTCCCGGTACTCTATCCTTAATTCCAGTGAAGTTGTGTTCACTAAGAACATGAAAACCAACAGTGAAATCATCCTTAAACACATTGAGTTGGATTTGGAATGTTACAAGATCGGTATCACCAAGCTTTTCTTCAAAAACGGAATTTTGGGTAATCTTGAAGAACTTCGTGATGCAGCCTTGAAAAGAGCATTCACTGAATTCCAAAGCATGGCTCGTGGTCAGTTGGCCAGAACCAAGATCGAGAGACAGATTGCAATTATCAGAGCATCTCAAGTGCTTGCTAAAAACTTCCAGAAGTTGGATACACTCGTTAATAAGGGCGAAAGTCCATGGCTTAAGCTTTTCCTCGGGCTCAAACCCATGTTGGAGGAGTCAGTTAAGGTTTTGGACTCTAATGAGATGAATGAGAGTCTCAAAAAGCTTAATGGCAAGTTGAAAGAGACAGAAACTGCTCGTGCTACGCTTGTGGCCGAAAATGACTCGCTTAAGGAGAGATTGTCGAGTTTGGAGGAGGACATCCTCAAGGAGAGTGCTCAAATGGCCGAGAAGACCGAGAAATTGCGTCTTCTTGAAAAGGAAGAGTCTTCTAGAAGTAAGACCCTCGAGGATTCTACCAGACAATTGACTGAGATCAAGGCAGTCAACGAGAAACTCGCCAAGGAGAAAGCAGAGGTCACTTCTAAGTATGATGAGTCTAAGATGAGACTCTCGGACTTGGAGGAGCAGATTGAGAAGTTAAATGGAGAAATTGCTCGTTATAAGGAAAAATGTGACGACCTTGACAAGCAAATTAAGGACTTCTTAAGCGTCAAGGATCAACATGAAAAGGCCGTCTCCAGAGTAGCAGAGCTCGAGAAGCAGACCGAAACTCATAAAGCTGTCGTTGCTGAATTTGGCGCTTCCAAGACCGCGATCGAGAAGTTACAACAAAAGCTTGAAGGTCATGAAAAGTCAATGGATGAGTTGAAGGAAGCAAAGGCCACAGTTCTGAAATTGGAGAAGGAGATGTCGGCTTTGAAGGAGGAGAGCTCTAAATTGAAGGAGGAGAGCTCCAAATTCAAGGAGGAAAGTTCTAAATTCAAGGAGGAAAGCAATAAATTTAAGGGTCTTTATGAGGAACACCAAAACAAAACAAAGGATTTGAGCAAACAAATTTCTGAGCATGAAACCAAGTCCAGAAACTTGGAAAAGCAAATTTCCGAGCATGAATCCAATTCTAAAAAATTGGAACAGCTGCTTGCAAGCTCCAAAGACCAATTCCAAGCCGAAAAGGATTCTCTCATAGCAAAGAAGTCATTGGAGGTTGAGAACTTGAAGAAAGACCTCTCGGTAGCCGAGGATAAGATTTCCTCGTTGAAATCTGAATTGGAAGCCAGAACTTCCGAGTTCACTGCCCTCAACACGAGCCACAAGGATAATGAAAAGAAGCTTGAGTTGCTTACTGCTCAATTAGAGAATTCCAGAGCTTTAGAGAAGAAGTTGACTGAGGAGCAAGCCAAAAACGCTGAATTGGTGCATGAAGTCCAAACTGCCCAAGAAGCACTTGCCAACAAAGTCAAAGAAAACGAAAAGCTCGTCCAATCGTTCGAAAACACTAAGCATGAGACTCTGTACTTGACCAGGGCCAACACCGAGTACCTGGAGCAAATTACGCAGTTGAAACAACAAGCACAAGAGTTGCAAGCCAAGCTCCAGGATAAGGAGAACATGCCACCTCAACAAACAAAGGTTGATCCAAAACTCATGGACGAATTCGCAAGTATCAAGTTGAAACTTCACGAGTCGAATGCTGCGGTCCGGAAGGAGCGGTTCGAGAATCAAAAACTCTCGGAGGAAGTGAAAATGTTGAGGAAAAAAGTCGACGATAACTTCGAGAGTCCTCTGAAAAGGAGTGAGCTCAGAAGGTCCGTGGCTTATGGTGAAGATCTCAGACTTTCCCAAATTAATGACTCTAGGTACGCTGAGGAGATCAGATCTTTGAAGACAAGAGTCCAGCAAGAAGAGGCCAATGCTAATAGAGCAGAGAACTACGCTATTGAGCTCCAAAAGAGACTCAACAAGCTCCAGATGACTCGTGGTATCGATAGCTTCACTGACTATGAGGTGAAGTACAAGGAGGCCCAAAGACACATCATGGACCTTGAAAAGCAAATCGGAAACGTTTTGGATGAATCTACTGGAAGCTCTGACTTACAAAACATGTCCAGAAGTAGCAGTTTGGGCACGTTGGCGTCGATGAACGGTGCTGGAGACTTTGCCAAGATCTACAAGGACATCACTAAGACGTTGAAAACCACAAGGGACGAATTAAACAAGTCTAAGATGGAGATTCTCAGATTGAAGTCGTTGTTGAGGGAAAGTGAAGACGAGCTCTATAACATGCGTCGGTCAAACGTCAAGTCTTCCATCAATGACTATGAGGAAGAACTAGCACGTATCAAGGTTCGTAACGAGACATTGATGAAGAAGCAGGAAGAGCTTTCTGGCGCTTTGGCCAAGTATAAGGGCCGTAGTGAAGAGTACTTCGAGAAGCTTGAGCTTGCAGAGTCTGCTGTTTCCATCAGTAAGAGACACGAGCAGCAGTTCCGCAAGGAACTCGAGGAAAAGTCGACGGAATTGAAGCTTGTCAAGGAAGAAATGCGTGCTGGACAAATTTTGATCAAGCAACTTCGACAAGAAAAAAATGACACTGACGTCAAGTTGACGGAACTGAAGCATCGTGAGGAGAAGTTGCAGAATCAAAGCAAAGGCTTAGAAGAGCAATTGCGCTATTTGAACGACACCTACAGCGACCGTAAACATGCCATTGAAGAGCACAAGGAAGAAATCCGGAAGTTACACCAAGACATCAAGTTCAAGTTGGAAAAAGAGACAGAAATCATCACAGAAAGCAAGCGTCTCAAGATTGAAAATGATGAGTTGGCACGGATTAAAGAGGAAGTTCTCCGAGAGAACACTGAAGTGAATGATGAAAACGAAGAGCTTTTGAAACACAACGAAAACTTGAGGAATGAAGTGGAACTGTTGAAAAACGAAAAGCAGGTCCATGAACGGAAACTCGAGCAGAATCAAAAACAAATCGATACGCTTCGGGAACTCATTGAAGAGAACCGTGTTCAATTGGAGAAGGTCAATTCCGTCAACAGAGACTTGGAGGCCACGAAATCGAAATTGGAATCGACAATTTCTGACCTTGAAGACAAACTCAAAGAAGTCAATATGAACTTGGCTTTAGTCAGAGAACATGCTGACACGTTGGAGAAGGACAAGGAACAAACACGTCAAGAACTCGACGTGATTCGTGGAAAATGGGACACCAGTGACGGACAATACAAAGAAGCCCGCACGGAGAATTTGGTGATTGTTCAAGAAAACGAAAGTTTGAAGAAGGTGAACGAAGAGCTCAGCAAGAAAGTTGGCACGCTCGAGGAAAAGCTCTATTCGAACGAACAACTCAATTATTTGGAAACAAATATCGTCAACTTGAACAACGAGCTTGATGCTTTGAAACAACAAGTGTTCGATAGCGATACTCGGGAAAAGAAGTTAGAGAAACAGGTGAGATCATTGGAGTACGAGAACGAAACCAAGAGTACCCAGATGAAACGTTACAATGACGAGAACTTCAACTTCCAGAACATGATTGGCCAGTACAGAAGCAAGGTGGAGTTTTTGCACCAAGAGAACAGTGAGAAGGACCTAACCATCAAGGCTCAAGAGAGAGAGCTCAATGAAGTACGAGAGAAATTGCTTATGTTGCAGAAGGAAAAACTTAGCGGAGACGCACCCTAAGCGATGTAACCGGGCGATGCCGTTAGTGCTCGGCGAAGGATGGGCGTTACGGCGATTTAGGTTTGGCAGCTACATTTTGACACAACGTGGTGGTACCGTTAAGGTAAATTAATGAAGGTGGGCTCAGATCGGCGTTTGGGTAAAGCCGAGAAACAGGGCCCTTTAAATTGCAATAGCATGATTAGCATTGGTACACGATGTAGATGTACAGTAAATGGCACATTTGGATGCATGGTCGGATGCAAAATGATGTATACGGGCTATGAGCAAGTAGGACTAGTACTATAGAGTTATGAGGCTATTATGGAGGTATAGCCATTTAGACTACGGCTGCAATAAACTATGTGCGGAGACCGAGAAACGTGGGAGGCTAGATATACCGAGATAGGAATTTCTGAGCCGCAGCCGCCGCATATATCTGCATGGGCCTGCATCACCACCCTCTCATTTCGCACCCACGTGGTGGTGATTAACCGTCCTAACGGTGCCCGCATGGTTCAATTTGGGCAAACAGTCACACTACCACAAGAAGCCCAGAAACAAAAATTTCTCTTGGTACTGTCAAGAGGTGTCAATGTCATCTCAAGAAGCCCGTCAACCCGTAGAAACTCATGAAAACGACCTCCTAGCCCTGATCCGACATCACCGACTGCTGCAAAATGGGACCACGTTGAGATTAGAGAAACGTTCCTGTGACTTAGTAGTAAGTGCGTTAATACTAGGCCCACGCGGCCGTAATTCAAGGCGGCATATGCGTACTTTCCTTTTTCTGCGCAGCCATCCCAGACTGCTACCATATAAGGAGCCAATGCTTCCCTCGTAATTTGAATTTTTTCTCCAGTGCAATCTCAAGCTTCATCTCAATGTCTGAAATTCAAGCTCCTCACGAAGTCTCCCAATTTGGTGGTAAGACCGCTTTCAAGGACTACCTCGGTAAGTTCGCTCACATTGAAGATCCTTTGGAAAGAAGAAGATTGGCCTTGGAGGAAATCGATTCCGCTGGTTTCGGATGGACCCAAGGTAAAATGATTTTGATCGCCGGTGTTGGTTTCTTGACCGATGCTTACGATATTTTCGCTGTTAACTTGGGTGTTTCCATGTTGGCTCACGTTTACTGGGATGGTACCATGCCATCTTCCACCCAAACCTTGATTAAGGTTTCTACTTCTGTTGGTACCGTTATTGGTCAACTTGGTTTTGGTTTCGCTGCTGATCACCTCGGTAGAAAGAGTATTTACGGTACTGAGTTGATTATTATGATCTGTGCTACTATCTTGCAGTGTGTTCTTGGTACTTCCCCAGCTGTTAACTTTACCGCCATTTTCTCCACCTTGAGAATCATTATGGGTATCGGTATTGGTGGTGACTACCCATTGTCTTCCATTATTTCCTCCGAGTTCTCTACCACCAAGTGGAGAGGTGCTATCATGGCTGCCGTTTTCTCTAACCAAGGTTTGGGTCAATTGTTGGCTGGTCTTGTTGCTTTGATCTTGGTTGCTGGTTACAAGGACGACTTGATTTACGCTAACACTTCTAAGGAGTGTGTTGGTTCTTGTGTTAAGGCTTGTGATCAAATGTGGAGAGTTTTGGTTGGTATTGGTTGTGTTCCAGGTGTTATTGCTTTGTACTACAGATTGACTATTGCTGAGTCTCCTCGTTACGCTTTGGATGTTAACGAACACGACAACTTGGACAAGGTCGCTGATGCTGAGGCCGCTTTGGACGCTGCTGCTCACGACATCTCCCCACCAAAGGCTTCTTTCAAGGACTTCTGGGCTCACTTTGGTCAATGGAAGTACGGTAAGATTTTGCTCGGTACCGCTGGTTCTTGGTTCACTTTGGATGTTGCTTACTACGGTTTGGGTTTGAACACCGCTGTCATTTTGAAGACCATTGGTTACGCTTCCTCTAAGAACGTTTACAAGAACTTGTACAACACCGCCGTTGGTAACTTGATCTTGATTTGTGCCGGTTCCTTGCCAGGTTACTGGGTTGCTGCTGCCACCATTGACACCATCGGTAGAAAGCCAGTTCAATTGTTCGGTTTCATCATCTTGACTGTTTTGTTCGTCATTCTTGGTTTCGCTTACCACAAGCTTGGTGACCACGCTAAGTTGGCTCTTTACGTCATTGCCCAATTCTTCCAAAACTTCGGTCCAAACACCACTACTTTCATCGTTCCAGGTGAATGTTTCCCAACCAGATACAGATCTACTGCCCACGGTATGTCCGCTGCTGCCGGTAAGGTTGGTGCTATCATTGCCCAAACCTGTATTGGTACCTTGATTAACCATGGCTGTTCTGCTGACAACCAAAACTGTTTCTTGCCTCACGTTATGGAGATCTTCGCTTTGTTCATGTTGATCGGTGCTTTCACCACCTTGTTGATCCCAGAGACCAGAAGAAAGACTTTGGAGGAGATCTCTGAGAGATACCACGACGAGATTGACGTTACTAAGCTTGGTGCTGACAGATACGTTACCCAACAAGCTGAGTCTTCCGAGTCTGAGTTGAAGCATTAATTATTTGGCTAGAGCCCCTTTTACTTCTGCGTATATTGCATGTTTAATTTAAATTAAGTTACTTTTGAAAATCAAGTGTAAGCTACAAGGGTTCCATTGTGGTGATTTCCAGCTTCCATTGTGCTGGAGGTGCACGTTTTTGCCTATTCAAGCGGTTGTTATCTCTCCTTAACCGCATTTCTATGCCCGACATGTACGTGGAACCCATCTTACTCGCGCATTGCAGTGTGCTGCAGTAAGTTCTCGTGCATAACTTCCATTAGTCATCCTGCCTTCTATATTAAAGGGAGACTTTGTGGTTACCAGTTCAACAACTAGATCAGAATGGCTGAATCCAATTGGCGTGACTACTCTCGCGACTGGCTCGTGGTCGCTGTGCTTCTAGTGGCTTTCTTTGGTTACTTTGAGCAGACCCAGCCGTTCTACCGTCAATTCAAGCTCAATGACTCTCGTCTCCAACACCCATTTGCTCAAGAAGAAAGAGTTACCGATAATCAGCTTTACTTGGCATCAACATTGATCCCAATGGGGCTAGTTGCTGCTGTTCAATTCATTAAAAAGAGTTTCAATCAAACAACGAGTCCAGCCCATCTCGCGATCTTGGGCCTCTGGATCTCACTTACTGTGGCAGCTTGTTTCACTGACGTGTTAAAAGACTGGATCGGAAACCCACGTCCTGATTTCTTGGAGAGATGTGGTGCAAAAGTGGGCACTTCCACTGACGTGTTTGTTGGAGTCGATGTATGCACATACCCACTTGGATTGAACAGATTGGCAGACGGAATGAAGCTGACGCCACTGGGTCACTCGTCAATTCTGTTTGCTGGAATGTTTTACATATTCTTGTGGCTTGGACACGAAGGTGTGGTCAATGGCGTAAACAGATGGATAACCTTATTGGTAAGAATATTGCCGGTGACCTTGGCAGCTTACATTGCTTTTTCTAGAACTCAAGATTACAGACATCATTTCTTTGATGTTTTCTTTGGTCTGACCATTGGTATTGTCTCTGGATACTTGCTGTACAAGAAGTACCATGGTTAGTTCATAGAATAACTTATTAGACTTATTAGACTTGTTTGAAATTCAGATTTTCGATGATAATTATTTTTTTGAACTGTAATTGATATTTTTTAATCATGTTCGATGATGGAATCAATTGCTTTTGTCACTAAAAGGGGAAGTGTTCGGACTTTGGTGTCAATAATTTCATGATAGCCAGCTTATGTTATTGCTCACGTATAGAGGGCTAAAGATAGAGATAAAGAGCTGCAAAAGAAACTTCTATTAGCTTTTTTCTTGATAATATTCACAGGAGGCTTATGTATTTTCTTGGCTAATTTATGGCCATTAATTAATGATATAATTGTATATTGTTGGTGACTCTAAGCCTTCCTTATTAGCACAATAAGACAGGCGATCGAAGGGTGCTGATCAGGGACGAAATTAGGGCCCTACAGTGTTATTCTGCAGGATCAATTGAACATGAAAATTGAAGACGTGTGATTATGACATTGAAAATAAGGAAAAAATAGAAGAAATTTGAAGAGTCGTATGATTATCTTATGAAATTAAGGAAACTATTGACAGCTTGCAAAACCGATCAATTTCCTATTTTTGGCATGCATTCTTGATGTATAGGTGTCACTGTGTTTAACATGAAATTGAGGGGAAATGACTAATTTGTCAGAATTTTACTAAAACACAAAAATATCAGAAAATTGGAAATTATAAAGAATCGAGCTCCAAAGTCACAGGACAACTCTCACATTCTCTAAAAATGAATTTGATTTCGTTTCAGGTACCAAATACGGATAACTAATTGCTCATCATGCAGGTCCAGATAGAGATAATCAATCAGCGTGTGAAATTGCAAGACTCACTTCAGAATTTTGAAAAAATGAAATTGAGGGAGATCACTCTTAGACATCATAGTATATTGATTTGATTAGTCTTAAAATCTTCAGGGCCTTTTATGGCCCAATTTCTGCTATTATAATAACACTATATACAGACCATAGTTAAGGATGACTGTCAACAGTCAAATGCAAAATGTATCCAAAATTTCGAGTGTTCTCGAGAGCGTTTTTTCCAATTTTCCACCAATATTAATTCAACGGTTTAAAATTAGAGACCATCAAGGACAAACTGTAAAATCCATCCTAATATATAGATACACCCTAATGCGCTACATCACCAACCACCCTTGCCAATTCCCCTCCACAACTCCACTTATTTCGCCAAATTGTCAAAATTGAGTTAAGACCACCGTTGAAATCTCCCAGATTCCAGCTTCTCAGCAAGCCTACCGGCTTGTTCTACAAACATTTCTACGAACTAAGAGGCCCTCCAGAATATGGCCTATATGCAGGGTAATGGATATAAAGGTGTATATGCAGGGTATTCTAACGATGACTTTTTGTGGATTTTGGTTATTTTTGCTTGAATCAATGGAAAATATGCTTTGAAAGGAATATTCATCATTTTGTGGACAGTAGATATATCTATTTTTTGAAAATAAAATTGTGGTTGAAAGTATAGGAAGTGTTAGTCA
The DNA here is from genome assembly GCA_030571295.1 of [Candida] citri. Classification (NCBI taxonomy): domain Eukaryota; kingdom Fungi; phylum Ascomycota; class Pichiomycetes; order Serinales; family Metschnikowiaceae; species [Candida] citri. Next base: position 151,963 of record JAJLXN010000007.1, on the reverse strand, counting down.
AGGTAAAGATGATATGAACCGGTAGGTGGTAATGCCCTGTAATATTTTGGTATCTAAGGTTAATTTTGATAATTTTATTTTGGCATTTACATATTTTGTTGCAGGACTGATCAACACTACTAAAAATACTTTATGTAGAGCTTTCAGTCTTAGGTATTTCAAGGGCCTCTTGAAATGCTTTAATTATGGCTAAAAAGTAGTCTAAGAAAGAGACCACAATGAACTTAAGTTGAAAATTCATGACACTTCAATTGTTAAGATATTTATGAAAAACACATTCATCACATTCCAGTGCATATGAAACCTTGCATCGTGGATTTTGGGGTAGCATGAATGTGATAATCGTGTCAAAATACACACAAAAGATCTCAACACGATGAAATTCACATTGACAAAGTTTTCTGGGTCAGACGAATCTCCTTCGATCCATTCTTTTACTTATCTCGTCCACATGTGCACGTTGCTTGGGTATGATCCTACTATCGCTAGTACCATACATCACCATCGCACTCACTCAATCTCTACAACAAATATCGTTAAATATCCTTCTATTAACTTAATCGTCCGTTGAGGACCCCAATTAATGCAAAACACTCTATCCCTTTATAAAGCAATGATCAAAAGAATAAAAAAAAATGAAATAAATTTTTGTCGAACGAGTTGAGCGTCGACATGATCGTGAGTAATCACATTAATCTGTTAAGTGGTTTCAAGCTAACTGCTTAAAACTTCAACTCCTTTGGTTGCTCCCATGGGTTCTCTTGGTTGGTGAAGTGACCGTAAGAAGCAGTTTGGAAGTAGATTGGTCTGGCCAAGTTCAATTCCTTGACAATGACACCTGGTCTCAAGTCGAAGTTAGCTCTGATGATCTCAACCAATTCCTCGGAAGTGTACTTGGAGGTACCGTAGGTGTCAACGTGGACAGACAATGGCTCGGCAACACCAATGGCGTAAGAGAATTGGACCAAAGCTCTTCTGGCCAAACCAGCGTTAACAATGGACTTGGCAACCCATCTGGCAGCGTAAGCAGCAGATCTGTCGACCTTGGAGAAATCCTTACCGGAGAAAGCACCACCACCGTGAGCACCCCAACCACCGTAAGTGTCAACAATGATCTTTCTACCAGTCAAACCGGCGTCACCTTGTGGACCACCAATGACGAATCTTCCAGATGGTTGAATGTGGTAGATGGTCTTGTCATCCAACAAGTTAGCTGGGATGGTCTTCTTGATGATCTTCTCCAAGATCTCCTTTCTCAAGTCCTCGGTGGAGATCTCGTCAGCGTGTTGAGTGGAGATAACGATGGTGTCAACTCTCAATGGCTTGACAGCTCCACCGTCCTTCTCGTACTCAACAGTGACTTGGGTCTTGGTGTCTGGTCTCAACCAGTCCAACTCACCAGATCTTCTAGCGTCAGACAAAGCCTTGTTCAACTTGTGGGACAACAAGATGGTCAATGGCAACTTCTCCTCGGTCTCGTCGGTGGCGTAACCGAACATAATACCTTGGTCACCAGCACCCAATTCCTCCAAGGCCTTCTCGTAGTGCAAACCTTGAGCGATATCTGGAGATTGTTGCTCAATGGCGACCAAAACGTTACAGGTCTTGTAGTCGAAACCCTTCTCACTGTGGTCGTAACCAATGTGCTTGATGGTGTCTCTGACAATCTTTTGGTAGTCCAAGACAGCCTTGGTGGTGATCTCACCGAAGACCATGATCATACCAGTCTTGGAAGCGGTCTCACAGGCAACCTTAGACAATGGGTCGACAGCCAAACAAGCGTCCAAGATGGCATCGGAGACTTGGTCACAGATCTTGTCTGGGTGACCCTCACCGACGGATTCAGAAGTGAAAAGGAAAGTTTCTGGCATTATTGAAATTGAATGAGTTTCGAGAAAACAAACCTTCAAAATTAGGGCAGAAGTGTGGATCTTTATACCGCGAAAAAATTTTGATAGGCCTTCGTCCCGTATGCAGGCGATCTTACTGCGTAAGGACACGTGAGGGGCCAATTTAAAAGAAATCACAGCCCGTCAAAAAATGAGAGATAACGCCAGTGGCAAACTTGACTCACTGTTACCAACTGTTCTTTCCATTTCTCTGTTTTTTTCCTATTTTTTTATCATTTGTAGAAAAGCGCCAATTGATGAAAAGAGGCGCATGTGAAAGTAAATGGGGCCCACGCAGGTAAGTCGTTTGGGTACGAATGCGACTCCGATCTAAACGATACAAACGGGCGGTTATCTTGATTGGTTGGTTGGTCTAAACGACGAGATGGCAGTCGATGGAAGTCAATGGGGGTCAATGGCGCGCCACCCGGGCGGGTAAAAAGTGTGGCGTCTAGCCGAGAGGGTTGAGAAAAAGCAATTAAAAGAAAAACAGGCCCTTGTTTATCAGAAAAAACAAGTGGTTCAAAAATTGCCGCTAATTGGGCATGGTTGGGCCCACGATTTGTTGAAGTCTAATTGCAGCCAAAAAATAATTGCAGCTCGTGAATTTGTGTCCCCTGTGCGAAAAAAATGTCGCGGCTCATCAGCCAGCAACTCGCGACATGGAACACACACCCGTGCCTCCCAACATTCGCGTTTAGTAAATAACGCGCATGCGTCTCATTTCGTTAGATCTTCTTAACTAGGAGAATCTTCACCACCAGGTATTCTTAATCAAGAAATGGCTGACTTGGATTTGAGCATTCTTGATCGCGTCAAGAAGAGAATTTTCGGAGCCGAGGATACTCAAAATGTCCTGGCTGACTCAGATACCCAAGTAATTCCAAACTTCGAGAAGTCGCTACTCTTCGCTCCTACAAGGGACGTGGAGCACACTCAAGAGAACCATGACACTACACAATTTGATCAAACTCAGGCAATTGATTCACATTTGCAAGATCAAGACGCGTCAACGCAATTGCTTGAGCCAAAAGTTGCTTCTAAGCAAACTAAGGCATCATCGACTGAGGCCATCAGACTTCCACAATTGGCCTTAGACGAGTCAGAGTTCTTCGGAATGGAGAAGACACAAAAGGACTCAGCACAAGAATCAGCACAAGAATCATCACAATCTCATATGCTGCTTTCACGCGAAGAGAAAATGTCCAAACTTGTTGAAAAGAAGCGCCAGGAGCGTCTATTAGCCGAACAAGAATTGGAGGCAGATATTTCTCGTACGTCTTTGACTGACGAAGAGAACGACTTGGACGATGTTGCTGATACTACAAGAGACTCATCTGTTAACAAAACTATTACTACCAAGGGAGAACTCGAACAAATCGAGAAGCAATTGAGCGAGCAAAAGAGAAACAAAATCATCCAACCTGCTTTCCAAAAGAAGGTCATTAACCCAGTCAAAGATTTGTTGGCAGCTTTTGATAGCGATAGTGAGCCAGAAAGCAACCTCAATAGCGAAGAGGTGCTTAAACTGAGTCCAACAACTTCACCAATTAAGGTCGGACAACAATTGCAAAAGGACATCCCATTATCCGACTCTGACTCTGACTTTGACTTCGATACTACCAATGTCCTTGACATGATTTCCAAACCACTGAAGCCAGCTCCAAAGGCTAAGAGTAATCCAATCGATGACTACGCTATGAAGCTTAAAAGAGAGTTGATGTCATCTCCAACTCGTTCTGACAGCGGAGTTATCACTCTCGAAGACTCCGAAGACGATAACCAAGCAGAACAAGATCAAATCGAAGTTCCAAAGCTTAACAAGGAGCAAAGATTTATGATCAAGCAAAAATTCTCCAGAAAGAAGTTTGAACAAACCAAGAAAAGCATTGCATACTCCAAATTCCACCAACCTCGCATGAAAGATTGTGGAAGTCGACTCCTCAATGATCTTAAGAAGGCCAACGCAAAGCAACTCCACGACTTGAAGGTATCGAACCCAGACGCAGAGCTTCTTGAAGAAATCGAGAAAGAAGAAGAGGAAATGGGCAATTTGTTGGAGAGAGAAATGGAGCGTGTCAGAAAGATCCGTAAGAAGGAGAAGCTTCAAGAAAAAGCAAAGCAAGCACTTCTCAACGGCGATTTCGATGATGATGCCGACTATAAGAGCAATGAAGACGAAAATGAGGCTGTTCCAGAAAGTGAAGCTGGAGAATCTGATTTTGATGAAAGTGAAGACTTTGATGAAGATCTGGAACAAGAAGAAGAGGATGTTTCTCTTGTTTCTAAGGCAAAGCGTGTAGTTTTATCTGACGATGAAGATGAACAACAAGATGAGCAGATGGAACCAGCAAAGAACGCCAGCCAAGAGTCTGACGCAAGCTCTCGCCACGACGACAGTTACATGTTTGGTGGCCATAACGATATTCGTGAAAACGAGGATGAAATCTTGCAAATTCAAAGTGGCAGTCAGAGATTACCACAGATCAAGGGCATCGAACAAGCCATTGATAAGGCTGAAGCCAAACAACAAGGACTCTTCCAAAACTTGGCTCCAAGAGGCGAGTCAGATGTCTCATTCTCAAACTCTTTCAATGACGACTCGATGGTTGCCGCTGATGCTCCATCTTTTGTTGATATCAGTTTCACTCAAGAAGACAAGAATGACTATGTCTTGCCTACTCAAGCAGACACTCAAACTTTGACTGAGGAGACCTCCAATACTGAAGCTGGTACTCAAGCTGATAACCAATCAGATGATGAGGACGATGACATGCCTTCTGCTTTGACTCGTGGCCGTAAACTCATTAGAAAGAACATGCTTGGAGCAGTCGCTGAAGAGGAAGAGGAAGAGGAAGTTGATGATGAGCAAGAACAAGAATTGCTCAAACAGAAGCTTGCCATCTACGAAGCCAAGATCAGAAGAAAAGAACTCAAAGCTAGAAAGAGAAGAAAAGACTTGGAGAGAAGAGGTATCAAGAATGTCATTGAAGGTGAAGCCGAGGAATCTGAGGACGAATGGAAGGGCATTGGTGGTGCTGACAACGATGACAGTGACCAGGCTAACTCTGAAGATGAGCGTATGATCGATAACAACTTCAACATTGATCTCAACGATGAACAGGTCAGAAAGAAATTCATGGAGCAATACCAACTCAAGGACCGTAAAGAGTTGGAGAAGTTGATCGATGACATCAAGAACCACAAGCTTACAAAGAGAGCTCGTAGCAATAGATTTGATATCGAGCTCAGTGATGAAGAAGACGAACTCTTGATGGCTTACAGAAGACAAAAGCTCCAAGAGCAAAAGCAAAGACTTGCCGCTAACCAAAAACTTATGAAACTTGCATCGAACGACAAATCCAAGGCGTTCTTCCAATCCATCCAGGACGACATGATCAGCATTGCATTAGATGATGATGAAGACTTTGAAAAGGCATCATCCACCGAGAACGAAGCACAACCGGAGACAGAGCAAAACAGTCAATCTACCGATGCTGACGAGAAACCAGCTCCAGTCAAGAAGGTGATTCGTCTCGAGGAAGCATTCGTTCAAAAGCAATTGTCTTTCTTGTCTAACACTGACGCTGATGAATACAACACCATTCAAAGAGTCTCAAACATTCAGCACGGTGTTGGTTCTGATGACGAGATTGAGGACTTGTCTACACTTAAACTTAGAAGTTTGAGCAATTTGTACACTAAGTCGGCTACCCCGGAGGTTGTGGACGTTCCTAGTAAAAGAGGGCACGAAGAGGTTGAAACTGATGATGATGACGATGAAGGATTCAGCCATCTTTTCAAGAAACCTTCAGTTGTGAGCTCATTCAAGTCGTTCCACGAGAAGCAAGGTGTTCAAGTGTCTACAAAGTCATTCAGTGGAGTTACTGTTAGCAAGCAGTACAAGGTTGCATCAGGCTCGAAGGCTTCCATTACTTACATGTCCAAGACCAGTAAGTTGAAGCGTGACTCTTCGGCCTACAAGAGTTCTAAGGCTAAGGAAATTGAGGAAAGTGTCGGTAGAGCTCAAAAGGAGAGCAGTAAGCTTTTCAAAGCTGGTGGTACTTTCAGTTAAGGTTTTAAATAGTGGTTTACAAAGCCGATGGTAAGTTCGGTGGATAACATTAATATTGCATTATAAATGAAGCATGATCTCGAGTCAATGACCGAAATAATGGAACTCTAGAAGATTAGTGATTCGTTCAACGCATCCTGGAGGAGCACCTGGCTCATTCTTCGTAGAGTTGGCTTCTTGAATATGGACGAGTCGCCGTGGTCGATTGTTTTCTTCTTGCCTGGACCGATGGTTAATGACGAGTGGCTCCCATTGCGTAAATTACGATCTTTGGGAGGCATCCGCTTAGAGTTGATCTCGTTGTTGATGGCTATAGGGTCACGAATGCCCTTCTTAAGCTTCTTAATACGTTCAGTAGGTGAACCAGGAAGCGACATATGCACGGGAGGGATGTGGCTCACATTTGTTGGAGCAGACCCGACTAAACTCTTGAACCCTAGAGCCAAAGACTTCCCCAAAGCGTCCATACTTCCTCTTCTTTCTGTTTCTCTTTCGATTGGACTTGATTCGAAGCCTCTAGGAGAACCCATTGGTGAGTTTAGCAAGTTGAACAAGGTAAATGTTGATTTTCTCTTTGGTGTGATAGGTCTGGCCTTCGTAGGCGTCAGTGGAGGGTCTAGAAGACGTTTTGAATGCTCTTTGAAGTTTGATTTCACTGGTGGAATATCAAATGAATTGGAGTAGATGGTCTCGACCGTTGGCTGACTTGTTTCTCTTGCATGAACTGTAAGCATAGCGGCTGGATTATGGAACTTCTTTGGAGGAGGACATTGTGGGAGGTCCATCGAAATTTCTCTTGAATTTGAAAACACAGACTCGTGTGAAAGTGACTTTTTCAATGGGGCAGGGAACGCAGTTCTCAAGTCGACTCTGGAGCGCCGGAGATACATGTGGAAATTGTCGAGTTCGTCCGATTGTGTTGGAGAATCATCAGAAAGATCAAAGTCATATTCTTCCAAGTCGTCGAAGTTGACTTTATCGAAATTGAGTGCATCCATGGCCTTAAATGTGAACAGTTTCTCAGCACCCTTTTCTGGCGATTCTCTATCAAAAGTGTCAGTCAACTCGGACGAAATCTCGTTGATATCGCTCGCCAGGTACCGCCCATCGTCTATCGACGTATTTGAGGCAGAATAACCGTTGTTCATCATACTGGAGCGGTCTGTTTCGTGTGAACTCTTGGAGAATACTCTATCTGGCATTTCTTGGAGTGGATTAAGCGTATAAGCTGCAGAAAGTCTGTAACGGGACTTCTGCTTCGAGACTTTTGTCAGACGACATCTTATTGGTTTGAGCTCCAAGTTTGAGATGGAGAGCATGTTTTTCAACTGCTTATTGTCTTCTTCTGGCTGTGACTGTGGCTGTGACTCTTCCTCCGCAAAGTGACGCACATTATAATGACCAAAACTCGTCAAGAGGTAGTCGTACTCCTTGTGCAAGTTTTCTAGACTGTTCTCGTTTATGTATGACTGGTTCAAGTGGAGATTTGACTCCAAGAAGAATGACTTTTCGTGGAGTTTCTCGAACTCGTTTAAACAGATATTGTTCTTGTTGATAAGTTCGGTCATAGTGCCGATTTCTGTGTCTGCGGAAGCAATAGAGCTGTTGAGCTCCAGTATCATCGATATAAGGTTGTTCGACTCATATATGGACGATGCTATCTTGTCAGACTTGATGGTCAAAGTGTCGACCATCGAGAGTAATGAGTCTAGTTTTGACATCATGAGGAAATGACGAGGTGTATGCAAAAATTATGGAGGATATGAAAAGGGCAGTTTTCTAAGTGCTTTGTGAGTTGTCTAGCCCACTGGAAATGACTTCAGGGGTCCAATCCATTTTGTTTGAAGAGACATTCCTAAAGTATTGTGGTCCTTGTTTACATGGGCCTGCACCAGCTACATGAATTTCCCGATTTGTGCGCATTTCTTTGGGTTATCTGCAGTATCACATAACGCAGGTGACAATCGATGAGGTTGAGAACTTTGGGGATAGAGCGGGGCGAAGCGGTTTGAGATGGAAAATGAGTAGGAATGTTGATTCTAGCTCCGCCGAGTATTTCTGGCTCGACTATAAAAAGAAACGTCGTTGAAATGGCAACGATTTCTCCATCGATGACCTCGAAATCTGACGCACGTCCATAGTTTAAGTGGTCGTGGCTCCCAACCAAGACGTTTGAGTGAAGAGCTTGAACGAACGCACAGCTAAACAAATTGGCGTATTCAAAACACGTCCTACACCGATTGAGATGCCGCTAACGCCAAGAAAAGCTTCTCGAGTCTTTTTCGCCTAAAACTGATGTAAATGTATGGGTTTAAATGATTTAAACGTCAACACCACATACAATGTTTTGCTTCTAGATTGTCTCCGGAAGTTATGGAGTCTGTTTTAGGATATTTTAAGATGAATCTGGCCTACTATTGATATTTTTTGACAGATAGTTCGAGGCTGAAAAGTAAGAGTATTTTTTAGAGGTTTGAAATTTGTCGTGTGACCAATCATGGTCGGTATTGATGTAAAACGTCAAAATTTTTAGCTGCCTATTTCGTATTTTCAGTTATTCTTTCGTTCTCTTTGATTTGAGTGCCCAGGAAGTGTAGTGATAATTTGCATTGTCTGTTTATTGTGGTTGGTGTTGTTAGGTTTGGTGTAAGTTTATTTTTCGATTTTACGAAAGTGAAAAATTTTTTACGTTTGATATTTTGAGATGAGTTGGTTTCATGAATTCAGTGATTTTGTCTGGGTTTTGTAGTTTGTATTGAAATGTGTGGATATTCTGTACATGTACTTCGCATGAGTGTGGAGACACAGTAAGGTTCCACAAACGATATCTTTCGGATTATTTGACAAGGGAGATCGATTTTGGTAGATTGAAAGTAAAACTTGAATACTTTGCTTTCTTGAATTTGCTTTCTTGAACTGCAAAATAGATATTCCATTATTAACTATAGGTGTACGGGTGTTTTATACTTGGTGTAAGGGTGTTTTGAACATCTGGTGTACGGGTTTTCAATTAGATATACACAAACACGTCTGCAAGAAACCACAAACACGTTCGTCAATTGTACAAACACGTCAGTAAATTCCATGCATATGCCAGGGAATTAAGTTTATGTAGGTAGAAGTATCACTTGCATGGACGATCAGACTAAGTTTTACCATCAAACCATCGTTATCATAGGTGATCTGGATATGATTCAGTTCGTAAGAAAGTAACAAATAACAGACCGTCAGCGAACCTAATATTGTGGTCAACGATAACAGGTTGCAAGAGGTTTATCAAGAGTTAATGACGTGAAAGTCACATTGAATTCAATATGAAGTCAGTTTGAGTCATTCTCAGCTTCAATGCATCAAAGGCTATGAAGAAACGGCACTTAGCCAATTGAAACCGAGATTTCAGGACGTTGCAATGCCTTTCCAATCGGAGATGTAATGAACTCTCTGAACTAATGGAACGGTACTATAATGGGCTTCAATATTGATGATCCTTCACATCACACTACTATGCCAACATTATGCTACTACAGTCCAATATCCCAACAACTCCAGTCAATTCTGATCTTCTCATTATAAATATTTACTCAATTATCACCATTTCGCCTTCTCATCACCTTCAGCCATCCCCAGCTCACTTTCCAATGGACGCCATAAGACAACGCTCAATATTATCTGGATCGATCTTGTCATATGGAGTAAACACATAGTCCAAACTCTCTGGAGCCAAATCAGGGTACGAGACAGCAATTTGCTTGACTAAAGCCCCGAACATAAGCTTATATGCTTCTGGAGTATAATGGATACCATCATACAAAAGAGTACTCAAGTCGGGGTTTCCGTTACAGAGTTCTTCGGTAGACCAGCCACCATACTCTTGGAAAATCGTCCAAAGATCAATAAAAGGCACTTCATTCTCGTCAGCAACACGTTTGGCCACATCAGCATACTTTCTGTTCATGGCAGATGTACAGAAGTCCTCATTTCTTGTTATAAGACAAAGCTCTTTATCATGCAAAGATGGACCAATCACGATGGTCTTGATCCCGTAACTATTAATGGTTTTAACGATTTCATCGAGATTCTTCTCATAGTCTTCGATAGAGATACCTTCTTGGACCTTAGAAGCGTCATTGGTGCCCAAAAACACCGTCATCATCTTGATAGCTCCCAGATGAGCCTGGTCAGCATGAAGAATCTCCTTTAAAATAATAAGACCGTGTTCTGTGTTGTAACCAGCGAAACCACGGTTCACCACGTCTAATTTCCTCATATAGAGGTGTTGTAACGCTGGTGTCAAAGCAAAACCATTCTGATTATTGGAGTATTGGGTGATGGAGTCACCGAAAAGAACGAACTTTCCAAAGAGAGTCATGGACTTGATTTCGAGAGATTTCGAGGCGTTTCGGGCTTTATAAAGAAGACGTCAACAATCACGGGATTTGTCGCAAATTTCCCTGTCGAGATGGGGTGCATGCGATAAGAACTGATAAGGCAATGAGATGGTGGAGTGGGGGAAAATGATAGAAAATGGGTGGAGATGTTGGAGGAGGTGTTGGTGTTTTGATGTTTTGATCCTTTGAATTTTGATAGTGTTTAGTGTCCTTAGTTTTGTTGGTGATGGTGGTGAAGTGTTCATTGGAGCATGCTGGTAAATGCCATTTCCGGATAAGATAACGCGGGTGAGTTCCGAGGTTGAGATGGTCCGGGGAAGAGGTGTTGGGGAATGGGAGGTGAATTCGATGGAAATGGGGTCAAGGAGAGTGAATGAGAATCATGAAGGTGTTTTGAGCTGGATTTGTCGAGTTCGTGGCATTTTGAGCAGTAGATGGTGGGATACCATGGGGTTGGTGAAATGCCTCGACGAACCACACCTTGAGAGGTGAAAAATTTGAATTTTGGTGATTCTGTGCTTGAAATCATTTTTTAAAGCGAACAATGTTCATGAAATCGAGTTACGACTACCTTTGGGGCTAAAGCTTTTGTCAAATCTGAATTTTGATGAACTTCAGACGTTAGGTCGGTGAGTAGATTAACACACCTTATAGTCGCATATCTCACTATTCAATGATGTGGCAGCCAGAGACACATTCCTGATTGAAATAGCTCTAGTGTCTTTGAGTATTGAGGTGACATTCATAAGTGATCGGTGAAACAGTTTGACTTCACACCTAAAGTGTCAAAAATGTTGCACCTTCGTAGACCGCATATCCATGATCTATTGACTTAACCTATGGGCTACATTAGGCAACATCATCCTCTAGAAAATATGGGAAGATTGAAATTTTTACAGCTTCAAATGGCAAAATTTTCTTAAATTGATTTTTCATTCGTCGAAGACAGAACTGGCCCTCAAGAAAATCTCATGTATGTCAAGCTAGAAATGCTCTCCCAGTATGCTGATGCACATCCACATTTGACAACCACAAACTTGAAATACTTCATTTTGACTCAACTAAAGCTCAATCACTTGCAAAACCGAAAACAAAACATTGTGTTGAAAGAAGCCCAGCGCTCTCACACCATAAATAGTAGCATTTTCCCTAGGACACTTGACATTCCGATTACACTCAGATCATGTCACCCAGTACCTACGTCCCCTTTATCTCAAATAATTAATTACTATACATGCTATGGTTAGTCCGACTTGCTCTTCTTCTTCTTCTTGTCAGAATCATCAGACTCCTCTAAAGATCTCTTCTTTTCCTTCTTTTCCTTCTTTTCTTTCTTCTCCTTCTTCTCCTTCTTCTCCTTCTTGTCTTTCTTCTCCTTCTTTTCCTTCTTCTCCTTCTTGTCACCCTCAATCAACTTGTTCTCATAAGAAGCCTCCTCTGGAGCCTCAAATGCCTTTTGTCTCTCCTCTCTTCTTTGCTCAGTGACTTCTTCTTGCTTGTGACGCTTCTGTTGCAACTCTCTCAAGTGCTTCTCACGCTTACCCAAGAAATACTCACCAGACTCAATTTGCAAATCAACCTTTCTTGGTTGTTGTGCTGGTGGGAATGGAGTGTACACCTTCTTCTTCTTCTTGTCTTCAACAGCCTTCTTACGGGCAACGTTTCTCTTCTTGAACATAGGCAAGAATCTAGACCAGTCCTCATTGGCCAAATCTGGGTTCTTGGCCAATTCCTGCTTGATCATCAATTCCTTGATATGGTAAATCGGATGCACATTCTTCATACAATCTTCCACCACTCTTCTCAACTCCTTCAAGCCCTTGAAAGGTCCCATGGCACTGACAGTGTTACCTTGCACCAACATGTAACATTTTGTGAGCAATTCCAATGCCTTCAAAGTGTTACCGTTTGGTCCGACCAATCTCTGTCTTCTCTTGACGAAACGGTCCTTGTTGTTTGTGAAATTTCCGATTTTGATAACGTCACATGCAATGTCATCCTGCAAAATCTTCACTGCTTGTGGGAAAGGCACCGATCTGGCCAAAAGCTTGATCAAGTCTCTTGCTTTAAGAATCATGGCAGGATCGAACGTTTTCCTCGTAGTTTTGACAGTCATGGCTCCCTCGACCAAGTCCAACTGACAGGCGATATTGTGCTGCTCTAGAGCGTTCGTGACATCGCTCCAGATCGATCTTAAGTAGTTTTCTCTGTACTTTGGGAAGAGTGTCATGAACGAAGACTCTTCTGCGAATGGCTGACCCGAGGCATTGTCTTCTGGCTTGAATTCTTCGATGGCCCACTTGTCAATGTCGGGAGTATCCCAAGGCTTGTCACGGTTATGCGTTGAAACCATTTTTGGATGTTTTTTCTGGGGTGTTCAAGATAAGAAGTAGTAGATGGGCATCGGAAATTTTTGGTGCGCGAGCAGTTAACTATGGCTGGCACAGTGACTAGAAGCTTCTTCTGATGGGTAAGAGAAACACCAGAAAAAATGATAAGAAGATCGGGAAACCGCTTCTGAAGCTGAAGTTGAGTTCGAGGGCCAAGACTACAAGGGCAAAGATTGAGAAATTGAACCTGAATGCCAAGGCTATGGAGGATATCCAGAAAGAGTTGAATAAGAAGGCTACAAAGGAGATAAATGCTTTGGATAGTCAGATGTTGAGGGAGGACTTGAAGAGAGATGAGAAGAATATGGTGGAGAACAAGAAGGCCGAAAAGGATTTGGCCAGTCAGTTGGAGTTGATCACCGGAATGTCGTTATAGAGGGTGTGAGAGGGGGTGAGATTTGGAGATAATCCGGGCCAGGAGAGTGATGAAATCGGAATGGATGAGTCTGTTCCAAGGATTAGAAATTTGAAAAGATTGATTTTGGTCGAGTTTGGGATGGAAAGTGGCGGTTTCGGCGGAGTTGACGATCTGCTCATCGCAGCCATAAACCCATGGAAATGTCATTTACTTTGGGTATAATGTGATTTCCATGCTGCTAATACTATTCAAAATGCCAATTATGATTCACTCGGGTCCTTACTTGCTTCCTGCTGGCATTTTTGGTGGTTATTTTGAATACTCGTCAGTGCGCCTCGTTAATGGGCCAGAGTACCCTTCTTTGATGAGTTCGGGAAGCAAGAAGTGATGAATCCATCAAAAGCAAACATCTACATTATCTCTGTGACTTTTGCATTGCTTCTGGAAGCTTATTTTGAGGCTTTATTGGTCGGTCTATGCCTCAGACCACACAGTTGTCTCCCCCACACAAAATAGCATTTACATAGGAATATTATGGGTTTATTAGTTAGTTAAAAGGTGCCGTGGAACATATCATTGTCGTAAGAGGAACGACAGAAAACCTTATTTATCAATTTGTCCATTTTTTATTATATTCCATTGGAGTGAAACCTTTTGTTGTTTTCTCTGGCTCTTTGCTGACTTACCAATGTGACCCATGCCGAGGCAAAGACTCAAAGTATGGTGTATACTCTACAAAGAATGCACTATTGATTGTAATTTTTTTTTTGTGAGAGAATCGAATACAAATTTCTGTTTCAGTTCTTTCTGCTCCCCAAATGTCTTCCAATTTTGCTTTTGCTTTATCTCTCTTCTGGCAGACACCTAATTTAGCCGATATTATACTTATGACTGTCAAACATTCTTACCAAAAACAGAACGACGAAAGAAGAATTATAGTCGGCTATTCAAATAAAAGAATGCCTCATTTTATTTCGAATTGACTATCCCTATTTTTACCATGCAATATTATTCATACCTGGGCCTACAGTAATCTCATGTAACCACTGCGAAGTGCCACTATGAGGCCTGAGGCCCATACTTAACCAATGACTGCCAACAATTCCCATAATAAACGTTGAGAAGACGTCAATTGAGAAGAAAGTTGCAATCTACACACATAGAAAACCATTTCACGTAGTATTTTTGCCTCTTTAAGTTTGCCACCCTTTTTTTATCTGATTGTCACACCCAATCAGTCTTAGTAATCACCACAGAAATTACTGCGAAGTGCTCATTATAGGCTCACCACCATAGTTAAGCCCACAGCGAGGACCCATACTGAGACCAATAGTACCACTTAAACACCACATCTCTCCATGACTTACCCACAACTAAATGAAAATCCATTCTCTCCTCTACAATCCCCAATTATACCATCCCGTGTCCCAATTGCCTCCATCAAATGTCCCTTCACCTGTCACTCCCCCACCACCCATCTCCCTGCACCTAACCGAGATGCCCAAGCTGATTAATTCAAACTACTACCATCTGGTTCTTCCTAAAAAATGTCCGAAACGAACTTCAACGACCAAGAAGAAGAGTATGTCGACATCAACGACATCGTCGAAGAGGTCCCTGAAGATATGGGCCCTGCTCCTGAAGACGATGACGACAATGACATGGATATGGATGAAAATGACCACTTAGAGATCGATTTGGCCAATAACTCATGGACCTACTTCGATCAGCACAAAGATTCCGTGTTCACCATCTTCAAGCACCCTGCCTTGCCTATGGTCGCCACCGGAGCCGGTGACAACACTGCATTTTTGTGGACTACTCACACCCAACCACCTAGATTTGTAGGTGAGTTGCTGGGCCACAAGGAATCGGTCGTTTGCGGTGGTTTCACCGGAGACGGTAAGTTTGTCATCACTGGTGACATGAACGGTTTCATTCAAGTGCATAAGGCTGCCAAGGGAGGCCAAAAATGGACCAAATTCGGTGACTTGGAGGAGGTTGAGGAAGTGTTGTGGATTACTGTCCATCCTACATTACCATACTTTGCATTTGGTGCTCCAGATGGCTCTGTTTGGGTCTACCAAATTGACGAAGCTAACAAGTCTCTTGAGCAAATCATGTCGGGCTTTTCTCACACTTTGGAGTGTAACGGAGGTGTCTTTGTTGGTACCGATAAGACTGACGAGTTGTACTTGGTCACTATCTCCGAAGACGGCACTATTGTCAACTGGAACGCATTCACTGGTGCTGTCAACTACAAATTGCAGCCACATGACGATTTCAAGGGTGTTGAGAGCCCCTGGGTGTCTGTCAAGACCTACAAAAACATCATCGCTGTTGGTGCCAGAGATGGTCAACTAGCCATCATTAACTTGGACACTGGTAAGCTTGTTCACACTGTTAAGACCATCGATAACGTCGAAGACATTGCAGATCTCTCCATTGAGGCTTTGTCCTGGTGTAAGAGCCCTAACGTCAACTTGCTTGCTGTTGGACTTGTTTCTGGAGACTTGCTCTTGTTTGACACTTTGCAATGGAGATTGCGTCGTTCGCTTAAGGTCGAAGACACCATCACCAAGCTCGAATTCGTTGACGAATCGCCAATTCTTATTGGATCCAGCATGGACGGAAAGATCTACAAGTGGGATGCTCGTACTGGAGAAGAGTTGTTTGTTGGAGTTGGTCACAATATGGGAGTTTTGGACTTTGCCGTTCTCGAAGGAGGCAACAAATTGGTTACTGCTGGCGACGAAGGTGTGTCGTTGGTTTTTGTGACTGAGTAGTGTACTATAATATAAGTCAGTTAGAGAGGTGGTGTAGGGTCTCAGGGAGTGAGGGAGAAAAAGAAGAAAGAGGTGGGCTTGAAGATGATGATGCTACTCAGATGGGAGATGACGTGGGATGTGGGAGAATTCTTGGGGCTTTTCTCATGTATTGTGGATGTGTCGTTGGTTCTGAATGGGCCTACCTGAGGATGTCTTTGTAATGCACTAAAAGGTGTTACAACATCAAAGAGGGTGTGATAACAACTACTATGTTTATGTCATGTCTTTTTGATAGAAAATAATCTTTGTTCAGGCAAAAAGTGCAGTCGTTTCAATAGGTGTTGATTGTTTATCAATACTTGGCTTCAGATGCTCTAAGTTACCCAACCTCATGATTTAACAACCTTCAATATTTTTACGTGGGAATTTCAAAGTTTGATTTTCAACTCAAAAACAAGAAATTCAATAATTTTAAGTGCTATCTGACTCATTGCCTCGATGCTCATGATTCCTAAAATCCATGTTTATGCAAACAGACTTGCTCTCGATGAAGCAAACACATGAGATGGTATGAAAAGAACGGGTAACAAAATCTCATAAAAACTCAAAAGTCTCATTCACAAAGTTATTAGACTTTTAAAGTTCTTTTACATCATTCCCAAGCTTTGACAGGTGCGTGCGTATTTTGACACACACTTACATTTGCAGCCAGTGCTATTGGCTATTCTATTCAAAAGGCAAATCTCTTCAGGAAAATGAACTGATATCGAATCTATAGTGATTTTTCACATCTCAAAGTACTTATTTTTTTTATTCACATTTCTTCAGCCCATCTACATGCCTACTTGATCTCATGAGATGAGGTAGACATACGCCTCTACAAACACCACCAGAAACCCCACCACAAACTACAACAAACCCCAAAAACACCACCCAACCAACTCAAACCGCCACCCCAACTATCAATATAAATTCACATAACCCATTAATCCTCACTTTCCTTCCCAACTCATCCCCACATATACCATCTCCTCACGTGACACATCAACACTAAGACGCGTCTCTACTCCACCACTAACTCCATCCTAGTAACCACACACGTATGACTACTGACGAAACAACCCTATCTTCATTCACTCCAGATGAAGTCAAAAAGCCAGGAAAACCTTCCTCGGCAGACATGTCCTTCTACTATGAGAGAATTCTCCCATTTAGGTACATTTTCCAATGGCTCAGTCACTCACCTAAGCCAACCAAAGATTTCACCATGAGAGAGTTTGCTTATGAGTTCAGACTGGGTGCTTATCAAAGATACAACTCCTTTTCATCTGCGGATGAGTTTAAGAAGTCTGTGGTCAATGCCAATCCGACGCGTTTCGAGGTTGGTGCTGTTTACACTGTGAATCCAAAGGAGAGAAAGAACTTGCCCAAAAGTGCCATGAAACCAATTCTGAAAGAGTTAGTTTTCGATATTGATTTGACAGATTACGATGATATCAGAACGTGTTGCTCCAAGACCGACATTTGTACGAAATGTTGGAAATTCATCCAAGTCGCTGCACAAGTCATAACTGACGCTTTAAGGGAAGATTTTGGGTTTGAACACTTGGTTTGGGTGTTTTCCGGAAGAAGAGGTGCACATTGCTGGATCAGTGATGCCAGGGCCCGTAGTCTTGACGAGTCTGCCAGAAAGTCTATCGTTGAGTATTTGGACGTTTTAGGGTCTAAGTCTCTGAAAATGGGGAAAACCCTGCTTGGGTTGCGTAAACCTTTCCATCCTCATGTTGAGCGTTCGTTTGAGATCCTTAGACAGCACTTTCAGACGATCATTTTGGAGGAACAGGACCCATGGGTCTCTTCTCCAGATTCATCAGAAAACTGGAACAAAATTGAGGATCTTTTGGCATTTTTACCTGACCAAGGTCTCAGAACTGCATTACGGACGAAGTGGAAGGAGCAGGCGTCGCTCTCGACGTCTAGATCGAAGTGGGATGACCTCAATAGCGTTGCTCAGAAGGTGTTGAAGAACCAAGCTCAAGTAAACCAGCTTAATGACGCCAAAAAGGAGATCATCATCTACTACATGTATCCAAGATTGGATATTGAGGTCTCGAAGCAGATGATCCACTTGTTGAAGTCGCCATTTTGTGTCCATCCAGGTACTGGAAACGTGTGTGTTCCATTCAATCCACTAAAAAACATCTCTGGAAACGAGGAAGATGACGAATATGGATTCAATCCAATGACAGCACCAAATTTGGCGCAATTGCAGAACGAAATCGACGTTTGGGAAGCTAAGAGAGTCAACAGGGACTCCAGTCAGCCGCTAGACGAGTCAGACACGGAACAGCAGCCTCTGAGAAGAGTTCCAGACTACGAGAAGACGAGTTTGAAGCCGTATGTTGAATATTTTGCATCGTTTGTTGGAGGAATCATTAAAGATGACTTGAAGGAGACCAAGAGAAACGCTGATACAATGGAGTTCTAGAGGATACGTTAATTTAAGGCAATCTGGGATTTACGGCGCTTTGGAACTTAAGGCATCTTTGATTCTATAATAAATAACATTAGGAGATGGGACACTCGCCAATGGACGAACTGTCATCTCCAAGAGACAAGTCCTCGAGCTTACCACTGATGTTCTTAATGATGATGGTTTCCTCGTTGGTCGGCTTGCTCACCGATGAGGTTGTGCTTTGGCCTGTGGAATCTTCAAGATCATAGTGGTACCACTCCAAATACTCCAACAGATCGTGGTATTTGACGTGGCCCGAAGTCAAGGAGATATCTCCATAGTTGAGATAGGGATAATGCCACTTAGGAATAAATATAATGGTTGGATGATTTTTTAGAGACGTCTCGTCCAAGTCGTCGTCGATGGTGATCGTCATTGCAAATTTCGATGTTTTGATGTCAAATTCCGACTCCTTGAGCCTTCCTCTAGTGGAAATCAAGAAGGGACGAATCACTGCACTCACTGCACGAACTCCATCTGGCGACGGGTAGCATAGTCTGAAATGACGATACCTGATGTTGTCTTGAGAGACCGAGATCAAGGTAGCATTGTCTAAACCAGGACTAGACGAGTCGTCTGAAGAGTAGTCTTCCTCTTCTGTAGTGGTACCACCTAGGAAGCTCTTCTTGAAGAGCGAAGGGACCATTTTTTGGCGATGATACGACATTTTAGCCTTTAAAACCAGCTTGGAACCAGCCGTTTCCTTCAAACAACGGAAACTCTTGAGCGTTGGAGTAACACTGTTTCTTCTAGAAGGCGATCTGGATTTGTAGTCGGAGTCATCTTCGTCAAAGGCCAAATCTCTATCTTCAGAAGACCAAAACGAGAAATCTTCGTTGTTCCAACGGTCTCCCCACTTATGCGAGTTGACGCTAGTGTAGCACCAGTATGTATGATGCATCTTCAGGCCTTCCAATGCATTTGCAAGTGCATCTAACGCCGAAGTCTGTTGAGTATAGCGTCCATCTTCGTATGCTCTTTTATCGTCCATGTCAAAGGGCATACCTGTTTCGGACATGAGAACAGGAACGTTACCCAAGTAAGTTTTGGCTTCGTTTGCAATTTCCACAAATTGCTTTTTGAGACAGTTTCGGATGGCTCTTTCTCCAAACACAATACCAAGCATTGGGTTGAGGTACCGTCCTCTCATGATACCTAAAGTGTCGACATTGTATCGATAGTTCCAACTTTTGAACATTAACGATAAACCATCGTAATAGTGGGGACAGTAAATGGTCTTATCGTCGACAATGCCTCTTTTATCGTCTTTCAAGTCTGGCGGAAGCTCAAGAACTGGTGGTTGCATGAGAACAAACACGTCTGGCGCAATTGAGCGGACCATGTTTTTGAAAAGAACGTAGTGGTCCAAAAAGAACGTGTTTATGAAGAAATCAATGTCGATTTTCAGTGGAAGCTTCTCATCTGCAACATTAAACGAGATCCTTGGCGAAACTTGATTGAAGTAGTTTGGTGACACCAATTCACATTCTTTAACACTGAATTCAAGCCTTGTTTCTTGTGGAAGCTTATTGAGCTTATCCCAGTCCGCAAACTTGTTCCATTTCCAGATCTTGATGCCTGCAAAGATACACTTCCCCATTTTCCATCCGGAACGTTTCCAGCCGTATTTGGCATCAAGAACCTCAGCTTCTTCCGGCGTAAGCCATGCCTTTTGACCTCTTGGATCAACGAGCCTTGTTCCATCCTTTTGTGGGCCTGCCACAGTGATCTTATACACATCCACTTCAACTGGAAGTCCCATACCAAGACGGAAACATTGGTACACTGTTGGAGTGGTATCTATACGCAATTGCTGAGATGATGGAATGTATGACAAATGGGAAGTTCCCACGAGTCCACAGTTGGGTTCGTTCATCAGTTCAAAGCCAAGTAAAGAGCCATTTTCAAGCATTTGAGGTAATCTGCTTACAACAGCTTTCCAGAAGTGTTCCTGACAGTCCAAGAGCTTTTTCTGGAGATAGTGTTGGAT
This sequence comes from [Candida] citri, assembly GCA_030571295.1. Classification (NCBI taxonomy): domain Eukaryota; kingdom Fungi; phylum Ascomycota; class Pichiomycetes; order Serinales; family Metschnikowiaceae; species [Candida] citri. Next base: position 131,590 of record JAJLXN010000007.1, on the reverse strand, counting down.
ATTGACGCCGTTCACCTTCAAATGTGGGAAATACGTGTTTCCAGCAAAGAAAAGAGTGAACATCGTAAGCAGCGCAAGTCTTCTATAGTTAGAGGTCCAGAGCATCTTTGGATAAACGTCAGGATCGTTTCTGGCCTTTTCAAACCGTGGATCGTTATGTAGAATTGCCGCTTCTGAGGCAGAGAATCTTTTTGGTTGAAGACCAGCAACATAAAACGTCCATAATGGTGCTCCAGACCCTCCTGAGAATCTGGACCATACATCCTGATGGAATTCCACGAAAACATAGAGTCCTCCTACTTTATGGATGATTCGGAGCACCTCTATAGTGTAATTTATGAAGTCTTCATCGTACTTTCCAGGTCCTTCATGCTCGAGGGCCTCCCATGTCACCAAGTACCGGATTGTGTTGTATCCCCACAGTTTTATCCGAGAAAAATGCAGTTCTGCCTCATTTAAAGGGAAAGGTCTTCCTACAAACGACACGGTATCGCCCTCAAAGAAGAAATCCGAGCTGTCAGCACAGTTTCCAACATAAGATGGCACCGTCGGATTGACGGGAAGCTTCATCGCTGAGTCCACATTTATACCCTTGAGAACCCGTCTTCGACCCTCGGCGTCGACCAAGTCGCCGTCCTCTACGTGAAGAGGCAGACACTCCAAAATCGAAGAGTTGCCATTTTCCAGTCTGGTGATTGGCTCCAGCGAACCGTATTTCTTCCGTAGAGACTTAGCCCCAGTGCCTGCAATGGTGGCTCCACTTGAGTAAACACTGAGCTTATCAGCCAAGGTTTCTCGAGCGTAACGCACACCCTTGAAAGCGTTAATTAAAGGAGACATGCCGCTGGAAAAGAAGCAGGTAGTATCGAGAATATAAGTGAGATGGTGCCCCGCATTTGGCTATCAGATGGTACAGTTTTATGCACGACGAGAGTATTTTTTGTTCGTTGCATGTAGCATGTGAGAAGGCCCACCAGGTACTCTGCATGAATCTGCGAGGTGCCATCACAATTTAGAAGGTGCATTGCATGAGGGAAAGTGGAGACGAGTTTTAGAAGGCAGCCTGTCGATCCCGGCGCTGATCCAGGGTATTTGATACGGGGGACAGCGTCTCGGCGGAGCATTGCAGACGTGTAGAGACTCGATTGTGTACCAGACGGAGTTTAATCTGGAACTGTTTTGACAATTATTCTCGAAGCTTTTAGGTTTCTAGATTGCCCGATGGGCCCGGGGCAGATCTCAAGACATTTCCATGAAAATTAGCATTTCCAAGACCTCGAGCTGAAACTGGCAAATCTTGTGATTTGCTCGAAGGGCCAATTTAAGCTTTCAATTGGGTCACGTCTGTCACAAGCACGGCGGTGTAAATTGTAAGGAGGCGGACTTAAGGAGGTTAGTTGCAAGCAAAGGCACAAGAGGCAAGAATAAGAGTCTCGCATAGATTAGAGATTTTTCTCGTATTAGACGGAATTTCACTCCGTAAAGGGGAAAAATAATGAAAGGGCAATTGGAGTCAGAAAGACGGATCATTTTGGATGTTTAAATTCACCTTTCGATGGCTCTACGTCAATAGTCTCAGACTATGGCAATGTTTTTTAATGGCCTCTTGTAATGGCCTCATATTGCCTTGTCTGGCCTTTTGTTAATACCTTGTTTATTCCTTGTAAATTCCCTTGTAATTCTAATAAGGCTTATTGTTGAAGCTGGCTCAACGCCTTCTTTTTGGCTTCAACTTGTGCTGTCAACCTCCAAGCATCCAGACTTTCAGCAAACCTGTCATAAAGCGGCACAATCTTTTCACGTTTCTTCCTTTCACTAAGATTGTTTGGATCACTCTTCCTAAAAAATCTTGGTGCCAATTCTGTGAGCCATCGTGGGTCAATGGCACTGACACAATGCATGTATTCCTTCGTAGTGAGAAGCAAAGTGTGGTAAATCACGTACTCTGTGCTCTTTCCAAAAAGTGCCAGCAGCGGGTGCAAATTCACGGGCGTTTGATCCACCAATGTATTGTAAATACCTTCGTGGGGGTCTCTCTTGGCCAGATTCCGGAAAAAGCCAGAACAGAAGGCTCTTCTTACTGCAGAAAGGTCGTCACAAGTATCGATTGGGAGCTTGAACCGAGCCATAATCATTTGTAGCTGTTTTCTCACATCTAGAGCTTTCCGCATGCTTCTTTCTTGGATGTAATTCTCTTTGCACCAGGTAACAGATCTGCCACTAAGTTCCCATGCTTTAAAAACATTAAGAAGCGTCAAATGGTCACCATGAATACTGTGGAAACGTTGTTTCCGTTGATCCGCAGCTGCTTGCTTATCTTTAGGCCGGTAAAAGACGTTTTGCACCGAGAGCATGGCGACTATACTCAAAACTTCATGAGCACAGTCGAAATTGACAGAAGCAAGCAACGTTTTAGCCAATGCTGGCTCCATAGGGAACTCTGCCATGCGTCTACCCAAAGAGGTTAAGTACCCTTCATCATCAAGGGCATCTAGAGTGTATAAGTCATGAAGAGCACTCACCATAGTTGGAGTTGAAGGTGGGTCCATGAACTCAAAATTGAGCAAATCATGGATACCCATAGCCTTCAACATAAGGATAGTAAGCGAGAGATTTTGTCTCTGGATCTCTGGAATTGGATTAGGAAGCATCTCCATATTATAGGCAGCCTCAGTATAAAGTCTGAAGCATTTTCCTGGACCAGTACGACCAGCACGACCACTTCTTTGATTTGCCTGAGCCTGAGAGATAGGAGCGACAATCAACGAGTCCATACCGAGCTTAGGATCATAAGCGTTGATTTTCACAAATCCTGGATCAACCACATACTTAATTCCATCGATGGTAATGGATGTTTCAGCGATATTGGTGGCTAAAACAACCTTCCTGGCACCTTCTGGAGCAGGCTCGAAGATCTTCGTTTGCATTTCCGAAGGAAGAGCCGAGTAAACAGGTAGAATGATCAATTCCGGGATTGCAGTTCCGAGCGTTTTAACTCTCTGGAACAAGATTTCGCAACTGGTGTCGATTTCCTCTTGACCGGTCAAAAACACCAAAATATCACCAGTTGGCTCCGAGACATGGATCTGCATAACACAGTCAAGTGCTGCAGCCAAGTAATCTGGCTCGGGTTCCCTTGAAAAAAGCGTTTCAACGGGAAAAGTACGTCCTGGAATCTGGAGAATAGGACACTCATTAAAGTACTTGGAAAACTTCTGAGAATCCAACGTAGCGGAAGTGACAATCACTTTCAAGTCAGGATTGGCCTTTGCTGCGTTTTTCAAAAGCGCAAATAACACATCTGTGGCGATAGTACGCTCGTGGGCCTCATCTAACATGATAAGTGAGTACTTCAGCATTGTAGGGTCAAGCAACGCTTCTCTTTGAAGCATACCATCGGTCATATACTTGATTTTCGTCTTTGCACTTGTGATATCTTCAAAACGAACGTAGTATCCGACCTCTTCACCCAATTTGCACCCAACTTCTTCGGCCACACGCTTTGCAACGGAAGATGCAGCCACACGACGTGGTTGAGTACATCCAATCAACTTGGAAACGCCATTTTTGACATTAAGTTGCTCCTCGTAGACGTACTGAACGATTTGTGTTGTTTTTCCCGATCCTGTTTCACCCACAATGACTAAAAATTGATTATCTCTAATAGCATCCACAAGTTGCGATCTCATGGCATAAACAGGAAGAGATTTCCTCTGTTGACTGATTGGAAGTTTTGATTTCTTTCCATATTCGATCTTCTGGCTCTGTTGGCTCTTTCTCCATGCGGAAATGGCCGAGTCTGTCTTGGCTCTGTCGACTGCATCTCTCTCGATCATCTTAGCCAATGGATCATTCGAATCCTGTGATCTTCTGGCCTCCTTTTCCAGATCTTTTTGTTGTTGGATCCGCTCCTCTTTGACCTTCTGTGCGAGCTTCGATCCGCTCATAGCAGCTCGACTCATTGACCCTGCTGGGTTCTTTATTATAAGCATCGGATTTGGCCCACTAGCACCGCCACTTTGTCCTTTTAAGAACTTAGGCTCTTCCGTATTGAGCTCCACATCAACCTGGATGTCTTCCTCTTCATAAGTCTTTGATTCTTCATCGAAATTGGCATTAAGTTCGGGATAATCCGATGCTGAGGCTGCACCTGACGCTATGAGCTGACGGATCTCCCATCTTTCCGGAGAAGTGAGTCTCCGACGCTTTGGAGCTCTTTCAATCTTTTGAAACCTTCCACGGTCGTTCAATTCTTCAATTTCTTCCAGTTTATCTAGCCCTGTCAATTGGTCTATTCCAACCATCGTCAACGAGATCTTATCTCTTCTACCAGTCTTCGTGATCTCTGTAATTTTGACAAAAACCTCCTGGTTGGCCTTAACGACGTCTTGGGGGTGTCGTATACGTGTTCTGCCATCAAACAGCATCTTAGAAACATGACATAGGCCTGATGTGAAGGATGTAGGGCTATCGAGACGGATGAAGGCTCCATATGGAGTGATATTGCTCACAAAGCCTTTGTAGACCTCTCCGACTCGATATTGATCCTTTTTGGCCCGATGTTCTTGGAAATGTTTAGGAATATTGTCTTCCATTTTGATGTTTGAATTAGATGTAGAAGGAGCATCGAAAGTGGCAGATTGAGGAGGCCAAACGAGATCATCTTTTGGTTCTGGCTTTATATGTGGTTCTTGTTTGATTTCAGTCTTTATTGAAGGATTTTGACTCGTTTTCGGCTCGATCTTTACACCTTTTGGTGTATCTTGACCAGGTTCAATTTTGACGCTAACTTCACGCCCATTGTCCCTTTCGAGCTTGATTTTTTTGCTGATTCGATCAGAAGTCTCGATCCTCGTATGGACGTCTCGTAGGAATTGTTCAGGGAAGTCTTCACCACCGTTTTCTCTGACTGTTTCTATAAATGATGTATAATCATCACCATCAGAATTCGATGAGGAGCGATGCAAATTTAATAGGAATTTCGAGATGGTTGAGTCTTCATCAGGAATTTCTAGATGTTTTAGGACAAGCCCGGCTAGCTGATTTAGTAGGGTGGCTTCGTTAGAAGAGCTCATGATGGAGATGAGATAGTGCGGTGATGTATGATGTATGATGATGTAGGAAGCTCGAGTGGGGATGTTAGGCTAGAGAAACGCAATTAAGGACAGAGGAAAAATTGAAGCAAAATGATGTTGAGGAGATTTGGCGGTTCTGAGACGCTCTCAAAATTTAATTTTCTGTCCCTTTATATCTTTTTGTGCTTTTGTTGGAGTTTGGTGGGGTAGATCTGTAGGCTGGAGGCTTCTCATAGTGAGGCATGTCTAAAGTCTCACAGTGAGAGAGGTCACTTGAAGTCTCAAAAACAGTAGACTTATTGTTAAATATCCCAATTTAAACAAGAAATAAAGGCAAGTCTGAAAGTAAGAAATGTTTCAGAAAGGCAATTTTTTCTTTCAATTGTCAAATTAATGACAAGCTCTGCGTAAGTTAGTAACCTGATAGATAAGTCGTTTACCTTTATGTAAGGCTCACAGAGCAGTAAACAGAAGTTCCAGTTTAATGGTTATCAAAATGAAAAAAATAAAAAATCAAGAAAAGGTCACAATCACAATCATCATAATTCACGTATTTTTGATCTCATAGAAGTAAATCATAGGCTGAGTTAGTTTAGTAATAGGCTTCTCAAATAAAGAGCTTCTTGAAATCATCAATTGACAATTGACAATTGCCACCGTAAACAGGCATCAATGAAAGAGAAAATTGAAATCAAAGACATCTTGAAAGCTCCATCTTGGAGGTAAACCAAGAGAAATACTTACATTTGTGAATCTCTCCACTTCAATCAAAAAAATCAAATTACCTTTGAAGCACACCACAGCAAATCAAGCAGCGGTTCAATTGCTCCAATTCAAACTTTCTCATTTTACCTCTTTATTCTTATTTATAGGCCTTCGTCCTGGAATCACCTCAAACGTCAACACTTCTCACTCCGTCCTTATCAACAACTTTAACATAGACGCCCTTGAAGTCAATTGGCATTCTCGTCTCTAATTCCTTCAAACTCAACTTCAACAACTCCAAACCTTCCTCTAAGTTCATGTCTGGTCTGTAGTGCTTATCAAACAATGACGTACAGTAGAAAGCAGCATATCCATGTGCTCCATAGGGCAATTCCACCTGGGTGCCCAAGTAATCGATCCAATTCAATGAAGGCTTGTTTGTTTTTGTGTCATACCCTCCAATTAACACGCTGACTTGGTATGGTTTCCTCGATCTGATCGATGTGGCTAGTTGGTTTCTAACAAACGACGCAGTGGCCTTTGGCGACAACTCCACATCGTTCTCTCTCATAGAATACAATTGAATGTTGGCCTGGACGTATTCGGCGAATTGTACCGTGTCTCCAGACTCTCCAGTGTATGCCACCAAGTTGTGAGTGTTTAAGATTCTTGTTTTGTCATCTGTGGCTTTTAAAATGGAGATTCCTCGGGTTGCAGCCTTTGATGTGGCGATGATTGTGGCGTCTTGGACTTTAATACCCAAGATGATGTCCATTGTGGGGGTGTATTGTTGTAGGTAGAGATGTTGAAATGGGGAAGTTGAGGTTGGTGGTATTTGCCACGGTGTGCGAAGATCAAGCGAGGAATGGTTGCGAGAGCCCAAGGGCTCGAGTAGACATTGTGAGGTATTTTAAGGTATTTTGAATTTTTTAAGATTTTTTGAATTTTTTATTCATTGGTATTGCCTCGACTATTTTGAGTTCCTTGTTGGTGGTTGAAATTTGTGGGTGGGGGTGACAAATCAGTGGGTGTTATGTTGATCATTTTCACACTCACTATAGAGAAGTAGTTTCCGGGAGAGGAATTACACTAAGAGCTAGTTAGACAAAGGAGTTCACTATCGTATTGATTCTCATGTTATTTCGGGGATTTTAGTCATTATAATGCCTAAAATTCTGTGTAATTTTAATCTCCCCATTAGGTGAATAGTTGTCTCACTACTGCCTCACTACATGTCATCGATACAAATCTCTTGAGTGACCCATAAGAGTCACCTCTGCCCCAAACTCCTCACACTTCTACAAATTTCATACTCATTTCTTTCATTAATTATGGTCGTTTCGGTGATGTTGCCCGATCTCAACTAATCATGTCTCATCCAACTTCTCACCATCAAGTATTTTTCGAATCATTTTCCAATTACTTATTTCCCATGGCCTCCAACTTTTGCTCAACGACTCTAGTGATGAATGCAACCAATGGTGATTTTTCATTCTTCAATTGTCCCTCAAGAGTCAACTCAATCTGCTTCTCCACCAACTTTCCAGTGAAATCAACCTCAATATTAACAGTATCACCCTTCTCCTTTTGTGGCAAGATCACCTTTCCTTGCGAGTAACTCACCAACATGATGGAAAACTCTGCAGTGTCGTAGTTGACTGCAGTGACAGTCAAAGAAGTACCATCCACAGCGATGAAACCCTTTTCGACAATGTAGTTGATGTTGGCGACATCACGAAGTTGAAAAGTGAATGCAATAGAGTTTCCGTCGGCTTTTTTCTCGGTGATGGTGGCAATAGTATCGACATGGCCTTGCACCACATGTCCACCGAGTCTAACTTCGCTAGTGACTGCTCTCTCCAAATTGACCTTTGATCCCTTCTTCAAATCGCCCAAGTTAGAACGACGGAGGGTTTCTGGAGCAATTCCAACCTTGAATTGGGTCTTTGCAGCATCATATTCAGTCACTGTAAGACAGACACCGTTTGTGCAAATTGAGTCACCCAACTGGACATCAACGAGAATTTCCTGACAGTCACCGATCACAGCAGAGACACCATTACCTCCAGATGACGAGGTATCGAGCACATTGTACTCTAGAATGGTTCCAATAGTTTCAATTAATCCTGTGAACATTGTCTAGTGGATTATAGTCAGTAAGCACGTAAAGTGGGGGATCATACATGACACCTTTACATCCGGACAGACGTAACATCCATACATCTGAGAGGACAAAACACCCATACATCTCACTCACAAAACACCCATACACCCGGAAAAGCGATCAGCCAGCAAAAGCCGGAAAAAGAAAAATATGTGGCATACGAACATCCTTACACCACAAGGCGGTCGGATTTATGCCGGCCCACATTCTAATCAATAGGTCTGGATTGCGAGCGGGTGGCAATATTCTCAATCCGGAATTTTCGGATTAAAACTGCAGGACTGCAAACGCCACAGCCCGAATTTCAAACCTAATCAAGCGTGAAAACTAGGAAAATTACAATCAATATTCAGTAGGAAAATCTATTCCAGGTAAAAAATTATATAAATGTATACATAATAAAACAAATAAAAAATAAATTAGGTGCGCTTCGGCATGAACCAGTGATATTAAAGCCTCAAGCGAATGATGTAAATGGCGGAAAACCGATTTCTAAATCGACACCATGAAGTAAAACAATGCGATTAATGTATCAGCGTCATTTAAATCAACAAAGCAACACCAGCGGCGGCAGCAGCACCGAACAAACCAGCACCGACAATTTGGACAGCACCAGAGTCAGCGGAGGTGGAAGAACCGTTGGTACCGTTGGTAGAGTTGGTACCGTTGGTGGAGTTAGCAGCGGAAACGGCGGAAGCAGCGGTCAAAGCGAGGACGACGGTCTTGAATTGCATTATGATTGTGTTTGATGATAGAAAAAAACTTTTAATGGAAAGAGGGAAAGGGGTGCTTATATAGTCAAACTCCTGCATTCCGATAGGATTTCTTTTGACCGTGCAGAACAGAAAAGAAATTCTCCCTTGCTGTCTGCAGGGCGTCTCAAGATAACGTGATGGCCGGAGACGATGAACAGTATAGATTAGGGTGTTTCGCTAGGATTTGTTTATTGATAAAAACGAAAAACTTTCTGCCCGCTGGCCACACTGTTCCCCAGACACCTATCTACTTGAGATCCCACTTGAAATAGCAGAACTATGGATCTCGTCGCCGTAGCCCAATTAGACGCCTGCAGATAAGCAGACGCCAAATTCAGAAAAACCTGACCGTTTTCGGATTATTAGTTCTCGAGACTGCAGGATGCACTGTTGCTGCCGATCAAGGCAGTGCCACCCGCCCCGCCATCCACAAATTACTCACATACACCGAGGCTGAGCCTCTCGATGCAACATGAACACGCTTGGAAATGAGACATATCGCGCCAGCAGACCCGCCCCAGCATAACCACTCATCTGGAGCCATGTCTCATGACCCAGATGAAGTACCTTATTGAACAAAGAAACCGTCTCAGATGAAGTCCGCGATGCTCCGGGTTAAAAATATCTCCGTTGCTGCCAATGTGTACCGCGAATCCTGCGCCAGCCAGTTGTTTATTCTTGGCGTTTGCGGCACCCCTTTATCGCTAGAAGACTTCTTCCGCACCCTGCATGGGCACCTTACATAGACTTCTGGCACAGATTGTGTCAGTTTGCCGCCGGTAGATCGCGCCAGGGTTTCGCCCTAATTGTGGGTTCATGTGTGGCATTGGCCCTGGACGGATGCATTTACCCGAATTGGGTGACGTACATGTCAGATACGTTACAACCTATTGTATAATTTAGCTGTGGCTTTTCGATCGCCGTCCCATGCCAGGCAACGTGGGGGATGAGATAAGGTTGCATCGCTTAAAGGGGGACAGTGGTTGCTGACAACTGCACTAAGGTTCAGTTAGAGTAATTTTCCCTTGCATTCCTGCGAGGTAGATCTACAAATTGCTTTTCTTGATGTCCCGATCGACGTATACGGGCCGAATGTGAATGCATAACTCGTTAAATATGTGACATCTCCTGTGGCGTCTCTTGGGTTTTTCCGCGCGAGGGGTGGTTGCTTGGCTGAAAATTTCGTAGAATGTCATCTTACGGTTTCAAGCCTGAATTGCTCATCTCTGGAGATCTCACGTCATACTTCATAATCTTTTGAAACGATGTATGTCGTTCTAGAGGTCTAATTAAAGCGACTCGGAGTTCAACCTCACCACCCACTTTGCAACAACCCGCAACAACCGCCAATACCGACAATTACCGACAATTACCGACGCGTAGTAGTGAATACCGAACTCACCGAACTAGTTACTCTTGACATTGTCATCCTTCTGCTCGGCATTTTTGTTCTGTTCTTCACTTTTCTTTTCGTCGGCGTTCTGGCTCAGATCGGCACTCTTGCTCTCATCTGCCGCCTTATCGTCGGTTTTTTGCTTTTCCTCTGCCGGTTTCTTTTCTTCTCCACCTTTATTTTCAACAGGCTTATCACCTTCTCCACTCTCAAGCTTCTTTTCGCCATTTTCACCCCCTTCGGCTTTGGCCTTGTTTGCTTCCTCAGCCTTAGCTTTGGCTTTTTTTGCTTCTTCAGCCTTGAGTTTGGCCGTGTTTGCTTCTTCAGCCTCTTTCTTGTACATTTCCGTCAAACTCTCGACTTTGGTCACCTCAGCGGCATAATCCCAATTTTCGAGTGCGAGCTTGCTCATGAACAAGTCTGGCCACATTGGCGTATTTGCGGAATTAGAGTCAATTAGCCCCTTGACCTCCTTATGGTATTTCGTCATACTGTTCCGGAGGAAAAGCTTCATACACTTTTCATGGAAATAGGTGAAGTTCTTGCCAACTAAGTACTCTCTCAATAACCACTCATCTTCAAGTAATTTCTCCATATCATCCACATTAAATTTCTCGATTTGGGTCTTTTGGTATTGAGTGGCAAGTCTCTTCTCCTTCTTGGCTCCACCTTTTTTCTTTTGTTCTGCTTCTTCTTGATCTTTATACTTCTTCTCGTAGTACCTAACCAACATGTCGGTATTGGCCCATACTCTCAAACTGTTCAAGTAGTAGGAGCCCATGAAGTTGTCTTCCAACATTCCCTTAGCACGGTACTCGTCATTCAACGCCATACCGAAGTTCTTGGGAACGTATCCGACCTGGTTCTGCACTGCAGTAAGCACTAGCGGAGATAACTCGTCTAGCGACTTGAAATGCCTATTCCGGCAATTGTATGTTTGTTTCATGATGTTTCTGGCAAGTTCCGTGCCGATTCTATCGGCAGCCTTCTTCTTGCGGTCATCCCATTCGAATATGTAGTCGTAACGACGTGGTGCACGCTCTTCACTGACAGATAATCCGGTGATATCGACATAAAGACCCGTGTGGACGTCAATGAAACGTGCATCGATGTTATTGTTACCGTTTCCTCTTCCTCTATGGGTGATACTTGAGCCCACATCGATGAAGTAAGCGCCCATACCATTGAACTCGATTTCCTTGACGTCATGACCCAAGGAATCGTGTCCAATGTTCTCTATGACCATAGTTTGGTTGAATTCTCTGGCCAATCTATTAAGATCCCTAAGAGGCATCTGGACATCGGTGTCTGCATCCCAAGGGAATGCCATTCCGTTCCAATACCACAGGAGGAGCGAGCCGTGAGCAATCCACGTCACCAAGCCGTTAATACGGCAAAATTGTAAGTAATTTTTGATGAGTCTATGGAGAGCAACAACTTGACGGTCTGAGTGAAGCGTTAAACCGTTGAAAAACCGCCAGTCGTGATGTTCTCCGAACACCTTCGAGCCGTCGGAAATCAAGAATTTGGCCTCGTTAAATGACTTCCCTGGCAGTGGAGTCGCAAGCGAATTCTCCAAAGATTCCAAGTAACGTTGGTCCAGAGGCCCAGAATGAATTTCTCGAAGTCTGTTGATAGACTGATTGTAGTCGATCTCAAACCATTCGTGCTGAAGGTGAATTTCGTTATTGAGCTCGAATTGTGGGAAGTTTGGGTTTCTTTTCCTTAAAAGCTTCTTATATGTTTCCAAAACATCGGCGGTTTCGACCTTAGCCTCTTGTAAAACCTCCTCAACCATGCCATTGTTCAACAACGAATTCTTGAGGTCATTTTCGACGTTTTCCACGTCTACTTGGTAGGAACCTTTACTATTTGTAAGGAAAATGAGCTTGTATGGGCTCTTGAAACCAGAATACAAATACAGCTTCGCTAGAAGCTTGGCATTGTCTCTGGTATGTGCCTGAGGAAACTTTGTGATCTTGTATCCAAGCGGGAACGCTTTGTCGTCTTTACAGTAGTCAGAGACGGGCAAAACGGTCGAATCGGTGATAAGTTCCTTATCCTGGGAAATATCAAACAATTCCTTGCAGCTAGGAGTCTTTGTCTCCGGAAGTAAGATGTACTTGTTGAGTTCCAGAAGGTCGACCCAGTCAGACCAGTGGAACGGCACTTTTGCACCGGGATTGAGCCTGATCCAGTCCAAATACATGGATATGGTGAATCTTGGATCGAACGGCTGCACGAGCGGCTTGAACGCGTCGTCTTTGCTATAATAAGCGGGAATCGGCACCCCAGTAGCCGGTTTATAGTCATCCTTCAAAAAGTAGAACTTGCGCTGCTCGTCCTTGGCAAAACTTTGTGCCTTGACGACCTCTAGCGTATCCAAGAAGTGCCTATTCTTGTCTAGACCCAACTCGCTGGCGGTGTGACGCTTATATAGCACTTGGAAGTTGAGCATCATCTCTCGATGTAACTTCTGGGTCATAGATGAGAGTGGAGCAAATGCAAAGAAGGTCACATAGACCACCACTAGCACAGCGGCCACTAGCGAGATCCTGGTTGCCCTTCGAAGTCGGAAGAACATGGTAGAGGCGACAACTTAGGAAAAGAGAGTGGTAGAGACTCGATCCAAACAAGAAACGGATTTAATAGCCATTATATGTCGGGCGGGGGAAGGAACCATTAAGTTGGCGGTAGCATCGACGCATGTTCTCGTTATCTGGAGGTTTCTCACGCGACCTTATGTGGGGTGTGCATAGGACCGCGTTACATTCGTATGCGGGAGAAACAATGTTGCTTGAGGAAACGGTGGAGATTCTGGAGAGAGATAATGGGAAAGACGCGACGAAATTCGCTAGGTAAGCTCATCTGCTATAATGTGACGAGTCTATCCGATTTCGCCGGTTGAAATGTGAATTTCAGAACTAAGTTCATTCCATCATTGCCTGGACCGGTGCAGTGCCACAAACCGTTACAGCATAATGCTGCCTCCATAGTGCCGCAAGGTACATAGGCACCTTTCTTATGATAAGAAGACCTTGCACCTCGTGAATAATGGGGCTTTTTCGACGGAGATAATGTCATATTTGTTTCAAGTGCTCGCCTATAGGTGAATTTCCAAACCGACACGCAACTTGGGCCTTTCTCGCCAAGGTAAACCAGCGTACGTGCCCTGCTCATTCGTAAGGCTTTGTGATCGTTTCTACTCGCCTATAAATAAAGGGTTTTACAATAGACGCCCTCAAATAGGTGAACAATCGACCAAAATCGCTAAACCGTGTCGATGTCCATTGAAATTGGCCATGTGTGCACGTAAAAATGTCCCAATTCGGAAAGACCATTGTAAGTGAACAAGGCGCACAAATTGCACGAAAAACCTGCTCTTTGAAAATTATAGTGGCTGAGTTATGAGGCGAGTACCCTTGAGAGGCTCGTCTCTGTACATAGGGCGTTTTTCAGTGAGTGGTCTAGGCTTCAAACTGGGACATAGGCATGCACAAAGGGCAGAATATTTGAGCTGGGGAAATAACGTTTTAAATTGGCGAGGCCCTAAGGGGTAAATTTAGGTGTTAAGAAACGTGGACGGGTTTAAAAATGGCGTTTTTCGGCCGATCCTGGTGTTGTTTTCGAAGATCTACGGATCGATGGAAATTCCGCTTGAAATTCCGTGCCACAGCCGTACCATCATCAGTAGCATCATCAGCCTTGTAGTAGTACCATTAGCCTTACAATACCAATGATACTATCGTACTATGGAAAGTGTAGCACTATGGTGGTGACTACAGCTTCACAATTGTCATACTCGTGGTTCTACAGCTTCGTAATTCTCGTACTATCGTACTATTCTCGTATTTTCATTACTTAGTCTACTCCTTGATAACAATGGAGGCAGCTCCCATACCAGTACCAATACACATGGAAGTGACACCAAATTCACCTGGCTTCAACAATGGGAAGATGGTAGCGTATTGTCTGGCACCGGTACATCCCAATGGGTGACCCAATGCAATGGCACCACCGTTAGGGTTCAACTTCTCGGCTGGAATGTTACAGGACTCAGCAGAGTACAAACATTGAGCAGCAAAGGCCTCGTTGACCTCAAAGACAGAAATGTCGTCAATGGTCAAACCAGACTTCTTCAAGACAGCTGGAATGGCAACGGCTGGTCCAACACCCATAATTTCAGGTGGAACACCAACAGCAGAGCACAACACGAACTTACCAACGATTGGGTAGCCCTTAGACTCAGCCAAGGATCTCTTCATCAACAAGACGGCAGCAGCACCGTCAGAGACTTGAGAAGCGTTACCAGCGTGGGTAACACCATCTGGCTTGAAGGCTGGTCTCAACTTACCCAAGGATTGGGCAGTGACACCCTTTCTTGGTCCCTCATCGGTGTCAACGGTGATCTTCTTGAGCTCACCGCTTCCCTCCTCTTCGTCATCGTCGTCCTCGTCCTTCAAGTAGGCCTCAATTGGCAAAATCTCAGACTTGAAGGCACCGTTCTCGACAGCCTTGACAGCCTTGGCGTAAGAGTTGGCAGCGAACTCATCTTGCTTGGATCTTGGCACGCTGTACTTCTCAGCAACGTTCTCGTTGGTGATACCCATAGGAATCAAACACTTGGCCATCTCTTCGTTTTCCTGCAACTCAGGGTCGACCTTTGGAATGGATTGTGGGCCGTAGTTGGCACTCATGGACTCGACACCGGCACCGATACCACAGTCGATCTCACCACACTTGATCTTGTTGGCAATCTCGGAAATGGCCATCAAACCGGAGGAACATTGTCTGTTAATGGCAATGAAAGCAGACGAGTTTGGAATACCAGCAGCAAGACAAGCACCACGGTGCTCCAGCGCACCAGCAGCTCTGTTCAAAACGTTACCAACGGCAACATCCTCAATCAAGGATGGGTCAACACCGGTCTTCTTGACGAATTGCTCCAAAAACTTGGTCAAAATCCAGTCAGAACCAACGTCTCTGAAGGAACCTCTACCACCTTTAGTGATGGCAGTTCTGTAAGCACCGACAATGACAACATCGTCAGGATTCTTTTGTGCCCACGCCTGCTTAGACGAAGGGTTCAACTGGCCGGCCAACTGGTTCAATCTGTCCATTATAAATAAGAAAAGTAAAATATGATAATTCACTGGAAATGATGGATCTGGGGCGTCTTTATATAAACGCGGGATGTCACATTCACTTGCACTCACTCCGCATTTCATGGAGGGAGTGTATATGGGAAGGTGTCTCGATATGCCGAGGGATAGGAAGATGGGAGTGAGATAGGAAGGAGAACAGGCAGAATTTCCGGAAAAAAAGAGGATTGTGGATAGGAGATGCATCTGAACATGAATTTGACCTCACTTTCCTTCTTTTTTCCATCAAAAACCATCAAATTCACCCTCCTCCATCTCCCCCTGCTTCCGCGGATTACTTCATCAACCGAGCTACTAATGTGGGGAATGGCACATGGAAAAACCTGTACCTTGGCAC
Organism: [Candida] citri; assembly: GCA_030571295.1. NCBI lineage: Eukaryota > Fungi > Ascomycota > Pichiomycetes > Serinales > Metschnikowiaceae > [Candida] citri. Next base: position 115,999 of record JAJLXN010000007.1, on the reverse strand, counting down.
ATGGAAGATGAGACTGTGAAAGTGAAACCAGGTTGGAAATTTCGAGAAGATGGTGGAAATTGGAAAGTCATGAGAAATTGGGAACTTAGTGATTTTTCAGGTTTTCGTGATTTGCAGACGGTGGCGAAGAGTGACCATCTCTTTGGGTCATGTTTGACTGGGGCATAAGTATGGCCCTTAAGTATGGGCGATGCTTAACTATGGGCCATCACTGAGATCTGGGGTCGATGAGATCACAATGAGATTTTGAGTCGATGTTATAGAGGTTGTCTCAATTTGACTTTTTGACTGAAAATGGGTCATTTTCCTTGGTTTCGTGAAGATCTGAAATGGTTGAGTTGATGTTTCTCGAGGGTTGTCTCGAGGGTTCTCTCAGATGCTTTAGCATGGGGAAGTGACTTATTTTGCAGATCTTCCGGTTTGATGGATGATGCAGTCGAAGAGGTTCAAAATGGATAAAATACATCAATTGAGGATAACAAGCATCTAAGGGTTCGAGAATGGGAGTTGGATCATTTGGTGTTGGTGTTAATGCTTGATCTCAGGCTTTGTTTAGCAATGGCAGACGTTTGACTGAGACGTCACTAAAGTCAAACAAACTGACTCAAATTTCACAATTGAGACACATTACTCATGATACTCGAGAAATTATTCAAAATCTAAGAGAATACATCCGAGACTCTCGTGGTTATGGTGAGTACCTCGGGGCTGTCTCAAGATGAGGTGGGGTGTCTCACTTAACCACTACCCCAGAAATCACATTCAGAGAGAATGAGATCTTGATCATTGGGGTCATTGCAACACTGCAACATTCTGGAGATTGACAATAACTCAATTGAATCAAATTTAGTCCCTTGTTTCAAATCTCAAGAGAATCCACCTTTACTTTGTCAAGAAGCTTTCGATCGCTCAGTAACTTCGCTACTTCATCTTACCGGGATCATAGATAAGAGAACAATCAGAGCAAGTATAGGCAATAATTTCAATCATTTCGAAACGAACACCTCTCTACTACCAAATTCCAATACTGTACTGTCATATGAGATCCTATACAATCTCTGAGCTCCTGTAGCCCATTCTATTTCGAAATCCTCAATCATCCCTGAATATATCCACAATGGCCGTCAACGATCACGCCAGACAACTTAATACCAACCAACTCAACGCCATATCAACAGAAATTCATACTTGGCCGTGATCAATTGACTCTGATCTGCCTTTGACCGTTGTTATCTACTGCCATGCTCTCCATAGTGTCCACTACAATAGAGCTGCACAGATCCCTTGGGTCATCTCCGTTATCAGATCGGAGCCGTTGACTGCCCCTCGCCTCTGAAACTCTATTACGACCATAACAACCAAAAGTGACTTTCCATGACCCTGGTGGTGAGCCATGACCGTGTCATCAGGCTTACTAATGGTCCAAAACAAACACACCGCCATTTCGGCCATTTCGGAGTATTAAAACTCCGCAGTCCGTCAGAACCCTAAAGTTTGGTTTTTCTGTAGTGGAGAATATTCTCGAAAGCCTCGGCATGTACTGTCACGGTGACTTTCTGTTCGCATGACGTTGCCACCAAAAATCACCAAAAACCTCGACGAAACACGTCAAAAGTGAGCGTCAAACGAAGCAGCACCCATTTTAAAGAAACCTTTCCTTCCGCAATGGCTAAATATGAGTCATTTTCACTGAATTCACCATTTTCATTCCACTCACTTAGTCCTCCTTCTCAAACGAAAAGATACCGATAAATGGATCAATTTTGTCCGGACGACCTTCAGGACAAGCCCCTGTGAAAATCAAAGATGGAGACTCATCGTCTTGACCACTTTCAAGCGTTGTTTTCTCGGATTCTTCACTTGTTGCGCTCATAGAGATGATCTTGGTAAAGTCAATTCTGAGCGACCCCTCATCGTCAATAACAACAAAAAGTTTATATTTCTGATCGTAGAGGTCGGCACTATCATTATAATGGATCAATCCTTTGGAAGTTCCGGTTATAAGCCCCATAGTAGACCCAATTCCCATAATGTTGGTGCCCTTGATTTTGATGTAAACTCCACTGAGCCCAAAAGGAGAACAGTGAATTTCCAAATCACACTCGTTTGCGTATTGGAACGAAATGTCTCTGTCGTTTGAAGGTGACATTTTTTTGAAGTTGGAGCCGTTGGCAGAAAAACGTTGAAGGTGATAACAAAAGAATTTGGGGGACTGGATGCAGGTCGTGATAGTGGAGGTGGTCAACAGTCGAAGGGCAACAAAAGGGAGAAGTTCATCATAAAATGATTTTTTTAACCTTTAGTTCGATGACATTGGATGATAAGATTTTTGGAATTCCTCTTTTTTTCGAGGTATTTGGCGTTTTTTGTGGAGTTTTCATGGCCCTTTCTTCGTCCTAATGCTCACTGAGCGTCTGGTCGAGGAATGTCGAGAAAACCTCACCAAAAACAGTCCAAACGACACAATTTGCAGTCATAAGTCCTTCCAATCATCTTAATAAACCCCCAAGAAGCTCCAACTCAAATTTCAAAATGAAAACAGAAAAATTCATGGCTTAAATGGATGTTTAAGGTCCTCAGTCGTAGTCGGCTGCAACATACCTTTGTGAGACTGACGAGCGGTTGCTAAGAAGGACCAAGGAAGGTAATTGCTGGTTTGAGTTCTTTCGAGGTGTTTTTGCTTCATAGCCTCCATTGATCACAAGCAGATGGTTGAGGTCGCTGGGGTCTATGAGTGAGTCTAGAACATTGACCAAAGGGTCTCTCTTTGACGTAATGATGACGATATTCATCTCCAAATTCATCTCCAATTCGTACTTTGGCCCTCTGAGTCCATATTATGACAATTAGCACACAGTTATAGCACCTAATTGAAAGTAATATGGCCTTACAAATCAACTCTCCAACTCTGTCCTCAAACCAAACTGGCCTTCAACGCCTTCGTGTTCTCCTCCCACTCTCTAAACTCCTCCTTCCCTAATACTAAAACACCCAAATTGTTTGCTAACCAATTGAGTAAATTGACCAACTTAACACCCTCCTTTTTATCCAAATAGTAAGCAACATTAGCCCTTAAATTCTTCTCAGCACGTTTAGCCTTCTCAACGAGCAGAACGAGGTTCTCTCCTTCAAGCGCCAACTTCTTAGCAACAAGTAAATTCGTACTGAAGTTAGACGGTATACTAACCTTAGCTACTGCCTCCGGATAGTTGATTGGAATTGCCAAAAAGATATCAATCAATGCAGAATTGAATGTCCATAGATGTGGCAATGTTTTCATGGCTTTGGCACTGGAATTGATCGGAATTTGCACCTTGTAGCGCCATTCAGAGGCTGACTTATTGAATAGCTTGACGTATTTCGAGAGTTTCGTCGTCATCTCTTCAATTTCGTTGTTTCTCTTGGTAAGCGTCTCCAAACTGACATTCACAGGTGGATTCTTTGGGATCTGTGTCTGGTGTGTCGATGGTGGAGGTGGGGTAGGTTCAGGAGTGGCCAAAGCCGATGAATTTGACGTTTTTCCGTTCGAATTTTTGAACGTGATGAACTTCATCGTTTGCCTTTTCTCCTGTTTCAAAAAATCTTCAAGATATTTATCCAAAGTTTGGATTTGTGAGAGAAGTCCGTTACCGTTGACGAGTTTAAGCTCTTCCTCACCCAGATCGTTCGAAATCGTCAATTTTCCTTTATCTTTCGTGAGCAACGCAATTTGCTTGAATCCTCTTTCGATATTGACGGCAAATCCTCTTGGAATTTCGCTGTTGAGCACAATTAATGACGCCATGGCCTTGTTCCCATTGGGGTACCCAGAAGGCACCGTTAAGTTGAATTTGAGCAGATCAAGCTCAAAGGGGAAGTCGGGATCCGATGGAGGGATCATAAAACTCAAGTAAATTGGCTGCAGCTGGTCTCTAGCAAGCACTCTTTGGATATGATTGGCGATGATCTCCAGCTTGACTTTCTTGGCCATTCTCGATGGGTTTTTCGGTTTTGGAGCTGGTTTTTTCACAGCATCTTCTCCAGATGGTGAAGTTTCCGTTTCCTGAGTTTCAGCTGCCTTTTTGGCGTCGTTGGCCTCTTTTTCCACATGATTCTCGATGATCTTCGCCACTGGTATACCATTCACTGTAATGGGGAGGTAACGCCTTACAACTTTCACAATTTCAAGGAAACGGAAGTCTTTCAGGTTTCCCTTCTTAGCAGGACCATTTTTCCTATGCTTTCTGGGCTTTTGGCCCGGTTTTGGGTCGGCCATAAGGAAGAACTAGTAGATGTGCTAATATGAAGGAGAAGAGACGAAGAGGATGGAGATGTATGAGTAAAAAAGACAAAGAAATGACAAGCCTATGTCGAGAAAATTGTCATAAGTTTGACGAATGGGTAACTTTTAGAAATAATTTATTCAAGATTAATTTTTCACTTTCATTTTTTCGTGTTTTTCGTGTTTTCTATCTCGTCTATAAACATCGCTATTTCTCTAATTTCGCATTCCATTTGCACCCATTTCAGCCATGACCAAAGTCAAGCCAATCACGCCAATAATGATGTTTTTGGCGTTCAAAAATGCTCCAGAAATGCAAGTTGCACTTTGGTTAGTTGGTATGATTTTTTTCAGATTCGAAAAATTCGTAAAAACGAAGGTTTTGGTCAACTTATCGAATTTCCACATAGTAAGGTCAATATGGGCACTCTCCCACGCCACATGTGCCATTGGATTCGTTTCTTTTATGAGGAATTGCAATTCAGGGTATTATGTTTGCTTAGCAGGAGCTTTCACCACATATTTCTTGGTCATAGCTCGCCATTTGCTGGCGTTAATCAATGGATACCTTCAATATGAAGAAGGACTCCCATTGACATGGGTTACCAATTCAGAAAACTTCACATTGATGTCAATGGTATTTCTCCATATGATAACGCCAATTTCAGCCATAAAACTTGTTTCCTTTGCATGTTATTCCCTCTTAAACTTGTCCTTTTTCGTACTTCACGATATTTACCCAACATCAAAATTCACAAAGATTTTGATCCCTTTGGTCAAGTACGTTGAGCCGTACGTGTTGGTCGGCGCGTTCTGCCTGGATATTGCAGTTGGAATTGTCAATCTTGTTGATTTCTGTAAGAATCGAAGTTCATTTTTGGCTTTCGTTTGTTTCCAGTTTTCCCTCTTGAAACGCCTCGAACAGTCGACTTTTTGCAGATCTTGCGTTTATGGATTCATAGACGCGTTGATGTTTATGCTGAAATGGTTTCTGTGGGGGAAAATTGGTACTATTTTGACCAAATTGAGATTGATCTTGAGTACGCTCATCCCCGACGAGAAAGTGTCCAAAACAACAAAGGAAACATCCAGAACAAACAGCAGAACAAACAGCAGAGTCGCCTCTTCAGCCTTAGATCCATATGAAATGACCAACAGCCCCAAAATCTAGATTTTTGAGCCAAAAACATATACCTTAGGAACTTCTTGCAACACCACCACTTAAGCATTGGCAATGTCCTCCTTCAATTGCAACAAAGTGTTCCAACCTTCAGAATCCTCCCACATCGTCTTACCCTTAGACATAAGCGAGCGAACACAAGTTCTAGCCTTGTATTTCCAGTCCTTGCATACTAAATCGCCAGCACCATGCTTTCCAGGCATTTCACCCAACGATTCATAGGCAGAAACAAGATCAGAACATGCCTCGACGGCGTCATTCCAAACCTCTTCGTTCATATCCAAGTCGGGGTTCGAAGAAGTGGCCCTGTATGCCTTTTCATGGCAATCCAAAGCTGCCCAAGGTCGGCCTCTCCAGAGCTCAACTCTGCTGACAATTCTCCAACATCTGGCGGAATTGTTGATCACTCCAGGCAAAATATTACAGATCAAGTCAATACAAGACTTCTGGAAGTGTGTGAGTCTTGCATCTTCGACTTTAGGTTCTTCAATGAGGATTTGCATGAGTTTCTCCATAACAGGAATATCAAGCGAGATCTCGCCTCCGCTTTCCTTTCTGATCGAGATCAACTCTCTGGTAGCGTGAAGAACATCGTTCCATTCGCCCAATTTGGCTCCCACAATGAGATAGTTCTCGTAAATTCTCCATGATCTCTTGGAGTTTTCACCCTGCTGCAAAGCTCTTTTAAGAGCAGTGAACGCCTGTTTAGTCTTGTCCAATTTAAGCAATGCACTTGCCAAATTCGACCAAGCATGAGAGTTGGAGTCTTCAAGAGAAACACAACGTGTGAAGGCTTCAGCAGCCAACTCAAAGTTCTGAGCCTCAAGACCACAACAACCGTAGAAGAACCAGTTTTCGTACGAAAGCGGACTCATACAAAGACACTCGTGCATATTCTCCAAGGCCAAGTTCAAGTCCTTGGACAATCCAGAGTTTGGTGGTGGGTTATAGTGGTATCTAGACAAGGAAGCCTTAGCCTTAGCGTACTTTCCGACTTCCCATGCTCTTTCCCAAAGTTTTGGATCTTCTGTGATATCACCCAAAATACTAATGGCTCTAGCATCCTCAGGATGTGTGGAAATACGCTCAGTCAAGATTCTAATGGCCTCAGGCTCATCATCAACGGCAGCATAACACAAAGCAGCCTCAACGACCATGTTCAAACGCTCGTAAATGTCAATGGCCGACTTCAAAACACCGAGAGACATGTACTTTTCGGCGAGTTTGGCGTCCATGGTCCAAGAAGCCATGAGTGGGAGTTGATGGATGAATCTGAGTCTTGAGGAAACAGCAGAAACGGCCGAATCTGGCTCTTCGGAAGGAAGCATCTTTGTTTTGACGTTGATACCAACTTCCTCAACCAATGCGGTCATTTGCAAAATACCTCTTTCGACGGTTCTGGACTTACTGGTTTCCAAAGTGGATCTTTCCCACAAAGCACGGCCGAAAACGGTCCAATTGATACCCTTTTCGGTCGAATAAACGATACGGTTGACCACCGCAGAGAGCTCTTCCTCTACAAGGGCATTTCCCAGCGGAGAGGTCTGTTTCAAGGTGGTCAATCTCAACAAAAGTTGCACATTATCGAGGTCAGTCAAGGTAGGCTGGTTGTTTGGGTCCAAAGTGCGCAAATCGGCTGGAATATCGTCTTGGGTCATAGCAATAGGGAACATTCTCTCTTGTTCTTGGTCCACAAGGTGAGACAAGTCGTCCAACTTGATCTTTTTGGACTCTGGCTCGGAGTTATCGTAGTTCTCCAAAGACTCGTAAACAGGTCTCTCCAAAAGCAAGTCAGAGTTCAATTCAAAGTCCTTGTGAGATGACACATCGTTGCTGGAGCCGTACAAGGCGGAATCGGCACTTTTGGCCAACAAAAGCAACGATGCAGTGTGGAAACTCTGGAACTTGGTTCTTTTGGCCTTAGCACCAGATAAAACGAACTGTAATTGCGAAACTTCGCTTGCTTTACGCAAATATGGCTCAGCCAAGTGTTCTGTTTGTGCGTGGATGCCAATTCTGGCGTTTTCCAAGAGGTAGATGAGCTGAACGTGCTTCTGGAGCTCCAAGTCGGATTGACCTGCTGGAACGAGCGCATTGACGATCTTTTGGTTCAACAAAAGCGAAGAAATCGATGCAAGAATGTCGGATGGCTCGGAAAGAACACACAAGTGCACTTGCAAAGCTCTAGATCTCCACCAAAGGAGCGAAGCGTTCAAGAAGTCGTTAGATGCGTCTAGACCACGAACAAGAGCCTCAGTCTCAGCGGAAATAAACTCAATAAAGATCTCAGGGTTGTGACTGACAAGAGAAGACTCCTGAGACACTCCCTGGAGCTTTTCGAACATCAAAAGCGACACTAAAAGGAAGAGTGGCTCGTTCATAAGGTCATAGGCACTTTTACCCTCAATGGCCAACAATTTCAAGGATTCGTAGCGGATTTTCGACTCGTCCACCTCGGGGAACCATAGCTGGAGGCCAGAAACGCCACATTCGGGGCCTGTGAAGTTTGCCTGGATGTATAATTGAAGGAAAGCGATGGCAATGAGCTGACACGAGATGGGAGGGAGTTCAGCGGTTATAAAGTCGATTAATTGGCACAAAACGGGCTTGAGGCCGACTTCGGCGACGTGTGATGTGATTGCCCTTGCTTTTTCGCCACTAAGAATCGAAGTGAACTCGGAATCGCCAATTACTCTGGAACTTTCACCATCTAAGATGGCCTTAATGAGGGCCTGTAAAGTACCCATTTCAGAGACGTCTCCATTGTAAGGAGTAACCTTCAGAGAGTCTAGAAGGAGTAGCAACTCCGCTAATGATCTTCTAAGGAAGTCCAGATCCATTTTGGAGTGTTTTCGTGGAAAGAATGTGGTAGAAGGTGAAGGTGTAGAAACCGTTGATGTCGCACCGAAAAAGTGCATCGAGATGGATCTAAATATTTCTCTATATGGCGAGCAGAGAAGGTGAATTTGCGGGAAAAAGTAGTCATTTTTCAATGTAGAGAGGTGGGGGAAGATTCAGTTTTTAGAAAGCAACTAATTCGTTTCCGAAAAGTGGCAAATTTGGTGTAGAAAGTCGACTCTTCTCTCAATCTCCAGACCCTCCAAAGAATGAGAGTCGCTTTCTGCCCTCACCGTGAGAACTGTCGCTCCGCTTATGAGAACTGTCGCTTCTCTTGTGGTCGCTCAGTTTCCGTGACTTAGGCTTCTTTAACGAGTTTCTAATAGCCACACGGCTCATTGCAGAGTTGCTGTTTTCGTCGTCTGAGGCAAAATCAATGACTTCCTCTTGGAATGCAAGCGGCTGGTTCGAACTGGCGATTCTCTTCTTGAACACGGGCCTATCAGCCTTCTTCTTATTGTTCTCATCGTCAATTTCAAGGTCAAGCAACGACACTTCGTTGTACTGAATAGCCGGATGTGGAGGTAGTGGTGGAGGATTCTCCGATGGAACTGTAGATTGGTCCAAATCGATCAAATTCTCCTCTGTAGATGGCTTTCTTGAAGTAGAAGCATCTTCCAAATTGAGCTCCAGCGTTTGCTTGACGAGATCAAACTCAGAAACGTCGTTGTGCTGCATGGGCATACCAAGTTTGCCTTGACTCTCATTTCTTCTCAAAACGTCGCCCCATGGGTTCGAATTCTCCCTCTTGATCGCATTGTATGGGGTGTAAGCAGCCGCTTGATCATTCTGGCCAGCAGAGATTTGATTATTTGACGTCACAGGGAAATCAAGGAACCCCTCTGGCTCTGGAACCACTTCTCTGGTTTTAGGACGAGAAAGCGATGGTCCATCAGCAAACAAGACTTTTCCTTCGACATGTTCGTCCAGTTTAGATGACGATTTGTACTTTTGGTCATCTAAGGTTGAGGATTTGTACTTTTGCTCATCCAAAGTAGATGACTTGAACTTCTGATCATCCAAGGAAGTTGTCTTGTACTTCTGATCCTCCAAAGTAGACGTCTTATACTTCTGATCATCCAAACTAGAAGCCTTATACTTCTGATCATCCAAACCAGAGGCCTTATACTTCTGATCATCCAAACCAGGGGCCTTATACTTCTGATCATCCAAACCAGAAGCCTTATATTTCTGATCATCTTTAGGGCTCTTTGCTGCCTCGGATTTCAAGCTTTGGCTCGTCTTCAGGGAGTCGTTGGTGGTGGTTCTCGTAACAAAAATCTCATCAACGAGTCTCTCTGCTTTCTTGTTAATTGAGCTCGTCAGCTTCTCCCAGGCTTCAGCATTCTCAAACATCGATGGTCTGTTCTTGCTAGGACTACTCAGTCTGTGGATTTCTGCTCTTCTAGCCTCATCAAGCTTAGCGTCACCATCAACTCTCATGATGTTGATCTTAGGCGTAACAGGACTGGCAATTGTAGCTGAAATGTCTTCCTTTGAGCCGATATTGGCCTCGGAAGTACCGTCAACGCCATCCAAAGCGTCTAACGATGGGTATCTGTTTTCAGCGTCTTCCAAATTGGCCACATCGGCAAGATCCACATCAGACTCTTCACTGTCTGGCGATAGAATTGATTTAGTAGACAGCAATTCAGGGGAGAAGACTGGAGTCTTTGGTTGACTCGTTGATCTCTTGAACTCGCTAGATTCAGGTCTTTTGTACTCATTGGAATCAACTGGTCTCTTGAACTCACTAGAACTCTTCTTGGAGGTCGATTGCTCATCTTGGGCATATGCTATTGGTTGGTTTTGAGGTTGGTTCTGGGAAAGGCCATGAACACTTACCTGAGACGTAGCTCGACTCATGCTTTGTTTGGCGTCAGCGAAATGACCATTTACGATTTGGTTCAGCTGTTGAGTTGGTGGAACTTGAGTTGGTGGAACTTGATGCAGAGGATGCTGAATGTACTGGCCACCTTGAATAGGAGCAGTATCAGCAGGAGGCTGAGAACGAGACCTCGAAGGCTTTGACAGAGCGCTATAGCCAGAACCATCTAAAGGCACATCCTGAGCCAGAGACTGAGCAGTAAGAGCTGCCTGTTTCTCATACTTGGCCTGCTGCTTCTGTTCATACTCAGCCTGCTGCTTTTGACGCTCATAGTACAATTGTTGCTGCTTAAGAAGCTCATTCTGCTTTTGTCGCTGCATCTCGTGCAATGCCTGGAAGTTATACTCTCCCGCATGGTAGAAGTCATCGATTCCCAATTCGGAAAACTCAATGTTCATCATGCGAGACAAAAGCATGAGAATTTGCACAATATTCGGACGATATAAGGGGCTTTCTTGAAGCATGATAATTATGAGGTTTTTCAAGTCGCCGGAGTACTCCGGAGCTGGCAAAAACTGGAACGAGGCATGAAGAATGGCGATATCTCCATTGGCCTCAAATGGAGTAGTATAGTAGCACAATTTATAGAGGAAACAGCCCAAAGCCCAAATATCGGAACGCTCATCAATGGGGAACCCTCGGTAGAGGTCAATCATCTCGGGAGAACGGTACTGTGGCGTTGTTTGGTACAAAATGTCATGGGAAATCATCTGGAACTCATGCTGATCCTTTGGAGGACGAATTGGCGGCGAAACCGAGCCAAAATCACCAAGTTTGAAGTTGTGATGGGCGTCGATCAACACGTTTTCGATCTTAATATCCCTATGGAGAAGTTTAAGCTTATGCATCTCATAAATGGCCAAGGAAATGTCCTTCATGATGTTGAGGATCTCCTTTTCCGTCAATTTCTCCCGAATTCGAGCGTTCATGTAATCTAGAAGCGAATTGTTCGGACACAACTCCATAAGAACCAACACCTGGTAACGGCCATCCGGTAACCGTTCGGCATTGGAGTCGTAGTACCTGACGATGCCCCTGGCCTTACTTAACGTCTTCATCACGTCGACCTCCTTCCGGAGCGTGTTTAGGCCGTTTTTATCCGGCACTATCACCTGTTTCAAGCACCCGATATCGGTATCGTCCTCCTTTGGAGACATAGACACCTCGTATATTTGGGAGAAGCCGCCTTCCAGGAAAAACCGGCGCACCGTGACTTGGTGAGAGCCCACCGTGAGTTTGGTGCCTTCCGAGAGCCGAGGCATTGCTTTCGTGAGTCAATTGGGGGGCAAATAGGTTCAACGGGCCTAGATCAAGTAGTGAAGGGTACCGTCTTGGGTGCACACTGGGTGCCTCTGACAGGCTGTGGTGGTTTATGCACGACAACGGTTTGGGTGCAAATAATGACAGGTTTTCTTTGGAAAGAACAGTTTGAAGGGGTGGAGAATGATTTGTGTTCATGTAAAAGTTCAGGTTGGTATGTTCCATATTTTTCCGGAGGATTTTCCGAGGTTCGGACGGTTTTTCCGGGGTGTTGGTGCTGGGTCTAGATGTGAGACATCATGAGCACAGATAAGAGCCAATGGGGTAGTTGAGGAGGTGGTGATGTCAGAGGCGACAACCATTGAGTGAAAATAATTTAAAGAAGAAAGAATTTTGGGCATTTGGTGTAGATTTCATGTCTTTGTCATGGGTCTTTTGAGCCAATTTTGGTGGGTTCCCACTACTAAGCCAAAGTGTTGAGAATTCCAGCGAATTCACCGTCAAATGAGAATGTTGAGTCCAATAGAGTTTCGAAGGCTGGACTTCTGATGTTTCTCGGTTTTTCCAAAGTGACAGGGGTTCCGAGCACGCCAGTAAAGTCAGTCAAAAATACGTCAAGAGTAAGTTCAGAGCCAATTAAGAGAAGCCAAAGAGGTGACTTATTTTTTTCGTAGTTTTTCCACGTAATTTGAAAAATCCACATACTTTCACCAATTCTTATCATTTTCATCTTTTCATGTTTATGCAATTTTTACCATCGGTCGTCATTAACCAATAATTCTATGAGCTACCCTTTCAAACTCAAACTCAGCCCCAATCAGCTCAAATAAGCTTTACATAAGCCCCAATTAAGCCACAACCAAGGGCCATAGAGCCTATCAAGAGACAGAGCATCCTCTCAACTATGGCATCCTTTAAACTATAGCCTCCTTTTAGATTAGATTTTCTAGGCAACCCCAAACTCATCCTTGAGAATCATAGACATCTCACTATATGTAAATGGAACAAACACAATCTCTGCTCCAGAAGTGTTCCTCTTAAGTGAACACATCTTATGCTCAACATACTCTCCCAAAATACTTCTAAAGTTCATTTCGTTGGAAGTAACAAACTCCTGAAGACATTTTTCGTAGAGATGACGGAATTCCACTCCCAGCTTCAAATTGGCCCGAAGCGCTTGTCTTGCAGCGTCCGAAGACGCGATCTCCGTGAGTTTTTTCACTTGCTCTTGAAGCAAAACCCTATAAAGATTCTTAGCATTGGAACTCAATGATTTCAACACATAACGAGCACCCTTGCTTCCTACAAACTTCTTCGATGCACCCATACTGAGGACATCCTTGAACGACATTTCCACGCTGTATGGCTCATACGTCGTAAGATCATGCCAAAGAAAGTTGAAGTTCTTGAATCGGTAGAGATCCCAAAGAAGACTGGCATTGACGTTATCTGTAGATGTAATGAACCAGACATTTGGAAGAGCAGCAAGCTGAGAGAGCAAATTCTGTGATCTCTCATCTCTGAAGGCTTCTCCATCGATATTGTGCACCACAAGAATGAGATCTGTCTTAACTAGGCCATTTTCTTTGTTGACAGTCTTGAGTTTTCTCAAATGGTTAAGAAGGAACGGAAACGCCTCAGAGACGTGTTTTGGCATCCGGAGATTCTGCTGTTTTTGGACTTCTGGCGTAATTATCGCAGAAATCAAGTCGTGAATCACCGTTTTGAGCTTAGTGGAAGGATTATACCCATTGACTACCATCGTCACCGGATACTCGTTCTCTTCCTGGATCACCTTCTCATACCAGCTTAGAAGGTAATCGTTTACGAATTTCAAAATGAAATTGGACTTGGACCCAACTCCATAGAAGTTGAGACTGTAGCCCTGACTAAGCTCAAAACACCATTGGTGGTATAATTCCTGGTGGAGTTTATCGAGCGCCTTTCTCTCATCATTATGGATGAGTTGTCCAAGTTTCACCATGGGGATAAACTCGTCATATTCGAGCGGTGGAGCCTGAGATGCTAATGAGTTGGCAGAAGGACGAAACCGAAGATTATGCTGTTCAAAGTACCCCTCACTTCCTTCTAAGAAAAATGCTCTATCTTCTATTAGCATTCCCGTCGAGTAACCATCGACTTTTACGTCAGAAAGGTACTTTTCCTTATACTCTGGGTCTTTAATGTTTCCATCTTCATCGACTTCTGGAACAGGCATGGGTTCGAATTTCACCACGGCCACGTCTTCCTCCTCGTTCTTTTTCTCGGAAACAGCTCCGCTTATTATGGGAATTGCCGAGTACGTGCTCTCTCCGGTATTATCGAAATTTAGGTAGTTCGTTGTAGCTCTTGGCTTCGAAGGTGACGATTTTGGAGTCGTTCTGTTGGATGCTTCTTTGATATTATCTTGGAAAAACTCAAGATCGTCCATTTGGAAAATGCTATGCACTTTTTTAGTGACTTGGTCTTGTTTACTTGGACGTCCTTTCTTTTTTCCACTAGGACTCGAAGGTACGGGACTCAGAGGCCTCAATGCCTTTTTGGGAGATGCTCTGACCTTTCTAGCTTTCTTTTTTGGTGATCCTTCACCGTCTTCTGCTTGTTCTGGGTGCTCAAACTCTTCGAGTTCTTCATCTGTATCGCTATCTTCATTATAGGTCTTTCTGGCCTGTCTTTTTCGAGGACTAAGCTCCAATTCTGCATCTCTTTCCAATTGCTCTAGCCTTAGCTGCTCTCTTCTTTCTTGTGCAGCCCTTCTAGGTGTTCTTCTCGGTGAAAGATCAATCGGTGGACCTTCAGGCTTAGGTCTAGCCTCATCTTTTCTTGGTCTTCCCCTCTTTCTCTTTACCGGCAGAGTTTCAACTGAAACTTCACCTCCAACGGGAACTTGAGTGATTTCTGGGATTTCTCGTGACTCTTCAATGATTTTTCTTGCCAATTCCAACTCTTGTGCCTTGAGTTCTTCATCTTCGTCTTCAAGATCCTCTTCCTCCATCAATCTCGCGTATCCTTTCGATGCGCTTGTCAGAGCATGATCTGGAGGCTCAACAGACATTCTTTTAGAGGGAGAGACCAACCCGGCGCGTCCATTGGGCGTCTTTACCGGTGAAGTTGCATCACGTCGAGGTAGTTTGATGATTCCTCGACGACTTGGTGATTTTGACGGTGACGCCAGTCTTGACGGTGGGAAATTGAGACCTTCATGTGATTGCAAGGATAACAAAGGTTCCAGATCTTCGGATTTGGGCAGTGTCATGGCTATTGTGGGGGAGTAGGTGTTGTAGGAAGCCGTGCTATGTTATGGTGATGGTCACGTGATGTAGATCAACAGAGTCGACATAGTCAGTAAAAGAACACAGTGGGAAAAGGAATTTGGGCAATAGAAAGTAGGTAGACTTAGAATCCGGAACGTTGTCAAATCATGTCATTTTCAGTGAGTTTCTCAGGACGTTTTTCGTGTTTAGTCAATGTCTATGCTCGATGCTCGATAAGACACAACACCATCACCAAAACAGCACCAAACCTCAAGAAAGGTCATCAGAAAACACCACCACATATTCCTCAAATCCTTATCTCTTCACACCCGATCCCCATTACTCACTCACCTCAATCAACTATCCCCATTGCTTCAACTGTTACTTCCCCACCACCTACCTCATCACGTGACCATCCATCGCTCATCGTGATTGATTTTCCACTTCTCCATTAAATCTCTCCCCACCATCATGCTTTCCTTTTGTCCGTACTGTTCAAACATGTTGTTGATCTCCCAAGGAGAAGACGGCTGTAACAAGCTTTACTGTCCGACTTGTCCGTACGAATTCCGCATTGCCGGCTTACAAATGTTCGACCGTAAGGTTCTACCTAGAAAGGAAGTCGACGATGTCTTGGGAGGAGACGGTGCATGGGACAACGTTGATCAGACTGCGGCACAATGTCCAATCGACTCTTGTGGTAACGATAAGGCCTATTTCTTCCAGTTGCAGATCCGTTCTGCCGATGAGCCAATGACCACTTTCTATAAGTGTACTCAATGTTCACACCAGTGGAGAGAGAATTAGAGGTTGGGGATTTTGTTGTGTTTTTTGCTCTTTTCGTCAAGAGAGCACTCGTTATATCAAGAAAGAGGCGTTTTCCTTGCATTTTGTTGAGTTCTGGAAGGATGTCTTGCTCTTAATGGAGCTGATCAGTCAAAACAAGAGACATACGACAATTTCAATGTTTTAGAGACATACGACCATGTCAATGTCCTAGAATCAGGATCCAGTACATTTCAATGTTTGAGAATCATCCTTCAGTCTATTATAATTTCCCAGAACTCGACTCCAGTCTAATTTTGTGCCCTACATCCAAGTCATCACCCCAACGTCTCCAATTTGAACGAATTCCAGCAACTTGGATCATTTTCCAACTTTTTGGCCCATTTTTCAATCAATTTCTGGTTCGTTTGGGCCTCTGCCTTGAAATAAATCGATCCTTCGCTGCTTGTCTTGCATCTTTTCGAAATTGACTCTTCAAACGAGTCAAAAGACGACAGAATGAATGATCTCATGCCTCTTTTGGGTATACTTCTCGAATTGGAGAAAATCCACCGAATTCGATCGCTTTCTTGACTATCCTGGGTCTCAGAAATAACATCATTTTGGGAATTCATTTCTGCTGGTGATGTGCTTCGAGTAGCAATGTCAGCCAAGTCAAATGAGCTCAGACAACTGTCTGTATCGTAGTCACTGGACCCACCAAGCGTCGAATCGAACTCCCTAGCATATTTTGCATCTGTATAATCCCTCACATACTGAGGAAGATTATGCTTTTTATAGTAAAGAGTCTGTTGCTCTTCAATGAACTTCCGGTAGGAAACATCACGACGTCCTTCGACCATTTTCTGTAGAGTCAAGTCCTTTTTACGTTTTGCAAGGAACTCTTGGTCTTGCGGTGTTCGTTCCTTGTGAAAAACAGGAACTTTTACCACTTTTCTGAGGTTTATCAATGCCACTTTCTGTTCAGTTGCACCTTCAGCAAGAAGCTCCGTATTTTCCTTTTTGATCAAATTAACAAACTCTGCTTCTTGTTTACACTCCTCTGCGTTCCATCGATCAATTGTAGCGACTGGTCTTTCCATGATTTCTGCCTTAATTGGCCCATATTGTCCCAACATCATTCGGTCATGATGAAACGCGTCTCCCTTACACAACGAGCCAAATAGTCTCTCCATTGAGAATCCATTGACATAGGCTTGTGGAGAGGTCCATATTGGGTATACTTGTTTGGGCAGAAACATCGAAATGAACCGCTTGATCTCGGTATATGAGGAGTGTCTAGAAAAGACAAGTTTGACGTCAATAGGCAACAATTCTGTGCCGTTAGCAGGTAGAATCCAATGTCTATCCCTTAGTAAGTAAAGGCGATTCCCCTTTTTGGTTTCATGGACCAATTCCATCAGTTTCTGCTCACTTTTTGTCATGGACTCAAGCAGTAAGGGACAGAACACACCAGCAAAGTCCACGATATTGAAATTGATGCATTGTTTGATTTTTACCACAATTGGCGTCGTTTGTGACGATTCAACGTATCCAGCATAGAAGATCCCATTTTTAAACGGCTTTTCCTTGCATAGTTCTCTTCCCCTCTTCAAGGCCTTAGCTAAAAAGGGCCCATTTACCTTATCTAGACGTGCTGCCGATTCTATCGTCTTTCTAAGCTTCAAATTAGGAATTTTAAGTGCTCCACGAAAGAATCCAGCTATAAATGACCACGTCTGTTCGAATCCAAGCACCGTATCTGCGAAAGAGAACACCAACTCCGGATCATCCCGAGGATACTCCTTCAAAAGGCAAATTGCAGTGTGAATTCCAGCATTATTGGCCGGAAGCTCAATGTAAGGCTCTCCCCGGTACCCGAAAGTGGCGTCAAAATAAATATTATCTAGTGTTGATGCTCCACTTAAGTATGGATACAAACAAGGAGCGTTTTGAAGAGCTTGACACCACCACTGTTCGGCCCGAACGTCGCCCGTACACAAAACGGACCCGTTTCGGTTTGCCACCAAGAACATACATGCTCCAACACAGTGGTAGGCCTCTATTAGGGTGATGGTGACTTCTCCATATACGTGTTCCACCTTTTGCGGAAGTTCTAGTTTTGTAGGAACGTTATATTCGATATCGTTAATCAAGTTCATGACGTTTTCATCTTTATATTCCAAAGAAAGAAGCGCCTTTGTCTCTTTGCTACAGTAGGCGATTCCAGTAAATGACTTATTGAGTAGTCCCACTGTATGGTCTGTGTGGCAATGTGTAAGCAAAAACACCGACGCCGACGAGTTGAAGCGGTCGATTCCTATAAAGGGGAACTCATGGAGGATTCCTTTGAACGTGTTTGACATGGCAGCAGAAGAAGACGTGGTAGGCGCGTTTGGGTGCAAATGATGAAGTGCGACAAGATGCGACAAGATGCGACTCACTATGTAGGCAGTGAAGTGGAGATGAGATGGGAGTGAGATGGAAATGGAGAGGAAAGGATCCAAAATGATCGGAATTCCATTGGTTTTTGAAAATCTTCAATTCGTTGACTCGATCTGATGCTTCAAACGTTGAGTCTTCTCTTTTCTTCCCATTTGTTTGATGCCCCGTATCGTTAGTTGACGCTTCAAACTGCCTCACCTGCTTAAACTTGCACTGTTCATCAACAATAACAACCTGAGGATTTTCCTCCCTAAATGAGGATTCCATAGTATTCAGCACGATGATACTTTTCGGCTAGCGGTCTCCATTGCACTAAAAACCTATCAGCAATGGGCATAATGAGCCTTCCGCTAAGACTGAGGCCACTGACCCTGGCCAACGACTCGATGTAGATGATTCTTGTGTTGCAAAGTCCCAAGAACTTCAATGTGAAGAGAACATATGCCAATGGAATACATGTTCCTGGACCATTCACTAGTAGCACATCTGGTTTCTGTAATCTCCACACTTGAGCAATCGTAGAAGCGATGGATTGGAGGGTAGTGAACGCCGACAGCACCAAAGGTTGCCCAACTCTTCTTGCTCTCTTCAATTCGATGAAATTAAGGCTTGCTGATGATGCCCCTCTTTGACTAGATTTGGCTTCAAGAGCATCCTCGTACCTCTTTGCCTTCTCTAAGGATGTGGTGTCTCCTGAGGACACGACCCACGTTCTTGAACACGTTGAAAGATCGATCGGACCCAACATTCTAAGCATTTCGCCTGTGTGGCCTCCTGAGCCAAGAAGGACCATAATATTTGCATTTTTGAGACCTTTTAGTCTTGATGTGATGTCGCTCTTCCTTGCTGGTTTCACCGCAGGAAGAACCGCTAGAAGCCGGAGAAAAAGAGCCACAATCGGCAACAACGCTAACGCGGTCCACAACTCTACTTTAGTCTCGCTATTCATGGGCGTGTGTGGTCAATTGGAGCGGAGGGTATGAGACTGGGGAAGCTCGTTTGTAGTTGATAATCGCGAAGATTACTGACATTCGCGAACAGGCTCAGATCTCCACATCTCCACCAGCAGACTTGTACTTTTGTACTGGAGCTGCTTTTTTTTGTTTTACTTTTTGTACGGGTTTCGTATCTTTCTCTGCCAATTGCTTCATTGCCTTAACAGCAACAAGTCCAATTTTGTTGTGTTCGTCATTTGTAGTGCCTAGACTCTTTGGTTGACTCCAGGCCACTCTTACTGGGTATTTCCCATCCAAAACGACCAATCCTGCTGTTTTCGGGTTCTTATTAAGGGAGGAGTTCGTGAGTTCTGTAGCAAAGGCTTCGGCAGCTTTTCTGGTCTGGAAAGTGACAAATCCACAACGGGCTCGGTGGATCACTTTGACTGGACCAAGTGGTCCAAACTGCTCACAGTGGCTGGAAAGTACGTGCTGAGGCATCTCTGGATGGAAACCAAAAATGAAGAAGCTCTTGATTGTGCCGTCTTCTGGTGGAGTCAATGTACCGCCAAAGGGTAGTTTAGATGCGATTTTGGAGATATCTTTGTTGGAGACTTCAGATTTAGGGTTGATTTTGGATTTTTCATCTTTTGAAGCCTTTTTTCCCGAAAGTTTCATCGATAAGGATTCAAGAATTGCCTTGGCCTTTGCTGCTTTTGCCTCTTTGTCTTCAGATTGTCCCTTATTCTTGTGCTCTTGTTTATCAGCGATAATGGCTCTCACTTCTCTGTTTCTGGAAGAACCCTCCACAGCGTATTCGTTATCAATTCCGGCCATTTTCAAAGCTGCATCTCTGATATCTAAAGGAATTCCATAGGTAAGGTCCAACATACAAGATTGACAGCAGTTTCTTGATTTGGCGCATGTTTGGCAGAGAATGGTCTTCTTCAGTTTTCTCGATTCTGTCAGGATATTCCACCGGAAAACAGTGAATGGTCGAGTACAGACTTTACATTCTTCTCCGGCGGGTTGTCGGATCATTTTTATATGGTCTTTGTCGCCCAAACATTGGACACAAAGCAAAGGAGAGTCAGCCATAGTGTAGATGAGATGAGGTTGCATACCGGAGTATGGAGTAGTAAGTGCCCCACTGTGATGGACCGCGAGTTTGAGATGAGGGTCTGAGACCAGGGTCTGAGAACCGATAGGCGTCGCTTGAGTGACGTAAACATTGGTCAAGTGAAGACCAGAGCAGCCTAATGCAACAGAACAATACAGTTAGTGGTGAATAGCGAACTTAGACAAGAAGCGAAGACATGAGACGAAGACTCATGAAACCACGAAGCCAACGATACGAGAGAAGAACAGCAAAGAGAAATAAATCAACAAGAATATGAAGAATGATGAAAAAAACGAAAAAAAAATTCGAAAACAAAAAATATCAAAAAAGTTGAAAAAAGTTAAAAAAACGATCAGAATCAACGTTCAATACGAAATAGGCCTTAATTGTTAGTAACAACTCAAATACAAAAAAAAAAGGTGTATGTCAGGGTTAAAAAGCTCTGATATTATTTTGTTCCACACGATGGTTCAGTTGAAGAAATTCGTTGTAAATAATTCATCATAATACACCAGTAATGTTCGCACATACCGTTTGTAAAAGTTAATGGGTGAGAAATGGTGAGGAATTTTCGTCGTTTATATATTCGCACTCAGGTGTTACCCGGCCCATCATATATTGGGTGCAAAAACTAGGGTAATGCAACTATACACTCCACATACATAGCACTGGCTTCATCACCAATTCAGTGATAGCACTGTCTTCTCCACTAGTTCAATATTAGCACCCTCTATATCGCTTTCCTCTTCTCTAACTCAGTAATTGCAACCTCTATAGCCTTATTAGTATTAGCGTATTGTTTGTAGTGTATAGCTTTCATAATTGCTCTGTCCAAATGGACGTTACCCACCAAATCTTGAAGAGTTTGAGGGTACTGGTCAATGAAGGCGACCACAAGGTCAATTTCGTTGGCAACTTTTTGGAGGAAATCGTCGTTTTGAGCTGTTTTCAATTTGGAGACAATAGCTCTATGGATAGAGACTTCGTTGATGTAAAGATTTTCGGTTTCGACCTCAAATTGGTGACTTTGGAGGTCTTCAAGTGCAAGAGCCAAATCATCAGAAATCGAGAGACATTTTTCTTCAAGAGGGGCTTGATCTTCAAGGAAGGAGGCAAAAAGATCAAGGAAATTGTCAAGAAGATCAACGCTGCTGTAATATTCGGTCCCGGGGAGTAAATTGGAGAGAGACACTGCTGCTTGTTTTCTCACCTCTGGAGATGGGTCAGAAAGCAAGTCGTAGAAGAGCAAAATCGCTCTTGATGTCAGTTTGTCGTTCTTATGGGTTTGGATGATTCTTTCGATGGTTTTGCTGACAAGAACTCTCACTTCATCGTTGGAATGCTGACTAGCTTCTTCTAAGTATGGAAGCAAGTCAGAAACATCTTTAGAGTTTTGGTACTGTAAGAAGAAGGCCCAGAGTTTGATTTCGTCATCGAGAGATGTCTCTGTTGGGAAATCTTGAAGCGTGGATCCGTTCGTTGCAAGGAACTTGAGTAACATACAAATCACATCATTTGGAGCCTTCTTTGTGATGAGCAGTAAGGTCAATTTTTGGAATTGTGACTCAAGTCCTTGGAACACTTCAATTTGTGCTTCAGACATGAATCTTGGTGAGTTCCAGAACGTAAAAACCTCTGCAAAACACTCGTACTGGTCTTCAAACTGTACTAACTTCTCCAAAAATGGAATTACCAGTTGATAATTCTTCTCGGTGAGGTTTTCAAGGATAACCAAGCACAAACCTGACAAACAGAGCGATCTAGCACCATTGAGTCTCTCAAAGTTTGTTGAAAGTGTCTGGAAAAAAAACGAGATCAATGCTTCAAGCGTCTGATTTGATAATTTCACACCTTTGGCCGCCGTAAGCAACGATTTGATTATCGTCCATTTAGGTTGGGCATCTCCATTGGCCTCAGATCCAATAAATCGACAGATTTGCTGCTCCAAAGCAAGTCTATACGACTCCTCGCCGTGTTCATCTGATCCTGCTCTACTCTTCAATTCAGCAGCACAGAAAAACACTCCATGGACTTGATTATTCAGAAGTGTTGCCTCTGATGGCATCATCAAGTAATCTCTTGCATGCTCCAACCGTTGAGATGGATGAGTAAGCTCACAAATGGCTCTTGCGGTCATTTCACGGACCTTATAGACGCTATGGCCAAGGTAAATGGAATGCAAAATGTCCAAAAATTGTGATACCTTCTCATCTTCGGCGTTGTTACTTGAAAGTCTTGACAAGATGGTAAGAACTGGGATAATCACATCAACACGGTCGTAATTTCTCTCTAAAGCATCCATCAAAATCACAGAAACACCAGGATACTTCTGGAAAAAGAGCGGAGCATTCATGCTTGGCAACAAGTCGCCCATTTTGTTAGTTCCAAAAATTCTTCCTTGAAGAGACGTGAAAAGCATCACTGCTCCGTTCTTGATCGACCATGAAGGATGATATAAGTTCTTCAACGAAAGTTCTAGAGCCTTGCTCAAGAACTGATCAACAGAAGAACTCTGCAAGGAGTCTGTGAAGATATGCTTCATGCAATTGAATGCATGCACCTGTGGAATGTCATTGGCTTCATCTGCTTTGTGAGTATAACTCAAAGAGGCAATTCTGAAGAGCTCATTGAATGTGAATTCCAAGAGTTCATTCAATTTCTGTCGATCAGAAGACACACCATTAAGAATACCAGTGATTAAGTAAGGTAAACCTCCAGATCTTCTAGAAACGACTTGAGAATGAGTCTCAATAACCTTCAAATTTGCTCTTAACCATTTTTCAGGTTGATCCTTGAGATTTGTGCTGAAACAGATCTCACAAGCAAGAGCGAACGTTGGGAAAACAGATGCAAATGCTCCTCTGTGAGTGACCTTCACCAATTGGTCCATTAGAAGGTCACAGATTGCAAGAAGGGTGTTTTCGTCAAAGAACTTAAACTCATATTGACGATTGATGTCCATAAGAGCCCTTACTAAGTTAGTGGACTCTTTGATTGATCTCCAAGCATCAATGTCTGTCTCAGGAAGCTCTGATGGTGGAAGTGATGCAGTTGGTTCAAGCACAATCCAAAGCTTTTGAACTGACTCGATTAGTGATTGAAACTTTTGGGAGAAAAAGTCCATGTTTGAGCGGTAAGTTGATGCATTGGTGGATGAGAAAATGAAGGCGAATGCAGTGAAGTAACCATGGACGAGGCTTTTCTGTTGGGAGTTCTCCAAAGCATTGTTCATGCGATTTTGAAGTGTATCAAGGAGTGCTTTGTATCCATTTATGTCAGTTTGCTGCTTGATATTGGCCACAGTCTTAAGTAAATTGGCCACAGCATCACTTTGACGACCTTTCACTGAGGAAAGGATTTGGATTGAATTCTCGATTTGAGACTCGAGTTCATGCATGATTTCACTGACTCTTGATGGTCCTAAAATCAACAATTTTGATGCATTTTGACGGATATCTTCGTAATTGTTGGTTGTGAACCTCCAAAGAAGAGTGATAGTGGCATCGGTATAAAGGTCAAAGATATGAACTGGTTTAATGCCTTTATTTTTCTTGTTTCTTGAAACTCCATCGAATTCGTTCTCTGCGAATATTTGGAGGAACTCTAAGCTCAAAACAAGCTGAGAATATGAAGAATCGGTGGTCAATTGAGCCAAGACGAACTCTTTGAATGAAGAAAGAAAAGCAGAAACTTCATTTTTCCAAACAACAATCTCCTCCTTCTCGGGAGTCTTGTTTAATTGTCTCTGACAATGGGAGACGGTGTCTCTTAATGCAAGCAAAACCTTTCTCATATTGGAAACATACTCGTTTCTCGATTGTGGAGTAAGACACTCTCTGAAGAAGAAATTATGCATCTCTGGACGTCCCAAAAGACCCAAAACAGTCGAACTTGGTCTCTTTGTTGACTTCACATAGCCTGACATGGCCAGAAGCGCATCTGTTCTTTCGTGTAAGGAAGGACTCTTCCAGAACGATGCCATCAACTCCATATGCTCAGGGTACTCATCAAAGTTTGGGACTATAATGTGTCCCATTTTGGTAATGGAGAGGTATACTCTTTGGCGTTTTTCTTCGTTGAAATCGGAGGTAAGCTCATTGAGTATAGGACTCTCTCTAATGCTGGAAAGCCACAGCAAAAATAGCTGAGGACGGTTTTTGAAAAGAGCAGGAATAAGAACAGAAACGACGTTGTTTCTTGTGGAATCATCTTTCACACTCTTCAAAAGCGAATCGTTCCACATTTCGGTGTATTCCAAATCTTTAGGGTCTACCTTGAATGCTTCACTATGAACAGTTGCAAATGCTTTTGCTGCAACGTTTGCAAGCCCATTATAACGAAACACATCCATGAAATTGTCACCAAGGTGATTTCTGGCTTCAACTGCAGCAATGCCATTGTCTTTGCAGAGAGTTTCCAAAATGATGTAGAAACTCTTCAGACTGCGAGACATTGAGTTCAACAGAACCACCCATGCTTTGACATTCGAGGTGCCATCATAATTGAGCTTGGCAAATGCAACGAGCTTATTAAGGAGACCGCTCATGGCATTACAGTATGCTCCAGATCCACTATCATAGTAGTCACAAACATGTTGGAAGATGCTCGTGATTTGGGCAAATTGCAAGTCTTTCTCGTGGAATTTCAGGTTCTGGACCTTAATGAGTTGAATGGCTCTAACAAACCAAATCGAGAGAGTGTCTGCTATCAAGATCTTGTCGTTGGACTCTGA
This sequence comes from [Candida] citri, assembly GCA_030571295.1. NCBI lineage: Eukaryota > Fungi > Ascomycota > Pichiomycetes > Serinales > Metschnikowiaceae > [Candida] citri. The sequence continues at coordinate 91,261 of JAJLXN010000007.1, read as the reverse complement.
TAGTAGGGCATTATAGAGAGTATGGAAGTTGTTAAGGAATGGCGCAAGATCTTGGTCTTTTTGAGGTTTCTGGCCAATCAACTCATCCTTGAGCAGTTGGATCTCCGATTTGTCAGGAGAATTATGCATGGAGTTCCAGATTGTTTGAGTGATCTGAGGTGTAGTTGTTGAAGTTGATGATGAGCGTCGCGAATGGTGGGGAATGTATGGTGGTGGGATGGACCAGCAGACAGATGGGAGAGTTGAAATTGGAGAAGGAGTGAGAGGAGATTATGTTGATTTGTTAAGGGGATTCATTTCAGGTTGTTTTTTTTTTTTTTTTTCTTTGTTTCGTTTCTACGTTTGTTTTCTTTGTTTTGGATTTGGGTTGAGTTTGGTGGAATGGGTGAGAAATTGTGAACATACAGCCGAGCTGAAACGAACATTTCCATTTTATTTACAATTTGTCATGAGAATTAGAATGACAAGTTGAATCCTTTCTTCTTCCAAATAGTGAAATTATTTGAAATAAATTGCTATTACAAAAGGTTAACATCTTTCCTATGTTGTTGGAACAAGTCATGAATACGTCACTTTGGACTACCATCTCCCAATTGATTTACAGTTTGTCATGGAGATCAGGATAAATTTTTGGTACTTCTTTTCAATAGTAAAAACGTTTTAAAGAAACCTACAATATGGAAATAGTTGACATTTTCCCTTTTTGCCGGAACAACTCAAGAATACGTGACTTTGGACAAGCGTCTCCTATTGCTACAGACTCAATGAAGAAACTGAACAATTCCAGTCAGCCACCCGAAAACCTCCAAAAAAACCACCAACTTCACCTTCCAATACTTTCCCTCAATTTTCTTTTCGGCTCATTTTTGGTCTTCCTGGCCCATTTTGGTCATTTCCAAACCACATCCGGTCTGTCTCGCTCCAAATTCGGTATGCTCCTTTGACACCATATGCGCATTAACTCCACATACATTGACGTTTCCCCAGAAACATCACGAAACACACACAAAAGACGAGAATTTCCGGAAACGAGCACAAAAAATCCTTACCATACTCAAAATCATTCTTTTCTCGAAAAAGTTCATTTTTTTTCTCTCCCCTTCGTCCTTTTCCCCGGTCCCTCGGTGTTATCACCATCTGCCACTACCACCGAATTCGCGGCTCATTGACCAGAAAAAGAAAACACTTCACTCTTTCTTGAAAACCCACCAATTTGAGAGTCTTCCGCTGAGTTTCACCCACTGGAACTTTCTCCATCCTTCCCGCTTTCATCCGCCGATAAAACCACCGTTTTTCCGGACTTTTACACCCTCGTTTACGGCCCCTATCCATTCATTCATCATGTCCTCCGATACCAGAACTGCTCCTCGAAAAGTGTGGGACATGTACTACCATCACTTCCCATTTTTCATGTTGACCGGCCCAGAGTCCATTATGTTGCATCTTTTCATCTTGTCCTTTGTTAGTTTCCTCGGTTATGGCTTGTACACTATCCCATCATACTACTCGTTTATTGTGGGCAGATGTTACTACTACTTGACCGGAGCCACTGCTGCATAATGGGCATGATGTGTGTTCATAGTTCATGTTGAAAAGTTGCAACTTTTCACGGTTTTTCGATGGTGTTGTGGGTGTCATAGCTCACTCCGCACGGTATGGCTGTGCTACCATGAGAAAACGTCAATTTGGTGCTTTTTAGAGTCCAAACAGTCCATAAGCCGTCAATGGAGTCACTATCAAGTCTCCACGGCTCTTTCCATCCTCTTTTTCAGGTTCATTTCCTCGCTTGTCCAGGTGTATATATTTAATTCGATTTGCTAAAGTAATCGGCCCAAATGGGCCACCTTTAGAAGTAAACGATCAATGAAAATTGATCAAAAAGAAGCTTTTCGTTTTTACAATTCAATTTCAATCTTTTAAATTTCTAAAATCTCCACTTTTGTCCTTATCTTCTTCACCTCTTCTCTCATACCGCGTCGCGTCCTATCTACTCCAATGTATAGACGACCTAACGCTCCATTCAAGCCACCAAGACTTGTAAGGCCTGTTCTGAACGTCGGAGATGAAAAAGAATTGTTTGTTTCCCAAGATGAGTCGCCAAAACGGCGTGTTTTGAGCCAAAATGACCGTGGAAATACCGGATCAAAGAGATCAGTTGAAGAAGACGTAAATAGTGCCAAAAATGTTGGAAAATCCGCTTCAAATGGCTCAAATCACTTGAAATTGAACCCTAGAAAACGTTTGAAACCGATTTTGGCCCCTGTTTCAAGACCACAGTCCCAGGAACTGGTCCAATCGTCATCACAGACCTCATCATCTTTGAAGTACTATTTAGTGCAATGGAGGAAGCGTTCCAATAAGAAAAACAAGTCCTGGGAAGGTGACGGGTACATTACGGTCTCTTCTAGTGGAATTACGCTCAAAATCGAGGCAAAAGGCGGGTACAAACCCGTTGGAAGGTCTTCAAAGACAAATATCGATGGAGTAATCAGTTGTGGTATGTATGAGGCTGAAATTGACCACGAGGTGACAAAGGAAGAGATCAAGAATGGTCTGGAGGAGAAAGACGATAAGGAGGAGGAACCTACGGTCGTTTTAAGAGGCCCAGGTAAGCCACTAAGAAAGACACCTTCTATGAGAGATACTTCACCGATTTTGGAGCTGGAAAAGGCTGAAAATGATGAGAATGGGTCAATTGAAGCCACTGCAGAAGATGGAGCTCATGAGGTTGTCGTTAAAGCTGCTGAACGTGCCAATTTGACCCCAGAACCACTCAATAATGAGTCTCCAATGAATAACGAGCCTCCATTCATCCTACCAAGCCCCAAAACGCCCAATTGCAAGCCTGTGATCGTGGATCCACGTCTTACACGCTTTTTGAGGCCACACCAAAGAGAGGGAGTCACTTTCCTCTATGAATGTCTCACTGGATTGAAGTCAGAGTACAAAGGTGCCTTATTGGCCGATGAAATGGGTCTAGGCAAGACATTGATGTCTATCTCGGTCATTTGGACGTTACTCAAACAGAGTCCATACCCAGGAGAGAATTCTACCGTCAAAAAAGTGTTGGTTTGCTGTCCTGTTACGCTCATAGATAACTGGAGAAAAGAGTTCAAAAAATGGCTCGATATCAACAGAATTGGCATTCTAGCGCTTAATAATAAGCAGCAGACGGCAGCAAAAGATAAGCAGGACATTTCAAACTTTGGAAAAACGAACGTTTACCAGGTTTTGATCATGAGTTACGAGAAAGTGCTTTCTTGCTCTAATGAGCTCAAAACAGTCAATGTAGACTTGTTGGTTTGTGACGAAGGACACAGACTCAAGAGCGGCTCCAATAAGGTGTTGAAATTTCTTACTTCCATGGAAATACCAAGAAAATTGGTGTTGACTGGTACACCCATCCAGAACGATCTTAACGAATTTTATACGGTTATCAATTTCGTCAATCCTGGCATTTTGGGAACTCAACAAGAATTCCAAAGGGAGTATCTTCGACCAATCTTAAGAGCCAGAGACGTGAATTGTATGAATAAAGACGTGATAAAAGAGGGGAAGGAGAAATCGACGGATTTGATTGAAGTGACGAAATTTTTCATTCTACGAAGGACAAAATCGGTCATTGACAGCTACTTGACAAAGAAAACCGATGTGATTATCTTCTGTCCGCCTACAAAGCTCCAAAAACGGCTCTTTGACGTGGTCCTCAAATCTCCGAAAGTTACGTCAATATCGAACTCAGACACAAACGATGTGCTTTCTATGATCTTGCTTTTGAGAAAGATATGCAATTCTCCATGTTTGCTTTCGTCCGATTCGCTTTATGAGTCGTTGAAGCCAGAAAGTCCTGATTTGGCTCCATCTGCCTTACTGAATCGAACCACCGGCAGTAAAGTGAACGTTTTGGTCCCGCTTTTGCTTGAGTTTCAAAAGGTCGGCGAAAAAGTGGTTCTCGTATCGAATTACACCCAAACTTTAGACTTTTTAGAGCTGATTCTACTGAAACTCAATATTCTGTACTCTCGTCTCGATGGGTCTACACCATCGAAGATAAGAGACAAATTGGTGGTAGATTTCAACAAGTATCCAAATCAGAAGGTCTTTCTCCTTTCAGCAAAGGCAGGAGGTGTCGGACTCAACCTTGTGGGGGCCTCAAGGCTTGTTCTTTACGATAATGACTGGAATCCGCTGGTGGACCTTCAAGCCATGGCAAGAATCCATAGAGATGGTCAAAAGAGGCCAGTTTTCATTTATAGGCTTTTTACAACTGGAGCTATCGATGAGAAGATCTTCCAGAGACAATTAATGAAGAACAACTTGAGTGATATGTTCATTGATGATAAGGCCGGATCGACGCTGAATGTGTTTGACTTTGAGGATCTTAAAGATCTTTTCAATGTGGTTGAAACTGACTGTAATACTCATGATTTGCTTGAGTGTGAGTGTACTGGAGCAGGTGAAGATATGAGCTCATCTCAGCAGTCAGTTGAGTTGGCTGGAGACGATACAGACGAAGATATCGAGTGTCCTTCCTCGGGATGGATGAGTGCATTGGAGTATAAACAACTGAGTGAAGTTGATAATGCAAAGAAACAGTCGATTCGGTCAGCTCTTTCTAGTTATAAGCATTTTGATCCTCAAGGGTTTGGAAAGCATTTGGATACGGGAGATGAGATTTTGAATGGGTTGATTTTGAATACGAAGGAGCAAAGACTGGTGAGTTATGTATTTACACATTGGGGTAGTGGTGGGAATTGTTGGTGTGGACTAAGTCATATTTCTATTTGATGGGTACTGTGTTATAATTCAAGATAATTTAATGGTGCTGTGTTGTACTATAAGGGTATTTAATTGAAGGTGGAATGAATGTAATGTATGAGTGAATTTCATGTAGTGCTTTGTTGGTAGGGCGTAGTGTGTAATTATAGACATTGACTTACACCGGATCAGGTTGATTTGGGATATGACTACCATAATATCGGAGCTTATAAGCTTGGGTTGGTTGACTTGAATGAGTCTTGATCCTTTTGAGAGACTTTGAATGGATTTTGAAAGAGTATTGTAATAAATGGCAGAATTGAGTTTTGGGTTCGTTTGAATCTCCTGCTTCTTCTTCGTGTGCATGTCATTGCTAAGCCTGTCTTGAGCACTTGACGTACATTTACGAGAAATACCGGCAAACTCACGATAAGCTCTACCATGCAACATGCAAGATATATCGCTTCCTGCAAACCTTTCAGATCCTTGCAGCCATTAAAAAACCTACACCTAATCATATCATATATCTCGCATTAATGGGATAATCTATGGTCCCCGACTATGTACTATGCCCTTATGGGCGTCAAAGAGGCACCTCGTTTCCAAGCCTCTTCTTAAATCTCACCCTCTCCAGCAAGGCCCTAAGGCTTGTCCTCGGGAGCAGAACTCTCAGACCCACTTGCAATTTCCTCCTCAACAGCAGCCTCAGCAGCAACAACAGGATTCTCATCCTTAGTCTCTTCATCTCTCACTTGATCAGTTGCCTGAGGCAATCTCTTATTAGTAAGGAAGAGAACACCAATGAAACTAATCGAACAGAAGCCCAAGTTCATATAGTACGTGTCTCTGATAGCCACCATGACTCTTTCTTTAACGAAAGCTCTGGCTTCATCACTCATTAATTTCAATGCCTCGGTAGAGTTGATTATGCTTGCCAAATCGTACTTTGCAAGTTCCTGCTGAACAGAAGACGATTGTTTAGCAAGCGCACCAGGCAACTTGTTGATAAAAGACGAGGAGTAGACGGCATTGGCTAAAGTACTGGAAAAGGCACCACCAAATGTTCTCAAGAAGTTCATCCAGGAAGTAGCCAAGATAACACCTCCGGCAAATTTAGGAGCAGTGATTTGTCCAGCGATAACGATCGATTGCATCTGAATACCAGTACCAATACCAATTGGGATCATGAATCCGATCTTATGGGAAATAGGAGAGTTGACGTCAAGTTTACAGATCAAGCCACAGCCAATAAATGCCATGCATGCACCGAAAATGGCAAAAGGCTTGACGATCTTTGTCTTTTTGATGACAATTCCACCTGCCATGGAAGTCACCACAACGGCAATGATCTCTGGCAATAAATCAACTCCAGAATGCCATGCATTAGCATTGTGGATCACCTGGAAGTAAATGGTAAGGTACAAGATCGACGACATGAAGTAACCAAACACTCCAAAAAAGGCAACCCCGGCAGCTGTGGTCTGTGGGATCTTGACAACTTCCCAAGGCATCATAGGATGCTTTGTTCCCTTGAAATTCCAAATAAAGTAGGCAACTGTAGTCAAGCCACCGATAACAAAGCAACAGATGACGGCAGCAGACTTCCATGGATGCTGACCACTTGATCCGAAGGTCATACCCAACAAAATTAACACCAAACCACCGGTCAAAAGGACCACGCCGGGATAATCGATCAATTTGAACTTCTCCTTAGTGGTTCCTTGAGCCTTAGGTGGATTGAACGCATAAATGAATAGAGGTACTGCCACACCTCCAACAGGCAAGTTTATATAGAAACACCATCTCCAGGAAACATGCGAAGTGAAAGCACCTCCGATTAATGGACCCAAAACGGATGCAACAGCGAATGTGCTTCCCACTAAGGCCATACCTAGTGGTCTCTTATGAATTGGAAGGATTTCAGTGATGATAATGAAAACAAGAGTCTGAATTCCACCTCCACCAATACCAGCCAACACTCTGCCTCCAATTAACGTATCCATGTTTTGTGCCAAAGCACACATAAGTGAGCCTGCCTCGAATAAGACCATGGCAACAAGCATGGCACCTTTACGGCCGAAAATGATGGCCAACTTACCCCAAACGGCAGCTAAAACAGCCATTGAGATGAGAAAACCCGATGACAACCATCCGATCTTTCCAAAACCATTGAATTTGTTTCCAACAGTGGAGATAAGGGTGGCAATGATCGTTTGATCCAAGGCAAACAAGAAGAAGCAAAAGAACACAGACACGAGACAGAGAACCAACTCTTTGCCGTGGATGTATTGATCTTCTCTTTTGGTACCGTCACCAGCATCAGATTCGAAGAATTTCTTCTCGGTAACCGGCTCTGGAGACCGGTCTTGTGGGGTAGACATGTTTTAGTAGTTAGAGTACTCAAATGTCAAAGATTCGAGGTCTGTGGACTTTGATACTCGGTCAAAATCAAGTGAATGTGAGCTCTGGACACTAAGTGGCTGATTGGAATTGGAATGGATCGATTGTGGTTATTCTCCACGTTTATATAGTAAAGTAGTCATCCCGTTAACGCCGTCTTAGCGCCGTATGCCAATGATGCAGCTGCGCGGCTTGACGTGCAGCGAAGAACATGTCAACGGTTTGCCACCAGGGGCGAAAAGAAGACGGTAAAAGTGCGAAAATGATCGTCAGTAAGGGAAGATGATACTTGAAGGAATTGTCTTTGTAATTTCTACTCTCTTTGCAACACCAAATACATAAACTTTCTCGGGAACCTCGTAATTGTCTCTCTTGACAGCGCCGCGCTAACTATCACGGTGCAGTTCCCGAGGTCGCGCATAACTCCGCAGACGGCTTTACCGGGGCTAGAGGTATCCGAAACTCGCTATTTTTCGGTGTATGATTACAAAGCCGAATTACGAATTACTAGCACACATGGTCAATCCATAAAAACTGAGTCAATTGACTGAAAATTGGTCGTGACATTTGACGTAACGCAGGGTCTCGCTTGGCACCTGCAAGAAGCCGCGAGTTCTGTGTTGCAAAATTAATGCGCTTAGAGCGGTTTAACGGCTCGGGATTTGACTTTGATGCTACTTTAAATGACTCAATCGACTGTTTCCGACTCGGAAACTTATATTATAATGCTAAATTATGCACATCGCCACCCTTCATCCTAAACTCTCCACAACTGTCAACCCCAATAATAATTCTCCCGACTTTCTCCATCATTAATCACCCTTTAATCATGCCCTCTTCAATCTAGCCTCAGCAGCTCTTGCTCTTTGTTCTCTCATTAGTCTCATTTTCTGTTGTTCGCTCAACCCGCTCGTTTCAGCGACTTTATGCAACACTTTATCACCACCTAAAGCTCCACCCAGCGAGAACGTTGGTTTCTTCATTTCAAGCTCGGTCTTTTTGGCCAATTCCTCTTGGACAAGACGCTTTGTTTCCTGCGCTTGCTGCTTCTTGTGTTCTTCTTCCTCTTTGGTGATTTCTTCGCTTGATTTAGCTGGTCCGACCTTCGCTTCTTCCCAATTGCAATGGTCTTCGCCAAGTGTATGACGTGCAACTGAAAATGCGTTCTTCACTGCTTGTGTAGACGCATTCTGGACGGCCGTACGGCCAAAACTGCTCTTAATTGTTGGATCTGCCTTGAGATTCACCAACAACACTTTAACCATGTGATGGAGGCCCTGAGAAGAGGCATAGTGCAAGGCAGTAGGTTCATTGGCATGACGGATAGTTGGAGTGAAGCTGAAATTCACATCCAACCCGTTTTTCTTGAAGTAATTGATGAGTAGTGGAGCCTTAGACTTCTTAAGCAACGTGATCAATTCCTTCGTGTGTTTATCGGATTCACTAAGCTCTTCAACTTCAGGAGTAGCAGATTTCTTTTCTTTAGCTTGTGGCTCCTTTTTCTCCTTTTGTTTCTCCTTAGGAAGCTCCACAATCGACAAATACGTGAGCTTTACCCATGCCTTCTTGACCTCCGACAAAGTGGCCCTTTTTGTCGTGAATGGGAAGCTCCGAATACGTGGATCGTCTCCTTTCAACTGTGCACCTTCGTAGCCAGCCAAAACTTTCCTGTTGGAAGCTCCATTGGCCCGAATAAACACATGCTCTGCTCTGGCCAAGTAGTCCTTCCATTGGGCCAACAATTCACGGACTTCCTTCTGTAATGCTTGCTCATTGTACCTACGTATACTCGAACCGGCCGAATTAGCCTTTCCTCTTGCGTTATCCGATGCACTTTGCGATCCACCTTGCTTTCTTCTGGTGGTATATCTGTGGAACGTCTTTGAGTGAAGAACGTCGACCATTTGCTCTTGTCTGGACTCCTTTTGGTTTGGAGCATTTCCTTTGATGTTCTTTGGTGTATGAGAGACCACAGCACCGGCGAAATGGCCACCTCCAATCATTAAAAGCACAGAAACGCCCAGCTTAGAAGGTTCAGTGCTGAACAGCCTTAGACGGTCGATGATAGCTCCGTTAAGCAACGTTTCTTGCGTAAAAAGCGCCTTGTACATTCCAAAGGCCTGGTGTTCTGTTAAAAGTGGCGTTTTGGCTAAAACAAAAGGCGAATGGGTGTTCATATGGCTCACTGAAGACTCAGACTCATCTTCAGCTTGTTCAGTCGAGAGTTTCTCGAAAACCGTATCCAATTTGTCCACTTCGTCCTCGGAATCTGAATCTTCCGACCCAGAGATACTCTCCAATGACTGCTTTTCAAGCATATCATCGAATTCAGCCTCTGTTAAAGGCGGTAGACTGCTCAATGATCTCTTCAAGTTAAGTCGATGGTAATCGGACTTATAATGCAGAAAACGGTCATTTTGGTTCAAATCTGTATCGAACTCGACTTTGCAATTGGAACAGCCTTCTAAGTTGCCCACTTTCACCTTTGGAACCAACTGTGGAGCAGGTGAACTTTCCACATTGACAATGCCAGCAGATTCGTCGAATTGCAAGAGCAGCAACGACAGGACAACTTTCTCCAGGAGCCTGTACACGTAGAGATCGTCCTTGGTGAAGTTTTGCGACATTTCAAGGGAAATTAAGGCGTTGGTGGCGAAAGATAGTGGTATCTAGTTGGTTATATAGTGTGCACACCGATAGATGGGGTTGCTTGTATGACTAAGAGAGTGGAAAATTTATAAATAGATGAAAATTGGTAGATTTGGATAAATGAGTCATTTGAAGACGTTTTGAGATGTTTAAAGTGGTTTTTGTTTGGAATTGGTGGGGCATTGTTGGAGGTGATGAGCCTTAACTATGGGGATGACTAAGAGAGTTAGTTATTGGTGGAAAGTCATGGAAAGAGGGGAATCGTGTGACTGATTTAGGCTCAATTTAGTTGAAATTAGAGGTTTTGATTGGCTTTAGGGTGTTTTGGGGTGTTTTGGGGTGTTTTGGGGTGTTTTGGTGGCAATTGGGTGCATGTATTGTAGGTTAAGAGTGATGATTGGATTAGTCGAAGCAAATGAGGGAAACATGCATGGACAATAGAGAGAAATGAGTCAGATATATTTCTGGGCCTCTATTTCGAGAACTTAAAGCTTTTGAAGGAGATTCGAGATCCCTTTTTGTACTTTTTCAGTACCTATCTCACTTTCGAGACCTATACCAAATGAGGTCCATTGAATCCACCACCGACACCCTAAAAACACACTTCAAATGACTTTTCTTATCATTTTCATCACCTATTATCAACTCTACCAACTCTACAGCCTTTCAACATTCATCCCGAGTGCAATATATTGATTAATTGTCTTGGTCGCATCTCCTAATCATTTTCTTCATCACCAAATCACTTATTGTGATCCAAATCTATGGCATTCCTTCAAGAAATGCTCAATCTTCTCAGGCTTCATGAATGGGTGGGTTCCATGGCCAAAGTTGACAATGTAGTTTTGTTTTCCACCTCCAAAGCCCTTGATCATCTGTTCAACCTTTTGACTGATCACTTCATCAGATCCATAGATGATACCTGGATCCAAGTTACCTTGCAAAGTGATTCTTCTGCCGTTGACGACCTTGACGGCGTCTTCTGGCTTGTACAACCAGTCCAAGGAGACACAGTCGTAACCAGAGTCACACAAGTCGTCCAAAGCGTACCAAGCACCCTTAGCGAAAACAGTGAGTGGAATGTTCTCGGTGACACCGAGCTCCTTCAATCTAGGAGGCAATTTAGCAGCGATTTGACGCAAGTATGGCAAACAGAACTCGTTGAACTCGTTTGGACCCAAGTTCTCGGCCCAAGACTCGAAAACTTGCAACATTTGAGCACCAGCAACAACTTGCTGAGCCAAGAACTCAACACAGGCATCGGTAATGGCCTGCAACAATTGGTGGGACTCTTGGGTGTACTCGTAGATCCATTGTTTGGCGTATCTGAACATCTTGGAGCCTTGGCCCTCGGTCATGTACACCAACAAAGTCCATGGGGCACCACAGAAACCAAGCAATGGCACTCTACCGTTCAATTTGGTTCTGGTCAAGGTGATGGCCTTGAAGGCCCAGTCCAACGACTTTAAGATGTCTGGCTTCATGATAACACGGTCCAAATCGCTCTTGGTACGCAAAGGATCAACGAAGACTGGTCCCTTACCCTCGACCATCTCGATCTCGAAGCCCATGGCTTGTGGAATGACCAAGATGTCACTGAAGATGATAGCAGCGTCAATGAGACCGTCAAAGTGGTCAACTGGCTGAATGGTGATAGCAGCAGCAATCTCAGCGTCTCTACAGGTCTCGAAGAAGTCTCTCTTGCCCTTAACTTCGTGGTATTCAGGCAAATAACGTCCTGCTTGTCTCTATTGGTCAGTATACGATGGATATAGCCGAAAATGGCGGTTTTTCGCCGAAAAAAAACATACCATGATCCAAATTGGTGGTCTTTCGACCTTCTCGCCTCTGGCGGCCCTCAAAAGGAGGTCATTCTTCAATGGAGGAAAAGTCATTGGGGAATAGGGTGGCAAGCAGTGATTGGAAAACTGGAGGCGGTCATAATCTGGAGAAATGGTGTACGGAGGTGGATGTGGGGACAAATTGGATGGCTCTTTTTCGGGAACCAGGGAATATTCTTGGAAACAAAATAGATTTTCCACGTAATTGAGTATCGACATTTCCAATGCCAATGGTGTTTTTGACAATTGAGTTGATCTTTTGGGAAAATTTCATCTGGTGGAAGTGATTGCTCTGGTGTACGGGTGTCCATCATGAAGCCTATCAGCGGTAGACAAAGATTGTCAAAGAAAACTCGAAAAAATCGGGAAGTTTTGATCTACAACAGCTCAATTGATCATTCTAGCCATCTTCAAATATCAAAACCCCTTCTTTTCCCCTTATCTCTACCCCCTGTGGGGCCATATCTATTATGTCGGAGGTACGGGTGTAGGACCTACCTCATTCCGCCTTTATCAACTAATAACTACCACTTACTAGCAAAACTGCCCATGGCATCGAATAGTATCTCATCGGCTACTCCGCAGAGCCCGGTGAATGCCGGGTCGCCCCGCCTCAACAAGACCCCGGCCAGCTTTCCGCCAGAATTTTCGGCTACACCACCGAAATACAAGCCTAACAGGTTCATCAGGTTTATTAGGTCTGTTTTCGGTTACAGAAAGACATCGCTCACTTTTTTCTTCGCCCTTGTGGTCATTGCCACCGTTTTATTATCGTACTTTGACAATTCCTTGGATTTGACCGTTTCTTTGCCCACAGATGCCTTGGAAAGCGCCATCTTGGAGAGTCTGTGGAGCTCCCTCCAGAGCATCGCCAAGGAGGAGCACACATACACTTCCGAGGGCAACGACTTTGTCCATGACTTTCTCGAGGGCAAAATCAGGCAATTGGTGACAGAAAAGGACTACATTGAGTACGATAACGATAAGAACTACACCAACAATGTGATGTTCTCAGTGAAGTACTTATCCTACGACTCTGTGTCGTATTACGAGAGCAATAACCTTTTGGTTCGGATCAACGGAAGCAAACCTGACTTGCCTGCGTTTTTGGTGAGTGCCCACTTCGATTCGGTGCCTTCTTCGTTTGGTGTTACTGACGATGGAATGGGTGTTGCTTCTATGCTTGGGCTTCTTGAATATTACGCCAACAAGAAGACGAAACAGCCAAAAAGAACCATCATTTTCAACTTCAATAACAACGAGGAGTTTGGCCTCTACGGAGCCAACGCATTTTTGAGCCATCCATGGTTCGAACAGATCAAATACTTCTTGAATTTGGAAGGCACTGGTGCCGGAGGTAAGGCTGTTTTGTTCAGAGGCACCGACTACGGCATTTTGAAGTTTTTCTCTAGCGTTAGATTCCCATATGCCACCTCTTTGTTCCAACAGGGCTTCAACAATAGGTTGATCCATAGTGAGACCGATTACGCCGTCTATAAGGACAAGGGAGGACTCAGAGGACTCGATTTGGCATTCTACAAGCCTAGAGATTTATACCATACTGCCGGAGACAATATTAAAAACATCAATAAGAAGTCTTTGTGGCATATGTTGTCCAATACGTTGGATTTCACCAACGAAATTGCTTCTCAGAAGATTGATTTGGATAACGAGTACCTGTCGACCAAGGAGGAGCTGCTTTCGACGGATTTTGCTGCATATGCTTCGATTTTGAACTACTTCTTCGCCGTTCCAATCTCCCAGCTTGTGGTGGTGAATGCTGTGCTCTTGGCAGTGGTTCCTTTGGTCTCTCTCATGTTCATGATCCTCATTTTCAACTACAAAAAGGGCTGGGGCGTGAACTTTGTCAATGTGGTGAAGTTCCCATTGTCTTTCACGCTTTCTGCCATCATTTTGAGCCTCATTACTGACATTCTTGTCATTCCAACCAACCTGTTTTTAGTTAACAGTTCTCCGGGCGTTTTGGTGTCCACCTTGTTTGCCACGTTTGTTCTCTTGAACTATGCATTCTTGAACGGTTTCAACTTCGTCTTCAAGCCTTTCAAGGGCCACCAACACGACGAAAAGTTGATCGTTATCATTGAGGCCTCTTTCATCACTTGGGTATTCCTTTTCTGGTCCACCATCAAGTTATCCCATAACAAAATCGGAGACGATCACACTGGTGAGTTTGCCATTCCTGCCTTGTTCATTCTTCAGTCTGTTTCTGCTCTTTTTGGCCTTTTCGGATGGAGTTTGAAGTCGTCAAAGAAGAAGGCTGCATCCTCTGAAGAGGACACTCAGCCATTGTTGGGCTCATCCTCTCAGCAATACTATAGCTCTAACGAGGACGAGTCATTGGCCGAGTCCTCTTCATTGTCTTTGCGTTCGGGCTTCTCCGACGACTGTAAAGACCACGAATCCAAGTCGTTTAGTTACGATTGGTTCATTCAATTCATCCTCGTGGTGCCAATCTCGTCATATATCATTTATAACTCTGGAACTTTGATTCTTGATGGAATTAACAAGTCGATCCAAGAATCTAGAGCTGCTCAAGGCTTGATTTATAAGCTTTTGCAGATCTTCGTTGTTGTGTGGTCGATTCCATTTTTGCCTTTCATTTTCAAGGTCAACCGTGTCTTGGTGCTTGCCTTGATCATTGTGTTGATCCAGGGTGTTCTCGTCATCACTTCCAGATCGCCATTTGACGTTGAAAACCCATTGAAGTTGAGATTCCTCGAGACCATCGACTTGAACACAACTCCACCAACCAACACTGTCAGCGTCAGTGGTCGCCTGATGTCTTTGATTGAGGACATTTTGAAGGACATTCCATCGTTTAAGGAGTCGAAGGCAGAGTTATTTGTCGAAAACGTCGGTGACGGAATGCTGTTGTACACGTATGAGTCTCCATTTGATCCAAATATCGTTGCTGGATCCAAGAGCTTCAACGATTACTTGTCAATTGACGTTTTGAGAAACTCTTCTTCTGGATCAGACTCTCCATTTGGCTTGTTGACCGGAGAAATCACCATCAAGGCGCCAAAAAACAGAAACTGTAAGCTCAACTTCAACGTGACGGACTCTGTTGTGAAGATCTTCGGCGAAAACTTTAAACAGTCTTCTTCCAAGAGATCCCCAGTGAAGACCGTTATCGTCTACGACCATAAAAAATACGGAAACGACAGTGTGCCAGCCTATGCAGTCAACGGTGTTCCAGAAGGGTTTTCTCGAGACGAGGACGGAAATTACCTCTTTAAGGACTTTGAAGGAATCACACAGTTGCAATTGAACAAGCTTGACTGGGACAAGGAGTACCATATTGCCTTCCAATGGGTTCCGGAAGTGATTGAGAGTTCCATGTATGCTGGAAAGATCAACGTCAAGAAGTTGGGAGTTGAAGTTGAGTGTTACTGGAGTGATCTCCATGCACATAAAGAAGACGCTTCGTCAAAGTTGAGAGCTTATAAGGAGCTCTTACATTATAGTCCAAACTATGTTAGTTGGGCTAACAGAGACCGTGGATTGGTTTCTGTGAAGAAATATATTGAGTTATAAGGAGAGATAATGAGATTTAATGCATAATAGTTGATGATATGGTGTACGTTTGGTGGGTGTAGAGTAAGAGCGAGAAATTCGGGAAGCAGAGTTTTCAAGCAACTTTAAGCGATCAAAGATATTTTAGCATATTGATTTGAGATTCTTATAACGTTTTTTCTCTTTTTTTTCAGTGGTTCCTCATATTTGTAACTACTCAAAGTCTCCATGGTTAATGAAGACTATGAAGGTTGAGCAATAAGATCTGAAAACAAGAGATGTCATTGGAATCACAAATTTTTGAGAGAAGCACGGCTATTGAATATCAATGAAGATAAAGGGATTAATCATAGAGATGTTAAATTCGTAAATATAGTTGGAAGTACTGATATTGGATTCTTCATTACAATTGTATCCAATGAGCTATCCCTTGTGAGGCTATTGGAACTTGTATTGGTAACAGCTCTACATGCTGTACCTTGAATCTTTTTGACTCATGTGGCTCTTTTAAGCCGCTTTAAAGTTTGATTGTCATTTCTGTCTATTTTGATCGATATAACGATCTAACTCACTTGACATGACTTGAGAAGTTTACTAAGTTGCAGTCTTCCATATGTCGATCTCATAGTAAAATTTGAATTTCAATGTTGTGCCAGGTTTTACTAATTAAATGATTGTCGCTCGAGCTTTTTCCCTTGAAACTCTTCTCTATCAATTGCTCTCTTAACCTATAGATGAGCGGGTCAAGCAAAAGAAGTATGTGACAGAGAGGTGTAAAGATAGAACAAGTACCATTATGAATCGTTGATGGGTTGACATGTTAGATACATGCCAACAACAAATGATTTGGATACAAGAGGTGCAGTGATTCCACGATAAACTACCCATATGCCCTCAGCTTTATAGGTTGTACGGAAGCAATCGAAATAAGAATTAAACTGTTAACTTTGCATTCTTATCATGGCGGTATCGAGCGGGAAACCTATCGTTGCATGAATTTTCGTTTGAGCTTAACAATCCATTCAATTCAAAATCTGTCAGATTTGACAGACCTTAGAATTGCAGAATGGAACTGATGAATAATAACACCAACTGGAAATCCAAGAAAGCCCAATGATTTGTCGGAAGTGTAATATCAGCTCTAACCTTCCTTTAAGCATTGACAGGAGACAAGAACTTCTAAGCACAAATGAGAGACTCATGGATCTCAATTTATCCGATTCAATACATTTTTTCTGTTCTCTGTCTTTTACAAAATTCGTGAGGAAAGATCAACTTCTGCAATATATACGCTAAAAAAACTCGACATTTCTATTCACAGAGAAATACAAACTTCATGTAGCTAAAAATGGAAACATAATCAATAATCACTCTCGTAGCCCTCAGAATCATCACTCATCAGAGTCATCTTAGTCGTCGCTCTCGTAGCGCTCAATAGCTTCTACCTTCACAGCTGATGGTGGGATATTCCTGGGGCACGTGAAGTTTTCGGGCAATAAGACTTCACTAATTTGAGTGAATTCACCCCTTTTGTTCTAAGATCCTCCAAATTTCTAGAAAACTGTGAATTTCTTTATGAATTAATGTTTGCTGAATCTGTGTCCAAATATGGTGCACTAATGACATCATCTCAATCCAATTGAATGGATTGAGGCTTTTACACCCTTAAACGGTTTGAAGAAGCAAGAAGTTTCGTTTTGGGGTGGCCAGAAGTTGGATCAGCTATATCTAATTTTTCCAAGCTGGAAAAAACCTCATTCCAACGGTCTACAATTCTAATACACATTAGCTTTTTGTTAGAAGTCGGGAAACTATACACTTGGACCAGAAAACTCATACACTTGGACCAATTTTCTATGAACATTGATTCCATGGTCAGAGGCCATGTACCACTGTTTCAAAATCTGAATTTCCCTTAATGACAAGCGACATGTGCTTAAGTTCTGAAGGCATATTACCCATAAGTATGTCACCCTAAGAATTGTGGCTGAGTGACATGCAAATGATAGTTTAGAGTGCAATTAGGTCCAAAAACCTTTGAATATCAGGCTCCTGACCATAGGGCCTTATATGTGGGATCTCGCGGAAATAGAGTTTGTAAGTTCTTACTATGTCAAAGAGCAAGTCCAATTCTGTGGTAGTTAAGCGGTTCAAATAAATGGTCAAGCGCCTGATTCTTGCATTTGTAACAGCTATTGCAATAACCTCATCAAGGTAATCTAAGGGACATACAAACTCAACTTTATTCTCAATTCTCCTTCTCACTGGGTTACTATCATCCCATTCCCCAGTCAACAAGTTATAGTAAAACAGAGTCGGAAGTAGCAAGAATTGATCGAGTATTCTTTTTGGAATCGAAAGCTTCATTTGAATTTACTACTAGATATGATTTATAGCTAAAAGTTTTGAAGGAGGAAAGTAGTAAGTTTGATATTTCTTTATGAGAACTGAGTGTCACAAATGGCTGCGAAAGGAAATGAGAACAAGCAATTAGTCCGAAATCATCCTGTATATTACAGATACTGCGAGGAAATGAGAACAAGCAATAAATCAAAAGGAACAAGAACCACGAAACTCCAAAGGGAGATTATGTGAACAATTAATCTTTAAAATCAACATTTCTTACGAAATAAGCTTGTTTCGCAAATCACCTCTATAATAAGATCCACGCGATTTCCAAACATTTAATTTATTCAGAACAAATTGTCCTGAGTATGAGCTCTAGAAGTGACTCTTGAATCTCCAAGCGAGGCCATTGAATACGCCTTCCTTTCGCTAGTCTGTGCGTTCAACGCACATGTTGGGATTCTCATAGGTCTAATGTAATTCTTAGCCAGTGACAAACTAAACAGCGTTCTTTACGCCTTAGAGCTTTACGTAATAATGACTATCGGAAAACTTCACTTTAACAGGTCTTTCAATAGCTTTTACTGTAACAGTGATCCTTGATTAGTGGCAGGTCGCTGACCCCAAAAAATCCAGTCCCTTTGATGCGTCTGAAAAATCTAATCACCTAAATATCCAACTGGTCGTCCCCTAATGTCCACATCTCATATGGAAATTTAACACTCTTTGGATCTTTGATATAGTTTCTTTCAAAACAAAACATCCAAAGTGAAGGAGGAAAGATAACACCTGACAAGGTCAGTAACTTGTTCCCGCTTACGTTTAGATTTTTCAAACTTTCGGGGAACACAATACCTTTGAGTGTCTTAATATTATTTCCATCCACGTATAGAAATTTTAAGCTTTCAGGAAAGATCACCCCTTCTAAGCTCTCAATTCTGTTACCTGACAAAATGAGACTTGTCAAATGTTTCGGAAAATCTACTCCAGCTATTCTCTCAATTCTGTTCCCTGATAAATTGAGACGTGTCAAGTGTTTTGGAAAATCAACTCTAGCTAAGCTCTCAATTCTGTTCCCTGACAACTTAAGACTTGTCAATTCTTCTGGAAAATCGACTTCAGCTAAGCTCTCAATTCTGTTCCCTGACAAATTAAGACTTGTCAATTCTTCTGGAAAATCGACTTCAGCTAAGCTCTGAATCTCGTTGTGAGACAAGTCAAGCTCTGTCAAAGGTTTGGGAAATTTAACTCCCTTAATGTCAGAAACTCCACAATTCTTGATTTCAAGCTCTTCAATTGTATCAGCAAACTTGATCTTACTAAAATTTTCAAATTTGGAATCCCATATCTCCAATTTACGGAAATTTTCTGGCCAATCCACATTTTGAAAATCGTTTATAGTTAAGTACCCGCAGCCAATTTTCAATTCTGTCAAACAGCTTACCAGAGCTAGTTGCTTCATACAAAATCGACTTTCACAAATTTCAATCTTTTGAATTGTAGATGGTAGCTCTTTCCAATGCTCACGAACTTTGAAGCATTTGAGCTCCCACAATGAAGGTGGAAGCTCGATTTGCTCAATTCCCTGATTCAAGTTCAGGATTTTCATCGAAGTCAATGATTCTGGCCAGCCTCTATGATTGAACGGCTCATTTCTTGATGAGTAGTCTAGGTGAATTTTGAAAATATAGGGAGGGAGCATATCCATGATAATTCTATCAGCTTCTAATATATCCAAAGTAATGACATTTTCTGTTGTGATCAACTCGGAATATTTCTTATAACTCTCAAATGATCCATCAAAACCTAGACATAGGTTTTGAGAGTAAAGCCTTCCTTTTTTTCTAACACTTTGGAAAAACTCTTCAATCTTCTCGCGTGTTAACCGGTTAGGATTGATTCTTAGGTTATCCATCAAAGGTTTACCTTCGAACATGTTAAGAATCTTCAATTGATACTCATTCCCCGTGACACTCGGGCAAGAGCGTGACCACCACCGAATCATAGGGATTGCAAACACACCCCCTTTCAGGGTTAACTCGTGCAGAACTATTCCCTTCAATGGCTTTTTGTCGTCTAACTCGTCCGCTAAGGCCCTTAAAGTTTGTCTATCCAAGTTTAGCAATATCGAATTGAAACTTCGTAATGGTATTTGACTTGACATTGGGGTCGTTTGTGATGGTAAGGGCAAATGGAGCTGGGTCAATGATTTAAACGCTGGCAATAATAATTTTTTGTTATGGACACTGTAGTGTTGTTGCTTTGAAACTAGGTCTATTTGGTAGGTCCAGTCAAATGAACAAGGGAAGAAGGATAATGAGAAGCAAATTGGAGCGACAGAGCTTTATATATACTTTCTTATTTTTTACTCTGCAGATTAATAAATTCAAATAACAATTCTTGTATGATAGTAAGCTTCATAAGGAAATAGCATATCATGAGCAATTTCTATACTTGCCTTGGGCAACATCTATACTTTCCTTGGGCGCTACGAGCATTGCAAGAAGGCTGCAAAATAACCGTGTAGTTTTTTAGTATTGTAAGGAAATAGATAAAAGAAATATATTAAATGAACAGAAACATAAAGAAATAAAAGAAGAAGAGTAGGTAAAATTTCACTCTGAAATCACATCTCACACGAAATCGGCTTGCATCGCAAATTTCCTCTGTTATAAGATTCTCATGATTTCAAAAGATTGGTTTACCCAGAACAAATTTTCAGAAGTGCTTTAAAAGTGACTCTTGAATCTCCAAGCAAAGCCATTGAAAGCAATGCATGTTTCTTTCGCTAGTCCGTGCGTTCAACACAGATTTTGGTTTTCTCAATACTTCTCGTGAGTTTTGAAAATTTAAATCTCCTAAATATCCAACAGGTCATCCCAATAGAGCTTGAGCTGAGGTGGGATGGTACAACCGTTTAGGTCTTTGATATAGTTTCTTTTGAAATAGAAACTCCTAAGTGAAGCAGGCAAGATAACACCTGACATGGTCAGTAACTTATTTTGGCTTACTTCAAGAAATGTCAAACTTTCTGGGAACACAACACCTTCGAGTGTCTGGATACTATTTCTCTGCAAGTATAAATGTCTTAAGTATCCAGGAAAGATCACCCCTTCTAAGCTCTCAATTCTGTTCCCTGATAAATCGAGCATTCCTAGATCTTTTGGAAAATCGACTCCAGCTACGCTCTTGATTTTGTTCCCTGATAGATTAAGCCATCTCAATTTTTCTGAAAAATTGACTTCAGCTATTCTCTCAATTTTGTTCCCTGATAGATTAAGCCATCTCAATCCTTCTGAAAAATCGACTCCTGCTATGCTCTCAATTCCGTTCCCTGATAAATCGAGGTCTGTGAATTCTTTTGGAAACTCGACTCCAGCTATGCTCTCAATTCTGTTTCCTGATAAATCGAGAATTGTCAATTCTTTTGGGAACTTGACTCCAGCTATGCTCTGGATATCGTTGTGAGACAAGTCAAGCTTTTTCAATTGTTTGGGAAATTCGACTCCCTTAACGTCAGAAACTCCACAATTCTTAATTATAAGCTCTTCAATTGTATCAGCAAACTTCATCCCATTAAAATTGTCAAATTTAGAATCCCATATTTCCATTTTACGGAGACGTTTTGGCCAATTCATATTATGAAAATCGTTTGCAGTCAAATACTGGCGGCCAAGTTTCAATTTTTCCAAACGACTTGCCAGAGCCAATTCCTTTATACAAAATCGACTTTCACGAATGTCACTCTTCTGAATTGTAGGTGGTTGCTTTCTCCAGAGCTCACGAACTCTGAAGCATTGAAGTAATCTCAATAAGAATGGGAGCTCAATTTGCTTATTCAGAGGGACTTCAATCACGCACCCTTTCAAGGTCAAATTTTGCTGAACCATTCTCTTCAATGGACTTTCGTCATTCAACTCTTTCGCTAAAATCCTTAAAGCTCGTCTATCCAAGTTCAGCAAGATCGAATTGTAAATCAGAAGTGTTGATTCACTTGACATTGAGGTCTCTTGTGGTGGTAAGGGTAAATAGGGCTGGTTCAATGATTCAAACGCTGGCAATAATAATCTTTTGTTATGGACACTGTAGTATTGGTGCTTTGAAACTAGGTCTATTTGGTAGGTCCAATCAAATGAACAAGGGATGGAGAGAAAAGGGAAGCGAATTGGAGCAACAGAGTCTTATATATACTTTCTTATTTTTTAACCTGCCAATTAATGAATTTAAATATCAATTCTTGCATGATAGCAAGCTTCATAAGGAAATAGCATATCATGAGCAATTTCTATACTTGCCTTGGGCAATTTCTATACTTGCCTTGGGCAATATCTATACTTGCCTTGGGCGCTGCAAGCATTGCAAAAAATGGCTGCAAAACAATCGTGTATTATTCTAGTACAGTAAGAAAATTAAAAACGCAATAAGATTTAAGGAACAAGAAACATGAAAAGAATAAAAGGAGCGAGGTTGTAATCATTGAAAACAACATCTCTTACGAAATTAGCTTGTTTCGCAAGTCACCTCTATGATAAGTTACACGCGATTCCAATCCAGAATAAATCGTCATAAGTGCAAGCTTTAGAAGTGACTCTTGGATCTCCAAGCGAAGTCATTGAAATCGATACGCCTTCCTTTCGCTAGTCCGTGCGTTCAACGCAGGTTCTGGTATTCTAATGGGACCAATGTAGTTCTCAGCTGTGAATTCATTGATCATAGGAAGTTCCCAGCAAAACTCAGCTGGGGCCATTTCTCAACACTGAAAGCTCTAAGCTAGTTTAAAGTTGGAGATCACGGTATTTTGTTTCGGAGTCAAGAGAATATTCAAGCTGTATTATTTTTCAAAATGAAAGAGCCTGAGGTGAGTCTACACTGTCTATGTCGTAGAGCTTTACTTGTGAAGACTATCAGGTAACCCCATCTTTGACCAGTCTTTAAATGACTTATACTGTGACAGTGATCATTGATTAATGGAAAGCTGTTAGGGTGAGTCCCTATTGGGGCTGATGTGTGTAGGTCTCAACCTAAACAAAAGACTCTTCCTTCATTCGTTTATTTGCAATCTGTGGGGCTAAACAAAAAGATAAAGGATCGGTAGCGACAGTTATGGTACGTTCTAAATGGAGCAGATCGTCAGAACGGTCTTGGTTCTCGTGTGAATGCGTTGAAAGGCTGCAAAATGAGGCTTAGCTAAAAGATGAGCGGATGAAGCAAAGGAATTATGTGAGAATAAGGTGACAAGATAGAACTTAGAGAACTAGCTTCTAAGTCACTATTTGCTTTCTTCGTTATTTCACAAAGTTTGATCACGTTACAAGAATCATCATCAATAGTAGCCGGGTTGACATTTTCGAAGCACGCCGATAACGAGCGTTTTGGGGCCCATGAGTTCTCGTTGGGGCCTGATTATCGATTCAAATCGAGAGTCAGTCAAATTTGACAAATGTTAGAATTGCAGAATAAACTTGATCAATAACTTTGTAAGCCTAATCAACAAAAATGGCAATCCAAGAAAACCCTAATAATTTATCGCAAGTGTGTATCAGCTATAGCCGTCCTTTAAGCATTATATTTTTTCGGAGTAAATGCAGCATATAGCACAGATCTAGGCAAGAACAATGAGACGATCTCAATGAAATTAGAGGAGACAAGAAGGTCTGAGCTCAAAGGTGAGATTCTTGAATCCAATGAATTCCGATTCTGTACAGTTTTTCTCTTCTCTGTCTTCTACAAAATTCGTGAGGAAAGGTCAACTTCTGCAATATATACTTTAAAAAAAAAAAATAAACAATTCTCTTCTAAATAAAAATTTGAACTTCGTGTATTTGAAAACAGAAATCATGATATCAATTACTCTCTTAGCACTCCAAGTCATCACTCATCAAAGTCACCTTGGTCGTCGCTCTCGTAGCGCTCAATAGGTTCTACCCTCACAGCTGATGGTGGGATATTCCTTGGGCACGTGAAGTTTTCGGGCAATAAGACTTCACTAATTTGAGTGAATTCACCCCTTTTGTTCTAAGATCCTCCAAATTTCTAGAAAACTGTGAATTTCTTTATGAATTAATGTTTGCTGAATCTGTGTCCAAATATGGTGCACTAATGACATCATCTCAATCCAATTGAATAGATTGAGGCTTTTACACCCTTTAACGGTTTGAAGAAGCAAGAAGTTCAGTTTTGGGGTGGCCTGAAGTTGGATCAGTTAGATCTAATTCTTCTAAGTTGGAAGAAAACTCATCCTAAAGGTCTACAATTCTAATGCACATTAGCTTTTTGTTGGAAGTCGGGAAACTTATACACTTGGACCGGGAAACTTAAACACTTGGAATCATTTTCTATGAAAATTGATTCCATGGCCTCTGGTCATGTACCACTGCACTCAATTGCTGAAGAATCTTCAACTTGTGGCGACATGCGCCTAAGGTTTGAAGGCATCATTACCAGAAATCGAATCTTGAGATGTTTTCGCCTGAAACAAAGCTCGAATACCTTTCCAAATCACATTCGGGACCATCATAGTCTACTTTTTCGATATTTTCGAAAAATTCTTTATGTTGTTCTACCATTTCAAAGAAGATTCCCAATTCTGTGGGAGTCAGGTCGTGCAAATTAAGCCTCAAGTAACTGACTCTTACATTTGCAGCAATCATCAATCCAAGCTCTTTAATGCCACAGTCAGGTGAAGGAAATTGAAATTTAAATTCCATTCTTACTCTCTCTTTCAATGGGTCATTGTCATCCAATTTTAAATACAACTCTATTAAGGAGCACAAATCCAAACTCAGCAAAAAATAAGCTAGTTTTTCTTCTGGAGATTGAGAATGTGACATTTTTGATTAACTTTCAATTTGAGATTCGGTTTAATTTTCGAAAAGAGAAAAGAGTTAAGTTTCCGAAAAAGAAGATGTTAGTAAGTTTTAGAAGGAGCTCGCCAGCTATGAGCGATATTTATACTTCGCGCACTGCGAGCGTCACAAATGGCTGCGAAATAACCGTGTATTTTTATAGTACTGCGAGGATATGAGGAAAATCAAAATGAAAGGAACAAGAAACATAAAAGAAACTAAGAAGAAGATTAGGTAAAAGTTTAGTCTTTGAAATCCACAACTCTTACGAAATTGGCTTGTATCGCAAGTCACCTCTGTGATAAGATACTCGCGATCCTTAGACATAAGTTTTTAGTCAGTAACAGATTGAGCAGCGTTCTCCATGTCGCAGGGCTTTACATTTCGAACACTCTCGGAAAACTTCACTTCTGACCAGTCTATCAAAGGCTTTCATCGTAGCAGTGATTTTTGAGGAGGAGTGGTTCAAACTCCAGACAGTCTAATACCTTTGATGAGTTTTGAAAATCCAAATCCCCTAAATATCCAACTGATGATCCCAAAAGAACCAGAGCTGAGCTGGAATTAACAAACCCTTTAAATCTCTGATATAGTTTTTTCTGAAAATGAAACTCTCAAGTGAAGCAGGTAAGATAACACCTGACATGGTCAGTAACTTGTTCTCGCTAACTTCAAGGTGTTCCAAACTATTTGGGAATACAACACCTTCGAGTGTCTTGATACCATTTCCCTTTAAGTCTAAATCTTTTAAGCTTTCAGGAAAAATCACCCCTCTTAAGCTCTCAATTCTGTTACCTGACAAATTGAGCCAATTCAATTCTTTTGGAAACTTGACTTCAGCTAAGCTTTCAATTCTGTTCCCTGATAAATCGAGACTTGTCACATGTTTTGGAAAATCGACCCCAGCTATGCTCTGAATTTCGTTGTGGGACAAGTCAAGCTCTGTCAATTGTTTGGGAAATTCAACAAACTTAATGTCAGAAAGTCCACAATTGTTAATTTTAAGCTCTTCAATTGTATCAGCAAACTTGATATTACTAAAATTTTCAAATTTGGAATCCCATATCTCCAATTTACGGAAATTTTCTGGCCAATCCACATTTTGAAAATCGTTTATAGTTAAGTACCCGCAGCCAATTTTCAATTTTTTCAAACAACTCACCAGAGCCAATTGCTTCATACAAAATCGACTTTCATGAATGTCAATCCTCTGAATTGTAGGTGGTAGCTCTTTCCAGAGCTCACGTACTTTAAAGCATTTGAGTATTCTCAATGAAGATGGAAGCTCAATTTGCTCAATCCCCAGATTCAAGTTCAGAATTTTCATCGCAACCAATGATTCTGGCCAGCCTCTATGATTGAACGGCTCATTTCTTGATGAGTAGTCTAGGTGAATTTCGCAAATGTCGAAAGGGACCATATCCATGGTTATTTTATCAGCTTGTGATACATCCAAACTAATGACATTTACATTTTCTTGTGGTAACAACTCAGAAAATTTCTTATAACTCTCAAATGATCCTTCAAAACCTATGTATAAGTTTTTAGGGTAAGGCTTTTTGTTTTCCTCAATACTTTTGAGATACTTTTTAATCTCTTCGCGGTATGACCGGTTAAAATCGATATCAAGGCGCCTGGTTCGAGGAAAACAATCCAAACAGTTAAAAAACTTCATTTGATAGTCAGTTTCCATAACATTTGGTTGAGAGTGTGACCTCCGAATCATAGGGATTCTAAACACACACTCTCTCAGGGTCAACTCGTGCTCAACCATTGTCTTTAATGGACTTTGGTCATCCAACGCGTCCGCTAAGATCCTTAAAGTTTCTCTATCCAAGTTCAGCAAAAACGAATTGAAATTTCGTAATGTTGTTTGACTTGACATTGGGGTCTTTTGTGATGGTAAGGGCAAATGGAGCTGGGTCAATGATTCAAACACTTGCAATAATAATCTTTTGTTATGGACACTGTAGTGTTGGTGCTTTGAAACTAGGTCTATTTGGTAGGTCCAGTCAAATGAACAAGGGAAGGATAATAAAGAGAAGCAAATTGAAGCAAGTCCAAAACAGGGTCTTATATGTACTTTTTAATTTTTTTTACCTGCCGTTAATAGTAAGCTTCATAAGGAATTTACCGGTTATCGGCGATATCTATACTTGCCTTGGGCGCTGCGAGCATTTCAAAAATGGCTGCAAGAGGGCCCATGATTAGGAAACTTGAGCAAGTAGACCTGAGAAGCATACTATGTAGATACATATATAAATATACATATAATGTATGTATAATGTAGATATAATGCATGTTTTAATGTATGTATTAATGTATGTATTGATGTGTCACTTGGCTCATCTATCGCCCACTACGCTTATCTATGACAATGTACGCGATAAGGAAACAGCTGAAAGCTTCATAGCCACCAAGATTCTATTGATTTCAAATGCCTGAAATTCAAACTATCTCTGAAACTCAATGAGCTTTCTACTGGAAAGGCAACTGTGATAGACTCATAGAGTTATCTACTGAATAGACAACTCTAACAGACTCAAAGAGTCATAACTATATAGGTCTCTACTAGAATCACATAGTTACTACTATATAGGCAACTCTGATAGACTCATAGGGTTACCAGTTACAATCTTTCAGAAGTGAGGACTTTCCACTTGAGTTTGGTGGTGGTGCCATTCATTTGGTTGGGGTGCCAATCTTCAAATCCCCATCACTAAGCGTTTCGGAAGCTTGGAACTTCAAACGTAAACATTTAAAAAAAAAAACGACGAGACTGTAGTGATAGTGCATCTTCTACTCGTTATAGCTCCGCAGTGCGAAGACTTGAAGACACCAAACGCTTTAGCAATTCCGGAAACACAGCCCTTTTGAGGTCAATCGAGTAAACATTGTCTGAGAATCCTATTCGGGCCAAACTTTGAATTCGTTACCATTGCAATTTAGCTGTCTTTAGGCTGATAAATCAATTTGCAATTTACGTCAAACTGATTGCTCGCTTTAGAATGAGACCTATTTTCCTAGTGAGGCGAGCGCACGCTAGAGCACTCTGGCTCACTTACAAGATGTGATGGCAAAAGTACACAACAACTGGCGTCTGATCCACTAATTTATATCTTTCACTGAGACTGATCATCAAAAAAAAATAGAAATAAAACAGCTTCCCTTCAGTGGAAAGACAAAAAAAACTATTGACACCCGCGAGGTTCGAACTCGCGCCTCCGAAGAGACCAGGAATGTATGGTAAGGTAACCTTACCCTGGCGCCTTAGACCACTCGGCCAGAGTGCCTATAGATGCGTTATTTACAGGAATATCAAGTGTATAGCACCAGTTCCAGGTGTATGGGTTTTTTGCAATACATGGTGTACGGGTGTATATAATTTGCAACCACAAACACGAATCGGAAATTACCAACACGTCTTTCTCCTCAAAAACACGTCTATTCAGTCAGAGACAGGTTGACACGTTAAGGAAAGGATGCTTCAGCGTGACTTGTTCAAAAATGGAACTTTTTGCCTCTCAAAGGTCCTGTAACTGGAGTTCTAGACCCACATTCTCATCTATCAAAGCTGATGATTCTAAGTAGAATTCAACCTTTTGGCACAAGTGTCGACATCTCCCTAAGCAATGTCATAATGTTCTTCAACTTATTTGGACTTTCTGAGAGTTTATGCTAACCGCTTAGTTGTGATTTCTGTTCAGTCTCTGCCAAGACGTACTCTTTTGGTGACTACACCACAGTTTCAAGTCAGTCGGTCTAGTAACGAAGTGATTTTGGCTTTCTCGCTGATAATTGCCCTCATTTCGAGCCAGAAGCCTTTGCTTGTATGAGAAGGAGAAAAAAAAAAAGTTTGCTGCCTCGCCCTGCCACAGCCCCCTATACATCAAGTCCAATTCAACTATAAGAGACCAAGGACTACCAGCAAAAACAAAAAAGAATGCGATTTCTGTGGATCGAACACAGGACCTCCAGATCTTCAGTCTGACGCTCTCCCAACTGAGCTAAAACCGCTACTGAACCCATGCCGGGACTCGAACCCGGAATCTTTTGATTAGAAGTCAAATGCGCTAACCATTACGCCACACAGGCAGTTGTTGTGACATAGAAATGGGGCCGTTTGTCCAGTTAAGCATTCTGACAAGAAGGTACATCAAAAATAGACGAATTGTCAAGACTCAATGCTGTTCGTCTTTAATTTTTGGAACTTGCTTGGATGAACATTTTTGGTTTGAAAATTTTCGATGTGGTTTGGGTTACTTGTTGTTTTCGAGTTTTCGCTCTTTTTGACAAAGTTCAGGTTAAAGTGTCAATTTAATACGAAGATATCCACTTTGTTTGATAAAAAAAAGAAATTGGTTTTATAATGAGAAGGTCTTAAAATTCATTTATTGATGATAAGAAAGCTATGAATGTCTGTTTTTATTTCTTATCGCCAGGCAATACTCCTTTATTAATGAACGCTTGTAGAGAGCTTACGAAGATGCAAAGTCGCTGCTTTCTCTGAAATGAAGTGACTGGCCTTCAGGATCTCGTTGCATATACCCTCTATAATCTTCTTATTCTCCCTTAGGTCACCTCGCGCAGGTCACTGCGTTTGTGTATTCCTATCAACCACAACCTTTTCCCGACAAATGCATTTAAATAACTTTCTTGCAATTGCAATTTGCATCCTTTGTTTGGCAAAGGAAACATTTGCGTTGATCAACCCCATCAGGATTTCTGGAAAGCAATTTGCTGATAGCGTCACCAATGAACCAGTAAGTGACCCGCACAAACCATTATCCCAGCACCAACTAACAATCAGTTCTATATGAAAGGTGTTGATTATCAACCTGGAGGGTCCTCTGGTGTAAGCAATTTCTCTGATCCACTTTCTGACCCAAGCATCTGTGCTCGAGATATTTCCTTGTTTCAGCGACTTGGCGTAAATGTAAGTTACTAACACATTCCGTAAACCTTGACTATTATACTAACAGACAGACCATTCGGGTTTACTCTGTCAATACAGATCTCAACCATGATATTTGCATGACTCTTCTTGGAGCTGCTGGCATTTATTTGGTCCTTGACGTCAATTCTCCATTGCCAAATCACCATCTCAATAGGTATGAGCCATGGACCTCATACAATGCCCAGTACCTTGAGAATGTATTCAAAGTTGTTCACCAGTTTGGCTCATATAACAATACTTTAGGCTTCTTTGCAGGTAACGAAATTGTCAACGACAAGCTCAGTGCAAAATACTCCCCAGTTTTTATTAAGGCGGTGGTTCGAGATATCAAGCAGTACATTGAACTCCAATTGCCTCGAGCTATTCCAGTAGGATATTCCGCAGCTGATGATTTGAAGTACAGAACGTCATTAGCAGAGTATCTTAATTGTGCCAATGAAGACGTTTTGGAAGTTGTGGACTTCTATGGCGTCAATTCGTACCAATGGTGTGGAGAGCAGACCTTTCAAACAAGCGGATATGATAAGTTGGTTGATGCCTACGTCGATTTCAACAAGCCAGTGTTCTTTTCCGAGTATGTTCACACTACCCATTTATTTCACTTCTTGACTAACTCAATAGGTATGGCTGCAACGAGGTGACTCCAAGACTGTTTAGCGAAGTCCATGCCATCTATTCTGATGAAATGATCACCACATTCAGTGGAGGCTTGATCTATGAGTTCACGCAACAGCCCAATAATTATGGTCTTGTAGAAGTTTTACCTAATCAGGATATAAGATTGCTTGAAGATTTCCATCAGCTTGAAGTCCAATTCAAGGCAATACCAGATTTGGATCAGTTTGCGTCTTTGACTCGAAAAAGTCCCATTATTAGCAAAGGTCGGGTTCTGCTGAATCTGCAGAAATCTTCATTGTCTTTATGCAAGGAAAGTTATGAAAATATTGAAGTTTCCAAGGGAGTTCCCGAATCTAAAGCAGGTGATCTTGTGGCAAGTGGAGTTGATGTTGAAAAAGGGAAGTTTGTCACTTTGAGCGATTTGGATTACGAGAGTGACCACAAGGTTTTTGATACCGATGGTCAAACTGTGTTTATGGAGAAACCAAAGGTGGTTGTTCGTGAGAGCCCACAGATGATATGGAAGATCCCAAAGAGCACAACTCTGAGTGGGTCCCCTAATGGTATGTAATGTTGGATGGAGATTATCATCAAATTTCTTGAGAGTATAATCCAGGCTTCATTTCAATGTATGAGCAGAAGTTTGTACGTCTTGAGGCAGAAAATGTCTACTTGAGTCCTCCACAAGGATCCCCCGGACAATGTCTTTTCTAAATCTTCATTTGTACTGACTTTTCTAGTTTCTCCTGCAAATTCGTGGTTTTTTTATGCTGTTTCTGTGATGTGCTTCCTCATAGGAGTTTGATCTCGTTTCGCCGTCGTAAAATTCAGTCCATCGTCATTTCTTCGTGTCATAAATAGTAAATCGTGTTATCAAGTGTTTCTCAATCTCAAGTGTTCAATCCGTGATTCTGCGTGAGAATAATGGATGGAATGCATGGTCGTAGATGACCAAGGAACACCGTCTATTGTGCAAGATTGGGGCCAACACAATAGCCCATTCATGGGGCAAGAGACTGGAAATGCTCTTGGTCTTTTCTTCCATAGTAAATCCACAGTTCACACAAGTATGAACCACCTTTGGTGCTTCCTTTACAACAATACTAAGGTATCTCATTTCAGACAAGTACTTCATCAAAAACTCAAGAGTGTTCGTTGGAGGCTCGATCCAGTCGTCTTCCTCCTCCTCATAGATGGTTTCCTTGGTGTCGTGCTTGTGTGAGAAATTGTTGAACAAGTCAAAATTCGTGAGAATGATCTCCTTTAGGTTGGAGTAGCCGCCTTGGCCCGAACACACCAACTTGAAAAAATTGTTGAATTTTGTGAAGTTGAATTTCTTGGTTTGATCTGTCTGATCAACGCAGTAGAAGATATTCGAACTGATATCAATGCTTAACCGTGAAAGCCTATCGTTGGCCTTCACATAGTCGATCAAAGACAAGTCGGATCCGTGCTGAATATCGTCCATCAGAAGGAACGTTATGCCAGCAAAAACATCAGCACAGACTCTTTTCGATGTCTTTTTTGTATCGGTATAAATGCATGCGTTCAGGAACAAACTGTCGATGACGAAGGGCTTCTTAATCTCCATGCAGAGCTTCAGGTCGTTTATCACAAGATTACTCAATTTGAGCTCTGAGACCTGGTCGAATATATGAACGAAAAGCGAGATGTGACCCAATTTGAAAGGAATGGACCATCCGGATTGTGCCTCGAGGACAAGTTTCTCTAGACGACGCAGTGGTTTGGCCGGTTTGAAGCGTAGTTTTGTCGCTGAACTGGAAGAGGCATGCAAATACTCAATTGGGAACTCAAACAGGGGTGGAATCTCCTTAATACGGACCTCCTTGATACCGTAAGCCACATCGAGTAAACTCTTAAGACGAGCAACGAAATCTTGGTGCGTAGTGGTTGTATCGTTCAGCAGCTCCACACTATAGGAACCGGCAATCGATGTGGAATTTGTGGAGCTATCAACGGAAGGAGGATTGATAAACAGGACAGACTTGATGTAGTTAATTCTAGAACTGGGCTCAGTGGAGCCAAAACGACGTCCAAGTGTGGTTTTCGACGGAAGGTGGGCCAGTGCAAACCTGAAGAACTGACCCGTGGACTTGAACTGGATGCTATGATAAAGGAAGTTTTTGCTGATAATATTGTTGAACTTTAAGCACACGCGTGCCAACAGAAGAAGGCTCGACATGTCATCGGCCACAAGACCAATGATTTGAATGATGATCTCGTATGGTAACGAGTGTAGATGGTGAGGCGGATAGGCGGTTTTTTTCAGTGGAGCAGCGGGCTTTTTTCGGCCCATAAGCTGATACTTCTTCATTTTCCGCTCGTAAAAACGAAAAGGTCAAGTGTCGAGATTCCCGACAATATAAAGGTGGGGAACTGGTAGCTGGGCGGGTGGATGGAGGAATGGGGCTACGAGCAGCTACATGACGTGGGTGCATACAGGATAGAACACTTTTGGTGCGAATCCTGGGCGGCTGCGAGTGGTCTAGAAACTGTGTAGGTGCTGCGATGGATGTGTTAGCGTTGCAAAAAGAGAGTGTAGTAGGTAGGTACCACTTTTTTTTAGTGGGAATTGGGGCCTATTTATACTGTTGGACGTGTGGATACTGCATTTAGGCCCAATTTGCTGACTTAAATCGGTAGATTTGCCGCCTAATCTGGCATTACTTAACTGTGCGTACTTCTCTATTGGGCTCATATGCTTAAGTACGGGGCTTAATGTAGGAGGCGAAATGGGCGGAATTGGTGATTTAAGGTGGAAATCACCTCATTTTAGGACGAAATGGGTAATTTTGGGAAAACAATACGGGGTTTTTGACGCGTTTGGATTGATGGGGGTAATGTGATTAGATAAGGTTGGTATAGGGGTAGAAATGAGTCGGTTTGGGAGGAAAGAGGTGGGATTTGGGGTGCGAGGAAGGATTTTTGGAGTTATCGCGTGAGTTTGGTTATCTAAGGGTATGATCTTGGGAAATTTAGTCTTGTTTAGTCGTATTCGAGTCCTTATAAGGTAAGAGTAGGTAATATGAGATAATTGGAGTGGTATTTGATTTAAAATATCCTATCTTGGCTTCTCTATGCTTGATTCAAATGATACAGCCGCATTTGAGTGTAATTGTGTGATCCAACTCTCTATATTCTTCATCGGAGTATCAGGACATGTATGTGGTCCAAAGGATGTCATCTTCTAAAGGATTATGTGGTGAAAAGACTCATTTGGGCACCAGGAAAGAGTCTCAAGATTGAAAATGGAGAAGTATTATGACTCTGATTACCATTTGATTCTACTTGGTGACTCTATCTCTATCTACGACAACGATCATCAGTTCTATCAAGTCTAGCTGTCCTGAAGCTCTAGAACTTTAAAATAGATTGCCATATGATTGAGCGCAGAGGACCTAGAATGCCAATTGTTTTCTGTTACTCGTTCTTCGGGTGTTTTTCTGGTGTTCTTGTGACGACCTCTACTCATACGACCCATTGCAACGTTACATCTCATCACCACCATCAACACTCACTAAGTCTTACCAAGAACGCTACTTCTCTTATCAAAAACAAAACAGCTTGTTCAGAAGATTCAACTTTATCGGCGTATCATCACATTTCCCCAAAAACATTCCCACATTCTCAATTTTGCATCCATCTCTATTGTTGATGTCTCATTTCCAGACTTACCTCTACTACAACACCCCAAACCGCCCGATCACAACCAATTAACATTCGAATCCCCTTCCTTAACTCCAATCCCCCAAATCACTCCCCTAATGACATTATCTCTCCATCTCCTCCACAATATCTCCATATCTTCACTTCCAAACCAAAACTGCATATGGCCCCATCATATCAACTACTGACTTATTCCATCATCAACAGCCCCACACCTCCATATCACAATTGAAATGGCTGACGATCAAAGAAGGCTCTTGGAGCAGCTTATGGGCAAAGAAGCTCTCATATCGCCTCAAGTGCGCCGCAAAGATGTCGACTTTTCAAGCCCAAGAGTCTGCAAGGCATTTCTCGTAGGAAACTGTCCCCATGATTTGTTTGCAGGGACAAAACTCAATATTGGAAAATGTCCATTGCTACATTTGGAGAAGCACAAGCTTGAGTATGAATTTCGTACGAGGAAAAAGGGTGAAAGCTTCCCAAACTTCGAGTATGAGTACTATAAGACGTTGAGAAAGTACCTTGACGAAATCGACTTCACAATCGCTACAGCACTTCGAAGACTCGAACATACGCCAGAAGAGAAGGCTAAAATTGCAGCTGTCACCAAAGATTTGGATGTTCTAGACACAAAGATCGGTCTTATGACTTCAGAGATCCAATACTTGGGTAAAGCCAAAGAGGTCCAAAAAGCACTTCAGGAAACTGAAAAACTCGATAAACTCTTAAAGGAAAGAGAGGTCTTGGCAGAGCAAGCACGTATGATTGCAGAAAACGTCGGACAAACGTCTCAGCAGAAGTTACAAGTTTGTGAAGTTTGTGGAGCATACCTTTCGAGACTTGATAGTGATCGTAGATTGGCAGATCATTATATTGGAAAAATCCATTTGGGATATGCCCAAATGAGAGCAGCGTTTGACGAGTATAAGAAAAGGTACCAATAGGTTTGGAAAAAGGTACCAATAAGGTTTGGTTATAGCATTTGCATAAGACGGAAGTATCTATCTAGATGGCGTGAATGAGAACAGAGTCTGTGATGTTTTTGTGGGAAATAAACTGGTCACTCAGGTAGAACCAACTTTGATGCTCTGAGAAGTACCTTCATTCAGGGTCCGAGAAAGTAACCTTATTGAAGTTGGGAGACGAAGCAGTGTGCCCTCACTCTCTTCTTTCTCAACTTCAAGTTCAATGTCTCCAATTTTCTTCTCGGAAACGTACCCAATGGCACTCAATCTGTCGAATAAAATTGGGTGGGAGTCGTTACAAGCTGAATTCAACCAGTCAGCATCTAAAGATCTTGATTTGATTGGATCTAGTATGATCGAAGCATTGGCCAAGCTAATGGCCTATTCTAGGTCTAGAGCACCAAGATCTTCACTCCAACCATGGGAGCAGCAAACATGATTTCCAACAGTGAACTCATTCGATTACCAGAGGACTAATAGTATTAAACCCCTTAGATTTAAGGATCAACTCAATGTATTCGTTTGCTTCATCAATGCATACGTATTGTATTAACAGAACACAGCCTTTAACTTCTTAATAAGAAGACATTTTACATAGTCACGATACAAGTTCACGTCTCTGCTCAAGCACATGGGGTTTCAAAAGGCTTTTAATTAACTGTATGTGATAATTTTCTCTCTCTGATAAGTGATGCAGCACGCAAATCTTGACAACTGCAAAGGACTTCCAATTGACTCAAAGCCTTTTCAAAATGACTAAAGCTCACCGAGGATTCTCGCTTAACAGAATAAATTGCCAAGATAGAAAAAAAAAACATCATATTGAGAACGAAAAATTATTAACCATATTCTGAAAAAAAAAGGTAGATGCTTGTTGCATCACATTTGCCACATATTTGCAGCAGCGTGCCCTTGGAATCTATGCATCCTGCCAAAAAGATTGCGGTGCATATGCACCAAGCTGTCGCCGATCTTGCAAGTGGCTAGTGGGGAGGCTAATTCACTCTTCGTTGTAATCGCTCCCAAGCTTGATATCTCCAACTTTCTTCTTTAAAACGTAACCAAGAGCCTTTAATCTTTCAGCCAAAACCGGATCTTCATGGTACAAACACGAGAACATTGAATCACTGTCCAAAGATTCAGAATCCATCGGGGCAAGCTTGATTAAGGCAGTAGCCAAAAGGTCAGTAGATCCTTGTTCTTTGGTAAACTGATCAGCTTGAAACACCCTCTTATGCCAAACTGAATTGCATCCAAATTGAAGCATACTAGCATAAAACTTGCTGATGTAGCCAAACAAAATGTAAGCAATGATAGGTGAAGTTGAAGTAAAGCCAAATGAACGAAACAACGACTTACTCTCAAAAAGAGCAGAGAACAAGATGTAACAAGAACCATAAGAGGCCGTTTTAAGTACCACCATTGGAACGAAATGGTTCATCTTCCAATGACCAAAGTTCTGGACCAAAACAGCCATAATCTCTTCATTGGAACACTTCTTGATGATTTCTTTAGAGAGAATAATCTCTCTATTCCAGAAACCAGCCAAAGAAGCATCTCCAATGAAAGTGTTGTGTATCACAGACAACTTTGAGATAGTGAATCCATAGAATGCAGCCAAACTCTCGAGCTGACTCTTCAATACTTCATCTTCAACTGGAGTAACTGAGTTGAAAACTCGGAACATTAAGGATGGAGCATAAGACACGTCAAGCAAATTGAAAAACAAAATCATCAAACAAACACAAGGAGCGAGTGCACCGTGAGTCTCTAAAATCTTCAGCAAAATACAAACAAATGGAGCCATCAACATCTGGAACAGAAAAGCAAGAAAATGGTCAAAAATCCAAGCTCTTAAAGTTGTTCCCTTGAGTCCATATTTATCCTTTGAAATGAACGTGTTGTAGTAGTCTAAAGGCAAAGAAAGGACCCTCTGAACCACTGTCGTCACAAGGTAAAAGACTAAAGTTTGAGCAGTTAAAGATTTACCAAAGGAGTCAGCATTGAAAGATCTGAAAAACAAAATGGAGATTGTTCTCGAAAAGGACCAAAAAGACGGCAAGACGTCAAATTTAATGATCGCGAGGGTTTTCGCCAACTCAAAAGTATCACCAAAGTACCAAAAAAGGACCTTTGCACGAGAGAATTCTTGTGATTTCAAGAAATTCTTCTCGCTGACTTCCTTTCTAAGAGTAGCAGGAGGTTCAGCTCTCCGATACACCTTATACTGTCGATACTTGATGTAGCTGTCAAGAGCAAACTTCGATAAAATCAGAATAGTCGCCACAGACTTCCAATTAATGGAATAGTTATCCAAATAGGATGAGGACTAAAGTTAGTTGATTTTTCTTGAGATATAAATATTTTGGTGGAAATTGGCCACGTACGTTAGTTGAATAGAACATCTTTATGTTGAGAAAAGTAGTGATTGAGTTTTTCTTTCCGGAAATTCTTTACCATTAAATATGAAGAGATGGTTATGTTCTTATGGTTTTTGCCACCATTAAAAAATTAAACTGATTATGTTCTTTCGGTATTTGCCACCATTTTGCAACCGTATACCTCCTCTATCAGTAGTCTAAAAATAGTACTGCTCAAGCCGCACTATGCATGCGTAGCGATAAGCCCAACAAATTTAGAGTTTTCTGGCAATTGACTGTGACGTGGTCAAACAAATACCGAAAATTACTAATTGGGTAGCACTTACGTGGCCAGATGAACAGCAAGAATGACCAATTGAGTCATTGAAGGTAATTCGATGACGATATTGAGAGTGGCTCTTGCGTGGCTTTCGCGTGGCTCTTGCGTGGCTTTCGCGTGGCTCCAGTGTGGCTATCGAATGGCTCTAGTGTGGCTATCGAGTGGATGTTTCGTGGCAACTTCATTCATCATTCTTGTCACCCTCAAGCTTGATATCACCAACCTTCTCTGTAGATTCATAACCAATGGCACTCAATCGATCAACCAAAAGCGGAATTGAGCGATTGTAAGCTGAATACAACCAGTCGGAGTTCAAGGTCCTCAATTTCTCAGTGGTGAGCTTTATCAAAAGAGTAGCATAAGCTTTAGAATAACCTTGATCTAAAACAAACTGGTCAATTTGGTAAACAAACCTTCTTGACAAGTGATTGGACCCAAATGCAATCAATTGCCTGACTGGCGAGTCAATGTACTTGAATAAGTAGAACGCAATCACTGGGGAATAATCAGTGAAACCAAATGAATGAAACAACGATTTGTTATCAACAAATGCAGAGAAGAGAATGATGGCACAAGCAACTTGGGCATGTGAAATGAAAAACAGTTTCAACGGATGGTTGAACTTCCACTGAGCAATTTGAAAGGCCAAACTTGCCATAATTTCTTCAGTAGTATACTGCTCGATATAAGTGTCAGAGAACACGACCAGCTTGATTGAGAGAATTCCAGTGAGTTGAATATTGTCTCTTTTTGTTCTGATGGGGCCTTCGGTGACATACACTTCCGAGAGGAAAAGTCCGCTCCTGGTGGCCAATGCTTCTGTTTTCGTCCTCAACTCTCCATCTTTAAGTGGGCTAACCTCATGGGGTGGAGAACGCTCATAAGCCCAAATTTGGGCGTTGGAAACAAAGTCGAGAACTATCACAATAAGACACACATAAGGCACGAAAGACTGGCCGAATTTTCCCACAACTGTTAGAATTATATAAGCGAGGATCGTTCTCAGAAGTACGCCAATAATAATTTCTTTGATGCCATTAATAACCCAAGTCATCAACTTAATTTCGTTGAGGTCAAAATTTTGTTTCAAGACAAAAGTCTTGTGGTAGGAAATCGGTGAGCATTGAAGAAGAATAACGACTTGATAGATAGCTGTGAAAACTATGATCTGTGCTATGGCGGGATCATCGAAATACTGACCAATGATAGGTATTTCAGGTAACATCACAGAAGTTTCTGCAGAAAGAGCCCACATATATGGCAACAAATCGAACTTAATTATGATGAGATGAATTGCCATTTGGAAGGCATTGCCATAGAGGCCAGAACGAGCCCTTACACGGGCATATTCTTGAGACTTCAAAAATGCCTTTCGAGTGAATTCCTTTCTAAGAGACTCCGGTGGCTCTGTTCTCTGTAAGACCTTGTATTGTCTGTAATCGAGGTAAGTCTCAAAGATAAATCCGCTGATTATAAGGTAAATCACTACAGACTTCCAATTGATGGCAGGATTGTCCAACAAAGCCAATGACTAAAATTAGTTTGCTTTATATAGATACGTAAAGAGACCAGTCACTCACCTTAGCTAAACTTAACATCGCCAGGAAGAACAAGTAGTATGTATATTATTCTCCTCATGCGAGTTACATCATACCCTTGTAGCCTCGAACAATGCAACCTGTCAAATGCGCGCAGTGCATATGTACCGCTAATCCTTAAGTGAGTGGGGTAGGTAAATGGTGGCTGGTGGTGTGGCGAAATTACTCTTCACGGTTTTCAACCTCAAGCTTGATGTCTCCGACCTTTTCCTTGGATTCGTAACCAATGGCGCTCAATCTGTCTGCCAAAATTGGGTGAGAGTGGTTGTAAGAAGAGAACAACCAGTCGGTGTTCAAAGAACCCAAGTTCTTGGTTGCGAGCTTAATCAAAGAAGCTCCCAAAGTCTCAGTGTAACCTTGATCCTTAGCATATTGATCAGCTTGGTATTCGTTCTTTCTAGACAAGTAGTTAGAGCCGAATTGGGTCAAACAGCTGACTGGAGAACTGATGTAACTAAACAAGGAGAATGCAATCATTGGCGAGTAAACGGAAGTGAAGCCAAAGGAGTGGAACAAAGACTTGTTCTCAAGGAAAGCAGAGAAGAGAATGAAAGTACAAGCCATAGTGGCTTGACTCATAAGCAACATTTGTGGCAAGTGGTTCAACTTCCAGTGACCGATCTCATGGGCCAAAACAGCCACGGTTTGTTCGGTGGTGTTTTGCTCGATCAAAGTGTCAAAAAGCACAATTTTCTTACTCCATGGCAAACCAATGAAGAAAGCGTTGGAGTGAGCAGATCTGGTAGAGCCATCCATGACGTACAACTCAGAAAGAGGGAACTTGTTTCTTGCAGCCAAAGCATCGATTTCGGTCTTCAATTCGCCATCTTCAAGTGGAGTGAACTTGTAGAAAAGTGGAAGAATCAAAGATGGAGCAACAGTCATGAAGAACAATTGAGCGAACAACACCAAAAGACAGGCATAGGACACGAAAGAAGTGCCGAATTTCTGGACAATCCAGAGGAAAGCATAAACGAATGGAGTACCCAAAGTGACGCTAAGAACAAGACTTTTGATGGCGTCAGTGATCCACGTCTTGAATGTGGACTTATTGAAGCCGTAAGCCTCTTCTAAGACGAAAGTTTGGTAGTAAGACAATGGCAAAGACTCGACGGTGGAAATGACAGTTGTGATGGCGAAAAACACCAAACTTTGAGACATAACGGAGGCTCCAAAGAAACGACCAATAACGGCAGCTTTAGACAAGGAAACAGACAAAGATCCGGCAAGAGACCACATGTATGGCAAGAAATCGAACTTGATAGTAGCAAGCTCTTTAACCAACTCAAGAGCGTCGGAAAAGAAGCCAAAACGAGCCTTGGCACGCGAGTAATCCTGAGATTTCAAGAAAGTCTCTTGAGTGACTTCTTTCTTGATGGAAGCAGGAGGTTGGGTTCTTTGATACACCTTATATTGTCTGTAGTTGATGTATGTCTCGAATGCATACTTTCCAACCAAAAGAGAAGTCACTACGGACTTCCAATTGATGGTAGGACTATCCAAAAAGGATAAGGACTGGAGTTAGTCAAGGAATTCGGAATTTGGAATGGAATTGGCTACTTACATTGGCAAAGTTGAACATGGCCACAAAGAGTATGGAGTATGTTCGGTGTCCTTTGCGCAGTATGGCATAGTGTGGGGCGCGTAGGTGGTGGGGCCAAGTGAGGTGAGAAGTCAGAAGTGCGCGGGTCTGGTGAAGCAGGCCCTAAAGTATAGTGAGCAGAGTGCACAGCGCAGTGGCCTAGTCAAAGGAACCAACAGAAAAGGGGATACTTTTAGGGGGTCTTCTTTCTGTTGGTCAAGTAAAAATGTCAGCTGAATGTTTGTTTTTGCTCTTGTATACTTTTTGTTTTTATTTTCCTGTTAACAGTCATTGAGGCGTGGGCTTTGACGAAGGTGGTCTCGAATTATGAGGCATGGAGTAAAGTCGAATTTAGGCGTAGTGCGAAATGTTAGTGCCAGCCTTAGTGGGCCAAAAGGTTAGGAGCAGTGCGAACTTGGGGCAGGGAAATTGGTGCAGAGTGCGAACTTGGGGCCAAAGTGAGAGACAGGGCCAAAGTGCAAGTTAGGGCCAGAGTGAGACAAACATAGATAAATCCACACAAAAATCATATTCTGAAAAAGATTGAAACAATAGACTCGCTTGAGTCTTTACTCAGATCTCGAAAATTTTATTTTTCTCTCGATTTTCTCGGTGGATCTCGACAGAATTGGTGGGATCTCCAATGAGACATATAGGGCCAATCTCACTTCTACCTCTAAATTTGACCCAATCTCTATAGACCCAACCACCGGCCCTAATCACAGGCTTCACACTCCCAGACCCACATTTGTTATCATTTCCTGTCATTTCCCCTCATGTCGTTTCATACCAGTATGATCTCGAATTTCTCGATCGTCTGTGCTTCGCTTACTGGTACTGCGCTATTGTTCTTCAGAGTGGCTTAAATGGACTGCTAGGGCTAGACCTTTGATATGCTACAAAATCGTCGTTATTCCTAAAATATCTTGAGACAATCTCGATTCATCGGGAATCTTGCCGAAACGGGATTTACAGATTTGTCTTGTTTTGTATTTTCTGGTTTTTATGGCTTATTCTTTGTGTTGTTCTCTAAGTGATGCCTCTTTTTGACTTAGGTGTCCTTTAGTTCTCACTAAATTCCCGAAATGGCTTAAAAGTGTCTAAAAACAGACACAATGTAAATTACACCATTTAAGTCCCCCAACTAAAATGCTACGATTCTTGACAAAAATCAGCTTATTCCTATATCCCCATAAATCCAAGAAAAAAAACCCTTACATCACCTCCTTCCTATATCCTTATTGGTGGGTTTCCTACCTCACAAGCCACAATGCAAACCTTGCATGGTTCCGTCAACGATAGCGACCGCACTACCCGATGGAAATACCCAAATCTGCCAGTTTCATGTGGACGTCACCGTGTAAAATCATGAAAAAGCCGCATCCTAAAGCTTCTTTGGTGATGGGACGGCTTACTCTATTGGAACATGACACGTCTTTGTCTTTGTCTTTACACGTCTAATAACGTCTAACATTCACGTCTTGACGGTTGAAATTGTGGAATAGGCTTAGATTTAGCGGCAAGGAAGTGCCTAAATGTTGATCCTGTTTTTTGCTATTATTTCTGTTATGTTTCTATTTGCCTCGTTTTCCATTTGCTATTAATAAGTCTGTCTTATTTCAAAGAACCACCATATTCGCCATGTCCAACCCGCATGTTCTCTGCCCGATCACTGCCTAATTACTACCCATTTCGGCCTTGCATGTTCTCTGCTCACTGCGTCTCCTTCTTGTGTGCCATCCCTGCTGATCCCATGCGGTAGCTCCTGCTGCCAGGGGCTCTGCCCCAAACCGCGGCGGCCCATTCTCTCTAAAATTCACAATATA
Source organism: [Candida] citri (assembly GCA_030571295.1). Taxonomy (NCBI): domain Eukaryota; kingdom Fungi; phylum Ascomycota; class Pichiomycetes; order Serinales; family Metschnikowiaceae; species [Candida] citri. The sequence goes on along the minus strand of JAJLXN010000007.1, from coordinate 48,952 downwards.
CTAATAATTAACGAACGCATTCCGTCGCCACCACCGTCTAATTTGTCCGTGGCAAAGTCATGAGCAAATTCCACCGGTTTTACGCTTGAAATTTTATGACAATCACCTTATGCGAAGGCCCCACCTGCCAAAGCCTATTCCTCTATGTTCGAATCTCACAAGACCCGATTGCGCACGGGGCCGAAAAAGAAGCGTTGGCCCCAATTGCCCACCATGTAGGGTCCTCTAGGGCCAAGGTTCCTGATCCCGCGGAGGTGCGGTGGAATATTGAAATTTTATTTTTCCACGTATATCTCAAACTTTACTTCCGAAACCTGCTAATTAAAGACGCCTATCGCTTCGTTTCCGTAACCTTGTGCTAATTCCGCCCCCACGGTAATTTATCCCATTTGGTAATAACTCCTGCCCCACATCTGACCTCACATCTGACCTCAACATCTAGAAGGCACAGAACAAATGCCACTTAGGGCCTGCGGCCTGTTTGCCGGAGTAGCCCCCGCGCGCGAAATTTACCTTGTCCGCCTCTGCCTCGCTTGTTATATTTTTTTAGGTTTCCGTGGTACCGCATGGACCACCCTACCACATTTGGCCGAGGGTACCACACATATAATGCTGCAAAAATGCCTCAGAGTCTTATTTAAATTACGTACCACTTCTTCTTCCTGACTTTGCCCGACCCTGGCTCCCCCTATTTTTCTGCCTCTTTCTCAACCTCAACCGTATTCCTTTACGCTATCCTTTCTCTACGGTTTCTCGCCCTGCCTGCTGCCGGTCACCGCCCATTCTCATGTACCTCGTGCTATTCTCGCCTGCATTAATGGACTCGTCGTCGGCATCACTGATTTGCACGGTACAACCCGTTGGCGTCACTGTGGCCGTATATATCCTGGAGATTGTCTTTCACATTCCCCAGATCAATTTCTCGTGTTTGGTGTTTGGTTATCTTTGCCTCGAGTAACTTTGGTCGTTTCTCGTTTCGTTATTTCAGTGCCTCGCTTGCCGCCTGCATTCCCTCTTTAATCGACTGGTTCGTCTATTTCTTCCTCAACCACTGCCCAACGACTCCGCTCCAGCCATGACCAATACGGCTGAGTCTTCCAGAACGATCAACCACAAACTCAACGAGTTGTTGAGCAAGTCCAACATCTCCAAATCGAAGCTAGATGCTGCCACGGCGCTTAACTACCTGGCCATCTTGAAGAGCAACATCTTGGGCAAGGACAAGCAGGAAAAGGTCAACTCCATCGTTGTTCTTGCTAAGCTTCTTGATTGTATCTCTGCGCCAGGTTCTCCTGCTGTTTCAGTCGAGTTTGCCACGATCTTGGATGAAACGTTGTTCAACTCCTTGTTCTCCATCGTCTCGGTGAAAATGTCCACCGAGACGTACAAGGCTATCCTTAAAATCGCCGTTATCTCCATATCTGGCGGTCCTTACCCTTCCAAGTATGGTGAGGGCTCCATCGACCTCCATCTCCCACTATATCAGAGTCTTCTCACCTACCTAGATGTCATCGATGTCTTCACTGCCAAGTTGTACTTGTCAGACTCCAAAATCTTGCTTAGTTCGATCCGTTTGGTCAACGAGCTTATAAATAAGGCTTTGCGTTTCAATTATGACCGTATCATCACTTTGACCGGAAGACTTAAACACGTGAAGTTTTTCTCCACTGTGGGTAACTTGATTGAAACCACTGATCCTTTGATTTTGGAGGCTATCACAGCCTTGGAGGTTTCTTACTTCAAATTGAACGATTACTTGAGCAGAACTCATTTCGACATGTCCATGGTTTCCCACCAGATCATGTTGAACAACTTGTTCGAGTTTTTGGACGTGGCTTTGAACGAATTCGGTACCCCAGCTTCTACTGAGGAGTACGTGAAGGCCGGATTCACTGCCAACCCAAGAAAGTTCGTGGTTGACAACTTTTCTATCTTGTTGGCCATGGATTTGAAGGTGTTCTTGAAGGACCCTAATATCACTTTCAAGAAGAAGTTCCACGAAGAGTTGATCATGAGTGACCACAACAGAACATTCCCATTATACCTTTTCATTTCTAAGTGTACTAATTTGTGGCTTGAGCGTTTCCACCGCAAGGCTGAGTTTCCCCATCTTAATTCCCATATCCTTTCCTGGGAGCTCATGATTTACTTCTCCATGAACAACTGTTTGCTTTTATGGCAAGAGACCAAGTCGCAATTGGAGAACCCTGAAGACATAGAAGGTATTATCCAATTGCTTGTTTCGAATATTGACTATTTGGAGCAATCTTTGAGTGAAAACTCCAACATCGAAGAGTGTCTTGAGACTTTTACTACGAGAAGTTCCGAGCAAATCAGACACAACCAATTCCTCGAGATCAAGACGGAACACGCCAAGAAATGGGCTGGCAGATTCCACGAGTTCGACAGAAACTTGTCTCAGGAAGTCATTGATTTCGTTTGTGAACAAAGAGTTATGCAATTGCTTAAAGGTTCGTGGATGCACACAGAGTCTCATGCTGAAAAATTATTCAAGACCGGAAGCAAGTCTTCTCTGGGTAGCAACTACTACTTTGTGGTGTTGAGTCCTAACAGAAGATCCATCTACTACAAGGAGTTCCCTGAAATTGCCAGTCAGAAGCCAACCTACGAGGAGATGGAAACACAAGCGATTGCATTGAAGGATATCGCTGATTTCCGTTCCATTAAGATTGGTAACTCCGTTGGAGAGGCAGACAAGGCCAAGAACTCTATGTTGATCTCAGTGAAGGGAACGATATCATATGAAAAGATCATTCTTTTAGATAGACACGGAAAGCAGCTTCTATGCTTCTACACAGACTCCGAGGACAACAAGGCCGTCTGGCTAGACGGATTGAAGATGTTGAAGGAGATCACAGACAGCAAGCATCTCTCTCTGGAAACTGCTAAGCAACTTAGCTCTTTGCAAGAGATCAGAAGAAACACTCAATTGCTTGTGCTTGAAGGAGAGAGATTCAACAGCGTTGCACCTCTACTGGAAGAAGACTCGTCCGACGATGAGTATTACGATTTGGTGGAACTTACCAACATTCTGGAAGGATTTCACTTTGTGTAAAGGGAACGAAATAATAAAACCAATTAATAAAATCCACTTTTCGTGGAATGTCACTGGATTATCATCAAATCAGTTGTAACCGTATGTGCACACTCACAGTAGGACCCCATCTCAAAAAAATTAAACCTCATCGCTGCACCTTATACACCCCAAAAATGGCCAGAACCAAGCAGAATACCCGTAAACCGCGGGCTCCGGCTAAGAAAGTCGTGGAGGATTTGATTGGAACCATCGACAGTGACTCTGAGACGGAAATTGCCGCTGTTTCGGAGTCTGAAGATGAGGTCGAGGTCGAGAAGGAAACTCAACAAGAAGATGAAGATATCAACCCAGAATTCCAATTTTCCTTGGAGGGATTCGAGACTACAAACACAATGAACGGTTGGGAGTTCCGTGTGGAGGAAGATACCGGCCCAAAGAAGAAGGATGTCAACTTGGATGAGATCTTGAGAAGAAAAGGTGGTTTGAGTGGTCTTGTTGGAGAAACCGAAGAGAAGGAGACTCCAGAAGCCGAAGAAGCCGAAGAGAAGACCGAAGAGGCCCCAGAGGCTTCTGAAGAGCAAGAGGCCGCCGAAAAAGAGACCGAAAACGTCGATGAGGAAGAGGAGGATGAATTAGCATTGGATGGATTCGGTATGGGTGCAGAAAGCGACAACGAGGAGGAAAAGGAAGAGGAAAACGCCGATGAAGACGCCGAAGAGGAAGAGGAGTCTGAAGACGAAGAGCAAAACGACGAAAACAGCGACTCTGAGAACGACGAGGACTCTGCTGAGGCCATGGCTGAGTTCTACGAGCAAGACGAACAACAAGACTCCAACCAGACCCACACATCGTTCCAGACGCTAGAACTCTCACGTCCAGTCATGAAGGGTTTGTCCAGTTTGGGATACACCAAGCCATCGCCTATTCAGTCTGCTTCGATCCCAATTGCTCTTTTGGGTAAGGACATCGTCGCTGGTGCCGTTACTGGTTCCGGTAAGACCGCTGCATACATGATTCCAGTCATTGAAAGATTGGTCTATAAGCCAACCAAGGTTGCATCCACCAGAGTCATCGTTTTGACCCCAACCAGAGAGTTGGCTATCCAAGTCTGCGATGTCGGTAAGAACATCGGTCGTTACGTCAACAACTTGACCTTCGGTTTGGCTGTTGGTGGTTTGAACTTGAGACAACAAGAACAACAACTTAAGGCTAGACCCGATGTCGTTGTGGCTACCCCAGGTAGATTGATCGATCACATCAGAAACTCTGCTTCCTTCTCTCTTGACGGATTGGAGATTTTGATCATGGATGAGGCCGATAGAATGTTGGAAGAAGGTTTCCAAGCGGAGCTTACCGAGATCTTGACGTTGATTCCAAAGCATAAGAGACAGACCATGTTGTTCTCTGCCACCATGAACACCAAGATTCAAGACTTGATCCAATTGTCTTTGAACCGTCCTGTTCGTATCATGATTGATCCTCCTAAGGCTGCTGCCTCCAAGTTGGTGCAAGAGTTCGTTCGTATTCGTAAGAAGGACGAGATGAAGCCAGCGCTTTTGTTCCACTTGCTTAAAACCGTCGATCCAAGTCAACAGAGCCGAATCGTCGTTTTCGTCTCCAGAAAAGAGACTGCTCACAGATTGAGAATTATCTTGGGTTTGCTCGGTATGAAGGTTTCTGAATTGCACGGTTCTTTGTCGCAAGAACAGCGTCTTAGCAACGTTAACGACTTCAAGAACTTGACTGTTCCAGTGTTGATCTGTACGGATTTGGCTGCTAGAGGTTTGGATATTCCAAAGATCGAGATGGTCATCAACTATGACATGCCAAAGACCCACGAGATTTATTTGCATAGAGTCGGTAGAACTGCCAGAGCAGGAAGAGAGGGTCGTTCCATCACATTTGTCGGAGAAGCTGCTGCCGATAGAAACATCGTCAAGGCAGCATTGAAGTCCTTGGAGTCAAGCGAGTCTGCTTCAAAGGCTGTTTCTAGAGCTGTTCCATGGGAGCAAGTGGATGCATTGTATAAGATCGTTGAGGAGAAGAGTGAAATTGTCGATGAAGTTCTCGACGAGGAGAAGCAGGCCAAGCAGATGATTTCTGCCGAGATGGAGTTGACCAAGGCCGATAACTTGATCAAGCACGGACAACAAATCCACTCTCGTCCAAGGAGAACGTGGTTCGAGTCTGAGGCCGAGAAGAGAAAGCACCAAGCTGCCGCTATGGCTCATTTGACCAAGGATAAGCACAAGCCTAACTCCAAGAAGAGAAAGCAGATGGAGGCACAAAAGGAAAGTGGAAGATCATACAAGAAGACCAAGAATGATCGTTCTAAAACACAAGGAAAGGCCAGAAACGCCAAGGCAGGTAAAAAGAGACGGTGATTGAGTTTAAGCGATCGCCATGCAACATAGACAATCGATAATGAGGAAGGATGTGGAGATGTAGTTTTGGAGGGGTTTTTGATGGTCATAGGATCAATGTAGGAAGGTAGAGTGAGCTGTGGGGGTTGATTGGAGAGGATGTTGGGTTTGTGAGTGGTAATTTACTCATTTAGTTGAGTCTGGTACCATGGACAGAAAGGGACCGCTACTTTCGTCAATTTTGAGGCTCTCGAGGTGAGGGTGGTCTTAGAAGCTCATGAAATTCTGAAATTAGCTTTCAATGTAGGTTCTGTTAGGTTTGGTCCCTGCGGTTGCTCGTTGAGTTGGGTTCATAGTGGTAGCGCTAGAGATCGCCATGACATCAATAACTGAACGAGATTCCCAAGAAGAATCCAGAGAAACATAATGCAAAGTCCTCTTCAGGTTTATGAGATCTTCTTGACATATTTCGCTGTTGACATTGGTCTATCAAGGTGGTGTTCGAAGCTGACACCGCTCGGGTCAAATTTTGAGCTAAGAACCCCAGGAGAGCTTTGAAAGTCATCAAAATGAGCACAAGTCCAACAATTGACTTTCTAAAAGTTGAAATTGACTCCTAACTCTCTGAAATTGACATGTTCCAATGTCATTGTGAACCCATGAGCACTTTACCCAAGATGGAAATATGGGTGCAAAATAGAATAAGGGCCCTTTCAGATCTTGATATGTCAAACCCGGCTTCAGAAAAGAGATTCAAGAGACTGATAGAAAACCAAAACATTTATTTAGTGAAACTATCAACGAAAACCCACGAAACGCTACAGAAAACCCACGATTTGTGCACCTGGTCGTTTATACCTACGAGGCCTACAATTGAACCCATAATAAGAAGAGATGCGGATTGTTCAAGTTAAGAGATCATAGAAGTACATCTATAATTTCAGAAATATGAAAGCATAGAGTGTCATTTCAAGAAAAGTGAAGAAGAGAAGTGGTAGTGGGCGATTTTTAAAAGACAGGAGGAGCGGTGGTTTTTATAGTGACACAGATAGATCTACACCCAGGGCCATGCACGGATGGAGATATAAGTCCATTTTGATGGGATATTTCTATAGTGCTTTCTCCATCTACTCTTTTTTTTTTCTCTGCCATTTCTTTTTTCAATTGTTCGATCAATTGGAATTCTGACTGAACACTATGTAAACAAATTGTCATCCTCAGAGTCAATTCTGTTCTCCAGAGCTTTGAACGATACTAAATGTTTTCTCTCGAATGCATTATTGAAGCAAGATTCAACTCGCCTCTCTTTTTTTTTTTTTGTAGGTTTCGAATTCAACTCAATAAATCTGAAAGCTTCAATAGACCGTGTCCTGAACTCAGATGATTCAGACTCATTACTCGTCAAAAAGAAACATAATGAGAATTTGACACAACAGCCTCAGAAATACTGAGAATATCGTCTAATCCTTAGCAGAAAAGAAGAAAGGAGCTACATGGATTCTATTCAAAACTGCTCTTCTTACGTGCTCGAAATAGGTTCATTTTGTAGTGGGCCGTGAATTCACCGGGATATCCAGGTCCAATACCCTGTCCTAGGATTTGAGATAACAGATTGAATGTGACAATGATAGTTCCTATAATTATTGATTGGCAAATAAATCATTTAAATAGATTATTTGAATGCCCAATGATCCGGTTGACAAGCATACCGTCATTTAAAGTAAGATCATGGCCATTGAAACCCCCACTAAAGAGAATATTGCCTAACTTTTCAACCACTGAGAGGACATCTTTTGATAATTAGCATAAGAATCCAACACCTTTGATACAAACAGCTTAAGTTAAGCCCTGTCAGGCCCTGTCAACCCAAGGGCCCAAACTCAGCCTCTCAGCCTACATTGTCATGGTGTGACTTTGTTTTGACACCATGAGATTATTGTCAAGAGCAAAAGTCTGCCTCGTCTGCCTCAGGAACAGAGATCATATTCACAAGCGTCAAAGGTTGAGTGCTGCCTCAAAACAATTGTTTTCGTGAAAATCAGGGTCCTTCTTCATGTGTCATGAGCATCTGCCATGCCTAAAGGATAAAATCTGCCTCGAAGAAATTCACGTATTGTTTATTAAGGAGAATCTGCCTCAAAGAGCTTGTGCTATTGTTTTTAAGGAGAATCTGCCTTAATGTGAGTTTATGTTGGCACTCACGAGCAGAGGCCATTCTGATGAGAGTTTACAATAGTCATTGTTCGTCATACCCATAAGAAACAGAGGAGGGAGGGAGTGAGAGTGAGAGTGGAAATGGAAGTGACAAATCCGATTACAGGGATTTGTTTAGGGTTTGGTAAAAGTGGTTTCTAATTTTAAAATTTGCTATCACTGATTAGATTATTGCCGTGTCATGGTCTACAATTATGGTGGTTTTAGTAAATGAGGGAAGTGAGGGTTCATCAATGTGGAGTGATTGTTGCAAAAAAGAGACAACAAAAAACCCGTCAATTCCGGAAAAACATAAACTTTTCCGTTTACACGTTTTTTTCTGGTTTTCATCAAAATGAAAAATGTCTTGCTTCCATCTTTTTAACTGTGATTGCCCACTCGTTGTCTCTGCTCTGGACCAAGGCCTTTGGGACCCTGGGGCCAGCGCGACTCATTGACTCAGGCTGAGCAGGACGCATAGGCTGAGCAGGGTGCGGAAAGTGAAACAGGCTCAAAAGGCTCACCAGGATCTAAACACAGTCCATCAAAAGGGTCCACCAAAACCACAAAACCACAAATATTTATTTGAGAATTAAAGCATCATGAGCTTCATATCATCTTCCTTATTACAAATCCTCTTTCAAAAGTCAAAAATACCCAAAATTGATCAAAGTACTCGTCCCTTCACCGTCACTCCATTCATCATTCCAGTTCGCACTGGTCCTTTTGCACTGGCCCTATCGCACTGGCCCCGTCCCGTCCCTACTGCACTCGGGGCCCACACCTGATCGTACCTCCTGCGCGAACCCACACCAAAAGAATCACCACCAAAACGTCACTCTTCCTAAAACCACCACCAATTCTGAACAGAATCAAAATGTCCTGGCTCCAAAGTGGATACAGGTCATTGGCTGGTGACGTGACTTACTCCAGCCCGACAAAGATCGCGTTCCAGATCTTTCTTCTACAGTGTTTCTACTACTTGACGGCATTGATTATCTTCTACTTAGTGGCACTGGTCAATGGGTTTGATTTCTCCATCGATTGGATTTTTTCCTGGGAATTGATTGAGCCCGATAACGCCATGGGTCTCACGTTGTTTGCCCTTTGGCTCTTTGATTCGTTACTTTGTGTACTCTTTGTTACAATTATAGTGGGGAGATCCAAATTGGCGTGGGATTTTGCTGTTACCGTGCACATTGTCAACCTAGGTGTGGTGTGGCTATATACGGGTAAATTCCCCACGTCTTTATTATGGTGGTGTTTGCAAGTTTTAAGTGGTGTGATGTTAGTTACGCTCTCGACGTATTCAACGCGGTGGAAAGAGCTAAGGACGACATTTTTCGATAATATGCTCGATCAGCAAGAACAGGGGCAATATCAGCATCCAGAGAACATTGCCATGAAGGATTTAAGCCCGGGAACGTCGTCGTAGCGATGAAATTGACCGAGAAAGAGGATAGGGTCAATGAGAGAGGGTTACTGAGGACAGAGGAGGAATGAAAGGCTTGAAAGAGGGAATTGAGGACCAAGGACTGAGGACAGGGCACTGAGGTTTGGTTTGTATTCATAGAGCTTCAATTGGCTTCTCTGGCTATGCTTGAGTCTGTTGATTGGGCTCTTCAAGGTTTATGAGCTAAAGTGCTTGATATTATCACTTAAATCCAGGATAATATCGAGTTATCAGTGCCAGAATGACGACAGTTCTTCAATCGAGTCAAATTGTCCCTTCTTAAACGCTCAAGGACCCCAATTGTTGACCTTTTGATGTCATTGGTACTCATCGACACATGTCCACCCACAATCCCAAGCTTACTACGCTCAACTCAAAGAAAATTATTTCTATATCAATTGACCGATTTCATGGCATTCATTCAAGGTGAAGCCGACGAAATTGGACTTGATATGCGGTCTATGATGAACATTCATGGTGAAACGTCTAGATCGATTGATTGAGTAAAGCTTGAGGGCTCTTTTGGTGGAATTTACCAAATAATCCGTGGATTTGAGTGGATGACAGTGTCATGTGAGTGTTCTAGACAAAAAAATGGAGTTTCATGTCGTTTTGAATCGTTTCATTGGTCTCAGTCCGTTTTCCTCTGATCTTCACGATTTGACAAGCTCAAAGTCAAAATTTATGTCTCCTATCGAAGTCTCCAATCCTTATCCTTCGTCAACTATCTCCCCAATTGGCTACTTTCATGGAAATCACCACTAAAGTCATCCCCCACAGCCAATACTCATCCCTATAAGTGCATACCTGGCATCAACCACCAACCTAGTCAAGGCTTCAAACACCGGCTCTGTTCCTGAATATATTAACTCCACAACATAGGAGATAAGCTTGTTTCCCCTCTCCACCCCAGAGCAACTATAAACAGACTCCAACTTTGTCCAACATATGCAAATGATGTCATCACATGCTGTGGGCCTTCCCCACAATTTCTGAGACAAAATACCCTTCGAGTTCCACGAGTTTGGCGACTCAGCCATAATGAGTGAACCAGAATCGTTGGCAGAAGAAGGTATCTATGGAAGTGAGTTGTTTGACTTCATGAGAAGCGTCGTTGAAGACGATCCAAGTCTCAAGAAGAAGTCGATTGCAAAAGTGCAGGCTGTTTCTGTGATTACTCTTAAAAATAGTGAAGGCAAAACACAATCGTGGGTGATGGACTTCAAAAAGACGGGAACTGTCAAAAAAGTCGAAGGAAAACCACCAAAATGTGACATTCACTTGTTTATGTCCGACAAGACATTTGTCAAGTTGATCAATAACGAAGCGAATCCACAGAAGTTGTTTATGTCGGGAAAATTGAAAATCAAGGGCAATATAATGAAGGCAGCTTCGATTGAGCCATTCTTGAGGTCAGTTGATCCAAGAGAAAAGGCCAAGTTGTGATCAGGTAAATCTAATGTGGTTAAATAGTGATATTACTCTTAATATGATGAATATAATGGGTTACCAAGTGAAAGAAGTGAAATGGTTGTAGGCTAATGACTATCAGTACTACCATAAATTAACAGTACTACCATGACTAACAGTACTACCATGATTAACAGTACTACCATGATTAACAGTACTACCATGATTAAAGTACTATAATTACTGAAATCTCTATTTTCTCGAAGTCCAATATCTACATCATCTCTACATCTCTCTTCTTTCATATCTCTATCATAATCATTTCTTGTCTGTCTCTAACTTCTAATCATAGCTATCGGCATAAATAGTTTTATTGGGTCATAATAAGGCGTCATATCTATGGAGTGAGTGAAACCCAACAACCGGCAGCGAGTGAATTGGTCAATTGGGACACCATTCTTGGAGGATATCTTTCTGGCTCCTTGTCATGGTCAAATATATTAGGGAAGGTTTGCACAATTCTGGTAATCACATATGTGGCCTCAGTAATGGCGAATTGTTGGCCCAAACAGATACGTGGTCCACCGTTAAATGGCAAGTAGGCCCAGCCTGGCTTCAAGTTACGGTCGTTCCATCTGTCTGGTCTGAACACATGAGCGTCCTTACCGAAGTACTTTTCGCTTCTATGCGTAGCAGTAATGAGGTAAGCCACTGGAGCACCCTTTTGAATGACGACTGGCTTAGTCTCGTCGTCACCTCCTCCTCTTGGGAGGGTAGTGGTCTTGTTGGCAATACGGAAGTTGATAGGCACACTTGGGTACATTCTCAACACCTCGTTGATGACGTTCTTCAAGTAGGTACATTTCTTCAACGATTCGAAGGTGATGCTTTCGAGGTCGACGTTCTCGCCAGAACCAAAGTGTTCGTAGATCTCCTCCTTCAATTTGGCCCAAATCTCTGGGTTCTTGGACAATTCGTAGAAGGTGAACGACAACAAACCTGCAGTGGTATCTCTTCCGGCAATCATGATGTTCAAAGCTTGGTCTCTCAACATTTTACGGTTTCTGGTCTGTTTGGCCAACTCATATAAGAAGATGTAACCGTCGGCACTGGCCTTTTCGAGCTCTTCTTGGCTCATCTCAAGGGCCTTGTCGACATAATAGTTGGCAAAGTTGTGGACGACCTTGTTGCACTCATTAAACTCCTTGTAAAAGAAGAGATTACAGAGCCAGTAGTACTTTTGCATCCATGCACGGGTAGAACAGATCTCTTGGGAACGGTTGAAGGCCTCAAAGAAACGGAATTGTCCGTCAAATCTCTCCTCTGGGAACTCACCAATAGATGGGTCAGCCAAAGTGTCAGCAGAGTAACCGAAAAGGAACTCAGTGGCAGTATCAACGGTGAACTTGAAAAAGTATGTTTGAAGGTCAAAAGCCTCACCGTTGTGCTTGCTGAAGTGACGGAAAAGTCTCTGAAGATGGTTCTCCAAAGAGTGCAAGTGTCCAATCTTCTCTCTGGAAAAGTTAGGTCTCAAAAGAGCTCTGGAGTTCTTCCATCCTTGGTAGTCCAAAGTGAAGATACCATCACCCAAAAGTGGATCAAAATGAGCATGACGGTAGCCCAACTCAAAGTCATTGAACTGAGTAGCCAAAACAGCCTTAATGTTCTCAGGATCAATGGTAACGAACATCTCGCCACCAGCAATCATCACACGGTAACTTTCGTTTTCAGAGTTCCAGATTGACCAGAACCACTCCAACATTAAGCCTTGAGACTTCAAGTTCAACATATACAAAGCCGGTCTGCTGTTGATGAAGCCTCTTTTTGGGATCCACTTGGCTGGAACGGCTCCCAATTTTTTACAAAGCACATAGAGCTTCAAGTGGTAGTATCCCAAGTATGAGACAAACAAAATGGCGGCTAATTGCAAGTAAAAGAGGACGCCATTCTTACTAAGGTTGTCATTCAATACCTGCGACACCAGTGCCGCGAGGTCGTTGAACTTTTGTGAGATCATAGTTGGTTTGCAGAGTAAAGAGAAGGCGATTGGCGCAGTTATAAAGAGAAAGAGGCGGCATGTGAAAGAGAGGCGCAAAAGTCGGGGTTGAGTTGGATCTTGAGGAGAAGGTTCTGTTTCTTTGGGTGCAAATCACATGGTGGATACAGCCAGGGCTCGCAACTTGCAGTCAAAAACTCCGAGACGTTAGTGACCGTGTGGGGGGGAAGCTCCGCTTTTCTGTTTCCTAATTGGGAGAAGGCTCCGAAAGGGAATACTCTATTAGGGGGAAAGTCTGGGGAAGTACGGGGAAGGTTACGCATCTCCGTTGAAAACACAGAAGGACCAAATTTGAGGAATCGAAGAAGAAATCCCACTAAAAGGCCCAGACCATCGCTATGCCACTTTTAGTTAGATAAGCTGGAGGTTTATGTCCGGTGCCGTGTAGAGCAATGCAGCAACTACAATAGGAACAATAGGCCTGTCTGGATCGATACAGGTTTCTCCGAAGGGTCCCCCTCTTTGACGGATGGGGTACTGGTGGATGTAAACAAGAGACAATGCAAATCACGAGGTGAAGTGGGGAGTGGCATAGCGGGTTAGATGGGGCAGGGGAGGTTTCTGTGGTTTATTTTTTGAGGATTTGCCTTTTAACTATGGGTTCTATAGAGATAAGCATTGGTCTGAGGGTACCACATAAATAGATAATGTAGGTATTGCGATTTCACATGTAATCGAAGGTGTTATGAATTTTAAACGGCTTCTGTTCATTTGCCACGTTATAGAAAGAAGTTTTATTGGCTGGCGGGAAAACGTCACCAAAGGAGGGGAAGCCCATCGGTTGACGGGAACAATTTATGCATACCGGAAAAACGGTGGTGACAAGTCCGACAAGATTGTGAAAGACTTGACAAGAGTTGGGTGGGGTGGAAGATGTGGCTAGAGAGGATCTGGAGGGGATGATTTGGAGTGTCGTTGTGGTGGATTGGGTTTTGTTGGTGATTGTATGGTGGTTGTGTGGTGATACTATTGTCTTGGGTGTAGTGAGCGTAGTGAGAAGTGAAAAATGGGTAATTTACTGAGGAAAGATATTTTATTGGACCAATCGATTGTTGTAAATTTTTGAACGATTGTTGGGTTTCATTTTTGTCATTTTTTCGTTGAAAAGAATTTGCTTTTCGGATGATTTGTTGGTAGTCTTTCCTGGTTGTGGTGGATCTGATGGATACATTGTAGTTGAATTTCTCATCATCATAATTCACAAATCTTGCATAATCTGAAGGTTTTCCTGATTTTGATTTTTTCAATAAATTTTTCTAGAATTTTTTCTCTTGAATCTTGAATTATCTCACTTTTCTTGACTTGTTTTGGTGTTCCCTGCCTTCGTTTCATCCAACTGCAAGTTCCATGTTCATCACTGATGAATCAAGAAGCACATTTTCATAGAAAGCTCGACAATCTTTAAGGCAGTCCCTCATAATTACTAATAGGATTCTTTCATAAGTTCTATTGAACAGGAAAACCAACTTCTGAAGTGAAATTTTCATCGGAATTGCCCAAGATATGCATACTCTTGTTGGAATTGAACACATTAATACCAAAAAGTCCACTCAGTATTACAAAATCTCTTCTCATTCTCTAGGCAGATACTATTAACTAAATGATCTATCATTTGGCTTGCGAAAATCCCTTCCTCCAACTTCATTTTAATTTGAACTTCCCATACCTTCCCGTCACTAGCCCAAAAACGCTCCAATTGGCTCTACCATCATAACTCCAACATTTCCAACAGCAACTAATCCAATTTCATAAGCAAAAGGAGCCATCTAGAATGTTGGGATGCAAATCCCTGCTTGGCTCGTATCTCTGACACTTCAAACTGTCCAATTAGACATTTACATGTGATTGTGGTCGAACGTTTCATCATGTAGTCTCTATGTCTCATAAACTTGCTTATAGTAAATGTTATCCTGATTGAATTGATAAGATTTTATTTTTCGTTGTTCATTCATTCGACATAACTGTTTGAATATATCAATTTATGCTCTAATGTGGTCAAATATGTATCAACTCAATGCAATTTCCAGTTAAGCACTATGAGCACCAATGAGCACCAATGAGCACCAATGAGCACCAATGAGCACCTTCAATATGAAGAACATAGACCATTCATGTCTTTGTATCGGATAAACTTGCCAATTCCACTATCATCATTCCTTTTGCTTATCAACTAACCTTTTCTTGGTCAAATTTCTTCAACAATGCCCTACTTCTTTTGCATACCTTCCCATCTTGGGAACGTATCAACGTGAATGCCCATACAATCGAGAATTCTTCCAGAAGTCTGCTCAATTACATCGTCAATCGTCTCAGGACGCGTATAAAACGCTGGAACTGGTGGAAAAATTGAAACTCCCATCTTGCTAAGGTATAACATATTGTCCAAATGGATGCTTGACAATGGTGTCTCTCTAGTCACTAAAAGAAGCTTTCTTTGCTCTTTTAAGATGACATCAGCTGCTCTAACGATAAGATCCTCGGTGAATCCAGTCCGAATTCCCGATAAAGTCTTCATTGAGCATGGAACCACAATCATTCCATCGGTTTGGAACGATCCCAGTGAGATCGGAGCACTCACATCTCGACATTGGTACACTTTAGTGGCTAAATTGACCACATCATCAGGCGTGTAGTCTGTCTCATATTTCATTGTGGCCATTCCCCACTTAGAAAGGATGACGTGAGTCTCGATCTCGAGATCTCGAAGCATCTCAAGCACTCGGATACCAATAGCCACACCAGTTGCACCAGTTATGGCCACAACGATCCTTTTGGGTCTTGGAGCAGCATAATGAGCCTTCAAATGTGACACATTCGCTTGGTGCTCGAATCCCGGGAGGCTTGTGTGACAGATTGACGTGGTGGAAAATAATCTGGGGAAGATCGAGGCCCTCACTCGACAAGGTGACATTTTGGTAAGGAAAAACATGGAAAATCGATGATTTTAAAGTCGATCGGGAATAAGAAACTGAATTCAGTAATAAATGAAAACTTTTGCTGGATTTGGCTGTGTTATTGGTGACTTGTATGGATGCGTCGACGGCTTTCGGGAATAACGGGCTTATTCCCGGCAGGTACTAAATAACGTATTCCCAGTAAACGTCACATATTTTCAAACACCAACAAAAATGACTTTGAAACCAGCTAAGTATTTTAGAGACTTCTTGCAAGCCTTAAAAGAGGAAGATGACCTTGTGGAGATCTTTGATGAGATCGATCCACACCTTGAGGCTGGTGCCATTATGAGGAAGGCCTATGAGGGTAAGTTGCCTGCTCCGCTCTTCCGGAACCTCAAGAAGGATCCTTCGAACCCAGATCCTGAGAATTTATTCGATATTGTTGGATGTCCTGCCGGATTGAGGGATCCCGCTAAAGGAAACGACCATGCCAGAGTTGCACACCATTTGGGGCTCGATAGTCAGACTCCTATGAAGGAAATCATTGACTACTTGCTCGAATGTAAGACGAAGAAGCCGCTTCCACCAGTTTTGGTTGATCGTTCAGAGGCTGCATTCACTAAGCACTCAATTTCAGGTGATGACATTGACTTGTTGAAGCTTCCAGCTCCACTTTTGCACCCTGAAGATGGAGGAAAGTACCTTCAGACCTATGGTATGTTTATCTTGCAAACTCCAGACAAGTCATGGACCAATTGGAGTATTGCAAGAGCCATGATCTATGATAAGAACCATTTGACTGGAATTGTCATGAATCCACAGCATATTTCCCAGGTTTCTCAGAAATGGAAGGATGCTGGACACGGTAGCAAAGTGCCATTCGTTTTAGCTTTCGGTGTTCCACCTGCAGCCATCTTAGCAAGCTCTATGCCTATTCCAGATGGTGCCACTGAGGCAGATTACGTTGGAGCGCTCATTGGTGAGCCATTGGAGGTTGTGAAGGCTCAAACCGTTGATTTGGAAATTCCAAAGGACTCTGAAATCGTTTTGGAAGGGTTCTTGGACATTGAAAAGGATCTCGTGATGGAAGGACCTTTCGGAGAGATGCATGGGTATGTTTTCCCGGGAACAGGCCATAAATGTCCAAGTTACACCATCAAACACATGAACTATAGAGATAAGGCCATTTTGCCAGTCTCTAATCCTGGTTTATGCACTGATGAGACTCATACATTCATTGGAGGACTTACCAGTGCAGAGTGTAAGCAATACACCAAAGACCATGAAATTCTTTCGAAAATCGTCTTGGATGTCTTCACTCCATACGAAGCACAAGCTTTATGGATGGTATTCAAGATCAACACTAAGGAGTTGGCCAAATTGGGTATGACCAAGAAGCAATTGGCAGATCTCTTCAAGGAAGTGATTTTCAGCACTAAAGCAGCATTCATTATCCATGAAATCGTGTTGGTTGGTGACGATATTGACATTTTTGACTTTAAAAAGGTCATTTGGGCATACACCACCCGTCACACTCCAGATGATGACATGTTCTTCTACCATGATGTTCCAGCCTTTGCATTGGCTCCATTCATCAATAGAGGACCAAGAATCAAGACCAAAAAGGGTGGAAAAGTCGTCACTGTTTGTTTATTTGATCAGCAATTTGTTGATCCAGACTTTTCATTCGTTGGATGTTACTATGACTCCTATGGTGACCTCTGTAAGAAGATTGATGATAAGTGGTCACTGTGGGGATATAAGTAAGCTGTTCCTGGGATGTTTTGATGGTTTAAGATGTCAAATCTCTCTTAAACTTGAATATTGACATTCCAATGCCACATCAATAAGATTCTCTTCCAAAATATATGCCAATATCTTCCATTTACTTGATGATTGCAATGTAGTAACTAGTGAGCACTTTGGGTGATTGTTTCTTGACGAATGTCATAATTATGAGAGTCACTTCCCATTTTAGAGTCGTAACTAATGCATTTGAACAGATTTGACATATGATTGTTTCTGATTATCGATACCTTCAAGCGTTGTTGTTACTAAATGGACTCGTCAACGAGCATGATGAAATCGTATGTGCTTCGACGCCTCAAACCCAAATCGAGGACATCCCCTCTATATATTAGTAGAAAATATTTGATAAAGCTGATAAGCATGTAAAAGACAGTTCAATCGAGAAATATCAAGTGATCAACCATCGTTATAGATGAAAATGACTCCATGTGACCACATCAGGTAACCACACCTCAAAGACCGGGTATAAATGAATGGGGCGAGGTTACAATCGATAAAAGCTCCATGAAATTCAAGCTTTGAGCAGGGTTCATATTAAAAAAAGCACTTCATCCCCCATTTTGGGTGTATGTTTGGAATAAAGACGAAGCTCCTTGCAATTACGAACTTTCCTTTGGCGACAGTAGAGGAAAGTAATTTCGTAGCTTATCCATATCCAAATTGGCGTTTTGGCAGACTTGAATTGGCACTTTTCCTGCCTTAAGAGGCCTCTTGGGACTTCGTAAGTTAAATAAGATACATAGCCAAGAAAATCTTAGGATGACGCCACAATAAGTCAAAATGGGCAAAAACTCTCAGCATCTCTCCTCAAACTCTTAATCGGGACCCTTCACACGTCTATAGAAACACGTCTTTAGTTTCGAAAGCATCAAAATTGTATACTTTACAAAACATAACTATGTACTTAAAATTCCTTCCTTTTTATCAATAAGCTTTTAAGCGCTTGAAGAATGCCCGTTTGGTCCTTATCAGATTGTACCGCACCAGGACCAACTTTCGATTCAACTTCTCTATATCTCTATAGAGCAACTATGTGACACAATAAAGCACATTGTATTTAACTGATAGAAATCACTAGCCTCAACACTTCAAGCCACTTGCCTCAAAGAGCAGGCTTCCAAAGATTAACACTAACGATCGACATTAACGAACGCACCTGTATGGCTTTACCGAGCCAAGGCAAACCCGCATACATAGTGTACTACAAATAGAATATCGCCAAGTACGGGCAACACTTCCAGATTGTCCACATGACCAACATCCCCACATCAAACACTCATACATTTCCGGTTAGGAACTAGACTCTGAAAGTATTAGCAACTTTAGCCACAGTCCCCTACTTCTCGAATGTACTTTAAAGCGAGGCGCATGGGGCTTAGTGGGTGCAAAACTCATGCCGTGCAGAATAGATCGTCCTAGTTGGGTGCTTGTATACAGATCCCAACCCTAATTTACATTTGCACAGCTAGCTCACACAATAGATGCGTTAGAAGACATTTCGGGTTCTACCCAGACGGAGTTTACCTGCATTTTTTAAGTAGACATCAATCGTTTGCAAGAAAATATTGTATGTTACGCGTCATGCCGCTGCAAGTACGAAGGGTCCCCCGAGTCCGCATTTCAGCTAATTAGCCTTACAATGCCACATAGTGGCTTCTTCGCCGTATTTCTTTTAAGGCGCCACTTGTTTAGCCACTTACGAGATTTATTGTTCTTCCTTCGTCATTTTCCCTTCCAACTTCTTTTTTTCTTGGATATTCACTCATACAATCATTAAAGATTCCCTTATCTTCGTCTTTTCCCCAATGCCAAAGCTTAAAATTGCTCAAACCGCTGGAAACGCAGCCGAGTTTCTAGTCACATCGATACGAAACCCTACAAGAAGAAGTTTCGTGTATCTTTTGGTGATTTTATGGTTGAATGCCATCAACTTTTACATTTTTTACCATCGATATGAAGCAATTTCGCTATTGACAAATTCGCTTAACGAAGTTGCTCCTCTTAACAACTATAAGGGCCATTCGATTCCAACAAGATTGATTGAGAACTTGGCCATTAAAATGTGGATTAAGGAGGCAAAAATTGAGTCCGACAAAAGACGAATTGATGTTCATTCTCAGAACTATGATGATCTTTTCACAAAACACGATGTGGGCTCAGTGCTTAAATTAAGCTACATTGAACGTTGTGAGGCCTATTTTAGAAATCTTTACGTTAATTCAATGTCATGGAGCTTGGACGCGTCTCGAGATTATCATATTAATTTTGAGTTCGAAATGGACTGGGAAGCTTACAAAAATAAGTATAAAGATTGGGGTGTTCAGCAACTTGCACTAGAGCAAAAGAAAAATCCCAGTGAAATCGATAGGAACTCCAAAGAAGTGGAAAAAATTATTGGCAAAGCCTTTGATAATCTTAAAGATCATGCAAAAAATGATGAATTTCTTATGAGAGACTCTTTGTCTCATCTTCGAATCTTCAACAAGTGTTATCTTGATAGGGAAGACTCCAAAAGTGTTAATGAACAGAATAAGTTTGTTAGTCACCAACATAAAATTATGCAAAATGTCGGTGAGCACTTCAAGTTGACAACATCGGAGCAATACTTGGATAAAAGTACTTTTGAGTCTTGTAATGACTTACAGTCAAAGATCTATCCATGGCTTTACTCGACTTTTCCAGTATATCAAAGACACACTGGAGAAATCTTTAGGACACCACCAAAAATGTCAAAGTACGTGGCTGATAACACGATTCTTACTCCAACAGACCGTGTGGCTAGTGCTGGTATAGGTTCTAAGCTGCCAGTGCATTCTACGCTTACTAATAATAAGCGTTGTTGGCTAAACGACTTTAAAACTCGGATTAACGGAAAAGGTATAGTGATTCCAATGAACGAAACAAGTGTTGATGCTGCCGCTCACTTAATTCACTTGTTACGTGCTTTGGGAAATAAGTACCCAATTCAGGTTGTTTATTATCGCTTTTTAAGTGAAGAAAATAAGCAGAAATTGGCTGAAGCTGCACAGCTTCCATTTGCTGATTTTCCTGCTTCTCTAGCAAAAGTCATGGACAGATTGCCAAAGCTGATTTTTGAGCCACATAGCCAGACTCTTCTCAAGCAGGAGATTTGGTTTGTTGACGCAGAATCTGTTGTGAGTGACCAGTTCAAAGCACGCATGTCGAAAGTGCCGATCATTGCATGGGCATCATTTGTAAACTCTTTTGAGGAGTACATACTTATGGATCCACTTGCAGTGCCTTTGCAGAATCCTGAGTATTTTTTCAATCTTGCACGCTACAAAAGGACGGGTGCTTACTTCTACAGGGCTCGTGCATGGCGTACGAGAAACATATTGGATTCCCAATTTGTCAAGAAACTCACACCTTCTTTGGTTGACATGACGATTTTTGATGTTCCAATTATGCCATCAAATTTCTTAGATAACCCGTTTTTTGACGGTTTATCCGAAGTTCAAGATGCTGGTATTGCTGTGATAAACAGAGCACGTCATTTCTCTTCTATGGCTGCTTACTTGCAGATTTCCATGTATTACCCTGCAAATCGCAGAATGAGCTACGGTAATGAGATTTGGTTGTCATTTCTCGCAAACGGAGACTTTGATTTTGTTTTTGATGATTTCATGCCTGCTGCAGTTGGACAACTGACAGAACAGGCCATGAGGTTGAAGCCAGGAAACAAAAAACCGAACTCCTTCGAGATCTGCAGCACCCAAACAGGACATATGGATTCAGAGAGCGGAAATAAGCTTGCATGGCTCTCAAATGGGTTCTCTGGTTGTTCTGTGCCCGACATAGACATTTTCAAAGAATTCAAGAGTAAAAACTTCCAATGGAAGCTGTTCACGGGCGAAAGCGAACTCAGAGAGTACTACCTTGATCGTCTTGCATTGAAAGAGGCAGTCATTCCTCCATTTGACTCAGTCAAGTCTCTTTGGTTGGAGAACCATGATCATGAGCCTTATAAGCCTTGGGTTGTTCATCAAGCTTGCAACGAAGGCTTCTATTGTGGATACTCCCTTGTTGGAGGCTCTACAGAGAAAGGCTCGAATGAATTGCGGGGAAGAAGAATCGAGTTTGAGTCTTCCGAGGTGGATTTGTACGCTTTTTACGGGGACATCTGGGTGGGCATTGATTAAAGTTTTAAAGCCGTTTACAGACTATTTTAGCGGGTAAAAGGGCTAAACTTTCTTTGGAGTGCTTGTTACGGCCGACTTGAGTTCGCAATCTAAAAATAGAATTAGTGAGTTGCTTGGGTTGTGATTTTAGGAGTTGGATTGAGGCTATGACAAAACGTATAAGGATGTATAAAGAAGGCTTTTTACTTTCCTTTCAATAAATGCTATGAAGAATTTGGAATTATCGATTCAGGTCTTGAATTGACATATTAAGATGTGTACTGGGTGATTTTTAAGCACAAGTTAGGACTGCCCTTCGGAGAGTCTAGAGTGGAGTTTTACCAGAACCTATCACTTTCAAATCTGAAAAAAAAAATACGAATTGGCTTCTTAAACTTGTCAGTTCCGTCTTAAGACCCTCGATAAGTCATTTGATCACATAAGTTTATGTCAAATTACACCAGCAAAAATGACTTCTTCCTCGAACTGACCAAATTTCAACGGTCATTCAATGAAATTGTCATGAAATTCCCAAATAATAAAATTTCAAGGTTCCATCGCTTGAGATTCGAAAAACCTTATTTTAGCCCACTTTGCTTGGCAGCCGATCTGCTCAGAACTGTCATTGTGCAATCACAATGATCTTCTACAAATTGAGATGACAGTGAAACTAATGCACTCAATGGGATTGGGCAATTTTTGAAGACAACCCAACCTTTTTTCCCCGTCAAAAAATCCAAATTTAGACCGTCCTTCAAAAGTCTCGACCCTCCGCATTATGCATGTGTCTCTTACAGAAAACGCCAAGGACATGTCAAAACTACGACATGATGTCTTTCCCCACGCCCAATCTTGCAAGCTTCTTAGTGCCCCACGTCAAGCCGCCCTACATTCGAATCTGAAACGATTAGAGGAAATTCGTCAAAGATGCTCGCGCCATTCACCTGCCTCGTCTAGTGGCTTAAGAGGGACAACGCCTCGCTGAGGCCTATGCATGCTCGGCCATAGGGACGCGTTGAAGATTTGCACTGATTTACGACTTTTCCCTTGATTTCTCCACTTTTGCTTTTCGTAACTACACCAGTCACGTCCCCTGCCAAAATTGCCTCCTTCGCCGCTACTTCATATAAAAAAATTTGCCCTTTTTAGCGTTGCAGCCGTATCAATGGGAGTGCACCGATGTCGCAGTTCTCGAATCGAATGGCTTCATTCGCGCACTATGGGTATTTATAGTGAGACCCTTATACCAGTTCTTTCTGGTTTACTGCCTTTATTTCGACATCCATTCGTTTCCAAATTCGTCCAATGATTCGTCTCCGAGTCAAGAGGGTGAGAAAGTTCACCAAATTCGTGTTTTTGGTGGGTTTTATCCCGTTGCTCTTCCTTATGCTCCAGTTCTCCTCCCATCCTGGTTCTCCTATCCAATCGGTCAAGATCCCGGTGTTTTCCAAGCTCGTAAGGAAGTTCAAATGGGTATTCAGTCCAGAATTGAAGTGGGCACTGCCCTTGTCTCGTACGATTCTCCTACCGGCGAGCTTTGAATTTGACGATGCCCAAATACGTCAATACTTGAAAGGTTCCAAGACTAGAGGCTGGAAAATCGTCCGTACAGAGAAATCTGAACCTCTTCCGAGGTTGCACGATGTAACTGACTTTGCAACACATGACTCATTTAGGCTATATCACTCAGAAGAGGAGCCACCGGTGGAGACCTGCGAAGAGACGCTCGGAATGAATGTGGAGGAGCTCAAAGTGGGTCCTCGTCGTGAAATTCCAGCCAATTTCAGATATTTACTCAAGAGATTCATTGAAGAACACGATAAAAGAGCCGATCCATACTATAGAGACATTTCACCATTGTTTATGGACCATATAAGGGCAGAAGTCAAGAAAAAGTTCTTCTCACCATTCTGGTATCGACTTTCAGGGTCTTCAGTCTGGCTCAAAGACCACAACGTCCATCTTGTCATTTCCAGATTCATATTCACCGATGAAATGACGAGAAACAACCCTAAAGTGAGTTTGACGTTAGCACAAGTGTTCGATAAGAACTGGGCTGAATTACGTGACGTAGAGTTGATTTTCCCCACAAGCGACATTGAAGATTCGGATGCACCACTATTCAGAGTGGGAAGCCAGATGTTTTCCTCATATAGATTCCCCAGATTCCTTCCAATTCCATTTTATCACGATTACGGAGTGAACGGAGAACAACTCTTTGGACCTGAGGACCCAAGGGCCTTTTTGGTCAAAAATCCTGCTGGTTTCGAGGAGCCAGCTATCGTTTTCAACGCTTTGCACTATAAAGATTTGGGCTCAGGACTGGAACAGCTCCGTTCGATGTTCCTTACCTTCCCATTTCAGTTCCAGAAGGGGAAACAGCTTGGACCTCTGGCCATAGGAAACAACCTATGGTATACCAAGACAAGAGAGCTTCTGATTGCAGGTATGAATCCAGACCCAATTAATAAAAATTGGACACCTTTGCTTAATAAAGATGCTGCGAAGGCTGGTCAAGAAAAGCTCTTGTTTGCAACGCAATTAGAGAATTTGAACGTTATTGAATGCGGCTGGTACGCAGACTCTGGAGAATGTGTCACCAAATATAATATGGCGGGTAATTTCACCTCTTTAAGAGGAGGAACGCCCTTCGTTAGTATCAATGCGCTTATTGACGGACAGCATCCAGAATTATCCAGCAGAATACTTCCCGCGGGCCGAGAAGTCTTTTTGGGCTTTGCCAGAGCACATCTTGAAGACTGTGGGTGTGGTGTGGCATTTTATAGACCCAATTTGGTTGTCATTGTGAAGGACACGGCAGAATTCCCAAAAGGAGAGGATAAAGTCACAGAACATTATTACAAAATATCGCATGTCTCTTCATCAATATCCTTGCATGTTGAAGTTACTCCATGGGTATTCAATGACGTTCTGACCATCTGCTCAAACGTCAATGCTTTGATTCCTAATGGAATTGGATCATGGAAAATCAATTCGTTGGGGGCCAAAAATGATAAATGGGTCGCTGATGATACGCTCACTTTGCAGTTTTCTGTTTCAGATTACACCGTGGACAGAATTGATCTCAAGGGAGTGTTGGATCTTTTGCTTAACACCGAGGATGGCTCGCTCTTTTTGACTCCTTCAAGAGAAGATGACTCTAAACTTAAACTTCCCCAAGTTGACAAGTATGGAGAGTTCACGAGTCCGCTTGTGGGATACACCGATACGAACGTTAAATGTGCTATGCTAAGAAGCAGAAAGTTTTGTGCTACTTATGGTTTGGATCAGCAGAGAGATGCTGATCTTAGAGTGACGGAGAATAGAGTGATTGACAATTCAGCCTATTTCAGAAAGTATAATAAGAAACTTCGTGAATTTGAAGCTTTTTATAAGAAGCAGGTCGATAAGTCAAGCTAATGTTGAGAACGTTGTGTGGTATGATTATAGAAATTGCATGACCCGTGCTGAAGGCGTCTGTTAGATGCTAAGAAGGCACAAAAACTATTTAATGAAAAATTATGGACTATTTTGGAGCGTAGGTGTCAAAGTGGTTACCTAAGTAATTCTTTGAACTAGCCCCGAAAATCATGGATGTCAACCATCTTAACACACTACTCTGTGCTTCAAATTTCGATTCTCTATTCCTCTATACTCAACTCCGACAAATCAATGTCGCCCTTGACAAACTCAACCTCAAAGAAATTCACGGTATTTTTCAGAACTCTCCATGGACAATTAGCAGCGTTGAATTCTGTTGCATCATCTTTCCATCTCCAACAATGCAGTAATTCAGGGGCCAATGTGCCTTCAATCTTCTCCCTTATGTACTTTCCAATGTTGGGAAGGAACTTGTATGCGTGCCCACTATCTCCTGTTGCAACATAAACTTGTGAGTAGCTTGGCACTGAATCAATGATGAAATGTGAGTCTGAAGTATCACCGATCCAACATGACTTATGGTCTGTGAGTGTATGGTTTGCAAGATCAGGCACGTATCGCTGAAGCAATTTTTTTGCCTGTAAAGGCCCTGATACTGGGATTGTATCTTGTGGGAATTGGTTTCTATAACGTGGTAAAGATCTCTTGACAGATCCATTAAAAGGGTCACTTATAAAGTTAGAAGCACCCGATCCAGATAAGCAAATTTTAAGGACTTTTGTTTCAGGGTCTGGCGGGAAGAAATAACCCATTTCTGAGTCGAATACAATAGGAATATCATGATATTTCCCATACTCCTCATCTGTCAAATGGATATGAGTAACAAATAATCCAGTGGCAGATTGCATCGTTTTGAGGTCAATTAAAGTGCCTGTAGCTGCTCCTGAGCTCACGATAATGGTGTCAGCAGTATATTTGGACCCATCTTTGGCCACAACGTAGTCATTTCCTTCAATTGTCTCGATCTTAAGAGCATGGCCAGCATCTCCAAAAATAAACTTGACACCTTCCTTTTTTGCTGCCTCATAGACAGCCTCTAATGATTTAGCGGCGTATCCTAATCCTGACTCTGGATTCCATATGACTTTTGTTGATTCTTCAACAGAACTATCTGCTAGAAATGGGAAATGAGTACCCAACTTATCACCATCAATTGACTCGATTTTTGTGCCTCCTCCGAGACTTTTCAAGTTATCAATGCCCACTTTTTCGAATTTACGTCTTCCTTCATGGCTTTGTGGCGTCACTAAGAGCCTTCCACACTCATTGAATGAGCTCTTGAGGACCTTCAGTGATCTCCACATATCCAACGCTTCAATTGACATTTTCGTATAGATAAGGGTCGAATATTCAGTTCTGACGATCTTGTTATAGTCATTGGCCGCAGACCAAGGTGAAGGAACGGAATAAGCATCAATGGCAGTGACTTCGTATCCGTGTTGAGCTAGTTCAAGGGCAGTAGATAAGCCCATGACACCGCATCCAACGATAAGCACAGAGGGCATGGTGGGCTCAAGTCAAGGTGATGTCGTTAATTTAGTTTGAAAATCCCCAAAATTCGATAGAAAGTGGTGTGTAGTTACTTCTCTATGAAGACATAGGACAGTGGTCTCGTATTTATGTTAGTCTTATCGCGCGGGTGTAGATAGGAATAGCGCGATAGGAATGATGGAGATAAGGAACCGTGTGGATGGTGGGAGAAACAATAAAGGGAGAGATCTAATGAATTGGATGAGCTGATGCTAATGTCATTTTTTACTTTGGTTGATCGTTGTGTTGATTTTTTTTTTCTCGATGTTTTCTCAATTCTCATGTGTTTTCACACATGGTGCTTAACTGATAAGAACTGACCAATTTGGGTGAAAACTGCGAACATTTATATTCATACAGAAAAAAAGGTCTAATAAGAGAGACTCCTTTTGAGCATAAAAAATCAGAAAAACACCTTACAGTAAAAACAGCTTATCAATTAATACGATGGATATTTTTGCTTTCTTTTGGATGACTTTTCACGCTCTATTAGCGTTGTAGGACCAAAAAGCTCTCACTTCTGTTATACCTGGACTCCATGAGAACCTCACACAACCTCACCACTTTAACCAATACACTACACACAACGGAGTAAGTTTATCCTCTTTTTTTTTTTTCTTCTTTAGCTCAATCTTCACTATTCTCCCAATTTAAACCGATTTACCGTGTATTAGATATGTAAATATATAGGACCTAAGCTAGTTGTGATCCAGACTTGTGATTTCAAGATCTAGTTCACAAACAATGGGACGTATATTAAACTATTTACTACCTTAGGACACAGTGGGGAACAAGCTCGATATGAGGTCACCTTGAGTGAAACGACAACCTCCAACTTGAACTATGTATCTTGTTCCCAATGACACCTCGAAGGAATCTTCCCAAAGCCAGTTCAGGAGTCATATCGGGTCTTTCTACAGTCACTGGTCATATCCAACAGTCATGAATTGTGATCTTTTGGCATCTTTAGTTCATTATTGATACCACGAATTGCTCAATCATGTATAGCAGAATCATTTGATGAACTTCTAGACTTCAGCATCACCTCAACATAAACACCTTGCCTCTTTTTATACTCCTCTTCCCAACCAGGCTCATCTGAACTGCCATAGCTCAATAGAGTAATAGTCGAGTCTTCTCTATCCATATTTGCTAGTGGGTCGCCAGTGTAGCGAGTTGTGAGTTTCCTGTCGTACCTCTCCTTATATAATATAGCAAGGAATGCAAGGTTGACGACCACTATAAGCCACAAATTGATACGGAACCCGTAGGTAAACTGTGGCGAGTACTTAATGTTCCACTGCAATGGAACTGT
Source organism: [Candida] citri (assembly GCA_030571295.1). Taxonomy (NCBI): domain Eukaryota; kingdom Fungi; phylum Ascomycota; class Pichiomycetes; order Serinales; family Metschnikowiaceae; species [Candida] citri. The sequence continues at coordinate 21,288 of JAJLXN010000007.1, read as the reverse complement.
CCAAGCCTGGTTGGCATATGATAGAGTATTGATAAGCGCTAGGACCAACTGTTTCTTCTCTGCACTGTCTCGACACAAGTTGGCTGCCCAAGAATAGAAAGTAGGCGCCAAACCGCTTGAAAAGACGTTTTCCAAAAAGTAAGCTAAGATTTTAAAATGCTCTGGAACATCCCATTTAATGAGACATGCGGCTGAGAAGTAAGCACCAAACAAGACCAATGAAACTATTGTAAGCTTTCCATAAACAGCACTTAAGTTTGGTATAAAGAATGCACTTATGGCAGAAACACCTCCAGCAGCAGCAGCAAAGTTGGTAGGTGCAGAGCTGCTATATTTTTCAGGAACTTGACTCTTAATGTATAATTTCAAGTCAGAGTCGTAGTGCACTTGATGATGGCCCATCCATAAAACGATAAGGAAGTAAGGTTGCCACGACTTGAAGATCGCTTTAAGTGTCTTCTTCGTAAACTCTTTTGGTGTAGCCACCTTACCACGCATCCTCTTTCTGGCAAAGATAAGGTCATCCTCAGTGAAAAGGCCGAACTTCTTGGTGGTCTCTGGAGTTCCTGGAAATAACAAAAATCCAAAGAGACAGCATCCCAAAGTAATGGTTCCATCAATTAGAAATTGCCATCTCCATCCAGATCTTCCCAAAAGACCATTTAAGTGTTTTTGACAAGCAGTTTGTAGGAGTCCCGAAGTGGCAGTTCCTACACTCGCCATTAAGTTATAAAAACCTGCCCTTCTCACAAGCTCTTCTGGTGTATACCACGTACTCATGATGACGTATGAGCCAGGAAAACTTACAGCTTCACTGATACCAATCAAGAACCTTATAGCGTATAGTTGGTGAGCATTGGTAGCTGTAGAAGCAATAAATGTACAGAGCCCCCAGCATAATTCACAAACAATCAAGAGGTACCTTGCAAATGCCTGTTTCTGAATAAGCAAAACAAGTGGGATCTGGAATATACAGTAGCCCACATTGAAGCAAGATGAAAAGAAGTTCAATTCGTTACCGTTGAGGTTCAATTCCTCCTTCATTCCAGAAACATAGGCGTTGCTGATATTGGAGCTGTCTAAGTACTTCGTGTAGAAGCTTAGAGCGGTGAATGCAAGCACACTAGCATCGATTTTCCTCAAGAAGGACCTCTCGTAGCTTGAATAGTGAGAAGGGTACCAGTCGAACACTTTGAGAAGCTGACCAAACTTTGTTTGAGGCTCAATCTCATCGGTTCTTTCTCTATCTATTGACTTATCCAAGTATTCATCCCTTAGCTCACTGGGATCATCAATCTTGATGTAGTCACCCAAAGACCGCAAAATTGTCATGATCTGAGACGATGGAACGGACCAGATCAGATCATGTCGAAGCAGACCAACCTTATAAATAGCATGCTTCCATTAAGGTAACTCCTGACTGTCCCATATGCAAACAGTGGGGCCCATCAGAGTTGTGGATCCTGACTAAGTGTGGCTCAACATGAGAACGTGCCTCTGTCGAGAAAGACCACCTTTTTAGTGTCAATTTTTGCATTGCAATTGGAAAATTGTGATTTCAGACACGTCTTAGACGTGAATGACCATGTTGCAAGCAAAAAATTGGTGAAGGTTAAAAGTGTGGATATGCTATTTTGCAATATCCTCAAACCCTTAGTAATCAGAACAGTGGGAGACCCACCGTTTAAACACACAGGTCGCAAGGTGGGGGAGTAGTATATAGGGACAGGGTTGCCACTTGCTTCTTGACATTTTTCTAGAAGGGGCGAGTGAATGGGCCAATTGGCAACTCTTAACCAAGAGGAAAATTGATAACGGCAACTCTTGACTTTGCTAAGTGTTAAAATGGCAACTATTAACTATCTCCAGGTCTAAATTTGGCAACTTTTGACTATCTAAAGGAATGAATCTGAGAAATGTGTTAGTTCCCCTAAATGGGTTCTCTTATGAACCTGGGGCATGATTGAAAACGGAATAGGGGCTACCTTCTGTTCTAAGAAGGCTGGCTCATGTTCTTCATTAGAGATATTTTTCATGGGGAATGTGTACATGTGTATGTATTACGCGTCCATGTAAGTTCGAGGGCGTTTTGGAGCTTCCGATGCGTCATAAAGGTTGACCCGTGTGTATTTCTTCTTTCTTGAAGGAGGTTTATTATGTGTGTGGCCTGATGTCTGCAAGTTTATGGTGCTCACGGGGTTTGACGTCAGACTCTTTAAAGGAGGTGTTAATGGGAATTGCGCTCTTCATGACACTCAGCGTTACTTTTGGGAAAATTGAACCGAATGCATCCTAAAATTGGAACGTGTCAGAAAGTGACACGTCTATATACGTGTTCATTTTCATTGTTTTCATCTATATAGTTCGAAATAGGGGTTCCTCACGCGTGCCTTGAAGGTACTTATAGATTACGTAGCATAGAATGTCTTACATTTAAAGTCATAGTTTAATTTTTTAGGCCTTGATTTTCAGGCAGAGACAGAGAATAAGCTCTTGAGTGAAGAATAGGATCATCTGTCCGGGTGATTATCGGTTTCGAGGGGTCTTTTAAAGAATAGTGTGATTTATCAACATAAGTTTGAGCTAGATTTACACATGGTTAGTCCGTGAAAGCGTATGCCAGGATATGTGTCCTCGTCTGTCTGTTTTTATCTTTATTTTTTTTTATTTATGAGATTTGCGTCCTGATCCCTTTAATACTTCTTAAAATTCCTAACCCTCTTGGATTTCTCAGTATGAGTTATACTCAGGCTCTTCTGCATGACTTCTTGTAGGAAGTAATGTCCAGTGAAGAGAACTTAAAAACCCTTCACTTCTTTGCATCATCTTCTACTTCCAATGCGTCCGTTGACAGGTCTGAATTGGCTGCAAAAGTTCCAGATTCCTGTGCAGAGCAGCACTCTCCAGTCTCAACGGTCTTTTCGGGCAAGAACTCAAAGATTTTGCAGATCAGCTCCATGGCTCTAATGGGGTTATCCAATCGTGACAGTTTCAAAACGGGAGGATTAGGTTCCCTTTTTGGAAAAGAGGTACTTTGTTTCACGGGGACTAAAACCCATTCTTCTGGTGCCACATGCGCAGATACACTCTCGGGTGCAACTCGAATCTCCAATGGGTCATTTTCTCAGAAGTCAATTTTAGGACTACCTATCTCAATGACAGTGGATCCAACTGTAAGCTCTTTACAAAATTCCAAAAAGAATTTCTACGTTTTCGAAGGTTTTGATCCTTTGAGCAGCTACGTCATGGTCGTGAGCCTCAGTCAAGGTGATCACCGATACCTTCCACCCTCTCTACTATCTTTTGCTTGAAACTACTTTCTGCCTCAACAGATGAGTTTCTCATTTTCTCATCTATCTCTTGAATTCTTCTTATTCTCCTCAACATCAATTCTTAGACCATTACATTGTCAAGTAAGTACTCAAATTCGTTTAATCATATTTACATTGTTAAATGCTGATAGGCCTATGTCTTCACCTGGAAGCCATTTAGACATTCTCAACATGCTCAGTCTCGGCCTTGATCTCCAAGTGTTTGTGAGAGATGTCTGGAACTTCGTCTCCGAAAACTTGTCCGACCTCTTCCAAAGTGTAACCGGAAGTTTCAGGGAAGATGAAGAAAACGACCACACAGTGAACTGCCAAGATACAACAGTAGACAATATAATACTTCCATCCAATGGCATCCATGGCTATCGTGTTGACGTAACCGTTGTACACCAACCAGATAAACATCGTCAATTGCATAATGTTCAAACCCTTGGCTCTGTGGGTGTATGGCAAGATCTCTGTAACGTAGACATAAGGAAGTCCGTTCAAACCAATGTCGTAACAGAGATAGTACAAGAAAATAAACGCAAGCACGGATTGTGCCAAGGACTTATTTTCGAAGTTGTTCTTCTCGTTGAGAGCAGATAAAACCGTCCAAATAATGTAACAGACTGTCATTCCAACACAACTGCCCAAGAACATTTGTCTTCTCTTGAACTTTTGCACTAAGTTTGTCAAAGCAAGACAGATAACAAAGTTGTAAATCATCAAACAACCGTTGATAATCAATTGCTGCTTAGTGGAGGTGTAACCAATGGACTTCAACACTTGGACCAAGTAGTAAGAAACAAGACCGTTACCAGAAAGTTGGGTCATTGTGGCGACATATAAGGACAAGAATGCACGCTTTCTAAATCTCTTGAGCCTGATGAAGTCCAAGTAGCTGGAATCCGCTCTTGCCTCATCAGCAGCCAAAGCACTCTCAATCTCACTAAGCTCAAATTGGACCAAACCCAACTCTTCTGGGTTACCAGTGTTGCTAGTGTGATACTCTCTTAAGACCTTTTCGGCTTGATCAACTTTTCCTTTCTTCAACAAAAATCTTGGAGACTCAGGAACCATAAAAATGCAACACAATTGGACCAATGGGAAGAAACCTTGGAGGTATGATGGAACCTTCCAGGAATAGTGACTGTCGATGGTTCTGGTACCGAAAGTGACCCAAGAAGCCACAATGGCTCCAAGATACCAACACACATTATAGGAGAAGGTAGATGCTTCTCTGTGAGTTGGGTAAGCAACCTCCGAAATCAAAATTGGTGCAGCGACAGCAGAAAGACAGGCACCGATACCAAGCACAATTCTACCAACCAAATAGAATCCATAAGAGTTACAAACACCTTGCAAGATAGCACCAATGACAGCAATAATGGAACCCAAGATCACGACAGGTCTTCTACCGAATCTATCGGCCAAAGTTGGGGCAACGGTGACACCAATGATACAACCAAAGTTAACACCATTAGCCAAGTGGCCCAATCTAGAACCAGTTGGTGTGCCCATTTCTTCCTGCCAATAGGCAAGCGATTGGAGACCGTTCATGATAGAACCGTCGTATCCAGAGTTTGTCGAACTAAGCGTCAAAATGAAAATTACAAATGTCATTTTGCGCAAGTATGGGACCTTATACCATGGTCTGGTTTCGGTGATAAAGTCAGTAACATGAACTTCTTTTCCTAAGCTGAGTGGCTCATCGCCAAATAATTGTTTCTTCTCCGTTGAAGAAGTTGATTCTAGTTCAGATTTCATATTGATATCTGGTTATAGGAATATGTGATTAATTTGAAATAATGAAACGAACCAGAACGGCAGCAACCTCATTCTATTTAAATTCCCCAGATTTTCGGGAATTGAAAATACGAACCATACGGGAATAACAATAAGTCGCTTCAGCCTCTAATACCGGCAATCCCCCACATTGAATATGACTACATCTGCACGAAAGAGCTACTATGCCGAAGTTCCTTCACATCACGCGTTATACATGACATCCAGCAATGTATGCATTCATATACTAAGCACAGCATCATTCAAAGGGTATACTCGAGCTTCACTAAACACCGATTTCCAAAAATATAGCTTTCGTGTTATTCGTCGACAATTCGACTTGTTTTTCAGGGTTTTCAGGTCTCGTCTGTGGTATCGTATAACTATCGGCAAACTCAATAGGCATTCCGATCGCGCGATTACCCCACAGTGGGGCGCCAAGTGCGCCTTGGAAGTTTGTTGACAACAGGCGGGGCACGACGATCTCCGGGAAGGTTTCCTGAAAGAGCTCCAGTTTTTCCAAGTGTCGATCCTTTCTTCCAAATGGATCATTCGGGATTGAGTTTACCCTTTATTCTCCACTTGTCCGAATAACTAAACCCGAGTAAGCTTTGCCCTAGGCCAAGTGGGTCGTCACGCAATGAGCCGGGCTCCTTACATGTAGTGAAGGCAATGGAGCATCTCCAACTCTTTGCGGGCTCTTAATCATGGAAAAATAATTGGGACACTGGACGTCTAAAAGTTCGACCCCTACAAGATGTTCGGTGCTGTGTTGCGAACTTTTGAGATCTGCAAGAGAAAAAATTTACCGAAAATAGGACAAACAGAGTCAAACGAGTCTGCTTCGCCTGGAAGTTTAATCGTCTGAAGTGTGAGGCCCCGCTTGATTTTCAAATAACATTCGTTTATCCAATTATGAGCCCTCAGCACTAAGGACCCCGACTACACGGAGAATCCCCTGGAAAAGCTACAACTTTGTTCCGGCCGAAACCGTTGGCCGATTTTGCCAAGGAAATTGTGGTGATATTTGTCCGCGTTTGATTAAAGTATTTAACGATCTTGTAATTAATATGTCGATTCAAGTGGGGGTACTGCCGACGATTCGAAGGGGAAAAGCGACGCTAGTATGTAGAAGCAATGGTTGGTCGAGAATCATAGCCGCACATCCCATTTTGCTAGAAAAGCCTTCTTTTGGATTTCATCATTTCTTCAATACGAATTTTCCCTCAGCGATTGCATTCGGAACTTAGCGGAGGAAGGTACAGGGTTTCAAAAGGTTTGTTCGTTATAATTTCCCCGCCCAAAAGCTCATAATGATTTTAGTCAAATCTTGTAGAGATGACAATTAGTTTGAATTGTCGACAAGACAAGGTTTTGCAAATTTCATCTTGAGCAACTTTTTATGGGATGACTTTATTTTGTTTCATAGTTCATCAGACCAAGTTTTTACATGTGTGACGTTAAAAGTTAAACCTCAATGGACCCGTGACAAATTGAAGTTTGAGCATTTAAACAAGATCATGACCTATACCTGGCACGAGTGGCCAATTTGCTATGCAACATAGAGAAGAAGCCTAGTGTCGCAAATTTACCTGGAAGGCTGCAGAAAGTCATTCTCTTGAACCTAGTAAGAGCGCTAATCCCTGAAAAAAGCAGAGGGTCATTTTCATCAAAATGGTTCTCAAATAGCAGCTAGTTATTCTCAAAAATCGGCTTTCAGGCACAATCTGTCTCTCTCAGATTTAGTTGCCTGATCTTGCCCCAAATTCATGCTCCTCTTTTCAAGTCTAGAGTCAAATTGTCTCCGTGCCAACATTCAAGCGAACCAACAATTTTCAATTGTCTTGTATGGGACCAAGGCTTTGCTTACAGGTGATGTATACTTGAAAATGTGGGGTCACATCTTCCATAAATGGAAGTTGAGCCGCGTCAAAAATTATATACTAAATGATGCTGTCGATCCTCCCATCTCACTTTGCATCTTTCGGAGTTGAATTTTTTTTATGACTGAAATGTCTTTTTTTTTTATCTTGAGCTCATGCTTAAGGAGCTAATTTGTTGAAGTTCAAGCCTGGTAATACGAAAGGAGTCATGTCAGGATCTTCATGTTGCCTTCCCTAAACAGAAACCTTCCCTCGGAACTGCATGAATAATACATGCATCTCGGAATTTCGTAAAGGATGCAAAAGACCAGCACAAACCGACTTTGATTAAATTGTCATTTGAAATGACAATGCGCCGTTGTAAAGAGCAATGTGCCAAATTGGCTCACTTTTCACACATTTTCATCAATATAGTTTTCTCATGATTTTGATCTATTCATGCTCATCCACCATGTGCTTTTAGGTTATAATATAGTGGAGATGAACGTTTCAAACGGTAATCTCTAATCCGGGACTTAGCGGAATCATCAAGAAAAGAAAGATATTTCTGATTGAGTGACAATTTCCCGATCTGGAAGCCTTAACCTCGTTGCTCTGGTAATTCTCAATGAACTCTCAACTGTAGTTATGAGCAGCGCACCTACTCCACCACCTGCAAATGCAACCTTCGCTTTGCTTTACCCCATAGGTATATTTTTTAGGGGAAAAAGGATCTGAACTATCTAAAAATCAATCGCAACATGTTTAAGCCGTTCAATATCAAGGTTAAAACAGCCTAAAGATGTCCCAAAACTGCCAAATGACAAGCTCAAACCGTTGCGGGGATGCCGATTGTCGGAATATTATAATACCAAGTGAAGTTATTGCAACCTAACCTTGTTTACTGGAGCGACTACTCGATATAGAAACCCTTGGCGAGTCATGACTCTACTGAATGGAATGTTACAATATAAAAGCTCATCGTTTCTGTTCCCAACGGAATTCTCCAGTAGCAAACACAATGAAGTGGTTTTTGATCTTCATCACCACTGTTACTGCTTTGCAGTCATCATTGATTGCCTTTGAGAAGAGCGATCATGCGCTTACTCTCTATAATGAAGGCAATGGATCAAGGTTGTTGGTGGATGACTCTGACTGGCCTGGCGTAGTCAGGGCTGCAGATGATTTGGTTAGTGATTTCAAAAAAGTCACCGGAGATCTGGAATCTCTCGTGAAGGCCAACTCTTCTAAGCTCTATAGCCTGCCACACACAAGTATTATAGTCGGAACTTTGGGAAAGTCATCCCTTATCGACTCACTTATAGAAGATAATAAGATCAATGTGACTAGCATTGAAGGAAAATGGGAGTCGTACATCATTGCTCCAATTGAAGACGAAAATGCTATTGTCATTGTTGGAAGTGACAAAAGAGGAACCATTTACGGCATTTATTCCATTTCAGAACAGATCGGTGTCAGTCCTTTGTATTTCTGGAGTGATGTCCCAGCAGAGTCGCATAAGACAATTTTCTTCAACTCCACAACACCTTACATACAAGGCGAACCTTCTGTGAAGTATAGAGGAATCTTCTTGAATGATGAAGAGCCTGCTCTTTACAGATGGGTCAAAGCTAACTACCCTGAAGGAAATTACGATAGTCACTATGTTCACGAGTTCTACTGGGTGATATTTGAGCTATTGCTTAGACTCAAGGGTAATTTGTTGCTTCCGGCAATGTGGAACTCAATGTTTGGTCTTGATGACAATAAGAACCAGTATTGGGCTGATCATTATGGTATTGTGATGTCCACCTCTCATACTGAGCCCTTACAACGTGCTTCCAATGAATGGCTTGTGCAAGGCCATGGAGATTGGGACTATTCCACCAACAAGCAAAATATTACTGATTTTTGGACTGAAGGTGTCAAACGAGGCAAAGACTATGAAGGAGTCTGGACCGAAGGTATGAGAGGATTTGGTGACCGTGCCATGACTGGAACCAAACAAGCTGCACTTTTGGAGGATGTCATTGTCACACAAAGAGAGATCTTACTTAATATTTTCGGGAATGATACTGATATTTCCGATATCCCTCAGCTTTGGTGCCTATACAAGGAAGTCCAAGGTTACTACGAAGAGGGAATGGAAGTTCCAGATGACATCATCTTGCTTTGGACAGATGACAATTGGGGAAACATCAGGAGGCTTCCTGTTGACGAAGAGGTTTTCAGATCAGGAGGAGCAGGTGTTTACTACCACTTTGATTACGTTGGTGATCCAAGAGACTACAAGTGGATCAATACCAACTCACTTGTACGTACTTGGGAACAATTACACATGGCCTACGAAAGACAGGCCAAAGAGCTCTGGGTTGTCAATGTGGGTGACTTGAAAGGTTTGGAAATTCCAGTATCCTACTTTCTTGATTTGGCTTACGATTTCGATACGTGGGGCAATCCCAATAAGGTTCACGACTGGATCGAGAACTGGACCAAGTTACAATTTGGAAATGCAACTGATGACGACACTGTCTCTGAAATTGCCGAAATTATCGACATTTACGGGTTTTTGGCTAGTCGTCGTAAGTTTGAGCTTCTTAATGAAACCACTTACTCAGTGATTAATTATGACGAGGCAAAACTGGTTCTTGCTGATTGGAAGGACCTTTCCGATAGAGCCTGGAAAATTTATAACGACACAATGCTTGAAAAATCCAAGCCAGCATTCTTCGAATTGGTTTTGCATCCTTGTCATGCTGGTTATCTTGTCCATGACTTGTACATTTCAGCTGCTAAGAACAAGCTTTACACAGCTCAAAGAAGAAACCAAGCCAACTACCTCGCAGACCATGCGAGAGGAGCATTTAGAGCTGATAATGAGTGGAGGCAATTTTGGGATGCCAATCTTGACGGAAAGTGGAAGCATATGATGGATCAACCTCATTTGGGTTATTCATACTGGCAAAACCCAATGAGAGATGCCATGCCAGCAGTTTCTGAGCTATTCGTCGACATAAACTCTATGAGTGGATCTCTCGGAGTAAGCGTTGACCAGGCAGAAGGCGTTGCTCCAGGAGATGATCAATACAATGCTGCTGGCTACAGCAATAACACATTGATTTTACCTGACCTGGATCCATACTCTGGTAGTACCTGGATAGAGGTCTTCAGCAGAGGATATGAGGATTTCGAATTTACTGTGGCACCTTGGAACGACTATGTGACTGTGAGTCCGTCCTCAGGATACATTAACTCTTCCAACTCGTCTATTTGGAACTCAATGTTCGTGAATGTTACTGTTGACTGGGAAAGCGCACCAGATGGGTGGAGTTTGGAGTATATCAACGTTACCACAAACGTCTCTTTATACTCTTATGACTTCCCATTGATACTATTCTTGCCTATCAACAACACACAATTACCAGAAGATGTTCTTAACAACACTGACGATCCATTTGTGGGATTTGTCGAGTCTCAAGGCCTCATATCAATTGAGGCGGCCCATTTTACATCTAACTCGTCCCAAAATGAAACATATTACGTCTCCATGGATCGCTATGGACGCACAGGTACTGGAGTGACCTTATTTCCAGTGACGAGTGACTCTCAAGAGGCAAATGATGAGTCTTCCTTTTTGACATATGATTTCTATGCCTTCACTGGCTCTGATACGACTAACATAACCCTTCTGTTCTCACCAAGTCAAAACATTAATCCTTTGAAGCCATTGCGCTATGCCATTGCCGTTGACGATGAAATTCCAATTGAAGTTCAGATTTATGAGGATCCTGAGGATTTCAGCAAGTATGCCGATGGTTGGGAGACAGCAGTGGCCTTAAATGCATGGGAGAGAATTTCAACTCATAATATTGCCCCAGGAAAGCATTTATTGAAGATTTGGCTACTTGAGGCAAATGTGTCTTTACAAAAAATTGTCATGGATTTTGGGGGTGTGAAGGAAAGTGACTTGGGCCCACCAGAAAGCTCAAGGATCGGCTGAACAGTTCCAAAAAAGATTTCTTCAAATATAAAAATTTACCTCTCTTGCTTGTTGGCCTTATTAGGTAATCCGTCTTTATTTGATATTTTGTAGGACTGATCATCAAACTCCCTCGATTTATTTTTATGCCAAGTGTACGGATCGTACAAAATAAATAAGGGAGGGTTCAAGCTGAGCTGAAAAATAAATGGAATGATTTTTATGAATGATTCTCATGAATGATTCTCAGTCAATTAATTGAGCAGAAAGGTGGGACATCTGGACATCCTACCCATTTATAATTAAAATGCTCTAATTTAGACTCCTGGGAAGCAATACAAATGATAAGTGATTTGGTTTGATCTCTCAAACCTAATTGCTAAAATAAGGAAGGAAAAAAAGCTTCTTATGAAGCTTCAATCGATCCAGTAGAATATGTCATTCCATCATCATAGGACTTGTGTCACATTGAATTTCATGTCCGAGAATAGTGCTCTCACAGAAGTATTATTATTGAATGTCATTCGAATGCAAGCCATAAACCTCAATTCTCGATAATGACTCCTGAAAAGTATTAGCACTCTATATAAATTTGCAGATATCCTTTGATTTGAGGATACTCTTAAAGCGAAATCGATTCTGTGATAAGCAAATATAGAGTTAATTGTATCATTTTGATCTTTGAGCGCATGGTGGAATATAAAATAGTGTACTCAGTTCTAGAGCTAGGTTTCGAACTCAATATAACATAATGCTCAATCAGATTTCAACCTGAAAGCTTTGACGTGTCAATTTGAAAGGTTGTTAAGTCTGCTCTTTGCTCCCTTTTCATTTTTCAAGCAAATTATGGGTATTTTCGATCATTATTGTAGCCATTGCCATGCCACATGCTCATTTTTCGATATTCCGAACCTCGATCCGAGGGCTATTTGTTTTCCGGAAAGCATTGCAGAATGGGCCAGAATTCACCGTAAGACAATATATAGAGACTTTACCTGCCACTATTTTGGAGATAGTTTCTTGTATGCGATAAACTTATTCCACTTAGGTTTAAGGCACTATACGAGCAAAGGCTTAGGAATAGTCAAGTTTAGTAAGAGGCTCTGATTCATTTTCCGATTAATAGGAGCTATGCATATGCAAAGTAAGGAAAATCAAGATATTTTTCAGCTAAATGAATTTGCAGACGTTTAAGATTTGTTCCAGATTTTCCCTACTGGCTCATGCTTGAAAGATTCGCAAGCTTCAGTCGATCTACCTTTTTTCGCAAAAATCCGAAATGAGTTTCTAAAATTAACTGTTGCTTTTGTATTCTATAGATCTCGTCTTGCTTACCTCAACTGGAGAATAGACTTCACGCTGTGTCTACATGAATATGTTCTATAAGATTACTCAAACTGGTTTCATGTTTGTGTGCTTAATCTTACCTTTAATAGTTTCCACATATGTGAAGCTCACGTGAAATCGTAAGATTCTTTGTATCTAAACCTTTGTTCTAGTATGATAAAGCTTCTCGGTAAAATGGGATTCCCAAAAAATTGAGTCCAGCTCAAAAATTGTGCAATTATTCCGAGCGTCTGCTTCAATGTTGCAAGCAGTTCTATTGTTGAACCTGCAAGATCGAGCGTTTGCATGGAAGTGCGCACGGAAAAGATCGTCGTTTCACCCTTCGGGTGCATTGCAAGCGCAAACGAGGAGGAAGCGACTATGCAAGCCTTGGTGTTAAGTCGGAGATGAACATTTTTAACCAGCGCTTCATGCAAGGCTTCACTCGCCGATTACCTCCGATCTTCGGTTAAATTAGCCTAAAGAGTCAGAGTCAAAACGCGAATGACTCAAATTTTCTGATGAGCAAGGAACCTAACGTCAAATAGTGAAGACAAAGTTAATTGTGAATCAAGCTCCAGCCAGGGCTGATAGGCTGATAGAGTAAGCTTAAACTTTGATATGTGTGATAGCCTAGAACAATACATGGTCGTTGGTGGTGCATCGTTGAGTCTTCAATCGTCCGATACAGTCAATACTTTCTTCCGGATATAGAGAAAGCTATGTCAAAGCTATTTGAGCCTGTATTGCTGATCCTAATAGCAGATATTTGTGATATTTAAAGTAATCACCGTGACTTTTTATTACATTTAGGCGCACGTTGATTAATCCCGGGTTTAATTAGGGGTTTTTCTTGCGTCATGTCCTGAGAATTTCGAGTTGACCCTAAAATAAAAACAGGGGAACCAGGAAACAATTACCTCTTCGAATGGCATGATCATGAAAGCTTAATTGTTTGGCATCCATACCTTTCTACTCTCGTGGCGCGATTCTGGTATTAATCGTACTACTAAGAGGAGCGCTAAGATTAGTTCGAGGGGAACGCGCAAAGGAACAAAAGATGCAGCATTCAGCCGTTTGCCAGTGAAAGCCGGAAATTATATCGGAAGATTAAGCTTTGTTCGGCATCTGCTTTGTAGATCGGCCCACCAATTGTTACGCACAAAGGAATAAAGATTTATTTGTGGCTTGTCTTCAAGTTACTCGATATGAACCTCAAAATCATTGTGACAGTAAAAAATAAAGTCGATATCGAAAATACAAATGGCGCATCAGGAGCAATTTGAAATCAAGACACTGCATGAGTCCATGTTTGACGAATTCGGAAGCATTGTGTTTCGGCTCTAGCCTCAATGGCTTGATACACCACTTTTCAGGGCTAGTAACATTTGAAACTTTGTAAGCCAGATTGCCCCTTTCAACCTAAGCAACTAATAGATTTCGAAATTCTTGTAGTTTCCCGCAATCACACTCGCCACACCGACCTAACCAGTAGGCGATCGAGATATCCTACTATGCATATTTACCGCTGTACCTCACAAGTCCGCTACGGAGTCGATCTTACGATTGCATTTGTCAGTGTGGGAAAATCACATTACGCTCAACAGAATAGAGCAGTATGATTTACGAATTTTCACTGGCTTTCCTTTCCGGAACATGTGAAGTGCTGTTGGGGGTCACCTTTGAGGACCTTCATATGACATTTGGAACAAATCCGCCCTTAATTGGAATCTTCCTTAGAGCTCGGAGGGTGAACAACAAGGGAGACTACACTAATCATTTTGGCTTCAGTAAGGGCCGATTGCTAATCGCAACGAATGAGACACACCTAAGCTTTGTCAGAAGTCTTTTTTTCCGTGGAAATTGGCAGATGTCGCCAATATTGTCACCAATATTGTCACTATTGTCAAAACGCACCCTTGATGCATGAGATCGTGTATGCAGACTGATAGTGAAGTATTTCGAAAGTAATGTCAGGGTTTCGTCCTTACATTGAAGATATGTTGAAGCTTTCTTGGATGTAGAATTGAATGGAGAACACTCTTCCCTTTCTCTTCCGCAAATATAGGTGCCTTAAGTAACACTACTACTTCCACGACCCCGTAAAAAGTTTGCCTCTCATGAGTCTCTTCAATTGACAATAAGATCGTTTACTTCATCGCTACTAACCCCGGAGTTGAGCATGGACAACAGTTTCTAGAAGCTTAGGTTTCGATCGGCTGGAAATATGCTCTTTATTCAACTTGAATGCACGGTTAGGTCATCAAACAGGGTCGGTTGCATTCCGCGAGGCTTTATGCCTGTACCTTATTTTTCTTATGCGCTTTCTGCTTCATGGTTAGCAGCAATGGAGTACACTCGCGTTTGTCGAAATTCCGACGAATTCTCGATTTGAACGTCTATCTAACTTCAAGGTCAGTGGCGAAGCAGAGTCGGGCTTCAAGCAGCCTTTAATGATTTGACGCTTATTCTCTTTCGGTATTAGTCGAAATTTTACAAGTCTAATTTTATCTACAAAATAACTTCTTGAAAGATTCTTGACACTGTGAATATCCGAGAGCACGAGGCGATTTTCTCGAACTATCCTGACAGCTGCCAAGAGTGGTAAAATTTCAAGCCACAGTGGGATTTTTGTTTTCCCGAGGTGCATGCCTCCCATATCAATCAAATGCAGCTTAGCATGGGAATTAAACCATACAAGACCGAATTATTCTACTCTAATTGTCTACAGTATTCGAAGCAAAGATACAATAAGACTCATTAATTGGGCATAATTTCTTTTGCCTCGAAATTTCATTGTTATCAGGCCTCTAGAATATGACTTATGTATCGGAAAAAGTATGACCATTTCCACGGTGATGAGGTTTCTGTTCACATATCCTATTGGCTTTGCCTTGTTTCCGATCGGGGATCCTTTCTTCTGTCGACACTCAACCTTGTACACGCCTTGCGTCAAGACGTGAACCACGAAGTTGGTGGCTTTCAACTGCATGAATTCATTTTTCCAAATGACTTTGAAGTTAATTTATATAAAAGGTACCCTGAACTGCCATTCGACTATTAATTTTTAGTATCCCCTCATTGCCTAATATGAATTGTGTTAAATTCATTGCACCATTTTTCTTATGGTGTTATGCATTTGCCTTAGATATCACCACAAACACTGTGGTGACCTCTTCGATAAATTTGCAATTAGGAAATCTAAATATTTACTCTGGTGCTTACTACTCAATTGTGAATAACCTTCTTACTTCCATCACAGGAAACTTGAACGTTGAAAGTGGAGGTGCTTTTTATGTTACCTCCACTAACCTGCTTGCAGCAAGTGTTACATTGACCTCCGGAACGATCACCAACAATGGTGATATTGCGTTCAACTCCACTCTTTCGAGTGTGGTCAGTGATTATACCCTATATTCGATTGGAGCATTTGTTAACAATGGAAATATGTGGCTCGGTATCAGCGGTTACTCGCTCCTTTCTCCGATCACCCTTCGCTCGGCAACATCTTGGATTAACAATGGTCTCATTTACTTGAGGCAAGAGTCAGGTACTGCTTCCTCGGTGACCATCAGTAATACGTTGGGCACCGTTCAGAATTATGGTACCATTTGTATCTACAATCTTGAATGGGATCAAAACACCTATATCAATGGAGACGGTTGTATCAATATCATGTATGATGCAACTTTGCAGGTTGAGCTCGGATCATACACTCTTTCGCTGGCTCAAACAATTGCATTGAGCTCTTCAACATCGACTTTAGCCGTGTATGGGTTGGCTTCTTCTCTCACAGGCTCAACCACCTATCTCGTGGTTGGATTTGGTAATGGGAATACCATCAAGGTAAACACAGGTTTCACTTCCTTCAGTTATTCTGCTTCCACTGGAATTTTAACACTTTCCTTCAGTTTGTTGTTGACACTTAAATTTAATATTGGTACAGGCTACACCAGTCTGTTGTTTAAAACAAACGGTCTTTTGGGGACTGGCACAGAGATCACTTATTCTGGAACAAGTCCAACTGAAATTCCTTCCATATGTGAGTGTGAAGTATTTCCATCTCCACCATTGACAGAAACCAGTTCTTCCTCGTTCTCATCTAGCTATAACACAGTCTCCTCAAGATTCACCACCTCAAGTGCTACTAGCTCATACAGCACTGCCGAATTATCTTCACATGTTGCTTCTTCATCCAATTCTGAAGCTTCGGCAAGTGAACATATCCCATCGAGTTCTGGTGAGTATTCCTTTGCTTCATACATTTCTTCTAGTTTCGCCTTAGAGACTCCATCAAGCGAAGTTGCGTCCTCCGAAAGTTATTTCTCCAGTGACGCACCTTCAAGTCAAGTTGCATCTAGTGACGAAGCTTCAGCAAGCGAACAAGAAACATTTTCAATTGATACAAGTTCTTATGAGGTGACAAGCTCTAAGCAAGTGACAGAGAGTGTTTCACTTTCTAGTGATATTGCCACAAGCTTCGTCTCATCTAGTGAAGCTATCTCAAGTGAAGTTATGTCAAGTGAAGTTATGTCAAGTGAAGTTACCTCAAGTGAAGTTACCTCAAGTGAGTACATATCCCAAGTTACTTCCTTCAGCACAGAGAGTTACTCTTCTGATGAATCGCTAAGCTCAATGGTCTCAAGTGATAGTATCTCAGGCACGCTTGCTTCCAGTGAAGTCTCTTCTATAGATACTCCTTCAAGTGAGGGAGCTTACTCCAGCGAAGCACCCTCCAGTGAAGTTATTTCTATTGAAGTTAGCTCTGGTGAAGTTGCCTCAAGCAAAGCTTCTTCCACCACAGTGACCTCAAGTAAAGCTATTTCAAGCGGAGATGCCTCTACTCTCGAGAGAATCTCTAGTAATTCCATCTCAAGTGAAGCTTCATTGAGTGATAGCATGTCTACCAAAGCCACCTCAAGTGAGATTGCTTCCAGCGTGACTTCTTCAAGCGGAGGTATCTCGAGTTCGGACGCTTTTAGCGAAGCAGACTCGAGTTCTTCCATCTCAACTGGTTTTGTCTCCAGCGCAAGTACTTCCAATGACGCTTCTTTTAGCGACACTTCTCTGAGTGATGAATATTCCTCCATCGAAGTTTCTTCCACTCAAACTATCTCCACTGAGACCACCTCGGGTGAAGTTAGACTGAGCACAGAAGAGTACTTCTCTGAGTCTTCTTCTGGTATAAACACCTCCGGCGAAGTCGCCTCAAGTAGTTACATTTCCTCGACAGAAGAAGTATCAAGTGAGACTGTCTCGGATGAAACTAACTCTAGTGAAGCCACCTCTGATGGAGTTAGCTCAAATGTGGCATTGTCTAGCGACACTATCTCAAATGCAAGTGAATTCATCTCGAGTGAAATTGCCCCGACTGAAGCATCGGTGGCTAATTCAGGTGATGTGACATCAAGTGAAACTGCCTCAATTGAAACTACTTCAAGTGAAACCTCTCTTAATACAGTGAATTCGAGTGGAATTGTCTCCAATGATGCTTTTTCAACCAAAGAATCTTACTCTTCTGATGCATCTGAAAGTAAGACCAGCTCGAACGGAGTTACGTCTAATGAAGCATCCTCAAGTGAGACTAATTTCAGTGAAGTCACCACAAGCGAAGCTGCATCAAGCGCAGTAAGCTCAAGCGGAATTACTTCAAGCGAAAACAAGGCTACTTCCGATGGAGCTTCCATAAGCGAAGACGTCTATTCTTCTGCAATTGTTTCCAGTAGTGCTGTCTCGGGTGAAACTTCATCAAGTTACAGTCTCTCTAGCGAAATCAACCCAAGCGAAGTTTCTTCCGCTGGAGAATTCTCGAGCGAGTCTACCTCAGGTGTAACTGCCTCAAGTAAGGCAGCATCAAGTGATGCTATCTCTAGTGTAACCAACTTAGTTCAATCTGATTTGAGTCGGTATATTTCCAGTGCAGTTGGCCCCAGCGGTGCTTCTCCAACCGGAGTTTCCTCAAGTAAAGATTTGATTTCGAGTGAGGCTACCTCCAATGGAATTTCTTCCAATGCAGAAGTGAAATCATCGGAAGCTCTCTCAGTCGCAACGACATCTAGTGATCAAAACTCGGATGCATCCACAAGTGAAGTCACAGCAAGTGACAACACCTCTTTGACCGCGAATTCATCAATTGGGGGTAACTCTGGGTATTCTACCTTAAATTTAGCCAGCTCGAGTGAAATTGCTTCTGGAGATCTAATTTCGACTGATGTAACTTCGAGCGAATTAACTTCAAGTGTAATCACCTTCACTGCGGCCACATCTTTAGATAATAGTTCACACGACACTATTTCGAGCGAAGCCACCTCAAGCGATATCATCTCGAGCGAAAAGATCTCCAGTATAATAACCTCTAATGAAGCTGTCTCAAGCGGCTCTGTACCAGATGAAATAACCACCAGTGGTATCAATTCTAACGCGGAATCTTATGCTTATGTTAGCTCAAGTGGACTCGCCCCAAGTTCATCAAGTGAGACGGTCTCCATTGATGAAGCCTCAAGCTGGGATAGCTCCATAAGTGCGTCCTCCAATGGGGCTGTCTCAAGTGGATCAATCTCGAATGAGTCCAGCGCCTCTGTTTCGAATCAAATTGTCTCAAGCGAAGTCACTTCTGCTGATGCCACTTCAAGCGGAATTTCCAGTGATGGTGTATTTTCCTCAGTAGAAGTTTCTTCGAGTGAAACACCAAGTGAATCTAATTCAAGTGAGAATGTTTCAAGTATAGAAATTTCCATTTCAGCTACGTCTGATGAGAAAGTTCCCAGTGAACGTACAACATCAAGTGAAGCTTTCACAAGTGCTTATACTTCTTACACAAGTGTAAGCGTTACTTCAAACGAAGTTTTACCAAGCAAAGACGCTTCGAGTAACACTTTGTTCAGTGGAACATCCTTGAGCGCAGCAGCGTCTTCAAGTAGTATCACACTAAGCGAAATTTCCTCAAGTGGTGTTGGATCGAGTGAACTTGTTCCAAGTGGTGTTGCCTCCAGTGAAACCGCCTCAAGTACAACTGCTCCAAGTATAGCTTCAAGTGCAACTGTCTCAAGTGACGCTGCTTCAAGTGGTGTTGGATCAAGTGAAGTTGCTCCAAGTGAGACTGCTTCAGGTGAGACTGTTTCAGGTGAGACTGCTTCGGGTGAAACTGTTTCAGGTGAGACTGCTTCGGGTGAAACTGTTTCAGGTGAGACTGCTTCGGGTGACGCTGACTCAAGTGGTATTCCATCAAGTGCTGTTGCTTCAAGTGCTGTTGCTTCAAGTGATGCTGACTCAAGCGCGTCGAGTGACGCTATCACTAGCGAGGTCTCCTCAGTTGAGAATGCCTCCAGCCAGGAGCCAGTCTCTACTGCAGTGACTTCCACTTATCAAGAAGCTTCATCCAGTTGGGTAATTTCCAATGGGCCATCCTCAAGTGGGAGATCTACTTTTGAAGCCGCCTCCAGTGCGGTATCTACTTCTGAAGCCACCTCTGGCGGTGCCGCTTCAAGTTCATTGACATCTACCGAGGATTCATCAAAGCTTTCAGTGACATCAAGCGGTGAGGTTTCTTCCACCACTCTCACATATGAAAGTGATGCATTCTCCACTGAGTCTTTGTCCATTTCTGAGTCTTCAACAAGTGAGGTGACTTCCTCAACTGAGATCACATCTTCTGCTTACACAACATCAAGTGAAGCTTGGTCGAGTGAACAAATATCATCCAATGAGGATATATCCAGTGACGCTTTATCAAATGGTATTTCCTCAGGTTTTCTCACCTCAAGTGATGAGAGCGCCTCGGATGGATCAACTCATACAACCCAACTCACCTCCTCAAGTGGAAGTGCGTATTCTTCTGATGCTACTGCTATTGAGCAGACTTCAAGTTCTGCTATCTCCACTGCGTTTTTGTCTTCAGTTGAGCATTCTTATTTGACGGAGCTCTCTTCTTCAATCGAGCTGACATCTTCAGTCGCGCTCTCATCTTCAAGTGCGGCCTACTCAAGTGAAATAGTTTCTAGTGGTACAGAATCGTCAATTGATACTTTTTCTAGCGGAAGCGATCAGTCTGGTGTCGATTTGTCTACCGGTGCCCAAGCAAGCAGTGCATCTACTGCCATTGGAGGCACTTCTTCTGTTGAGATATCGTCTACTGAGGCCGCGCTTTCTAGTGCGACTGCAATTTCAAGCACCTCAAGTCAATGGACCTTGAGCACATCGTCCTCTTTCGGATACTTCAACACAAGTTCTAGTCAAGGATTCTCTGAGGATTCAACTACAAGTACCGATGTTAATTCTGAAATTTCTGTTGGAAGTGACTCTGGAGTTCTGATTGTCACTTCAAACTCTGATGTCAGTGCTATTACTACTTCTGATACCACTACAGCTGATAGCTTCTCATCTGGGGATTCCTCAACTGCAAGTCATACGTCTGAAGCTGCGTCATCTGACCTCACTGAGTATACGACTACATGGACTGTTACTAACTCTGACGGCTCAATTGAGACTGATTCTGGTGTTGTCATTATAACCACTGACTCAACTGGAAGCATTTACACTACAACTTCTGAGATCAATGGTATTTCTTCGACAGGAGTTGCTTCCTCTAGTTCTGATTCGTCTAACGCTATTTCGGTATCTGGTTCTCTCACTGAGTACACCACCAGCTGGATCACCACGAACTTGGATGGTTCTATTGAGACTGACTCTGGGATAGTGGTTATCACCACTGACTCTGATGGAAGCGTCTACACAACCACTTCTGAATTCGCTGTTTCTACTAGCGTAGGTCTGTCCGATGATTTCACCGAGTATACCACTACATGGACCACAACCAACTCTGATGGCACTATTGAGACCGACTCTGGTGTCGTTATCGTGACTACAGATTCTACTGGAGGGCTTTACACCACTACCTCTGTGATCACTGCATCATCCTCTGCTGGTCTTACCGAGCACACCACTACTTGGACTATCACCAACTCCGATGGCTCTGTTGAAATTGACTCTGGCGTTGTGATTGCAACTTCTGGCTCCGATGGCAGCG